>OX940877.1:56202558-56802558 GCA_954870665.1 Stratiomys singularior
TTAACAAGTTTTTCTTGATTATTATTTGTTAGAGTTAGTGGTTTTTTAGTTAAAAGTTTTTTCGTTTCCCCCCTTATTTGTTCTTTCGCATCAGCGCTCAGGTATTTTATTCCTGATTCGATATCTATGACCAGCTCTTCAATTGGTAGGGTCCTATTAACGGCATAGTTTAACCCCATGTTTAATAATTTTATTTATTCTTCAGAAAAAGTTTCTGAGGATTTATTTATCACTAGGTTTGGTATCATTTCTATTATGGGTCTTTTTTCCTCCTTTCGTTTGGACTTTTCAATTAAATTTTTTAGTTTTTTGTCCAATATCTTTCGTAAATTAGAAAGAATTGTAATTAGAAATAGTATTAAGTTGTTATACAGTAAGCTTAACTCAACAACCTTGTTAGCATACGCAACTCACCTAAAAATAGGAAACTCCACTCAGGGACTAAAAGGGAATATTGTAGATATATGTGAAAAAGCCAATTGGGCCCTTACCTGTGAAAAACTAAGGAAACGAAAGATATTGGACAAAAAACTAAAAAATTTAATTGAAAAGTCCAAACGAAAGGAGGAAAAAAGACCCATAATAGAAATGATACCAAACCTAGTGATAAATAAATCCTCAGAAACTTTTTCTGAAGAACAAATAAAATTATTAAACATGGGGTTAAACTATGCCGTTAATAGGACCCTACCAATTGAAGAGCTGGTCATAGATATCGAATCAGGAATAAAATACCTGAGCGCTGATGCGAAAGAACAAATAAGGGGGGAAACGAAAAAACTTTTAACTAAAAAACCACTAACTCTAACAAATAATAATAAGAAAAACTTGTTAAAGAACTTAAGCAGAAAAAAGTTTACTATCTTAAAGCGGATAAGGGAAACTCAGTAGTTATCATGGACAAGGAAGTCTATGACGATCAAGTCAATAATAAACTCAAAAATGGAAATTTTCTAGAACTACGTAACGATCCATTACCAAGCTCTCTAAAAAGGATAGAGAAAACAATGAAAGAGTGTGAATTAATAATTAAACATAAGACGGATATGAGGATGCCAGATCCTTCTCTACCGAGGATTAAGTGCCTCCCAAAAATCCACAAAGAAGGACAAGAAATGCGAGAAATCATCGCAGCTGTTAATGGACCAACGCAAAACATTGCCAACTGGATTCTAAAGGAAATAGGAAGACTTGGACTAAAAAGAGGGACACATACAGTAAAAAACACTTCTGAGGTAGTAGAACGCCTAAATAAACAAGGGCAAATCAAGGAGGACGAAATATTGGTTTCATTCGACGTAGAATCACTATTCCCAAGCATCCCAATCAAAGAAGCGCTACATATATTTGAAGAATGGATTGCAGGATATGAAGATTCACCAGAATGGCGAAGAAAAGCTAAACTATATACTAAACTAGCTAGACTATGCATGACCGAAACGTACTTTACTTTCAGGGGGAAATTCTTCAAAGTAATGTCAGGAGCAGCAATGGGCAATCGTTTATCCCCTCTTCTTAGTGACCTCTTCATGGACACATTAGAAGATGATCTGAAAAAACGGGGACTCCTTCCAAGCTTTTGGGTAAGATATGTAGATGATATCTTGGCGATAGTTAAAAAAGACCAAGTAGACGTTGTTTTTAACAGTATAAATAATATTCACCCAAAAATTGTATTTAAAAAAGAAGAAAAACAAAACGGACAATTAAGCTTTTTAGATATCAAGATCCTAAGAGAAGCGAAAACTTTACAATACGAAATATACAGGAAGCCAACACAAACGCAACGAACAATTCCTGCATGTTCCAACCACAGCTGGCCACAAAAAATGGCAATATTCAACTCATGGATACACAGGCTACTCACCCTTCAACTTAGTGAAGACAACTTCAACAAAGAAGAGCAGTACATCCTAGACACAGCAAAGAAGAACGGATACACGGAAAGGGAAATCCTAAACGTCATGAATAAAAAGAAAAAACAATTGGCAAATGACAACCTAACAACGCTCTTCAAACAGAATAGAGAAATCATCCACCGAGAGAAGAAATGGCTAGCCGTTACCCACACAAAATTGGACAGAAAAATTGGACAAATCCTCAAACCGTGGGACATATCAATAGCGTCAACTAGCAGCAACACAAAGCTGAGTTCAAGACTGGGAACATCAAAGGACAAAAAAACGGAAAACGAAAAAAGCGGTATATATGAGATTGCATGCAAAGACTGCCCAAAAACCTACATAGGACAAACAAAGAGGCTGGTCACAACGAGAGTTCAGGAGCATCTACGAGAAGCTGAAATCAGAAAGAAACGCCAAAAAATCAGCGCATATAAGTCTGTGGTTGCAAAACACATAGTAGAATGCCAGCATAACGTGCAATGGAACGTTAAAAAAGCCACGACAAATAAAAAATTGGATGCATACGAAACGATTTTCATCCTGACAACAAAGGAACAAAATCGGCTAAACACAGACACAGGAAATTGTGACACCAAACTGATTAGGCTAGTCGCATCAAAAACACATCAAAAAAACAAAAAAAGCAATTAGGGTAGACATTTAAGCTAAACACCATAAATAATCACAATTAGTAGGTTTAAACATGATCTTTACAATTTGAGGCCATAAATATGATAGAAAAATATTTGAGGATAATGAAGGGAAACTTATTGTATGATAAATGTTGTAGGTTTAAAAAAGATAATTCGCCCACTTGTACTTTAATAGACATAACACTGAAGAAGGGACCATATCGGCCTCGAAACAGCTGTCTGTTGCAAAATAAAAATATCAACCTAAAAATGGAATCTAACAAGAATTTTTTAAAAATTATTCTGTTTAGCGACAACTGCACAGCACACGGGGACATACCACCATTAAAGGCAGTCAATGTACAATTTCTTCCACCAAACACAACATCACAACTTCAATCTTCTGATCAGGGTATAATTAAAAATTTTAAAACATTATACAGAAAAGAAGTTGTTAGAAAAATGATAGCTGGTATGGAGCAAAATACGATTTCTTCTATCAATGTTCTTCAAGCAATGAGGATGGTGGACAAAGCTAGATAAGAATGTGCCTGAAGAATGGAATAAGCACATGTCTGGGTCAAACATTACTTTTGAAGACTTCGTTACTTGCGATGATGAAGTAGTCACATCAGGGACATTAACAGATGAAGAAATATTGGAATCAGTAAACAACTGCATTGAAAGTGATAAAGACGATGATTTTAATGACGAGCCACAAACTTCATCTACGAGCGCATCAATCAACGAAGCAAAAAGAGCTTTAACAACTGTACGATCATTTATAGAGCAGTGTAGCAACATAAAAGATAATGTATTCTCCTCTCTATTTGTCATTGAAAATCAAATCGATTTAGAAACTGTGAATTGTTTAAAACAAAAGAAAATCACAGACTTTTTTAATTAGACTAAACCTTTAATTGTGGTTTTATTTTTATGTAACGTGTGCAATGTGAATAAATAAATATGATTATTTAAATTTCTGTATTTTATTGAACCAATCCTTCTGACGCATTCGAGTAAAAATGGGAACAAGGGTACATACATACATACATATGTACATACCTACCACTATATTAACCTATCCCTAACATAGATCCTTGATAACTTAAAACCTCTATAACTTAAAATATTTTGTGTTTCCCTTGGACTTTAGCTTATCGAGGTTCTACTGTAATATATTATGAAAATGTTGAAATTATAATAAAACCGGTCGCTGCATTACGCACTTGCCTTAGCCGATGGTACTTGAAAATGTTTAAAAGCGCTTAAAGCTACCACTGCCGATTCCCATTAAGAATAAGGACATTTTCAGTAATGATATTAATAATGGAGTTATTGATTTGAATTTTCTATTGAAAATGATTGATCTTTGATTAACTTAGTGTAAACTTGATATCAGTTCAAGATTATAGTTTTCCCAGGTTCATTCTGCTCGGGTAAATTAAATCCGAAGTCGAGCATCTGTGAAATCGTATGGAATGGGCGGAGTTTAAATCTTCGGGAATGATGTTCGTGGCGAGTTAACATTCCCGTTGTGTTGATTTTCCGGTACTCATGGTCACCACAAATTTGTTGATGATGGGGCATCTAATGTTATGATATGTTTTCGTAATTTAATTAATTTAATGACGAAATAATGCTCATGAGTAGCTTTGAATACCCCATGCGAATCAAAACAAAACATGTGCTTGAACTATGGCAAGCAAAGATTGTAATATTTCTGATCAAAGTTCATATCAAGAAATTATTGCTCGTTCACTTCTACTGCCTATGAGTGTTTTCAAGTAAGTGTTGGTGGATTTGTGTTAATATGCGTAAATTTTGGAGATTCCGGGCAAAAATTTGTTTGTAGTGGTGGTCATGGCTCAGGGTGGTATTTAACTCAAATTAGAATAAATGAGATTAATTTCCTGTTTATTGATAGTTGCAATCTTTGCTGTTGCTTCCTTTTTATTAGAGAATTACAATGACGATAGTTAATAAAAATTAATATGACATATGTTGTTAAGCTTTGCAATGACCCTGTATTTGTATCCAATTCTATCAATGTTAAATCATTTATATTTTATAATTTTTTTTCTTTTTCTTTTTTATAATTTTTGAATTTTTTAAAATATATTTGGCAAAATTTACAGAATTATACATTACCTCTTTCCTATTCGTGTAAATAACATTTTCTATGGTGATTTTACTGTTTGCAAGCCTTATGATGTTATGACTTCTGATTTTAATTAATTGATCGTTACAGTTATGGTATATTTTTGTATATTTTGGATATGTTTTATTTGTTCAGTGTCTAACAAAAGTATATCCCTTTTATTGAGGAATTTCAGTCACTTCTGTCCTGTTATGGTTTTTACAAATCTTAACAAGATGAGGATTCCCGTGGGATAGCGTTTTCAAATGATTTTAATTCCATGAAGAGTTATTTATTTCTTTTTTTTTCATTGTTTTTTTTCTAATAAAAATAAAAAGTTTTTCGTCATTTTCATTTCTTCTGTTTTCATTTTCAATGCTTTGGTTTTATTTTTTATTTAATGTATTTATTATAGTTTGGTATTATGACGAATCTATGACTCCATTATTGATTTATGATTTGTTGAGGAGTGTTGTATGATTGTAATATTTCATGATTTCTTGAACGTCTATTAACGGTCCTATTGAGTCCGAGAGTTGTGAAATGAAAAGTATTTGCTTCCTTCTGAAGAAAATTCTCCAGATAATCCGTAAGAGTGTTTTCATTATCAGTTGTAATATGGTCAGGTTTTCCGTGAGTCGCAAAATTCTGGTTAAGTGTTAATTGAATGTTTATCCAATTCCTATATTTCAGGGAAATCACCTGGCCAAATATTGAAAACTTGTCTAGTAATTTTAATCAAAATGATTTCAATCTTTGAACCATATGCCCATATGAACTGATTCACCCTTCTGAATACTCTGCAAAGAGAAAGACCATTCACCTTATTGCTCCTAATTACCTGCTCGGAAACGAAAAGATCGACGCTAAACAAAACAGTACTAAAATCTGTTCTTAAAAGTGAACAAAAATCAAATACTTGGAATCGATGCGGGCAGAGAAACCGGAATTATATAAGACCATTTGCCATTTAAGACGTATGTCTCTTGCACCCAAGCCAAAATAGTAATGAGTAGTATCAATGGAAAGCATGAGAAAACATTCTTTGTTTTCTCAGTTTTCATTATAGTTCTAAAAGCAATTTCTGTGAATTGATGGCCACACTTTTTATTTGAATATTGGAATTCTGAATTTATGAATCATACACTTTCTTTAATAATAAATAATGAGGACTGTAATTAAACATGTTGAAAACGCTTATGCCGATTGACATGAAGTTTCCTATGCCATTAATAACGAAAAAAATAATTTAAACGTACTTTATTAGCTTAGTTTAGATTTCAAATCAGTTGAAGATTGTATTTTCAACATGTTTATTCGACTACAGCAAACTAATCCGAAGTCAAGCATCTGTTAGAGTTATATGGAATGGGCGGTATATGTATATGTATATGATCTTTGGGTGGAATGAAAGTTCCCATCAAGTTGATTATCCTTTATCCATAGGCAATTGATAGTTTAAGATGAAAAGGCATTTAACGTGATAATATTCACCGGTAATTATATTCATTTAATGACGAAATAATGTTTTTGGGCTCAGTGTAAATCGATGAACTAATTACGTCTTTATGAGTAGTGAGAGTCGATTGTTATGGTGGTGTGTTCATATGTGGTTTCAATAACATTTTTTAAAGGGGCAATGTTAAAAATGTTTTATTAAAAGAATGAAATATAATTTGAAATCGATATCAAATGATTGGTAATTGAAACTTTTTTAAAGTATAAGGAAGAAAGAGTTCCAAAAAAGGCTCGCAATATATAAACACCGATGTAATGGCATATCTCGTGAATATATTTAATAATGTCTATTTATAAATATCACCAATCTCCACTCCGTGAAGATAGGCGCAGTAATGGATTGCCATTATTCGTTAGGAAAAATAAGAAATAGAAATTAATTAATCAAAATACAACTTCCTAGGTCCCCATGCACCTTTCTTACACTCTAAATTTTTCATAATCAGTCTCTCCAAATTAATATGGCCGAGGACAACATTATTTACATTAATTGAAAAAAGGACCATTTTTTTAGAATATTGATGCAATGTCTCTTTACCTAATGTTTTTCGCCGTAAGTATTCAGATCTAGTTTCCAAATATTTCTCAATAATACATTTATCAAATATCCTATAATGGTTACTGCATTTCACGCACTTTGATCCTAAAATCTTTTGTTTTTTTTTGATTAAATGAAACATTTTTCTTTGTATGTGGTCATTGGGAAAAACTTGGAATATCGAACGTAAAATGCTTTCAACATTTTCGTATATTTATACTGGGGATAGAAAATTGAAATTTACTGCGAAAGAGCGTACTCTTTCGTCATATTGTTTATGAAAAGTGCCTTTTATGCTTTATTTCGATAGCGATTAAGAAAATCATTGCTTGGCCTAATAATAACAACAACAAAAAAAAACACGTTGTACAAAACGCTTTCAATGTCTTTGTCAAGTAAACTCTTTACATTTAATTGTTTTAGTAAAGGGAAAATATGAAAATATTATTTATGCGGCCTATATAAAATAATTTTGCCCTTTTATTGATTTATCCCTTTTTCTAATGCACTTCCTTAATTTCATTAATTTTGGCTTAACGATAACCTCATGTTCAGATAAGCTGTTATTGCTTTCACTGGAAGATTTCATGCATTCTTCCAAACTTATACTTTAAACACTTTTATACTTTTTTCTGGCACAAATTCATAATCAATTACTTAAAGACCGCATTTAAACGCCTAGTATGATGAGTAAGTGAAAATAAAGCACACTACTGAACAGGTGGGTAAGCTGGCGAAATACATCATGAAATATAAATTACCTCTCGAAAATATGTCTTCAAAATTTAAAAATAATTAGAATAATGTTAAACACTTTCGTTAAAGTCACTTTCGAGAAGTTATACTTTCAAACAACTAAGGATCGCTTAAAGAGGTTATAATTCAAAACAGAAGGATATGAATGAGTTTTATTACAAACATTTTAAACTGCAAATATATACTACCTCAGGTGTTTATTTAGATTTACCTCAAGTTTTTTTTTTCACTTTTTATTGACATCACATCGTAGTAAATACGTTAACCCATTAGTCAATATGATTTTCAATAAAATTGATGCAGTATGTGATTAAATTTAAAATATTACTTCAAATACTATTATAGGACCTAAATTGTCCGAAGTTTGTGAGAGGTTTTACAAACGCTAAGCACAGTTGTTTCAGTTATGCAAATCTGTACTGTACTTTATTTTTTGCGCCAAAGGGATAATCTATATTTATATTTATATATAAACGTTTAGTTACGAATAAATGTATGTGAGAACATGTTATATATATACATATATATAATGTTTTCATAACTATAATATATGTGTATATATCTATATGTATATATAGTTAGTTAGTTATTCGCTTAGTTAGCTAGCAGGGGTATAAATCACTTATAAGTTCTAAGTGAAAATGGATAAATTGATTCACCAATAACTTCAAAAAAAAAAAACACATATCAAGTTTCATAACTATGTGAGTTGACACCTGACGAGAAGCGGCAGGGACGCGTGTTCGAAACCAGCTTGAGCTCTTTCCACCTTTCTTTGAAAATTCACTTTCGAGGTATTCGACAAATTGATCAGAACTTCCGCACCCAAGAGTCTTCGCTTAGTTAGCTAGCAGGGGTATAAATCACTTATAAGTTCTAAGTGAAAATGGATAAATTGATTCACCAATAACTTCAAAAAAAAAACACATATCAAGTTTCATAACTATGTATTCTTGAATTAACGTATTTTTTAAAATTGTTACCTAAGTTACCTAACGTTACCTAAGTTATTTGCAACAGCTGATTAACCTTTGATTCAGCTTTTGACAGATACTCGAATGATGTAAGAAAATATGATTATCATACATTTAACTCTATTAGATTAAAGAATCCAAATTCTAAATAATAAAAAAACGTACAAACAGTGATTGTAAATTATGGTACGATTTTCATCTGAAAAATGATTTTCCACGAAGAAGCGACGAGTTGTTACAACGTTCAGCGATACTCATTTTTACCATGATCACTTTTTGTATTAAATCCTCTTTAATCTTCGAAATCTACTTTATTGGACACAAAAATTCCGTGTCAAAAATCGTCAACGAGCGCTTTATTAAAGACGTTGCATGAAGACGTCCTATCGAAGTTCAGTTAATGAAAATTTTGCCCAATCATTTATGCAACCATTGGTACTTTTAAGCAAGCACTCGTCGATTTGTGTCAATATGAGTAAAAGCTGGAGAAGTGCGGAGAGAACCTTAGATTAAGGGCCTTTTTTACAACTCATTCTTCTAGGGTCCAGCAAATGCATCAGAAACTAAGGACCCATAGAGGAATAAGATAAAGGAAGGCCCCAAGCCCACAGTTTTGTCCGGAATCACCGAAATTAACACAAATTCACTCACCCTTACTTAAAAAGTACTCATAGTTAGTGTAAATGAGGGTGCGAAAATTTGACAATCTGAACTATGGTCCCAAACATTACTGTATTTTGTAATGGTTTTGGTCCCCATCGTCACGACGACGACTAAGGACTGAAGTCGGCCTCGCACCGACACTTGGACGTGCAGTCCTCGAGACGTGGCAACGAAATATACCCCAGCGGGTCAACCTTTCGGCCACTCGGAAATTCACTCGCGTTGGTGGCTGCTGGCGGACTAGCCCAGTGCGGCGAGGATTACGGTCGTGGGTCGGACCCAAGTGAACTTCCGCTCTTGGTTTCCATTTTGAACCAGCCACCGAAAAAACCCGATTTTTCCTATGCGACGTTTCGAAATATTATACTTTACTTTACGTTATTTTTTTTTATCTACCATTCAAAATCCAAATAAACCCGACGAAAAACGCGCATTCGCGAACCGATATACCGCGGTGCCTAAAAACAAACTACTTTATTTTTGCGACCGTCAAAGAATTGAAAACCGAACAAGTAGTCCGCGACACGACTACCACTTATTCCCGATTCAAACCTATAGCACCGCGGAACCCGAGCGACGAAACACAATTTTGGCCCTACATCCTCATGCACTTACCTTCGCGCCATTTCCTCCTGAAAGAAAAAGGTTGCTGGAAGGAAAGAATGTGATTTTTTTTCAGCACTTCATTTTATATGTATATTTTCTCTATTTTATTTTGTTGAATATTAATCAAATTTATTTAGCAAATTCAAATATGTATGAAGTACCAATCACTTAAAACAAAAATTAGTTGTATCACATTGACAGACATGCAAAACTTAACCTAAAAATGTTAGACTGGTAAAAGAAAGAAAAAGTGACAGGTGTGCTCCAAATTATAATCTACATTATTAAACAAAAAGTATTGTTAATCGACAGGAATAATTGTCAGGATCTTGTTAATCAAGATAGGTCAAATCATAGAACAATAAGCGATTGGTCGTCGTTCTTGAAGAAAACCCTTCCACAAAAGTCAACATATTTTTTTTTGTTTTTTGTTTTATCAATATAAAGAGTGTTTAATTGAACTGAATATATCGGAAATAAGTAATCATTTTTCTAATTTCGCACATATTTAACTTAAAGAATTTATGTTGATTCTACTTATTACTTCTTCAATCAAAAAAATGCTAAGATTACAAACTACAAAAAAAGTTGGATGTGAGGAAATTAAGAGAAAAAAAACATGAAAAAAAAATTGCTCGAAAAAAAAAATTAAAATAAATCCCAACTCGAGTAAATCGCTTGTACACTTTGAATAGTTCAATTAATTATTTATTCCTTTTCTTTTGCTTCTAATTATTTCCTTGCTCTTTTAAATTTTTAAATTACAATTAAAATTTAACTAACTTAAGCAATTAGTTTAGTATCTGTTATATTGTTTTCATTTTTTTTAACCTTTTAAATAATTTTATTTGAATATATATACTTTTAGTTTATGAATAATAAAACAAAAATGGAGAGTAACTAAAACGAAATAAATGTTGCTTCTTTTCTGTTAAAGTATATTGTATGTTAATTTTTGTTACGTCTAAGAGGTTTCTATTCTAGAGTAGTAGTAAAATCATAGAGCCTAAGTTTCTTAACTGTCAATGCGTTGTTTATATTTCCATCTACCTTTTCACTTGTTTCACTGTTTAATTTATCGCTTTGTGGAAATAGGTTTACAAAGTCTTGTAGCAATTACATGTATTTCAAGAATGGTATTGGGAAGGAAAAGTTAAGGTTGTTATTTCGTATGTTGTGTTTTTCGGTTCGATGGAAAATTTAAATAAATTAAATATAATTCTTATTGCATTGTTTCGAATAATTGAGACGAAATCTAGATTGAACTTTTACATAGTAAAGTTTGAGACAGCAGCACTTTCTGATGTGTAAATAAATCCATTTGTTGATTTTTTTATGGTCACATAAAGCAATGCTGCCTGCCTATAAATTGCAGTGGGGTTGACACAGGTAACTTTAAGATTTATCGCACATATACGTCTAGTATTTTCTGTTTCAATTTCAAATTTTTTTTGTTTGTTTTTGTAATGGATTTGAATCCCAGGTCGTCACGGCGACGACTCGGGATGAAAGTCGGCCTCGCACCGACAATTGGACGTGCAGTCCTGGAGACGTGGCAACGAGTCGTACCCCGTGGGTCAACAACTCGGCCACTCGGAAGTTCCCTCGCGTGGTGGCTGCTGGCTAGCTAGCTCAGTGCGGCGAGGATTGCGGACGTGGGTCGGACCCAAGTGAACTTCCGCTCTTGGTTCCATTTGAACCAGCCACCGAAAAGCCCGATTTACTATGCGACGTTTCTAAACAAATTACGTTACTTTACTCTAATTTTTACCATCAAGATACAATCAAAGAATCAAACTCCCCGACTAACGCGCATTCGCGAACCGATATACCGCGGTGCCTAAAAACAAACTACTTTAATTTTGCGACCGTAAAACACGCGAAGCCGAAAAACCGAACTAGTAGTCCGCGACACGACTACAAATTATTATCGGAACAAAACTACCGCACCGCGGAACCCGAGCGACGAAACACATTGTTGACCCTACATCATCCTGCACTTACCTTCGCGCCATTTCCACCTGAAAGAAAAGGTTGTTGGAAGGAAAGAATGTGGTTTTTCTTTTAGCACTTCATTTTAATTCTGGTTCTTAAAAATTTATGTAAAATTTTAACGCTTTATAGGTCAATTCATACAAGTCAGACAAACGTACCAGAATCGCGCTATATTAAGTCCACTGTTGATTAAATCAAATTAAAAGAAAGCACGATAGTGAAGCAGAAACATCGAAATACTATTATATGTGTACACATACTTGCTTAACCTACTTCAAAAAAAAATTATTCTTAATCATTCATTGGGTTTATAACAAACTTTTGAATTGCACATTATTCTTACACAAATGAATATTTCTTTTCCACTATCAATATAAGTATTCAAAAATTTTTACAAGTTCTTAAATTGATTCTCATTGATGTGTCGAAATCTCCAATGAGTTCAAATCAAAGAGGAAGCGATCCATTTTAAATTTAAAATATTTTACCATCAAATATATTTTCAACTGCTTAACTCTACTTTTTTTTTTTCAATGATTACTTTCCTTCGTTTTTATTTTTCCTGATTTTACAACACACGTTGCGATCTTTAAGTTGCCATTATCCAATATGTGCTTGATTCCACGCTACACTGAGTGCCAGCACTTCTCCTCGCCTTGCATTATTCCATTTATTTTAATTTGAATACCCTTTCACTTTATCATTAATGTTTTTAATATACATTTTAAGTTATATAAAATCGGCATATAAAAAAAAATTCATTTAGAGTTTGTGTTACCTACAAAAATTATTTTTTTTTCTAAATTTTTCTGAGACTCCTTAGCACTACTACAATGCTCTTATATTGATGTCTTTCTTTTCACAATCTGTTACAACTCCTTAATCCCCCCGCCGAAATGGGATCAGCAATGGATTCTTATGTTTATCGAACAAAGAACCTTTTTCCATAAGTGCTGCGTTTTCACTTTTGTAACATAGCACTTTGTTTATCATTAAAACTTATTGCATCCACATTTACACATGTGAGATGTAATTACGGCGTCAGGCGAAATATACCCGTTAATTTTCCCGGTTCATTATTGAATTTGTATGCAGGCTTCTTTTCCTTGTAATAAAAACAATAAAAGTCCGGTGTTGAATGAAATGCAAAACTCAAGGGCAGATATACATAACAATGTGGCTTCACTACGTTATTTCGCGCTCACAACGTCTTGGCGGATTTTCACACAGTTTGTTTTGCTATTGAAATGCCGAGGAACCAGCGGTAAGGGTTTCCTTTCAATTTTCCAATTGAGCAATCACATAGGTTTATATGCAAACTAGCAATTGTCAAGCGGTGTGGTTATGCTCACGGGCACACACTGACAACACTTTCGTAAACACTTCCGCCTGGGTTTTCACGTCACACTGTCATCAAACCTCTGGCGATATCCTTGTTTTCGTGGCGTTGATGACAACGCAAATATCTATGGCATTCGACACATTCGACACGACACGAGAATTGCGGTTGCATTGCAATCAGAGTTTTAGGTGGTGATGCTGTTGCCGTCTTCGTCTGACGGTTCACGTTCTACTCTCCACCGCGACGAATTCGTATATCCACCGTATATTTTACGACCGACCCATAAATCGATTTGAAACCGCTTTTCTATTTTCCAACAGATAATCGCGCGCGAAAGACACACCAAATTGTCCAGATACGTTCACGTTTGGAAATAAAATTACGTCGAGTGATTTTCCACGAGATCACTTTTCTTTTCCACCCGCGTGTGTCTCTTCTCGCGGTCCTCTCCCAACTCTCCGTTCCGGAAATCAAAAAAAACTGTCTTCCGACTTGAAGTGGTCGCCAGGTCGTAGGTCAGCTGACTTTCGACCTGTCCGCTGAACTTTCGCCTGCGGGAAAAAGATGGTGGCACCATCTTCAGGTCGGTAGTCACTACAGGGCAGTCTCTACGATGCTGTTTACAGCATGGAGAGACTGAAGGTCTGCCGCTGTTTTATTCGTGCGGACCAGATGATGATGCTGATGATGGTGATGATGTTGAGGCCTGACTTTGCTTCACCTCCGGAGGTCCCTAGGGTGGTATACTCCAACGGTCTGACCGTTCAGGTCTGTGATGAGGTACCGAGTGGGTCCCAACACCTTCCCAACTCGGCACTTCACGAATTTGTGGTCCAGTTTTGAATTGTAATGGTTCGCGGCACTACTGGGCTTAAAGTTTCGCCGGAAGATTTCGTCTCCGACTTGGAACCCCGAAGGACGAGATCGCAGGTTGTATTGCGTTTCGTTCCTACATCTTGCGTCCTGCAGGTTTTGCCGAATCTGATCGCGCAGAGTCCGGAGTTTTTCGTGGGGCTCTACGGCGACGACGGGTTCGCCCAAACATTTTAATTGCCGGAGTAACTTATATGATCCACCATGGCAGATCATATGTTGCCCGAACGCGGCAAAGTAAGGTGCGAAACCCGTGGCAGAGTGGTACGAGGAACGCAAGGCACAAGTGATAGCCGACAACTTGCGATCCCAGTCCTTCTGGTTCGGATGGATATAGGCGCGAATAGCAGCCAGTAGTGTCCGGTTCAGGCGTTCCGAAGCATTTGCTTGTGGAGAGTAGAGGGCGGTGAGCTGTTGGGTGACGCCATACTTCTCCAGTAATCCTTGAAACTGCCTGGACCTAAACTGGACCCCATTGTCGGATAGCACGTATTCCGGCACTCCGAATACGTGGAAGACACGCCGCTCGAGGAAGTCCACTATTGGTGGTGCAGTGAACTTCCGGATGGGTTCGACCAGTGGAAATTTGGAGAGCTGGTCGAGAACGACGATAGCACTAATATACCCTGAGGTGGTACGTGGGTATGGACCGATTAGGTCGATATACAGACGCTGAAACACGCGCTCTGGGATCTGGAGTTTTCCCATGGGAGGACAAGTGGTCTGGTTCGGAGCTTTCGTGCTCTTGCAGGTGTCGCAAGCACGGACATACTCCCTGACCTGAGATGACATTTTAGGCCAGAAGAAGTATGTCTTTAATCGCCGGATGGTGCGGCCGTAGCCACCATGCGCGCTCAAAGGGTGGTCATGAGCGCGAGCGATTAGCTCACCGGTCATTTCTTCCGGTATCCACAATTTCCACTCGTCCTGTTCGGACATTGGATCTTCACTTGGGTATTCCATCCGTCTGTATATAAACCCGTCCAACACCTTCAGATCGGGCAGCTGTGCTTGCTGGGTATCAATGGTTTGCCTCAGTTCCTTGTAGCTGTCCGACTGGAAGTGTGGACTGGTCAGATCTATTTCCAAGGTGTTATCATCGTCCCGCGCCAGTTCAGCTCCTTCTGGTGCGAACATTCGGGACAGCGTGTCTGGGACCACATTTTGAGCACCCTTGCGGTGCCGGATGGTGAAGTCAAAGCCCTGTAATTTTAGGGCCCATCGGGCAAGTCGGCCATGCAGGTCGGACTGGCTCATGAGCCACTTCAGGGAGGCGTGGTCAGTGATAATTTCGAACGGATGGCCTTCTACGTACGCCCGAAACTTCTTTATTGCCATCACTGCTGCCAGACATTCCTGCTCAGAGACGGTGTAGTTTCGCTGGGCTGAGTTCAGCTTGTGTGACATGAAGGCTATGGGAGCTTCCTCACCGACTTCAGTGAGCTGCACCAGAACGGCCCCTACTCCATGTTGACTGGCGTCACAATGGATGGAGAAGGGCTTGGTGAAGTCGGGGCTGTGAAGCACGGGAGCAGTGGTCAAGCTTTTCTTGAGATCTTCAAAGGCCTGCAAGCTGGACTCAGTCCAGAGAAACTTGTGGCCTTTCTGCAACATGTCTGTCAGCGGCGATGACAACGTGGCATAGTTTCGGACGAACCTTCGGTACCATCCGCACACGCCTAAGAAGCGTCGCAGCTGTTTGGTGGTCTTGGGCAGCGGGAACTCCTCGATGGCTCGGGTCTTCTCCGGATCTGTTTTGATGGTGCCGTGTCCAATAATATGCCCCAGATAACGAACCTCCGTCATCACGAACTTGCTTTTACGCACGTTGATGGTAAGACCCGCCTTTCTGATGTGTAGGGCGACTTCCTGTAGTAGGACTAGATGGTCGTCCAAAGTCTCGGAGATCAGCAGTAAGTCGTCCAAATACACAAACACTTGGTGGCGTAGGTTTGGTGGTATGACCTTATCCATCAACCGCGTCATGGTTTGAGGTGCGTTGCAAAGTCCGAAGGGCATGGTGACGAATTGATACAGAGGCCGGCCGGGCACGGTGAAGGCGGTCTTATCCTTTGAGCCAGGGTCTAGTGGGATTTGCCAGAAGGCGTCCTTCAGGTCGAGACTTGTAATGAAGTGCGCTCTCGGCAGGCGACTCAAGATACCGTCAATCAGAGGGAGAGGGTACGCGTCTTTGATAGTGACGGCATTCACACGTCGAGCGTCCAGGCATAGCCGAACCTTGTTGGGTTTAACGACCAACGTTACCGGTGACGCCCATGCGCTCTGCGACTCTTCTATGACGCCTAGTGATAGCATTCGGTCGACTTCTGCATATAGCAGCTTTTCCTTTGCGGGCGATATGGCGAAGTGCCTTTGCTTGATCGGCTTGGCATCTCCCACATCGATAATGTGAGATGCCAAGCCGGTCCGGCCTAGACCTTCACTTTCGTATGATGGAAAAGCTGATATGGCCGCGTCCAACCGTCGTTGCTGTGCGCTATCCAGGCCATGTTGGAAGGGAAGCGGTGTAGGTGTTGGGTCGCTTAAGGTCGCGACAGTCCCAAGTAGGGTCGAGCCAAATAGGATCGGGGCCAGGTTGAACTGTCGGACGAAATCGACTCCCAAATATAAATTCTGGGTCAGTTGGGGCACGATGTAGAATTCCAGTGCTTTGCTCACGCCCTTGAAGGTGACGTCGGCAGTGAGCTTGCCCAGGATGGAATGTCGAGTTCCGTCCGCAGTGTTCAGGTGGAATGTGAGACGCTGAAGTCGATCTCTATGCCTCTCCAGGACTTCCTTGGTGAAGTCAGACGATATGCAGCTGACACTGGCGCCAGTGTCCACTAAGCCTATCCTCTGTTTGTCCAGGATTTCGACCGAAGCATAGGGACGGACATCATGCGAGTCCAGTTCTAATATCTGCGCCTTTCGCAGAAACCTTCGGGACTGTCGGACCCTCTTCCAGTAGGTCCGCAGGCGTAAAGTGGATCTTCGGGGTCGATGAGGTAACTTTGGGCCCAATTCTTCGGCAAAGATTCGTTCGCGGGCTAGCTGGTATTCCCGCAGTCGGACGTGGTATGGCCGCTTGTATGGTGGAATGGTCTGCGGCTTTTCGGAGTTAGGGGTCTTTGACGGTGAAGCAGTCGTTGTCGGGGTCAAAATTTGAATTACCGGTGTTTCGGGGTGAAGTGTTGGCGGTGTCAAGGGCTGGGTCAAATCGCGGGATCCGTTAACATTCGTAGGACTGATTAGTGGGGTGTCCTCGAGTGCTTCGGGGTGGTCTGAGCACTCGGTTGCCAGTTTTTTTTATGAGCCCTGCAGTCTTGGCAATCCGGAGCATAGGTATTCGCCTTACCACAGCGGTAGCAGAAAATCGTCGGTTCTATTGTACATGTCGTAAACCTGTGACCAGGCTTTCGACAGTTCCAACAGACCGCGGGTTTCACCACTGCTACGGCGGCAAGCGTGTCCGTATCGGCCTGTGGAATTGCTGTCTGCGGCTGAAATTCGGGGACTGGCGGTTGTGATTCGACTACGGCTTCCAAGGGTACGGCTACTTCAGAAGTGTTGCGGGTTCGTACGACGGAACCTGCGGAACGTTGGGGAAGACGGAAAACCCCTCGCAGCTCGTCTAATCGCTCCTGTTTCCGGGCATGCATTCGTAAAGCGTGGATGTTGGAAATGGGGACGTGTAGCAGACTGTTTCGCAGCTCGATCCGCATGTTGTCTTGAATCAGACCCAGCAGGTCTTCTTCGTACATGGGTGACCTTAATCGTGCTGCAATCCTCATGACTTCGTCGTAGTAATCGTCAAAGGACTCGTGTGCTCCTTGCCTTCGCGTCCTCATTCGCTCCCGGATCTCCCGATCGGTCAGGCCGTCGTCAAATTGATTTCGTAACGCGGCACAGAAAGCGGTCCAATCTCGGCGTCGAACTAGCTGAATGTAACCCCAAAACCACTCGGCTGCATCTCCAGTCAACAGTAGGTGGATGTGCTGCATAAGGGCCGTAAAATCCCCTTCCAAGGACATCTCTGTCAACGACTGCACCTGGAATATGAAGCGGTCCACTGGAGTACTGGAGTGGCGCCCGCTGAACTTGATGTGCCAACTCTCAATGACCCGTGGGGTTGGATCTCGCACCAAGGTTCGCACGGTATCGATCGGATATGCCCTCTGATGGAGTGGGGCCGCGTCCGATCGGGGTGGGGTCGTGTTGTTCCAGGTGGGGGGTGGGGGAGCAGTGGTGTTAGGCATCCTCTGGCCTGCTTCCAGCCAATCGATCCGGTTATTTAAGTTTTGCAGGAGCCTCAGGACCTGTTGTAGCTCCGAACTCCCCGACTGATCGGGATTTTCATCCGCGGGGGAATTTATCGGAGGCGGGGTAGGCAGAGTTGACCTCAGTGGAATGTATGCAGCATCGCCGCTAGTATTTTGGCCTACTTCCCGACCCGATCGGTCGGCTACTGCTGGGATCGGTGACGATGCCGGAAGGAGTGGGCCTCTTGACCTCAGTTGATAGGGTGCCTCCTTGGGAATCGCACCTTGTTGCCTTGGGGAGCCAACAGCTCCGAGGTCGGAGAGTCGTGCGTGCTCCTTCTTCCGGGTCAGTTCTCCGGGAGTGATTGGTTTCCGGCACAGAGGACAAGCCTTGGAGTGCTTGACCCAGCCCGTAATGCAGCTCGGATGAAACGAATGACCGCAGGGGGTCAGCATTACGGGATCTGCCGCGAGGAATTCGTTGCAGCAGATCACACACTGGGGAACATCAATCATGGGGCCTACTAGCTGTGGGCTCCGACGTACTGCCATAACGCGTTCGTTGCTGACAAACAAACCAATATCTGATTTGAATTTATAGTTAAGATTAAAGTTGAAATAAGTAAAATTTAACAAATTTAGATCGTTAGAGAAAAGCGAGTACAATGATTTTCTTCTTTCCTTCCAACAAACCAAATTCCTCAGTCGGAAAGTAAGCGCTCAGGGGTGCAATACCTAACACAGGACCAGCAGGTGTTTCGTCTCGTACCATCACAAAAGTTTTCGCGTTTTATGAATTTTACTTTACTCTACGAACCGAGGCAAGTGAGTAAACCCGTCAATGACAACGACCAAGCGGACGCATCCGCGATGCACAAGGCATTCAGCGCCGCGTAATTCCAGCGATGGCCGGCTGTCACGACGAATCGACCCACCCCTTATCACGCATAAAAAAACGAGAGTTCCTCCGATACATGAAAGTAAGGAGGGAGGTTGGTACTTTTGAGAGTCTATCTAGCGGCGTACGACACCACTAGTAGCCGTTCTCATCAAAAGCCCAACCGTCCTTACAGGTCATTCAACCTAGGACAACACGTCGGAGAAACTCTATCGCGTATCAATCAAATAAAAAAAAAATAGAGCGGAGAGTGAACGATACGGCTCGCGTGAAGCGACTCATTGGTGTTAGACACAAATTTTCACAACTCCGTGTGTGGGCGTCCTCATTCGGAGTACATCCGGATCGAATTGATCATGCTAGGTCAGAAACTGACCGAAAACTAACGGTTAGAGGGCCCCACGTTGGGCGCCATTGTAATGGATTTAAAATCCCAGGTCGTCACGGCGACGACTCGGGATGAAAGTCGGCCTCGCACCGACAATTGGACGTGCAGTCCTGGAGACGTGGCAACGAGTCGTACCCCGTGGGTCAACAACTCGGCCACTCGGAAGTTCCCTCGCGTGGTGGCTGCTGGCTAGCTAGCTCAGTGCGGCGAGGATTGCGGACGTGGGTCGGACCCAAGTGAACTTCCGCTCTTGGTTCCATTTGAACCAGCCACCGAAAAGCCCGATTTACTATGCGACGTTTCTAAACAAATTACGTTACTTTACTCTAATTTTTACCATCAAGATACAATCAAAGAATCAAACTCCCCGACTAACGCGCATTCGCGAACCGATATACCGCGGTGCCTAAAAACAAACTACTTTAATTTTGCGACCGTAAAACACGCGAAGCCGAAAAACCGAACTAGTAGTCCGCGACACGACTACAAATTATTATCGGAACAAAACTACCGCACCGCGGAACCCGAGCGACGAAACACATTGTTGACCCTACATCATCCTGCACTTACCTTCGCGCCATTTCCACCTGAAAGAAAAGGTTGTTGGAAGGAAAGAATGTGGTTTTTCTTTTAGCACTTCATTTTAATTCTGGTTCTTAAAAATTTATGTAAAATTTTAACGCTTTATAGGTCAATTCATACAAGTCAGACAAACGTACCAGAATCGCGCTATATTAAGTCCACTGTTGATTAAATCAAATTAAAAGAAAGCACGATAGTGAAGCAGAAACATCGAAATACTATTATATGTGTACACATACTTGCTTAACCTACTTCAAAAAAAAATTATTCTTAATCATTCATTGGGTTTATAACAAACTTTTGAATTGCACATTATTCTTACACAAATGAATATTTCTTTTCCACTATCAATATAAGTATTCAAAAATTTTTACAAGTTCTTAAATTGATTCTCATTGATGTGTCGAAATCTCCAATGAGTTCAAATCAAAGAGGAAGCGATCCATTTTAAATTTAAAATATTTTACCATCAAATATATTTTCAACTGCTTAACTCTACTTTTTTTTTTCAATGATTACTTTCCTTCGTTTTTATTTTTCCTGATTTTACAACACACGTTGCGATCTTTAAGTTGCCATTATCCAATATGTGTTTGATTCCACGCTACACTGAGTGCCAGCACTTCTCCTCGCCTTG
The DNA here is from genome assembly GCA_954870665.1 of Stratiomys singularior. Lineage (NCBI taxonomy): Eukaryota > Metazoa > Arthropoda > Insecta > Diptera > Stratiomyidae > Stratiomys > Stratiomys singularior. The sequence goes on from OX940877.1 coordinate 56,223,264, forward strand.
CATTATTCCATTTATTTTAATTTGAATACCCTTTCACTTTATCATTAATGTTTTTAATATACATTTTAAGTTATATAAAATCGGCATATAAAAAAAAATTCATTTAGAGTTTGTGTTACCTACAAAAATTATTTTTTTTTCTAAATTTTTCTGAGACTCCTTAGCACTACTACAATGCTCTTATATTGATGTCTTTCTTTTCACAATCTGTTACAACTCCTTAATCCCCCCGCCGAAATGGGATCAGCAATGGATTCTTATGTTTATCGAACAAAGAACCTTTTTCCATAAGTGCTGCGTTTTCACTTTTGTAACATAGCACTTTGTTTATCATTAAAACTTATTGCATCCACATTTACACATGTGAGATGTAATTACGGCGTCAGGCGAAATATACCCGTTAATTTTCCCGGTTCATTATTGAATTTGTATGCAGGCTTCTTTTCCTTGTAATAAAAACAATAAAAGTCCGGTGTTGAATGAAATGCAAAACTCAAGGGCAGATATACATAACAATGTGGCTTCACTACGTTATTTCGCGCTCACAACGTCTTGGCGGATTTTCACACAGTTTGTTTTGCTATTGAAATGCCGAGGAACCAGCGGTAAGGGTTTCCTTTCAATTTTCCAATTGAGCAATCACATAGGTTTATATGCAAACTAGCAATTGTCAAGCGGTGTGGTTATGCTCACGGGCACACACTGACAACACTTTCGTAAACACTTCCGCCTGGGTTTTCACGTCACACTGTCATCAAACCTCTGGCGATATCCTTGTTTTCGTGGCGTTGATGACAACGCAAATATCTATGGCATTCGACACATTCGACACGACACGAGAATTGCGGTTGCATTGCAATCAGAGTTTTAGGTGGTGATGCTGTTGCCGTCTTCGTCTGACGGTTCACGTTCTACTCTCCACCGCGACGAATTCGTATATCCACCGTATATTTTACGACCGACCCATAAATCGATTTGAAACCGCTTTTCTATTTTCCAACAGATAATCGCGCGCGAAAGACACACCAAATTGTCCAGATACGTTCACGTTTGGAAATAAAATTACGTCGAGTGATTTTCCACGAGATCACTTTTCTTTTCCACCCGCGTGTGTCTCTTCTCGCGGTCCTCTCCCAACTCTCCGTTCCGGAAATCAAAAAAAACTGTCTTCCGACCTGAAGTGGTCGCCAGGTCGTAGGTCAGCTGACTTTCGACCTGTCCGCTGAACTTTCGCCTGCGGGAAAAAGATGGTGGCACCATCTTCAGGTCGGTAGTCACTACATTTTTCTCAAAAATAAACATGATAAAAAAATTATACATATACATATGTACGAATTAACCTGGCTTAGTAATTGTTTGAATACTTAATAGTTAAGGTTTACCTTACGCCACAGTTACAACAACCGTACTGCTTTCAGTTGTTGCACCGGTTGTTTCAACGTAGTGGCAGCATTTCAAGAATAAGAAGAGAAAACATTGTAGGCTTTGTGGGTTGCGTGATGGTTGTATGGATCCATGCTTTTGTTTAAGAGCTAATGCTTGAAGATATTTTAGCGATTTGGTTATTTTCGAATGCCTCAGCAATTTTATGAGTGGTAAGCTTCCTCAATTTCAACTCAGACAGATGGGCTTCAATGCAATTTGCAGTCTGAAAACAGGAAGCAGATTCCAATTGTTACAAGCCTCAAGTCAACCGTCCGTGCTGCGTCCGTCGTGCGGCCCCTGCACTTTTCTGTTCTTGATGCTGAGCGCCGTCGATCGAGTGGTGGCTCGGTCGGGTCGATTACAATACGGCAAACATTCGAATCGGACGCCCTTGTCTTGCAAAATGGACACCCCACAGCGCGCGGTTTAAATCGCCGCGCAACCTCCCACGATCGATTCCACTGTTCACACAACTTGCACGAATCTATTCACACTTGTCGTCCCTTGATGCACTTTTCGATGCACACAACTTCAGTTTACGGTAATTGTCAGGAATGTCCGCGCTTCGTTGTTGGAACTGATTTTCAGTGCATATTGATTTTTAATTCACTCAATTCAATGCTATTCGAATTTTACACCATGCGCGAATTGATTCCGTGAAGGCGTACTTTTACAACCGCTTCAATACGATTTTACGCAACACTTTCTCCCGAGTAGGTTTTCGATCGCCGACCTTTACGTTTTTTCGACCTCCTCTTCCCACCGCGTGCTTCTATTTTTTTCTTTTAATATATTTTTTTTTCTCTAAGCGCGTGCTTCTCTTTTCGCGGCCCTCGACGAACTCCCCCGTTCCGGAAGTGTTCCTCTCTCCCTCTGTCGGTGTGACCTTCCGTTTCGTGTTGCCATACTTGCGATACGAATGGGATAATTTGCATCTCAAGTATGGCAATCCCACCAGGATTGCCAAACCGACAGGGTGAATTACAACAGGACAGTCTCTGCGATGCTGGTTACAGACTGGAGAGACTGAAGGTTTGCCGCTTGGTCGTTCGTGTGGAACAGATGATTGTGCTGGTGATGGTGATGCTGACGAAGGCCTTGCTGTGCTTCACCTCCGTAGGTCCCTTGGGTGGTATACCCCGATTGTTTGACCGTTCAGGTCTGTGATGAGGTACCGAGTGGGTCCCAACACCTGCCCAATTCGGCACTTCACGAATTTGTGATCAAGTTTTGAGTTGTAATGGTTCGCGGCACTACTGGGCTTAAAGTTTCGTCGGAAGATTTCGTCTCCGACTTTGAACTCAGAAGGACGGGATCGCAGATCGTATTGCTTTTCATTCCTGCGTCTTGCGTCCTGTAGGTTTTGCCGAATCTGATCGCGCAGAGCCCGAAGTTTTTCGTGGGGCTCTACTGCGACGACGGGTTCGCCCAAACACTTTAAATGCCGGAGCAACTTATATGATCCACCATGGCAGATCATATGTTGCCCGAACGCGGCAAAGTAAGGTGCGAAACCCGTGGCAGAGTGGTACGAGGAACGCAAGGCGCAAGTGATCGCGGACAACTTGCGGTCTCAGTCCTTCTGGTTCGGGTGGATGTACGCGCGAATACCGGCCAGTAGTGTACGATTCAGGCGTTCCGAAGCATTTGCTTGTGGAGAGTAGAGGGCGGTCAGCTGTTGGGTAACGCCATACTTCTCCAGTAATCCGTGGAACTGCCTAGACTTGAACTGGACCCCATTGTCGGATAACACGTATTCCGGCACGCCGAATTCGTGGAAGACACGCCGCTCGAGGAAGTCCGCTATGGGTGGTGCAGTGAACTTCCGGATGGGTTCTACCAGTGGGAATTTAGAGAGCTGGTCGAGAACAACGATGGCACCGATATACCCTGAGGTGGTTCGTGGGTATGGACCGATTAGGTCGATATACAGACGCTGGAACACGCGCTCTGGGATCGGGAGTTTTCCCATGGGAGGACGAGTGGTCTGGTTCGGAGCTTTCGTGCTCTTGCAGGTGTGGCAAGCACGGACATACTCCCTGACCTGAGATGACATTTTAGGCCAGAAGAAGTAGGTCTTTAATCGACGAATGGTGCGACCGTAGCCACCATGCGCACTCAAAGGGTGATCATGGGCGCGGGCGATTAGCTCCCCGGTCATCTCTGCCGGTATCCACAGTTTCCACTCGTCCTGTTCGGACGTTGGATCTCCATTTTGGGTTTCCATCCGTCTGTATATGAACCCGTCCAGCACCTTCAAATCGGGCAGCTGTGGTTGTTGGGTATCAATGGTTTGCCTCAGCTCCTTGTAGCTGTCCGACTGGAAGTGTGGACTGGTTAAATCTATTTCCAAGGTGTCATCATCGTCTCTCACCAGTTCAGCTCCTTCTGGTGCGAATATTCGAGATAACGTGTCTGGGACTACATTTTGGGCACCCTTCCGGTGTCGATGGTGAAATTAAAGCATTGTAATTTTAGGGCCCATCGGGCTAGTCGGCCATGTAAATCGGACTGGCTCATGAGCCACTTCAGGGAGGCGTGGTTGGTCACCATTTCAAAGGGATGGCCCTCTACATACGCCCGAAACTTCTTTATTGCCATCACTGCTGCCAGACATTCCTGCTCAGAGACGGTGTAGTTTCGCTGGGCTGAGTTCAACTTGTGTGACATGAAAGCTATGGGAGCTTCCTCACCGGCTTCAGTGAGCTGCACCAGAACGGCCCCTACTCCATGTTGACTGGCGTCACAATGGATGGAGAAGGGCTTGGTGAAGTCGGGGCTGTGAAGCACGGGAGCAGTGGTCAAGCTTTTCTTGAGCTCTTCAAATGCCTGCAAGCTGGACTCAGTCCAGAGAAACTTGTGGCCTTTCTGCAGCATGTCTGTCAGCGGCGATGACAACGTGGCATAATTTCGGACGAACCTTCGGTACCATCCGCACACGCCTAAGAACCGTCGCAACTGCTTAGTTGTCTTGGGCAGAGGGAACTCCTCGATGGCTCGGGTCTTCTCCGGATCTGTTTTGATGGTGCCGTGTCCAATAATATGTCCCAGATAACGAACCTCCGTCATCACGAACTTGCTTTTACGCACGTTGATGGTAAGGCCCGCCTTTCTGATGTGTAGGGCGACTTCCTGCAGTAGGACTAGATGGTCGTTCAAAGTCTCGGAGATCAGCAGTAAGTCGTCCAAATACACAAAAACTTGGTGGCGTAGGTTTGGTGGTATGACCTTATCCATCAACCGCGTCATGGTTTGAGGTGCGTTGCAAAGTCCGAAGGGCATGGTGACGAATTGATACAGAGGCCGGCCGGGCACGGTGAAGGCGGTCTTATCCTTTGAGCCAGGGTCTAGTGGGATTTGCCAGAAGGCGTCCTTCAGGTCGAGACTTGTAATGAAGTGCGCTCTCGGCAGGCGACTCAAGATACCGTCAATCAGAGGGAGAGGGTACGCGTCTTTGATAGTGACGGCACTCACACGTCGAGCGTCCAGGCATAGCCGAACCTTGTTGGGTGTAACGACCAACGTTACCGGTGACGCCCATGCGCTCTGCGACTCTTCTATGACGCCTAGTGATAGCATTCGGTCGACTTCCGCATATAGCAGCTTTTCCTTCGCGGGCGATATGGCGAAGTGCCTTTGCTTGATCGGCTTAGCATCTCCCAAATCGATAATGTGAGATACCAAGCCGGTCCTGCCTAGACCTTCACTTTCGTAGGATGGAAAAGCTGATATGGCCGCGTCCAACCGTCGTTGCTGTGCGCTATCGAGGCCATGTTGGAAGGGAAGCGGTGTAGGTGTTGGGTCGCTTAAGATCGCGACAGTCCTAAGTAGGGTCGAGCCAAATAAGGTCGGGGCCAGGTTGAACTGTCGGACGAAATCGACTCCCAAATATAAATTCTGGGTCAGTTGGGGCACGATGTAGAATTCCAGTGCTTTGCTCACGCCCTTGAAGGTGACGTCGGCAGTGAGCTTGCCCAGGATGGAATGTCGAGTTCCGTCCGCAGTGTTCAGGTGGAATGTGAGACGCTGAAGTCGATCTCTATGCCTCTCCAGGACTTCCTTGGTGAAGTCAGACGATATGCAGCTGACACTGGCGCCAGTGTCCACTAAGCCTATCCTCTGCTTGTCAAGGATTTCGACCGAAGCATAGGGACGGACATCATGCGAGGCCAGTTCTAATATCTCCGCAGGCGTAAAGTGGATCTTCGGGGTCGATGAGGTAACTTTGGGCCCAATTCTTCGGCAAAGATTCTTTCGCGGGCTAGCTGGTATTCCCGCAGTCGGACGTGGTATGGCCGCTTGTATGGTGGAATGGTCTGCGGCTTTTCGGAGTTAGGGGTCTCTGACGGTGAAGCAGTCGTTGTCGGGGTCAAAATTTGAATGAGCAGTGTTTCGGGGTGAAGTGTTGGCGGTGTCAAGGGCTGGGTCAAATCGCGGGGTCCGTTATCATTCGTAGGACTGATTAGTGGGGTATCCTCGAGTGCTTCGGGGTGGTCTGAGCACTCGGTTGCCAGTTTTTTTTATGAGCCCTGGAGTCTTGGCAATCCGGAGCATATGTATTCGCCTTACCACAGCGGTAGCAGAAAATCGTCGGTTCCATTGTACATGTCGTAAACCTGTGACCAGGCTTTCGACAGTTCCAACAGACCGCGGGTTTCACCACTGCTACGGCGGCAAGCGTGTCCGTATCGGCCTGCGGAATTGCTGTCTGCGGCTGAAATCTGGGGACTGGCGGTTGTGATTCGACTACGGCTTCCAAGGGTACGGCTACTTCAGAAGTGTTGCGGGTTCGTACGACGGAACCTGCGGAACGTTGGGGAAGACGGAAAACCCCTCGCAGCTCGTCTAACCGCTCCTGTTTCCGGGCATGCATTCGTAGAGCGTGGATGTTGGAAATGGGGACGTGTAGCAGACTGTTCCGCAGCTCGATCCGCATGTTGTCTTGGATTAAACCCAGCAGGTCTTCCTCGTACATGGGTGTCCTTAGTCGTGCGGCAATCCTCATGACTTCGTCATAGTAATCATCAAAGGACTCGTGTGCTCCTTGTCTTCGCGTCCTCATTCGCTCCCGGATCTCTCGATCGGTCAGGCCGTCGCCAAATTGATTTCGTAACGCGGCACAGAAAGCGGTCCAATCTCGGCGTCGAACTAGCTGGATGTAGCCCCAAAACCACTCGGCTGCATTTCCAGTCAACAGCAGGTGGATGTGCTGCATAAGGGCCGTAAAATCACCTCCCAAGGACATCTCTGTCAACGACTGCACCTGGAATATGAAGCGGTTCACTGGGGTACTGGAGTGGCGCCCGCTGAACTTGATGTGCCAGCTCTCAATGATCCGTGGAGTTGGATCTCGCACCAAGGTTCGCACCGTATCGTTCGGATATGCCCTCTGATGGAGTGGGGCCGCGTCCGATCGGGGTGGTGTCGTGTTGTTCCAGGTGGGGGGTGGGGGAACAGTGGTGTTAGGCATCCTCTGGCCTGCTTCCAGCCAGTCGATCCGGTTATTTAGGTTTTGCAGGAGCCTCAGGACCTGTTGTAGCTCCGAACTCCCCGACTGATCGGGATTTTCATCCGCGGGGGAATTTATCGGAGGTGGGGTAGGCAGAGTTGACCTCAGCGGAATGTATGCGGAGATAAATTTGAGATAAAAATGAAAGAAAACTTTCCAAGTCAAAGTAAGACAGGGGGACGCGTTCGTTACTGACAAACAAAACAATACTTGATTTGAATTTATAGTTAAGATTAAAGTTGAAATAAGTAAAATTTAACAAATTTAGAACGTTAGAGAAAAGCGGGTACAATAAGTTTCTTCTTCCCTTCCAACAAACCAAATTCCAGTCGGAAAGCGAGGCGCTCAGGGGTGCTATGACTAACGCAGGACCAACCAGGGTTTCGTCTATACCATTACAAAGTGTTTCGCGTTTTAATATTTATAAGCTACTTTACTCGTTACGAGGCAAATGAGTGAACCCGCCTAAACAACGATCATGCGGACGAAGGCGCGACGCCCCTGGCATTACAGCGCTTCGTAATTCCAGCTATGATCGGTTGTTACGCGGATCGACGCATCCCTTATCACGCAAAAAAAAAACCGAGAGTTTCCCCAATACACAAAGGTAAGGAGAGGGTTAGTACTCTTGAGAGTCCAACTAGCGGAGTATGACCCCACTAGTGGCCATTCTCATCAATAGCCCAACCGTCCTTACTGGTATTGCTACCACAGACAACACGTCGGAGAAACTCTATCGCGTATCACTCAAATCAAAAACAAATCAGAGTGTGAAAGTGGTGGCTCACGTGAAGTGACTCAAGTGTGTCAGACACAAAATTTCACCACTCCGTGTGTGGAAGCTCTCATTCGGAGGATATCCGGATCGAATAGATCATATTAAGTCAGAAACTGACCGAAAACTAACTGTTTGAGGGCCCCACGTTGGGCGCCATTGTAATGGTTTTGGTCCCAATCGTCACGACGACGACTAAGGACTGAAGTCGGCCTCACACCGACACTTGGACGTGCAGTCCTCGAGACGTGGCAACGAAATATACCCCAGCGGGTCAACCTTTCGGCCACTCGGAAATTCACTCACGTTGGCGGCTGCTGGCGGACTAGCCCAGTGCGGCGAGGATTACGGTCGTGGGTCGGACCCAAGTGAACTTCCGCTCTTGGTTTCCATTTTGAACCAGCCACCGAAAAAACCCGATTTTTCCTATGCGACGTTTCGAAATATTATACTTTACTTTACGTTATTTTTTTTTTATCTACCATTCAAAATCCAAATACACCCGACGAAAAACGCGCATTCGCGAACCGATATACCGCGGTGCCTAAAAACAAACTACTTTATTTTTGCGACCGTCAAAGAATTGAAAACCGAACAAGTAGTCCGCGACACGACTACCACTTATTCCCGATTCAAACCTATAGCACCGCGGAACCCGAGCGACGAAACACAATTTTGGCCCTACATCCTCATGCACTTACCTTCGCGCCATTTCCTCCTGAAAGAAAAAGGTTGCTGGAAGGAAAGAATGTGATTTTTTTTCAGCACTTCATTTTATATGTATATTTTCTCTATTTTTGTTTGTTTTTTGTTTTATCAATATAAAGAGTGTTTAATTGAACTGAATATATCGGAAATAAGTAATCATTTTTCTAATTTCGCACATATTTAACTTAAAGAATTTATTTTGATTCTACTCATTACTTCTTCAATCAAAAAAATGCTAAGATTACAAACTACAAAAAAAGCTGGATGTGAGGAAATTAAGAGAAAAAAAACATGAAAAAAAAATTGCTCGAAAAAAAAAATTAAAATAAATCCCAACTCGAGTAAATCGCTTGTACACTTTGAATAGTTCAATTAATTATTTATTCCTTTTCTTTTGCTTCTAATTATTTCCTTGCTCTTTTAAATTTTTAAATTACAATTAAAATTCAACTTAACTTAAGCAATTAGTTTAGTATCTGTTATATTGTTTTCATTTTTTTTTAACCTTTTAAATAATTTTGTTTGAATATATATACTTTTAGTTTATGAATAATAAAACAAAAATGGAGAGTAACTAAAACGAAATAAATGTTGCTTCTTTTCTGTTAAAGTATATTGTATGTTAATTTTTGTTACGTCTAAGAGGTTTCTATTCTAGAGTAGTAGTAAAATCATAGAGCCTAAGTTTCTTAACTGTCAATGCGTTGTTTATATTTCCATCTACCTTTTCACTTGTTTCACTGTTTAATTTATCGCTTTGTGGAAATAGGTTTACAAAGTCTTGTAGCAATTACATGTATTTCAAGAATGGTATTGGGAAGGAAAAGTTAAGGTTGTTACTTCGTATGTTGTGTTTTTCGGTTCGATGGAAAATTTAAATAAATTAAATATAATTCTTATTGCATTGTTTCGAATAATTGAGACGAAATCTAGATTGAACTTTTACATAGTAAAGTTTGAGACAGCAGCACTTTCTGATGTGTAAATAAATCCATTTGTTGATTTTTTTATGGTCACATAAAGCAATGCTGCCTGCCTATAAATTGCAGTGGGGTTGACACAGGTAACTTTAAGATTTATCGCACATATACGTCTAGTATTTTCTGTTTCAATTTCAAATTTGTTTTTGTTTGTCTTTCTCAAAAATAAACATGATAAAAAAATTATACATATACATATGTACGAATTAACCTGGCTTAGTAATTGTTTGAATACTTAATAGTTAAGGTTTACCTTACGCCACAGTTACAACAACCGTACTGCTTTCAGTTGTTGCACCGGTTGTTTCAACGTAGTGGCAGCATTTCAAGAATAAGAAGAGAAAACATTGAAGGCTTTGTGGGTTGCGTGATGGTTGTATGGATCCATGCTTTTGTTTAAGAGCTAATGCTTGAAGATATTTTAGCGATTTGGTTATTTTCGAATGCCTCAGCAATTTTATGAGTGGTAAGCTTCCTCAATTTCAACTCAGACAGATGGGCTTCAATGCAATTTGCAGTCTGAAAACAGGAAGCAGATTCCAATTGTTACAAGCCTCAAGTCAACCGTCCGTGCTGCGTCCGTCGTGCGGCCCCTGCACTTTTCTGTTCTTGATGCTGAGCGCCGTCGATCGAGTGGTGGCTCGGTCGGGTCGATTACAATACGGCAAACATTCGAATCGGACGCCCTTGTCTTGCAAAATGGACACCCCACAGCGCGCGGTTTAAATCGCCGCGCAACCTCCCACGATCGATTCCACTGTTCACACAACTTGCACGAATCTATTCACACTTGTCGTCCCTTGATGCACTTTTCGATGCACACAACTTCAGTTTACGGTAATTGTCAGGAATGTCCGCGCTTCGTTGTTGGAACTGATTTTCAGTGCATATTGATTTTTAATTCACTCAATTCAATGCTATTCGAATTTTACACCATGCGCGAATTGATTCCGTGAAGGCGTACTTTTACAACCGCTTCAATACGATTTTACGCAACACTTTCTCCCGAGTAGGTTTTCGATCGCCGACCTTTACGTTTTTTCGACCTCCTCTTCCCACCGCGTGCTTCTATTTTTTTCTTTTAATATATTTTTTTTTCTCTAAGCGCGTGCTTCTCTTTTCGCGGCCCTCGACGAACTCCCCCGTTCCGGAAGTGTTCCTCTCTCCCTCTGTCGGTGTGACCTTCCGTTTCGTGTTGCCATACTTGCGATACGAATGGGATAATTTGCATCTCAAGTATGGCAATCCCACCAGGATTGCCAAACCGACAGGGTGAATTACAACAGGACAGTCTCTGCGATGCTGGTTACAGACTGGAGAGACTGAAGGTTTGCCGCTTGGTCGTTCGTGTGGAACAGATGATTGTGCTGGTGATGGTGATGCTGACGAAGGCCTTGCTGTGCTTCACCTCCGTAGGTCCCTTGGGTGGTATACCCCGATTGTTTGACCGTTCAGGTCTGTGATGAGGTACCGAGTGGGTCCCAACACCTGCCCAATTCGGCACTTCACGAATTTGTGATCAAGTTTTGAGTTGTAATGGTTCGCGGCACTACTGGGCTTAAAGTTTCGTCGGAAGATTTCGTCTCCGACTTTGAACTCAGAAGGACGGGATCGCAGATCGTATTGCTTTTCATTCCTGCGTCTTGCGTCCTGTAGGTTTTGCCGAATCTGATCGCGCAGAGCCCGAAGTTTTTCGTGGGGCTCTACTGCGACGACGGGTTCGCCCAAACACTTTAATTGCTGGAGCAACTTATATGATCCACCATGGCAGATCATATGTTGCCCGAACGCGGCAAAGTAAGGTGCGAAACCCGTGGCAGAGTGGTACGAGGAACGCAAGGCGCAAGTGATCGCGGACAACTTGCGGTCTCAGTCCTTCTGGTTCGGGTGGATGTACGCGCGAATACCGGCCAGTAGTGTACGATTCAGGCGTTCCGAAGCATTTGCTTGTGGAGAGTAGAGGGCGGTCAGCTGTTGGGTAACGCCATACTTCTCCAGTAATCCGTGGAACTGCCTAGACTTGAACTGGACCCCATTGTCGGATAACACGTATTCCGGCACGCCGAATACGTGGAAGACACGCCGCTCGAGGAAGTCCGCTATGGGTGGTGCAGTGAACTTCCGGATGGGTTCTACCAGTGGGAATTTAGAGAGCTGGTCGAGAACAACGATGGCACCGATATACCCTGAGGTGGTTCGTGGGTATGGACCGATTAGGTCGATATACAGACGCTGGAACACGCGCTCTGGGATCGGGAGTTTTCCCATGGGAGGACGAGTGGTCTGGTTCGGAGCTTTCGTGCTCTTGCAGGTGTGGCAAGCACGGACATACTCCCTGACCTGAGATGACATTTTAGGCCAGAAGAAGTAGGTCTTTAATCGCCGAATGGTGCGACCGTAGCCACCATGCGCACTCAAAGGGTGATCATGGGCGCGGGCGATTAGCTCCCCGGTCATCTCTGCCGGTATCCACAGTTTCCACTCGTCCTGTTCGGACGTTGGATCTCCATTTTGGGTTTCCATCCGTCTGTATATGAACCCGTCCAGCACCTTCAAATCGGGCAGCTGTGGTTGTTGGGTATCAATGGTTTGCCTCAGCTCCTTGTAGCTGTCCGACTGGAAGTGTGGACTGGTTAAATCTATTTCCAAGGTGTCATCATCGTCTCTCACCAGTTCAGCTCCTTCTGGTGCGAATATTCGAGATAACGTGTCTGGGACTACATTTTGGGCACCCTTCCGGTGTCGATGGTGAAATTAAAGCATTGTAATTTTAGGGCCCATCGGGCTAGTCGGCCATGTAAATCGGACTGGCTCATGAGCCACTTCAGGGAGGCGTGGTTGGTCACCATTTCAAAGGGATGGCCCTCTACATACGCCCGAAACTTCTTTATTGCCATCACTGCTGCCAGACATTCCTGCTCAGAGACGGTGTAGTTTCGCTGGGCTGAGTTCAACTTGTGTGACATGAAAGCTATGGGAGCTTCCTCACCGGCTTCAGTGAGCTGCACCAGAACGGCCCCTACTCCATGTTGACTGGCGTCACAATGGATGGAGAAGGGCTTGGTGAAGTCGGGGCTGTGAAGCACGGGAGCAGTGGTCAAGCTTTTCTTGAGCTCTTCAAATGCCTGCAAGCTGGACTCAGTCCAGAGAAACTTGTGGCCTTTCTGCAGCATGTCTGTCAGCGGCGATGACAACGTGGCATAATTTCGGACGAACCTTCGGTACCATCCGCACACGCCTAAGAACCGTCGCAACTGCTTAGTTGTCTTGGGCAGAGGGAACTCCTCGATGGCTCGGGTCTTCTCCGGATCTGTTTTGATGGTGCCGTGTCCAATAATATGTCCCAGATAACGAACCTCCGTCATCACGAACTTGCTTTTACGCACGTTGATGGTAAGGCCCGCCTTTCTGATGTGTAGGGCGACTTCCTGCAGTAGGACTAGATGGTCGTTCAAAGTCTCGGAGATCAGCAGTAAGTCGTCCAAATACACAAACACTTGGTGGCGTAGGTTTGGTGGTATGACCTTATCCATCAACCGCGTCATGGTTTGAGGTGCGTTGCAAAGTCCGAAGGGCATGGTGACGAATTGATACAGAGGCCGGCCGGGCACGGTGAAGGCGGTCTTATCCTTTGAGCCAGGGTCTAGTGGGATTTGCCAGAAGGCGTCCTTCAGGTCGAGACTTGTAATGAAGTGCGCTCTCGGCAGGCGACTCAAGATACCGTCAATCAGAGGGAGAGGGTACGCGTCTTTGATAGTGACGGCATTCACACGTCGAGCGTCCAGGCATAGCCGAACCTTGTTGGGTGTAACGACCAACGTTACCGGTGACGCCCATGCGCTCTGCGACTCTTCTGTGACGCCTAGTGATAGCATTCGGTCGACTTCCGCATATAGCAGCTTTTCCTTCGCGGGCGATATGGCGAAGTGCCTTTGCTTGATCGGCTTAGCATCTCCCAAATCGATAATGTGAGATACCAAGCCGGTCCTGCCTAGACCTTCACTTTCGTAGGATGGAAAAGCTGATATGGCCGCGTCCAACCGTCGTTGCTGTGCGCTATCGAGGCCATGTTGGAAGGGAAGCGGTGTAAGTGTTGGGTCGCTTAAGATCGCGACAGTCCTAAGTAGGGTCGAGCCAAATAAGGTCGGGGCCAGGTTGAACTGTCGGACGAAATCGACTCCCAAATATAAATTCTGGGTCAGTTGGGGCACGATGTAGAATTCCAGTGCTTTGCTCACGCCCTTGAAGGTGACGTCGGCAGTGAGCTTGCCCAGGATGGAATGTCGAGTTCCGTCCGCAGTGTTCAGGTGGAATGTGAGACGCTGAAGTCGATCTCTATGCCTCTCCAGGACTTCCTTGGTGAAGTCAGACGATATGCAGCTGACACTGGCGCCAGTGTCCACTAAGCCTATCCTCTGCTTGTCAAGGATTTCGACCGAAGCATAGGGACGGACATCATGCGAGGCCAGTTCTAATATCTCCGCAGGCGTAAAGTGGATCTTCGGGGTCGATGAGGTAACTTTGGGCCCAATTCTTCGGCAAAGATTCTTTCGCGGGCTAGCTGGTATTCCCGCAGTCGGACGTGGTATGGCCGCTTGTATGGTGGAATGGTCTGCGGCTTTTCGGAGTTAGGGGTCTCTGACGGTGAAGCAGTCGTTGTCGGGGTCAAAATTTGAATGAGCAGTGTTTCGGGGTGAAGTGTTGGCGGTGTCAAGGGCTGGGTCAAATCGCGGGGTCCGTTATCATTCGTAGGACTGATTAGTGGGGTATCCTCGAGTGCTTCGGGGTGGTCTGAGCACTCGGTTGCCAGTTTTTTTTATGAGCCCTGGAGTCTTGGCAATCCGGAGCATATGTATTCGCCTTACCACAGCGGTAGCAGAAAATCGTCGGTTCCATTGTACATGTCGTAAACCTGTGACCAGGCTTTCGACAGTTCCAACAGACCGCGGGTTTCACCACTGCTACTGCGGCAAGCGTGTCCGTATCGGCCTGCGGAATTGCTGTCTGCGGCTGAAATTTGGGGACTGGCGGTTGTGATTCGACTACGGCTTCCAAGGGTACGGCTACTTCAGAAGTGTTGCGGGTTCGTACGACGGAACCTGCGGAACGTTGGGGAAGACGGAAAACCCCTCGCAGCTCGTCTAACCGCTCTTGTTTCCGGGCATGCATTCGTAGAGCGTGGATGTTGGAAATGGGGACGTGTAGCAGACTGTTCCGCAGCTCGATCCGCATGTTGTCTTGGATTAAACCCAGCAGGCCTTCGTCGTACATGGGTGTCCTTAGTCGTGCGGCAATCCTCATGACTTCGTCATAGTAATCATCAAAGGACTCGTGTGCTCCTTGTCTTCGCGTCCTCATTCGCTCCCGGATCTCTCGATCGGTCAGGCCGTCGTCAAATTGATTTCGTAACGCGGCACAGAAAGCGGTCCAATCTCGGCGTCGAACTAGCTGGATGTAGCCCCAAAACCACTCGGCTGCATTTCCAGTCAACAGCAGGTGGATGTGCTGCATAAGGGCCGTAAAATCACCTCCCAAGGACATCTCTGTCAACGACTGCACCTGGAATATGAAGCGGTTCACTGGGGTACTGGAGTGGCGCCCGCTGAACTTGGTGTGCCAGCTCTCAATGATCCGTGGAGTTGGATCTCGCACCAAGGTTCGCACCGTATCGTTCGGATATGCCCTCTGATGGAGTGGGGCCGCGTCCGATCGGGGTGGTGTCGTGTTGTTCCAGGTGGGGGGTGGGGGAACAGTGGTGTTAGGCATCCTCTGGCCTGCTTCCAGCCAGTCGATCCGGTTATTTAGGTTTTGCAGGAGCCTCAGGACCTGTTGTAGCTCCGAACTCCCCGACTGATCGGGATTTTCATCCGCGGGGGAATTTATCGGAGGTGGGGTAGGCAGAGTTGACCTCAGCGGAATGTATGCGGAGATAAATTTGAGATAAAAATGAAAGAAAACTTTCCAAGTCAAAGTAAGACAGGGGGACGCGTTCGTTACTGACAAACAAAACAATACTTGATTTGAATTTATAGTTAAGATTAAAGTTGAAATAAGTAAAATTTAACAAATTTAGAACGTTAGAGAAAAGCGGGTACAATAAGTTTCTTCTTCCCTTCCAACAAACCAAATTCCAGTCGGAAAGCGAGGCGCTCAGGGGTGCTATGACTAACGCAGGACCAACCAGGGTTTCGTCTATACCATTACAAAGTGTTTCGCGTTTTAATATTTATAAGCTACTTTACTCGTTACGAGGCAAATGAGTGAACCCGCCTAAACAACGATCATGCGGACGAAGGCGCGACGCCCCTGGCATTACAGCGCTTCGTAATT
The DNA here is from genome assembly GCA_954870665.1 of Stratiomys singularior. Taxonomy (NCBI): domain Eukaryota; kingdom Metazoa; phylum Arthropoda; class Insecta; order Diptera; family Stratiomyidae; genus Stratiomys; species Stratiomys singularior. Next base: position 56,238,991 of record OX940877.1, read on the forward strand.
CCAGCTATGATCGGTTGTTACGCGGATCGACGCATCCCTTATCACGCAAAAAAAAAACCGAGAGTTTCCCCAATACACAAAGGTAAGGAGAGGGTTAGTACTCTTGAGAGTCCAACTAGCGGAGTATGACCCCACTAGTGGCCATTCTCATCAATAGCCCAACCGTCCTTACTGGTATTGCTACCACAGACAACACGTCGGAGAAACTCTATCGCGTATCACTCAAATCAAAAACAAATCAGAGTGTGAAAGTGGTGGCTCACGTGAAGTGACTCAAGTGTGTCAGACACAAAATTTCACCACTCCGTGTGTGGAAGCTCTCATTCGGAGGATATCCGGATCGAATAGATCATATTAAGTCAGAAACTGACCGAAAACTAACTGTTTGAGGGCCCCACGTTGGGCGCCATTGTAATGGTTTTGGTCCCAATCGTCACGACGACGACTAAGGACTGAAGTCGGCCTCGCACCGACACTTGGACGTGCAGTCCTCGAGACGTGGCAACGAAATATACCCCAGCGGGTCAATCTTTCGGCCACTCGGAAATTCACTCACGTTGGTGGCTGCTGGCGGACTAGCCCAGTGCGGCGAGGATTACGGTCGTGGGTCGGACCCAAGTGAACTTCCGCTCTTGGTTTCCATTTTGAACCAGCCACCGAAAAAACCCGATTTTTCCTATGCGACGTTTCGAAATATTATACTTTACTTTACGTTATTTTTTTTTTATCTACCATTCAAAATCCAAATACACCCGACGAAAAACGCGCATTCGCGAACCGATATACCGCGGTGCCTAAAAACAAACTACTTTATTTTTGCGACCGTCAAAGAATTGAAAACCGAACAAGTAGTCCGCGACACGACTACCACTTATTCCCGATTCAAACCTATAGCACCGCGGAACCCGAGCGACGAAACACAATTTTGGCCCTACATCCTCATGCACTTACCTTCGCGCCATTTCCTCCTGAAAGAAAAAGGTTGCTGGAAGGAAAGAATGTGATTTTTTTTCAGCACTTCATTTTATATGTATATTTTCTCTATTTTGGTTTGTTTTTTGTTTTATCAATATAAAGAGTGTTTAATTGAACTGAATATATCGGAAATAAGTAATCATTTTTCTAATTTCGCACATATTTAACTTAAAGAATTTATTTTGATTCTACTTATTACTTCTTCAATCAAAAAAATGCTAAGATTACAAACTACAAAAAAAGTTGGATGTGAGGAAATTAAGAGAAAAAAAACATGAAAAAAAAATTGCTCGAAAAAAAAAATTAAAATAAATCCCAACTCGAGTAAATCGCTTGTACACTTTGAATAGTTCAATTAATTATTTATTCCTTTTCTTTTGCTTCTAATTATTTCCTTGCTCTTTTAAATTTTTAAATTACAATTAAAATTTAACTAACTTAAGCAATTAGTTTAGTATCTGTTATATTGTTTTCATTTTTTTTAACCTTTTAAATAATTTTATTTGAATATATATACTTTTAGTTTATGAATAATAAAACAAAAATGGAGAGTAACTAAAACGAAATAAATGTTGCTTCTTTTCTGTTAAAGTATATTGTATGTTAATTTTTGTTACGTCTAAGAGGTTTCTATTCTAGAGTAGTAGTAAAATCATAGAGCCTAAGTTTCTTAACTGTCAATGCGTTGTTTATATTTCCATCTACCTTTTCACTTGTTTCACTGTTTAATTTATCGCTTTGTGGAAATAGGTTTACAAAGTCTTGTAGCAATTACATGTATTTCAAGAATGGTATTGGGAAGGAAAAGTTAAGGTTGTTATTTCGTATGTTGTGTTTTTCGGTTCGATGGAAAATTTAAATAAATTAAATATAATTCTTATTGCATTGTTTCGAATAATTGAGACGAAATCTAGATTGAACTTTTACATAGTAAAGTTTGAGACAGCAGCACTTTCTGATGTGTAAATAAATCCATTTGTTGATTTTTTTATGGTCACATAAAGCAATGCTGCCTGCCTATAAATTGCAGTGGGGTTGACACAGGTAACTTTAAGATTTATCGCACATATACGTCTAGTATTTTCTGTTTCAATTTCAAATTTTTTTTTGTTTGTCTTTCTCAAAAATAAACATGATAAAAAAATTATACATATACATATGTACGAATTAACCTGGCTTAGTAATTGTTTGAATACTTAATAGTTAAGGTTTACCTTACGCCACAGTTACAACAACCGTACTGCTTTCAGTTGTTGCACCGGTTGTTTCAACGTAGTGGCAGCATTTCAAGAATAAGAAGAGAAAACATTGTAGGCTTTGTGGGTTGCGTGATGGTTGTATGGATCCATGCTTTTGTTTAAGAGCTAATGCTTGAAGATATTTTAGCGATTTGGTTATTTTCGAATGCCTCAGCAATTTTATGAGTGGTAAGCTTCCTCAATTTCAACTCAGACAGATGGGCTTCAATGCAATTTGCAGTCTGAAAACAGGAAGCAGATTCCAATTGTTACAAGCCTCAAGTCAACCGTCCGTCGTGCGGCCCCTGCACTTTTCTGTTCTTGATGCTGAGCGCCGTCGATCGAGTGGTGGCTCGGTCGGGTCGATTACAATACGGCAAACATTCGAATCGGACGCCCTTGTCTTGCAAAATGGACACCCCACAGCGCGCGGTTTAAATCGCCGCGCAACCTCCCACGATCGATTCCACTGTTCACACAACTTGCACGAATCTATTCACACTTGTCGTCCCTTGATGCACTTTTCGATGCACACAACTTCAGTTTACGGTAATTGTCAGGAATGTCCGCGCTTCGTTGTTGGAACTGATTTTCAGTGCATATTGATTTTTAATTCACTCAATTCAATGCTATTCGAATTTTACACCATGCGCGAATTGATTCCGTGAAGGCGTACTTTTACAACCGCTTCAATACGATTTTACGCAACACTTTCTCCCGAGTAGGTTTTCGATCGCCGACCTTTACGTTTTTTCGACCTCCTCTTCCCACCGCGTGCTTCTATTTTTTTCTTTTAATATATTTTTTTTCTCTAAGCGCGTGCTTCTCTTTTCGCGGCCCTCGACGAACTCCCCCGTTCCGGAAGTGTTCCTCTCTCCCTCTGTCGGTGTGACCTTCCGTTTCGTGTTGCCATACTTGCGATACGAATGGGATAATTTGCATCTCAAGTATGGCAATCCGACCAGGATTGCCTAACCGACAGGGTGAATTACAACAATTTTCTTGCTGTTTTGTTTGCATTCCCATTGTATCATCCAAATACTTGTGAGCATTGGTTTTCCCGGATTTTATAACTAAGGGTTATTTCGGGAATTTTCCGGTGCCGAGATCATAATCTCAAGCAATAAAGTTTATTGCACCAAGAGCTCGGGCCTGCCGACCAGATGGGAGATTCTCCTCGACAGCAAGGACGAAAGAACGATAGGGAATCAGTTGAGATCGCCGGACGGAACGATACACATCGCTCGCCTTCTAAAATATATATTTGACCAAAATATATTAACGTGTATTTATAAATATATATGTATGTATACTTGCCGCGAATAATTTAACTTACGACAGATCAGAAGTGAGATAGACTTTCGCGCACATCATCACTAAGTGAATCGTGAAGTGGATCTTAAACATGGGTCGAAGTAGGTCACGTAAACGTCGTCATCGAAGCCGCAGTGAAAGGCGACGAGAGCGGAGCAGGTAGCATCATAGGGCCGACAGGACTCCAGAAGGATGTCGGGGAAGACGCCGAGAGCAGAATAGCACTCCAGATTCTCGAGACAAGAATTCGATGGGTTCTACTTCGACAGCCACATCGGATTTCGCCAAATTGACAGAGGTTCTATCCAGCATTGTCGATCGGGCAAACAAAGGGTCAGGTAACAATCATTTTATTAATGAGAAATTCGTCCCAGAGTTTGATCCGTTAAAGAAAAGCTTCTCAGCAGAAGAGTGGATTGAAAAAATAAACACTCGCGCTATTATTTATAACTGGGACGATAGAATAAAATTGTATTTAGCTGCGTGCAGGCTTCAGGGCAATGCAAAACTGTGGTATGAAGATTTACACGACGCGCATCTTTCTTGGCCGGTATTCTCGCGCGCACTTATTAAACAATTTCCAGAGGAAAGACGTTTCGGTGCGCTCCTCAGAGAAGCTGTAAAGTATAAAAGCACGTGTGGACAGGATCTTCTAGAATACTGCTATAAAAAAGTCGGATTACTAAATAAAATCAAGCAGCTAGAACTTTATCAGGAAAATATCGTTGATTACGTTATTGATGGAATCCACGATGATAGCATACGAACTTCAGCATTAGCAGGGTGATTTAATACGGTAACCGACTTAACGTCATACCTACATACTTTCAACAAACCAAATCAACCCGCGGAAACGGTGAAAAATATCGAAACAGTGAAAGAAGCGAAGAAACGTGACGCAACTAAGAAAGAAAAATGCTTCTTTTGTCATAAGCTGGGACATAAACGGCGAGATTGTCCTTATAATAAAATAGTAGAGAATAAAGGACAAAAAGAAGCGAAAAAGAATAAAACAGAATTGAATTGTAGTTATTGTAGTAAAATTGGACATACTGAAGAACGATGCTACAAGAAAGATAGGGACGGAAACAAGAGTAAAATATTACGACTAGATGGAGTAATCAGGATGTATGTCATGTTACCGAAGATAAGCCTAGTATCCCTATAAAAGTAGCCACAATTAATAAGAAATTAAGAATAGAATGCATTTTGGATTTTGGCAGCTCATGTACAATTATTATTGATAAAATAGCCAAACAAATAAACGCGAAATTACGACCAACGCGAGAAATCCTTGTTGGGTTTAATCACGCAGTGACTACTCCGACAGCTTTTGTTTCTTTTGACCTCACTATCGACGATTTAACAATCAAAATGGACGCGTATGTAGTCCCTGAAGATCAATTGTCGCGAGATGCGCTCATTGGCCGCGACGTTTTCAAAGCTCCAGCTATTGCACGAGTAGTGAATGCATTAGAAACAAAACTCATACGTGTACCTCTCGATGTAAACGAAGTTTACGAGAAAACGAGAGAACATCTGTGACACTAAACGACTTAAACTGCCCAGGAGTTGACACGAGCATCGCTAACCAATTAATATCATTGTTAAATAAGTATCGCGATAGCGTCGCACTCGATATGCACGAACTAGGTAAGACAAATAGTTCAGCAATGACCATCGAACTCATTGATCATGAACCAATTCACCATCACCCTCGAAGACTATCGTACGCAGAACGAGAAAAAGTAAAAAAAGATAGTCGATGAACTGGAAAAATGTGGTATTATTCGTGAGAGCAATTCGCCGTACGCAAGTCGTATCACTCTCGTATCGAAGAAAAATGGCGAGACGCGAATGTGCGTTGATTACCGCGCGGTAAATAATAAGACCAAAACAGATCCTTACCCGCTACCACATATTGAAGATCACATAGATCGACTAGGAGGAAAGAAATATTTCATTTCACTCGACTTGAAATCTGGATTTTATCAGATACCAATGGATAAAAACTCGATAGAAACCACCGCCTTTGTAACTCCAGACGGTCACTGGGAATTTTTGCGGATGCCGTTTGGGTTGAAAAATGCACCAGCGGTCTTTCAGAGATCAATAAATCGCGCTCTTGGTGAATTAAGATTTACGATCGCCCTCGTCTATATCGACGACTTCCTTATACCAGCGACTACCATTGACGAGTCGTTTAATAATTTAAAATTTGTATTGGACGCCCTAAAGAAGCATAATTTCACGTTAAATCTTACTAAATACAAATTCTTCCAAAAGAAAATTGATTATTTAGGACGTGAAATATCAGAAGAAGGCGTAAGACCAGGTCAATATAAAATAGAAGCCATCACAAAAGCCCCAGAACCGACGAACATAAAACAATTAAGATCGTTTTTAGGACTTGCAAACTATTTTCGAAAATTTATAAAGGGTTATGCTAAGCTCGTTGCGCCATTAACGAATTTACTACGAAAAGATGCACCATGGTCATGGGGTACAGAATACAAAAACGCGTTGTGGGAAATAAAACGTATTTTAATAAGCAGGCCAGTATTAGTCATTTATGACCCTACCTTAGAGACAGAAGTGCGTACTTACGCCAGTTCTATTGGATTAGGTGCCATGCTAATTCAAAAAAGGGACGGGATGAACCATGTGATCTCATACTACAGTAGGAAAACTTCAGCACATGAACAAAAATATCATTCGTACGACCTGGAAACCCTAGCAGTATATGAAGCACTGAAAAATTTCCGAGTGTATTTACTTGGGCTAAAATTTACTGTTGTTACAGACTGCACGACGGTCAGAGCAACCGCAACTAAAAAAGATATACAACCGAGGGTCGCTCGATGGTGGGTTTATATGCAAGATTATGATTTTAACATAGTCTACAGGCCAGGTAGCCAAGGGGCACACGTCGACTACTTGAGCAGAAACTCTATTGAGTGTTTGCACGTAGACGTCACTGATAGCGAGTGGATAAGAGTGGCTCAAATGCAAGATCCCGACATCGAAATAATACGTAAAATATTACAGGATGGAGATATCCAGCCTGAAAATAAACAACACTTCGACGTATATGATTTGAACGGAGGCGTTGTTTTCAGACGAACAGATGACGGCAATAAATGGGTGGTGCCGCGGAACTCGCGTTTTAACATTGTAAAAATGTGTCATGATGAACAAGCGCATTTAGGTATTGATAAAACGCTTGAAAAAATTAAAAGTAATTACTGGTTCAAGGGAATGCGTAGATTCGTTACCAAATACGTAAAGTCATGTCTAAACTGTCTTTATTATAAACGCACTACCGGTCGTAAACCTGGCTTGATGCACCCCATAGAAAAGGTCGCCATACCTTTTGACACAATACACATTGACCATGTGGGACCGTTCATCAAGAGCAAACGCAAAAATACACAACTATTGAATATTATTGACGGTTTCACAAAATTCTGTATACTAGAGCCTGTCAGAGACACGAGAACCAAGTGGGCAATCAAGATGTTAGAGAAAATGTTTGCGGTCTTTGGAGTGCCAGCAAGGATAATAAGCGATCGTGGAACTTGTTTCACATCGCTACGATTCACCAAATTTTGCAAACAATATGGCATTAAACATGTTCTGAATGCGACTGCTACGCCAAGGGCAAATGGGCAAGTTGAAAGGCTAAATGGTACTGTAGTAAATTCTCTTGCAGCTTCTAGTGCCGGCGCTGAGGAAGATGATTGGGACCTTTTTACGAAAAAGGTGCAGAGCGGCATCAACAACGCTACAAACCGGACGACGCGAAGCTGTTCGGCACAATTACTTTTTGGTTTTAAGCCAAGGAGTATGGCGGATGCTTCGTTGTTGAATGCAATCCCGGACACCTTGGATGAAGTGGACCTAAACCACCTTTGGCAGAATGCCAAGCATACCATTGATGCTGAACAGAAGCGTCAGAAGTCTATGTTTGACTCAAAGCGCTTTAACCCTCCGAAATATGCAGTCGGCGACATAGTTTTGGCAGCAGCTGACCCACCAGCAACTGGGACCAGTCGGAAATTAGCAGCAAAGGCGAAAGGGCCATTCAGAGTTACCGCAGTGTTGCCTAATGATCGTTATGAAGTCGAGGATCTGCGGGAATTGCAGAAGCGACGCGGGAAAAGAGAGTTACAAGATCAAAATTGATCTTTCCTTTTTTGGAAAATAAAAAGGAATAAAATTAATAATAAGTTTATTTTGTTGTAGATGTCCAACTTCTTCGACTTTATTCTCGTACTGCACACCATATCCTTTTGGTCGCGAGTATTTATACAAATCTAATCTTATCTCCAAAAACTACTTATCTCTAACTTGAATGTGTCTTAGTCATTAACAAATACAAATGATCTTAAGCTACTTATCTCTAACTTAAATGTGGCTTAGTCATTAACAAAAACAAATGATCTTAAGCTACTTATCTCTAACTTAAATGTGGCCTAGTCATTAACAAATACAAATGATCTTAAGCTACTTATCTCTAGCAATTTGTGTGCATCCGATCGTTCGGTCATTAAAGGATAATTATGACTCATTCGGATGCACTTTGGTTTCTTAAGATAACCAGCTCATTGGGATGGTAGTGTATGTTCTAGGAAGTGATGACGTAACTGCTCCCATCCTTGTTTCAAATCTGTCCTCAGATTTCTGAATATTTTTATTGCATAGTTTCTTTTGTATACAGTAACCTAAGAGTAATTATTATTGTAAGTGTGATTATAGTTGTAGGTAATGTAAAGAATAAAAAATTGTGTGAATTATCTAGTTTTAATAATTTCTGTGTTTCTAATAACTTGACTGATTCAGATCTTAATTGTTCAATATGACCAAAATTGACTGCTTTAAGTATGCTAAAGTTTTTGATAGGATTACTTTGTGGTAGTATTTTAGGGATGTAACTTTCTGAGGTTGTACTTATGATTTTAATTGATTCTAGATATATAGTGCATAACTCAAATTATAATTGAAAATTTTTATATTCTATGAGCATTGTATGATTTTCTACTTTGTCGCAAGAATACGTCAAATATTTATCATAGATATTTGTAAATATGTCAGTGCTTCTGATAATTTGAACATATTGCGTTTGATTTTCTTCAATTAGAGTGCAATTGCTTGGTTTTTGATTGATAATATTATTTATACAGGGTTTATTCAATAAATTTTTTGTTTCGATATCTCTTGCTACGCCATCAAGTATATAGAACTTATTTATATTTGAAGATTATTCCGGTTTGGTAGTGGAATAAGTTGCACAGCTGAGATTGGTTCTAAGTTCAACGGTATTTCGAGAAAAATTGTTAGCTTGTTTGTTTCTATTAGAATGTCAGATTTAACATGTTGGAGCTTAAGTGCGTTTATCTCGTATTTGGTTATATCTGAGTCTGATAGGATATTTCTATGAAGCAAGTGCCCTTTGTTATTCAGAAAAATCTCGTAGGTTTGGTAAATTTTCTCTTGAGCTATATTTACTAATTGTTGGAAGTTTATGTAGTTATTAATTTGGGCTAATTGTTTTGAGTGTTCATTAACAATATTAAATGTGTTGTTTAAGCTTCCTTCTAAGGCTAAATTGTTTTTATTTATTTGTTTTGCTATGTCATTAATAGATGCACGTAGTTCGTTGCTAGATTTTAATAAAGTTTCTTCATTGATTTTGAGATTAGTTTCACTTTTTTCGATTCTCTCGAAGTTTTTTTCAATCGTCAATCTATCTTACTCGTCCATAGTTCCTTCGAGCCACTTTCGAAGTGTCCCTACAAAATTAAACGCTCCTCTTCTAAGTCGCGTATGATCGGGGAATAATGCTTATACCTCGGTCTCCAAATGGTTGATTATTTTCCATGTATTGTCTAGTTGAAATTGTGCGTTATGGGCTTTTAGCAGAAAATAGTTGTTTTTTAGGTTTTCCATTAAAAGTTCCGTATCTGTTTTATAGATTGGATGTCCTATTATAGCTTTACTTGTGGTGATGTATTCCTGTCCAGTTTCTACAAGAATGTAGCCATTTTGTTGTGTTAATGGTAACATTGTGATGCTAACTATTGGTTGGGTCAGCATTAGGAGCAACATCAGAGTTATCCCTGTAAGGATAGATTTTACGTTTCTTTTTAAATCTTTGTGGGTGAATTTTTTGTTTTGTATTTGCCTTACAAAATCTGGGTTCTAACTTAGTAGGATATGGATGTTGGACGAAATTTTCATTATTATCATGGTCATACCTATTGCGGTTTAGCTTTTTTATATATTTCTCTTTATATTGTTTAAGCCTTTCGTGGATAATTTTTGGATCTGTTTCACATTCGTTAAAAAATATATCAGCGGGTTTTTCTTTGTGAGCCGAATGCTACATGTTATTGTACACTTTTAAACATTCCTCTATAGGGTTAAGATCCCTTAAATCTTTATCTTCTGTTTTTTGACGTAAGTAATATGTCCTTAAATTTTCGTTCAAGGTACGATGTGCTACTTCAACATCTCCATTTCCCGTTTTATAGTGAGGTGAACAAAAGTGAATTTCAATTTTCTCTTTAATTAGCCAATCTTTTGTTTTCGTAGGGTCGAGTGCCCCTTCATTATCGGTGACTATTTTTTTTGGTTTACCTATTCTGTTAAACATTTTCTGCAGTGCTTGTATTACCGTATCCCATTGTCTATTTTTTAATGGGATTATCGTCATAAATTTTGAAAATTTATCTATGCAAGTTAAATGGGGGGAATTTTTGTCTTTAAACCATATATCTATATGATATACTTCTCGTATATTTCTAGGTGTTTCAGTTATTTTAAATGGTATTTTTATAGGGTTCCTTTCGTACTTACTTTGAGTACATATCGTACATTTATTAATATAGTTTCCAATTCGTTGCTTCAAGTGCGGATAATAATATTTTTTTGATATTATTTCATAAGTTTTAGTAATTCCGGTATGGTTATTACTTTGGTGCTCCTTGGCAATAATTTCCTCGATTTCTGGTTTAATACAATTCCACAGAGATCGATTAGCTTGCACAACAGAACCTTTTCCATTGATTGTATTGTTTTTGAAATTCCAATAATATTTTTTTATTTGGGAATTTCATTCCCGTAGTTCCTATCTGGGATATGTGATTTTTTTAAATATATTCAATTACTTTGTTGTTGTATTCTCTATAAGTGAAAATTATTTGCTTACGATTATTGAAATAATTGTTTCTTTTCACATTGTTGGCTTTACCTATTCTTAATATGATTTGATTTCGAAAACAGTTTAATGGTTTTTCTGATAAATATATATAATTTGAGTTGTCTTCTACTGCCGTATGTTGGGTGGCTAACGTAGAGGTCGAATTTCGTTGGTTCAGTGCGTGAATCTCAACCCTCGACAGGACATCCGCGACATAATTTTCTTTCCCCTTGATATGTTTTATTTCATAATCGTATTCCATAAGTTTTACTTTCCACCTTTGAAGCTTAGAATTTTGCTCCTTTAGATTTTCCAAATATATCAATGGTTTATGATCAGTTTGTAGCAAAAATTTTCTACCGTATAAATATGGCCTGAAATACTTTGTCGCCCATATGATTGACAATAACTCCTTTTCAATGGCAGAATATCTTGTCTCATGTTGATTCAGAGTTCTAGATGCGAAACATATTGGTTTATTATTTTGACTTAAAACCGCTCCTAAAGCAAAATCGCTTGCATCAGTAGTTAATGTGAATTGTTTATTAAAGTCAGGGTGCACTAGAATTGGATCATTCAGGATATATTTTTTTAAGGAATTAAAAGATCGAATATATTCCTCATCTTGCATGTTTATCTTTTGACCTTTTTGTAGATAGATTGTCATAGGTTTTGCTATTTTCGCATAATCCTTAATGAACTTCCTGTAAAAACCCGTTAATCCTAGAAATGATTTAATTTATTTCGATGTACTTGGCAGAGGGTATTTCTCAATCGCTTCTAATTTGGATGGGTTAGGTTTTATGCCTACAGTAGTGATTATATGTCCCAAAAACTCAGTGCTTTTTTACAGAAAGTGAGTTTTTGATAATTGAATTTTAAGGTTAGTTTTGCGCAATGTATGAAAGATTTTTCTGAGTGCGATTTCATGCTCTTTTAACGAGGTAGAGAAGACGAGAATGTCATCCATGTAAACTATACACGTTTTATTTATATGTTCACTTAGTATGTGGTTCATCAATCTTTGAAATGTTGCCGGGGCATTCTTTAATCCGAACTGTATCCTTGTAAATTCAAAGTGACCACTATCCGTTGAGAATGGAGTTTTATATCTATCCTCAGGTTTGATTTCAATCTGATGAAACCCTTTCGCAAGATCAATAGGGGAAAAATAATTTGCATTACCAAGCTTTCCTAAAATGTCATCGATTTGTGGTATGGGGAATTTATCATCCACAGTGACATTATTGATTTTCCTAAAGTCAATCACTAGTCTGTGTTCTCCAGGTGTTTTCTTGGGTACTACCCATATGGGCGAATTATATGGAGAGTTTGATGGTTGGATGATACCCTGTCGGAGATCTTCTTGAACTTGTTTGTCAACAAATTCTTTAAGTGAAAAGGGATACCGATAATTCTTTTGATAGATAGGTTTATCCGTATTTAACTTCAATTCATGTTTTATTGTGCTTGTAAAAGTTAAAGGCATATTCTTGTCATACTCTAAGTCGCGAAACTCATTTCTGATCGTATTGACCACGGCTGTTTCCTCGTCAGAGTATTTTTCTTGGTTTTCTTTTGTACTTTCGTTTTCGACGACAACGTTATTATGCTCCGCAATAGCGTGGTATATTACTTCTGAGTTTGAGCTAAAAGGGACTTTAAATTTGTTAATCTCCAAAGAATTGTCATTAAAATTGATTATAGCTTTAGTAGGAGCAAGAATATTTTGCCCAATTATTGCGTCGAAATCTTTTATTTTTAAGGGAACAAGTTTCCACTCAATACTACCAGAGAGACCAAATTCCTCTGGAAACGTGGTAAAGAAACCTTTTGTAGAAGATGAACTACCATGAATAGATGATATCAGTAAGATACTATCGAGATTGTGTTGTCTATGCTCTGCCACTTGTGTGATATTCATAATTGAAGTAGAGCAACCAGTATCAATCAAACATCTCACTTTAGTATCATCAATTGTTACTTGAATAATGGGTAACTCATACCGGGGGGAGAGGCTGGCAAGCGAAAATTTCGAGTGTTTAACCCAATATGCAAAGACGTATCCCGAGACACTGCCGTATTCATAGAAACATCAGAGGGTAAGGTTAGATCATTGTTATGTCTGACATTTTGCGAAGAATTTTTAGGCCACTCAATCATATTTACGGGCTTGATACCACTTTTTCCACTACCATTTGCATTGTAAGATGGAAATGCACGTCTTTTATCCAACCCTTTACTATAATTAAGATAACCCGTGTTCACTTTATACGTATCTTCTAATGTCTCAGGCTTATAAGCATGCAAAATACCACGTATAGGTTCAGGACACTTATTAATGAATGTTGATTTCGCAATCTGATTTTTAGTTTTAATTAAATCGATTTTTTTGCGCTGCACTATAACTATTATTGTAATTAATTTTTTGGTTTAGCTTAAATAGGCACTTACATATGTACTCGTATAGTTGTCCCGCTGTCGTGTATCTTGCTGCCAATAGCTTCTCCATTAGTTGAGTCTCATTTTCGGGGGTATCAAAATGGTTTATCATAAGTGCTTTCACCGACTGCCAGTCCGTTGTTATATGTGTGTGCAACACCTCTCGGGCTCTCCCTGTTATTTTGGTTAATACTTGTTGGTGCAGAATCTTCATGTGTTGGCTGTTGGATACATGCTCCTGGACCGCGTCCACTGCATCAATGAACGGGAACAGATCGACTTGAGCTCCATCAAATGTAGGCAATGATGAAATATAATTCGAAAGCTGTCTGAATTCCATTTCTTGATTATTTGCCAAAGATAATTTCGCGAAGTTCTTCAAAAGATAAGCCAGAGTTGATTCGATTACCGACTGCGCCAGTTACAAGATCAAAATTGATCTTTCCCTTTTTGAAAAATAAAAAGGAATAAAATTAATAATAAGTTTATTTTGTTGTAGATGTCCAACTTCTTCGACTTTATTCTCGTACTGCACACCATATCCTTTTGGTCGCGAGTATTTACACAAATCTAATCTTATCTCCAAAAACTACTTATCTCTAACTTGAATGTGTCTTAGTCATTAACAAATACAAATGATCTTAAGCTACTTATCTCTAATTTAAATGTGGCTTAGTCATTAACAAAAACAAATGATCTTAAGCTACTTATCTCTAACTTAAATGTGGCCTAGTCATTAACAAATACAAATGATCTTAAGCTACTTATCTCTAGCAATTTGTGTGCATCCGATCGTTCGGTCATTAAAGGATAATTATGACTCATTCGGATTCACTTTGGTTTCTTTAGATAACCAGCTCATTGGGATGGTAGTGTATGTTCTAGGAAGTGATGACGTAACTAGAGCAGTTGTCGCTGTCGATAGCATGAGAAAGTGGATAACTTTTGATGCTGATGAATGAAGGCGAACTGTCAGGTGAGGAAAAAATATATATACCTATTTTGCTAAGAATATTTCAGATAAAAAGAAAAGGCGAACAGTCAGGAATCAAAACACCTGTCTGATTTGGAGGCTGCGCTGGCTGGTGCTGTTTACCTAAACAGGCATTGGAACAATGTAAATGTTTGGAGGTAACACGAGATCAGATACCTAGGCACTCGCGTAACGGGAACTGCACGGGAGTCTATGGGGTAAAGTCCTGTGAGGCGCGAGTCTGCAGCTCGTGCGTGTGAGCAGGCACTCATAGAGTGGTGACCGTTGCAGGTTACGCTGGGTAAAGTCCTGCAGGTATCTGTGTAGTGGACTCAGGCATCCATGGGAGTTAATTTTTTTCAGAGATAACTACGGAGTAAAGTCCTGTCGTGTTCAGGTATAGCTGACACAGGCATCCGTAAAAGTTGATTTCTCGAGAATATCCCATGGAGTAAAGTCCTGATAAGCTAGTTGAAAGTGGACAGACTGAGCATTCACGGATATTACGAGTATATTTCGTAATGTGTCAGAATGTGTCTGTACTGTAAGTTAACGCCTAAATGGGCTGCACTTAATTAAAAATTATGGAGCGTCAATTATTGACCTGTGAAAGAATTTCTTTCTTATACTTTCAGATTTTTTTTTGGAGCCGAGGATGTCTCATTGGTCAGGAAGGCCGAATGTGAGCATTGGTTTTCCCGGATTTTATAATTAAGGGTTATTTCGGGAATTTTCCGGTGCCGAGATCATAATCTCAAGCAATAAAGTTTATTGCACCAAGAGCTCGGGCCTGCCAACCAGATGGGAGATTCTCCTCGACAGCAAGGACGAAAGAACGATAGGGAATCAGTTGAGATCGCCGGACGGAACGATACACATCGCTCGCCTTCTAAAATATATATTTGACTAAAATATATTAGCGTGTATTTATAAATATATATATATGTATACTTGCCGCGAATAATTTAACTTACGACATACTCATAAACAATATTTTGTCCCTAAATAAATAAAATAATGAGAAGTATCATCACATTAAGTGTCTCATCATCAACACATTCGTGATGCCCATGGACGCAGCAGAATTGACTGATCGGGAATGTTAACTTCACACGAACATCGTTTCCCGAAGATCTGTCACACATGACAGATGCTTGGCGAAAGAATGTTGGCGTAGCGCCACTCTATATCTCATTCCTCTATGAATACCAGGGGGTGTCAATCACTATTGACCCATTGGGAGGCCGGCGAAGAATGGATGTAACATCAGTGGTGGCGCAAGGTTCCATTCTTGGCCCGGACTTACGGAGTGTCTCGTACGATGAACTTTTGAGGTTGTAGTTACCGGAGGAGTCGAGTCTGATTTGCTACGCAGATGACGTAGCAGTACTAGTCACTGGACGCACTGTCGAACTGGTGCAGCTCAAACTTGCGCCAAGTGAGTGAGTAGACGGCAGGTCGTGGGTTTAGCGTAGCACTGGAAAGGACCGAGGTTGTCATCCTGACCAAGGAGCTCGTGTGTTCCTCCCTCGTGTTATTCCCGTTCTGGTGGGAGAAACGATCATCGAGTCGAAGGAATCAGTAAAACACCTTGGTCTGATAATCGACTCGAAGATAATCTTTCTCGAGCAGGTTCGAGTGTCAGCGAATAAGACTTTTTCGGGCTGGGTCTGATGCTCTCTGAACAAGAAGTCGCACAGAGCGCGTCCGGCACATGTACAAAGGCAAGGAGCTCTACGGATAGCGGCTAAAAATCGCACTGTCTCTGAAACGGCGATACTGGTTATGTCGAGGGTGGTCTCTCTTTTGCTCGTTGTAGAAGAACGAAAACGTATGTACTCACATGGAGGAGTCGGTGAGACAAGTTGTCAGCCGAGAGGAAATGAGACGGACTATTGACTTGGGGCCGTAGTTCTACAGAATGCATGGTGACAATGAAAATTGACTAACCGAACTACTCAGTGGCCACGGGTGTTTTTAAACATATTTGAATAAGATGAGAAAGTAAATATCCTTCACTTCACAACCACAAAAAAATTATTATTATTATAATTATTAATATATGGTCAAGTATTGTGATCTAGCGGGCAGCAGCCCACAATGATAATTCGAGCTGATTAGTTCTACTCATAACACTCGATGTGAGAAATGCCTTCAAATATACCAAACGGACAGATATTCTTGATGTTCTGGAATATTTCAGGGTTCCGAAGTATCTTACGGGGATATTGTAGGATTATCTCAAAGACCGGAAGCTCTTCTATGACACATTGGGAGGCCAGCGAAGAATGGATGTGACATCAGGGGTAGCGCAGGGACCCATTCTTGGCCCGAACCTATGGAATGTCTCGTACGATGAGCTTTTGAAGTGGCAGTTACCGGAGCAGTCGAGTCTAATTCTCTTTGCAGATGACGTAGCTGTACTAGTCGCTGGACGAATCCGATACTCATGACGTAAATAGCCTTCACCTCCCACCAATAAAAAAGAAAAATTTATATGGTCACGCACTGCAAGCATAAATTTTCGAAATTATGTAAATTTTATGCCGAAGTAAAACTGATTAAAAGACAACAGTTGATAAGATCATTGGAACCAAGCATCATATTTCTTACTATAGTACACTTTACCGAAAACTGTGCTACCATGTATGTGGTACTGCTACTGTATCACGTATGCTACATTTTAAGTATTGTTGGAATTGTCTCAATATGAGTATATTTAGGGAAATATGGACATACATTTAGACTAAGAGCTAAGCAGGACGAAGACTTCAATGCTAATTATTACGTTCGACACCGCCATGGTACAAGTTAATTTTAAAAAAAGATCACAGTTTTGTAAAGTTAATCCTTACAGAGCTGGTGTCTGTCTTTATTCTCTGAGTCTTAGAAACAAGTGCTCTTCAAATCTAAACATGAGAAATATAAATGTACAGTATGTTTGATCGACAAAAGTACGATGCTGTACGGGAAAAACCTGAGCGAACAATTTGATCATAGAAAGGAAAATAAATTTACATAACGTAACACCTAGTTGTAAGTAATTAAGCTTTATTATAGGGTTTTGCAGCGTCGGCGTCTTTTGATCATTCCGTAGGTTGAAAAATGCATAGGTCCGGATTTCGTTTGTTGCAACCTTCGCGTAGGTAGAATTCGCACCGTGAGAAGATGTTAATTTACATCCTATAGATAGACAGAGATGCGTAACATAAAACTCGACCTAATACTTCATACTCTCATATACCCAAATCACCACAAAAAACTATCAACTGTGCATCCGATATTTGTAGAAACTTTTAACAAAAACTTTAAACTTATGTTGACGAATGTGTTCGTCAACATAAAAACATACTTACGACTTCAATGTTCCAATACCCTTACAATCCTAATTGTAATCGCAGATTTTATTACGCACACTCATGTTTCACCTCGTCCATAAAAAACTGAATATCTATTCATGCATGACTATGAAAATTGACTTCAAATCTCGCAATCATATGTTTATCTTTTAATCAAAATATATCTTATGCAATTCTCACTTCATTTCTCTTATAAAATAATTTTTCTAATCGTAACTTTATCAACTAAATTGTTTGGTATCCTATTAGTTTATTATTTTGTACGTGGGAAGATATACATTTTAAGAAATTGAATCAACTTGTGATTTTTAAATTTAATTTGAAGCTAATATGGGCTTACGGCCTTTATATCTTATTCCCTTATGGTACGCGCGCAGCGTAACTACAGTGACAGACGTACTTTTATGCAAAGATAATTTTTTTGATCAACATTGGTATGGTCTAATGTTTGACAGCGAGTTATTGTCAAACATCTTGGTAAAAGTTGAATTTTCAACCTTATGGAACCGTTGGATGTGGGGAAGGGGTGTCCCCACAACAACCTCAAAGTGTAACTAGGTGGCGGTCACCCCCTCAAAAAAGTTACACCCCTCCATGTTACGAAAATTGCCGAATTTAATAAAATTCAACCTATCGGTACAGGACTTGTTCGAGGGTGTTTTCGATGATTAGAAAAATGACGCCAAATTAAAGAAATGTTAGGAATGGTATTTCACCCCACTTCTCCTTTTCTATTCTAACAAAACTAAAACCAAGAAGTTCATTAGAATTTTTGCATGCATTATTACTTAAATTGTTATGAGCTGAATTTCCCCACAATAATGACCGAAATTTCGCGCTGCTGGGATCCATGATGACGAGAATGGAGACCCATTCGATGAAAAAACTTCGATGAAATCATCTCCAGCAATAGTAAGCCCATCATATCTTATTATTTGTCAAACACGCGTTATCGTTAATGGTCAGCGGGGTAACAGTTCTGGATTCGTTGGACTTTCAAAGCAAACTAAAATTATAACATTCTCTAAAATTATAAAAAATGTCTGAAGAAGACAAAGAGATACAATAATGTAATTATGTATTGCTTACAGATTAAATCGAAAGTAATGTGAAGCAAAAACTTCGATGTAAACAAAACTTTACGTGTATACTTTTGTTCTCCTAAGACACTTCTAAACGTTGCAAACAATGGAATATTTTTATTTCGCTATGAAAGCAAATTTGACACAATAAATGACTACGTGAGTTATAGTTGTGATAACTATGTTATTAAAAAAAAAGATATTCGTATCTCTTACGCGAGACTATCCTTTTTAATAATAAGAAATTTTACGTTTTTAAAATATACTTTATTCAAACGGAGTTTATTAGGTATACGCTATTCGGTTGATAGCTGATTAATAACTAACTTGTTCTTGCACAGAGTTCCACTTTATATACTAAGTCTTATCTTCTAAAGCAGGATGCGATTAAGATTTTGGTTGGTCAGCTAAATGATTCTTACAATGATCTTTAATCTAAATAGCGTTTATTCTGCGAGCGTTTGCAGTTATTTGATATGGCAAGTTGCAACGTTGGATTTTAATGTGATATCTCACTTATTGAATTCGGATGTTATTGTTGAGTTTAATTTAATAGCGTCTATTCTGCGTTCGTTTGCAGTTATTTGATATGGTAAGTTGCAACGTTGGATTTTAATGTGATATCTTATTTATTGAATTCGGATGTTATTGTTGAGTCTATGTTATAAGTGTTCATATCTACGTTAGGAATATTTATGTTGCAAGTTTAAGTACTGCTAGGTTATATGAGGGGATGTGTAACTCGTGTATTTTGTAAACGAATCTGAAAAAATAGTCGTTTTAATTTAAAAATTCATTAAATTTCTAACTTGTTATTCATTAAGAAATTGTAATTTAAAAACCTACATTACTAAATTCATTTTACATTTTATTCAAATAACGTTTATTTTCCAAACATTTAAGGGGGTGTAATTTTTTTGCGGGGGTGACCGCCACCCAGTTACACTTGGAGGTTGTTGTGGGGACCCTTAAAAAGAACTCTTATTAGTTCTCCACCCGTTCCGGGTGTGGGGTTAAAAAATCCACCCTTACCAACATCGTTTCGGGTTATAACAGATTTGTGGTTTAGAAATGGGTTACATTTTAAATTTATCTTTAGATCGTAACACATTCTTCTTTCATCGAGTGAATCTCAAACCAAAGTTCATTTACAATCTAAAGATGTTTGGTGCCGAAGTGGCAGTCCGATTGAGAAGTCGAACTCCGAACTGAGACTAGAGGAGTCGGAAAGAGTTCTGTATCCTGTTATGTATTTTCAAAAAAACTAATAAATTAATAAATATATAAATCAATAATTAAGAATGAATAAATAATAATCGAGCAACTGATCGGTCGCACCTGCAGCGAAAGAAAGGAACAAGTTTAAAGAGACAGGGTTATTTGAAAATACAAAGGCCGCATAATGGCGGCCGAAGAAAGTTACATTTAACCGACTAGATCACCGCGTGGGTGTGGGGGTTAGGACATTATTTAAGCCCTGATCCTTCCATGTTACATACATACAAACACACCCACAGAGGAAAAAACTTACTCCTTCATATTAGATTAAAATAAAAGGGTCAAAAATAAAAATATGTGGATTGTGCACCTGTGAATTGTGCTGCGCTGATTCTGACCACCTGTCAATTGTGTTGCGCTGACTCTGGACACCTATGAATTGTGCTGCGCTGACTCTGAGCATCTCTGAATTGTGCTGCGCTGACTCTAAACACCTCTGAATTGTGCTGAGCTGATCCTAATCGTGCTTCCTGTAGCACGAACCTCCACTTCAGTTGGCTTCGGGACTTCACTTGTTTTGCTGCGCTACCTCTAATCGTGATTCCTGTAGCACGAACCCGCAGCTTAACTGGTTTTGGGATTCACCTGTTCTGCTGCGCTTCCTCGGATCGTGCTTCCTCTAGCACGAATCTGCACCTCAGCTGGTTTTACGATTCACCGGTTCTGCTGCGCTACCGTGGATCGAGCTCCCTCTATTGTATGATAGTCCTATTTAGTCCTATTGGTTGATTTTCTTGACACATCCATTTATACTTCCTCTATAGATAATGTGTTATTGGTTATATGTCTCGATACTTCTAATAATACTTGAATTGATACCGCTATTGGTTATCTCATACCTCAAAATTTCTATCCTATTTATACTGATAAGTACACAACAACCTAGTGAATCATACCCATAGAAAAATTCATCGCAAATTACCTCCAAGAAATTTTTTTGGTTATTTATTTTTTGAGACTTTTTTCTTCTGACATTTAATTTTACTGAGAATTTTTTCATTTATTTGTTTGTTTGTTATCAATAGTATTTGACTTAATACCTAAATCTAACTATAAATATTTCTATTTAAATTTTATTCTTACTTCTATTTCATCTCGTATGATTTATCAAAACAATTAATTGTTATATTCAAAATTAATTGTTATTTTATTTATTTATTCATTTATTTAATGTCGTGTGTTTAATGTAATGTGTGTAATTTATTCATTTATTATTTAAATGTTTGTTTAATGTCGCCTACACATCGGAATATGTAACATATTGTTATATTGATAAGTGGAAAGTTACCGGAAATGATGTCGAAATTGATGCAGACCACACTCTCACATCTTTTTGAATGGGCGTAGCTAAACGGACTGCGCATCAATGCCGACAAAACGGAGCTTATGCTTTACACAAAGCGCCGTAAACCGGAGACATTTTCACCCCCGACCATTGACGGAAAACATATCAGTTTAATAATCAAGGTGAAATACTTAGGAGTAACCCTTGGATAGTAAGCTAACTTGGACTCCACACATAGGATCAGTCAGACGGAGAGCTACAGCGGCGCTCTTCACAATGAAAAGACTAGTGGGAAAAACCTGGGGAATAAAACCCAAAATTGCCCACTGGATCTACACAACAGTAGTGGGGCCAATAACCACCTGCATTGGTTTGATGGCAGGCATTACAAAGAAAACCATTGCAAAAGAGCTAGAGAAGATCCAGCGAATGGCCTTCCTTGGCATCACAGGTGCCATTAGGACTACGCCAACTGCTGCAATGGGGATAATGCTTAATCTCATGCCACTCGAGAAATTCATCTTCAGGGAGGCATCACTTGCAAGCATCAGATTAAAATCCACATATGGGTTATCTATCCACACTCAAATGGGGCACGTATGCATTTTGGAAAAAAATGGAGAGAATGGCCCCGTCGAGTAAAATGGAGCTGGATAGAATTCAACCAATATCGGACACAAAAATTCCATACAAGATCAGCATTCCGACCACAGAAGCGTGGAAAACGGTGCAGGATCTCACATCTGGAAGTGCGATTATGATCTACACCGATGGTTCCAAAACGGATCAGGGAAGCGGTGCTGGAATCTTTTTCCCAGATCACCCGCAACTCAACCGAACTGCAGAGCCCCACTACAGTTTTCCAGTCGGAGGTGTTTGCAATAAAAGCGACTATAGAAGCGGCAGCAAACAACCTTAATGGAAGAATACAAATACTCTCGGACAGTAAGTTGGCACTGCAGGCGCTTGCCTCTAACCGCGTAGTTTCACAACTGGTGCAGGATTGTAGGCAGGCTCTCAAAACCGCAACAACTCGAGTAAGTGTAAAACTTACATGGGTCCCTGGACACAGCGGTGTAGAGGGAAACGAAATAGCGGATGAGCTAGCGAGAGCTGGATCAGCCGACCAAAATGCCACTAGAATACACACAATTAAAGTGCCACTAGCAACGGTGAAAAGAGAACTAGACGAAATCCTCTGGAAAGAGACATATACGGTTTGGAATGACAGGACCGACTGCAGGTTAAGCCGAGCTCTTTGGCCTCACCCTAATCAAATGAGGACAAAACAACTTCTAGGAAAAAACCGAAATCTCGTTAGAACATTGGTAGCAGTATTAACGGGCCATAATCTTCTAGGTCAACACGCCAAACGAATAGGAATTCAAACGGATGGCACCTGCCGAGCTTGCGGCGAGGAGGAAGAAAGTACAGAACACTTCCTCCTAGATTGCACGAGTCTGGCCAACAAACGCCTTACTTGGCTGAGGTGTACTGGCGTAACAGAATTGGAACACTTGGCGACCACAGAACTGGGGGAACTCCTTGGCTTTTGTAGGACGAAAGGATGGACCATCAGTAAACAATAGTACTAAACATGGAGAGCTAAGGACCGATTTCTGGACTATGCTACTTCCAGCAAGTGGACTCCAGTACAATAATAATAATAATAATGATAAAATAATAATAAATAGTAGTAGTAGTTCAAATAGTAGTTTAAATAAAAGTTTTGTTTGTTAACATTTTAAAAATGTGAAGAACAAGCACGTTAAGCGCCGACATTGTGGAGTAGAAATAAAAATGTGATGAATACGACTAATTTGATGAACCATCTGGAGCGCAAGCATTCCAAAATTGGTGTTTCTAAAAAACTACAACCATCTACCAGTTTCTCTTTGTCAGCTTCTGTGAGGCATGTGATTTGTACAGCTCTAGACAAGGTAGTTTCTCACAAAGAGGAAGGATGTTTAAATCACAAGATCACTAAAAGTATTGTATAAATGATATGTAAAGTCATGGAACTTTTATCAATAGTTGAACATGCAGAATTTCGAAAGGTTCTTAAGACGGCTGCTCCACTGTATATTAGGCCTACTCGCAAAACTATCCGCACAGCTATTTTTGATAAATATTTTCTTGTACATGGTTTATTTAAAGCTGAGTTGAAATCTGTTCAGAAATATTGTGTTACAACTGATATTAGTAGGTACCGATTCGCAAAATCAGAGCTTTCTCAGTTTGACAGTACATTATCTTGATGCTGGCAAAGGTTGCGTTATCAAAGATACTATCGGAATGTTCTATCCCACCCAACGGCATACTGCTGAGTATATTGCGCAGGAACTGCAAAATATTTTTGATGGATGTGGACTTGCAATTGAGAAAACCCTTGCCATCATCACTGAAAATGCAATAAACGTTACAAAGGCAGCGGAGATAAAGTTTCGTAAAAGCCAATACATCCCTTGTTTCGCCCATACCCTCAATCTTCTCGCCACAGAGGCCATCGATGAAGTGGCAGAATTGAAGGAAATTTTGGAAACAGCCAAAGCCATTTATGGATTTTTCCATAATAGGACTCCCGCATGCGCTGAATTGAGAAAACTATCCACGAAAACACTAATTCAGGGTGTTTTAACCGGATGGAAAGAGCTTCGATCGTTCTAAAACGAAATTGTAAACAGGAACACTGCTGATCCGAAAAACATCTCGCCAGCAGCATAGCAGTTCCATTGACAGCCATACTAAAGGAATCAGTTGAGAGTTTGGATCCAAAACACCAAGTGGGAAGAATTTGGGATGCTCAATGCTGACTCAACACAAAAACGTTTTGGCAGGATAGAACAATGTTCGCTTCTGGAAAACACAAACAAGATCGGAAAACACTGGCTAATGTACTTAGCACCATCGCCAATACCACATACTATACAGTAGAGAGGAAAAAAATTATTAAAAATGTGAAATACAAAAAACGATCTTCACTCATGGCATTAACAAGAAGTTATTGACTTGCATGTATTTGATTAGCTAAGCGTAGAAGAACATTGAATTTTCCACAGGTTTATTTTACTCCAGCATAATTAAACCTGAAGTCAAGCAACTCTCAAAGCTAGATATGGGCGGGGCTTTATTCTTCGAGAAATAATGTTCGTATGGAGTTCACATTCCGGTAAATTAGGTTCTACTGTATCAATAGGCAGTAAAAATTTGTTGACGGGGCAATTGAAGGTGGGTAATGATATTCTTTCATTGCGTTAGGTTTTTTGTTATTAGTATGATACACTCTATTCTAATAACAACAAAAAATGTGCTTAAATCATAGCAAACAACCATTTTAAATTTTTATTTTGGTTCAGACCATGCAATTTAAGTCTATTCATTTATACTACCTATGGGCAGTTTCATGTAAGTAGTGAATTTGTGTCAATATACTCATAGTGATATTTGTAATAATATTTGGGAAACGAGCATAGAAATTTCTTTGAAATGCCTCTCGATATGTAGTATACCTTTATGTGTCTACCATCTACCACTACTTCTAACAGGCCAATGGATGAAATGCTATCAGTGCTATGACATTAAGCTTTTTCACAAAAACCGCATTGCACTCGCTTTTTTCCAATCGCTATCTAATTGTTCATCAAGAACAATCAAGATTTGAATTATTTTTTTAAATACGTTCAAAAACTATGAGACAGTTGATAGTGATTCTTGAAGCGACCCGATACAAGTTCTGCCAACACCTTTGGTAGAAGATGTCAAAGAAGAATTCAAAGACATGAAAGAAGATGTCAGAATTTCGATTTATATTTGATTTTAAACCATAAAATATTAAGTAATTTGATCTCCATTAAAATGGAATCTTCGCTTAAATCATTTTTATTCGAAATTTACCCAAGCAAAAACCCTCCCAAATGCAATCCAAGTCAGGCGTGATTGCCTTGGTATTAGTGTGTACAACCATGAAATCGACAATGGCGCAGCTGGTATATTATTTCTGAATTTCAAACAAGTAGTTCGCCAAATCCCAGCAATGCCTATTTACAATTTGATAACTATAAGAAAATATGAATACATTACTCCATCAGCCTTCCTCTTCAGTGTCCAATTTAAATACAACGTGAGAATGTGAAATAAATTTTTTTTTTATTTAAAAAATAAAAAACACGTTTCCTTTTGATTCGTTTTATTTTTATTCTTTATTGCAGACACCGCGGTATTTCGGATTGCACACTCAATCCTACCTCAGTGCTAAACTAGTGCGAGTTAGTTTAGCACTGGGGAAGGATTGAGTGTGCAATCCGAAATACCGCGGTGTCTGCAATAAAGAATAAAAATAAAACAACGAATCAAAAGGAAACGTGTTTTTTATTTTTTAAATAAAAAAAAATTATTTCGCATTGTTAAAATTCGTTGTAGCGTTCGACCAAGATACCATTGTAACAACGTGAGAAGTCCGTTTTGACTGAAAACTTGCTAAACTAGCAAACTATACAAATTTTGGCATAAGCTAGTATATTTGATTTTATAATTCATTCGAATGCAAACTAAATTTATTGAATACAAAAAAGAACAAAACTATAACATTATTTACTATCAACTGTTTTTTTCTTTAAGCATGGCTCTTCGTGAGTAAGACTATTGCTTGTCCTGGTATTTTCATTTTGTTCCTCGGGGGCGACTTTGATACTGCTACAAGAGTTGATACGCTCAAATAACGCATTGTAAATTAAAGTTATATCATCAGGCCTCGACATCATGAGGAATATTTTAACTTGATTCATACTATCCATTGCAGTTATTCGTACTGATTTTGTACTCGGACGTTGAAGAATCATCTCGGACCAGATCTAAAAAATAAGATTTTATTTTATCGGACAAATTAAATGATAATGGAATCGTTACCTTTGTATTTAGTAACAATCGCAAATTCCCTGATGAACGAAAAACCACACGGGAGTAGGAGCCATCTTTAGCATCATTTAATCTTAAAGTACCTCTGCCACGTTCCTCCCAGTTACCATTAATAAATGCGAATAATTTACAATTTAACTAAAAATAAATGGATCATTTATTATTTCTATAGAAAATAAAAAACGGCAAAACTGATTTGGATTGGGCTGATTTTATTGTAGATTATAGATGTATTCAAATTACTGTCCCTTAAGGTGGTAACTTTATTTATCAAATTCAAAAAATCAATTTTTTACATATTTCCTAAGTATAATTTCATAAGTTTATAACTTCAAAAATATTGTATTAAAATTTCATAACGATCCGAGTAGTTTTAGTAAAGTACTTTTCAATTTAAACCACAGCATACGCTCTATCCAACAGGTAACATCGTCTAGTGGTGCAAGTACCGTAAACTTGATGCCGGTAATCTTCTACACGGATGTCATCATTTTCCTGCGTAGTCTGATGAAACGCAAGAAATTTTAAAACCTATATATGAAAATCTCTCGAGTGACGATTTGTTAGAAAGGTGCTTAGGCAGCCTTACCCAAAATAACGACAGTTCCAATTGTTGCGTCTGGGGTATGACGCCTGTACATGTTTTCTGTGAAAAACAAAGGTTGAAGACGCAACAAAAATACCCCCTCGCTTATTTGATGAGGATTTTTACCGATATTAATAATAATAGAAGTCGTGGGTATCAAAATCGTTCCAACTGTATTACAATACGCCAGGCAGTGCCACGCTAACCGCATACGGAAAGCGGATCGTAGCGACTCTGATGGCTCAAGAAGGCTCAGTAGGAACGAAGCGAATAGTTTACAAATCGTTTATAAATGAGTTATATGAAGACAGTGAAGGGTTTTTGTATGCATCCGGCATCGCTGATTAGTTGCGAGTACTACTTTTTTATACTTTTTCAAAAATGGCCGAACCGATCCTGCTGAAATTTTGACCACATATTCCTTATATTTATGGTTATCGTGTGAACAAAATCGTGTGTTAAACAAAAAATACACCAAAAATATGTCGAAAATTTTTCTAGCTGCAATTTTGTTATTTTTGTTTAAAATTTAATAGTTTTGCTTCACACGATACCCAACATCATTTCTCGCTGCCTAATCTGTCGGACGTTGATCCTACTTTTTTATGACAATAAAGAAGTCGCTACTTTGTTAATAACAAAAATAATTGAATAACTTTTTTTTCTTACAATTTAAGTGTGTATTTATTGAACATAAAAATATTTACAACCTATCTACTATTGGGGTCTAATAAAATACAAAATAACGCTTTTTCCTTCAAAATAACACGTTCTCACACGTTTAATAAATATTTCTAACCAAAATTTTTAACTTAATGTTCAAAATGTGCGTTGTAAGGCAAGGTAAAGAAAAGATTGATTAAGTGATTTTTTTTTATTAAAATCGCCAGTGAATAATTGAATAAAACCAACGTTATCGATCCTGTGTTTTATGTCATTTGTACTCGTACACAGTTAGTCCGTGTGTGTTAGTAATGGAATGATTTTGTGGGTATGTGTGATATGTTATTTGGAGTGAATTGGGTGTTATATTTTAGGGTTTGCTTCTGCTAAAAATGCTCCTAAGCTGTTAAGTGTCTGTCATTCTTAAGAATTAGATCTTTAATATTATTATATTTTAGAAAGAGATTGTGATTAGCCCTGATCCCTTCGTATTTAGTGCAGTGAAACTATTGGTGATCTATTGTGTCAGTTATGTTGCAGTGTATGTATAAATCATTAGTACTTTTTTAAATTTGAAGAAGACGAGGCTCTATTTGTTAGAATTCTGTTGATGGTTTTAACACGTTTGGGGGTATATTACTTTTATGAAACCATGGGTTTCCACTGTTGTGAAGATGGTGTGCTTCTTTCTATATACAGGGTGCGTAATTGGAGGTATTATCTCTAATTCTGCTCTTCCATTTATCTTCTATTTCCTCTTTTATTAGGTTTATTATTTCATCGAGTTCATATTGCGTGTCCATGACTCTGTTGCTCATAACACCAATTTTTGCTTGTTTGCCTGCTACTTCTAACGGTGTGATGCCCGCATGTCCCGGGATCCAGATGAATTTGAAGATTTTCTTCGGGTAATTATTAATCAATTTCCATATATCATGTGTGATATTTCTATTATCTTTATTGTCATTTAAGCTCTTGATTGCATTATTTGAATCAGTGAATACGATTATCTTATGGTGGTTCTGGATATTGTTTTTACCAAGGGCTAACAGGATAGCGTGTAGTTTCGCTGCTGTTGTGGTTACGCTCTTGCGGAGGTTCGATTTGTAGGTGAAGTGGTTGTTTAAGTTTACGAACCCTATCCCCGTACCAAAGAGATTTTTGGCCGCATCAGACACCAGTATCAGGGCATTTTGTTGTATAAGGTTATCGGTGTATTTCTTGAAGGTGCTGTTGAGTTTTATTTGATTGTGGGTATGGAGAAAAGGAGACATTGCTGAGAAAGGTGAGGTAAACATGTTAGCTGGTTTTTCAATACGGTGTGTTGTATTGAGCTTTCTTAAGTGGTGATTGTATTTCTTGAGAATGTAATTATAGATGCTTTTATGAACTGTGTGCTGTTCCGTCCATGTTGGTCTGAGGTTGTGGTTGACAATTTGTTTACCCAGTTCTTTTGCCGTTAGTAAGGCTGCTCTGTCATTTTTGCTTTGAGCCTGTCCATGGTCTTAAATAGGTATGTCGGTGCATGCGCAATTGTGGTTAGTCAATATTCTATTTTGGGCCTGACTAATGATTTGTATAGATTTAGAGCCAAGATGGGGCCAAATGGGTTTGTGGATCTGTTCAAGTATTTGATGTTGCCTATACTGTTAAAGGTGTCAAAGTGTTCTTCGTGTGTTTTGAAGGTTAAGTTTTTATTTAGATCGATGTCAAGGTATTTGATGTTATTGTTCCATTGAGAATGAGCTGTGTTCCTCCGACAGTGCAAATTAATAGCTTGTATTTTATCCGGGTTGAAGAGTAGCTTGAGGTTGTCACTTATCGTGGAGAAAAGATTTAGTTTCAGTTGAAGTATGTTAGTGGTTTCATTCAAATGGGTTCCCTCAGTTAGGATAAGGAAGCTATCGGCGTATTGGAGGAGGGTTTTGTTGTTGTCAGAGATATCGTGTAGTTAAGCAGTGTATATATTGAAAAGGAGTGGGCTTAATACATCACCTTGTTTTAAACCGTTGGAGATTTTCGTGTACTGTTGGTTGAGGTGCAATATTCTTTCTTTGTATAAATTTATTATCCATGAAATGTAAGTGTTTGGCATGTTAAGGTGTGAGAGAAGGTTACTAAGGATCTATAGGTCGACTTTCTCATACGCATTTGAGAAATCTTGTATACAAGCAGTTTTGAAGGGGAAAGTAGTTTTGTTTTCAAGTTTTTGTAAAAGGGTGATGAAGCATGTTGTTGAGTATTTATTTTTTGTGTAAGCAAAAGTCAGGTTTGGTAGTGGGACGGTGTTAAGTAGGTGCGTTTCAATTCTTTGTTTTATTGATGATTTTAATGGGTAGACTGAGGAGCGAAATGGGTCTATAGTTGTTAAGATCCTTTAGATTTCTGTTGGGTTTGGGTACTGGACCTATTCTAATATGCCTTCCATAAGTCTTAATTTCACATTTCTTGACGTCGTTAATTGCCTTTAATAGATTGTTGGGGTAGTGTATGAGCAAGGCTTTAACTAGGTCGTAGTAAATTTTATCGAGGCCAGGGGCTATGGATTTATGTTTATCATTGATCACATTGCTAAGTTCTTTATGTTCGAAGTCTGGTGGGTGTTCCAGTTGTGGGTGGGGTAACATATTTAGGATGTCATCTGGGCGGAGCTTAGATGTTATTATGTTAAGGAAGGTTGTTGCCTGGTCTTCGTCAAGAGCGTAGTGTGAAGAGGGTTCATTATTTCTCCTGATACTGTTAATAATTTCCAGAATTTGTTAATGTTTCCGCTGCCTCTGATTTCTTCTGGTTTGTCTGTCCAGCTGTTCTGTTTGGCCTCTTTGGATTTTTGACTCCAGTTTGTCTTAGCCTCATGGAGAATTGACCAGTTTACATTAGATTTGATTCTATTGTATTTAAGTAGGGCCTTATTTTTTATTTTCTAAAGCTTTGCAAATTCTTTGGACCACCAGTGTTTGGGGGGTGTTTGTATCTTACTGTATTCGAGTTTTGGTCTATAAGGTGGCTTAATTTATCATAAATATTATTGAGGCTTGGTGTAAAAGAGGTTTTGTTTATTTATTGTGCAATATTCCTGTATTTGATTGTTTTAGTATTTAAAGAGATTGTGCTGGGAAAGCAGATTTTAATTGGTATGTGATAACTGTTACATATTTCTTGCTTATCTTCCATACGAAGGATATTATTCCTGTTCATGTTACTAATAGTTATATCCGGTGTTGACTGTAATATTTTGCCGTTTTTGTCAGTTGTTCTATATGTACATATACCTGTATTCAATGTCTTGATGTTGTGCTCTCGAATGCAATCTTTTGTTGTAGTTGGTAAATTTCATTTTAATGTTAAAATTACTAAGTATTTCTCGTAGAAGTGCGAAGGCTATGTTATTCTTATCTAAGTAGAATTCTAGATTATCTTTGTGTTTGTTAATACTTTGTATATTGAGTTATAAAATATTCATGTATTAGATTATAATGTTGTTGTTATTCTTTTTTTTGTCACTGTCCTCATTTCCTAAGTTGGTTAGATATTTCTTTAATGTTTTCGCCCATGCTTGAATACTTGTTACAAGTATACCCGCGTTTTCCTTGTTGTCACCGGTATTTTTGTTGATTTGATCTACCATTTTTTCTGGGAGTTTCTCTAGTTCAGTGGTTTTATGTGGGTTATTTGTAATGGGTTTAGTTGGTAAGATATGAGTTTCATTAGAATGGAAGCTACTTTTAATGGTTTTTCTTAATATGTTGTGTGCGTTTGCTTTATGATTTAGGCCAGCGATTTGAGCAAATGAGTTTTTGAGTAGTATCTTTTGCGTGTCCTGGTGAGGGTTTCTGGTATTATTTTTCTGAGTGTTAGTCAGACTGGGGAAGTTGGCTTCGTTAAGGTCAACTACGTCTAATCCCGCAAATATATCTCTATTAATGATGATTCTTGCCTCTCTGTTTGTAATATTAAGGATAGAGCTGACGTCTACCTCTTGTTTATAAGCTATCCGTTTGGGGTAACTTTGGTATGTGGCCTCGTGATCCTCACTTTTACATAATAAACATATAATTTTTGTACATTTATTTTCGCAGCTATCCGAACTACATTTAAGGCAAGCTTTTTCTTGTTTTTGCAGAATTGTGCTGAACGACCTAGGAGGAGTAAATTTGAAATAGTTCACTTTGCTTACTACGCATGCAAATTTAACGGAGTCCGGAAGTTCAGTTCCTAAGAAAGTCAATTTAAGTGTTTTGGTTGGGATAAATTTATTTGGGTCATTTCTGTCCCTAGTGTTTAATCTTTGTGCTTGTAGCATTCGGATGTCTTCTAGTGGAATTCCCAATTTATTACAAGGCTTCGCCGAGTTGATAATTTCTTCTGTAGTAATTTCATATGGAATATGTCTAATGACTCCATATCTGAATACAAAATTTCCCTATAAAGGGATAAAGGCTCTAAAATTGACATCATCAGTTTAATGTTATCCACTGCATTCTTCGCTTCTATAGTGTCAAAGTGTCAAAGATTACACTGTTTCTATTGAACCCGGCTTGCTTTATGTCGCTAATACCTTGGATATTAAAGCTTATATTGTAAACAAACATTTTGATGGGAGTTAGTCTAATCCTGTCAGCATTTTTATTGAGACTATCAATAAAGATGGCAAAGGATTTTCCTGTCGCAACAGATTGGTATTTGTTAGCTTTGGTGTTGACTAGTGGGACTTTTGATGGTGAAGCACTTGGTGTGTCATTGGAGTTTGAGTGCAAGGATGTACCGTTATTTGGTACAAAGCTTTTCAGCTCTCCCTTGCTTTTTGTCTTTACGTTATTTTCAATTAATCTTATTTTTTCAAGAGTTTTGGTGTGAGGGTCCCAGGGTCTGGAGGTCTATCCTCCGAACTATCTTCCATGTCACAATTCACAGAATGAAAACTTAAAGTGCTAAATGTATGTAATAGTACGTTCAGCAATTGTTCACTTCACTTTAGAAAGAAAAAGGGTACTCACTATTCTTTCTCCTTTGTAAAAGTATGCCGGTATGTAAGCCGAAGCTTACTTCTTAATCCAAAAATCGTATTTACGCAGAAAACCAAAGTATTTCGTTCGTAGGATTTTGAGGAAAAATATAGATGCTCAGGAAAGTTCCTTAGTCACGTCGCTGATCTGAATATGCCCGTTTAATATCACGTTCCACACAGGAATGGAAAAAGTGATTTATAATGACAGCGAATATAACATTGTTTCATGATGCGCACTTTAGAAGCGATTAAATAGTGCAAATATACGGTGTTGATGAAGTAAAAAAATTTATAATTCTCTTAAAAATACATTGAAGTGTGCATCAGCATAAAATGATTGATACATTTTCTTGGTTTGGAAAGGATTTTTTCCATTATTAAAGTAAAACATACAGTTTAGTAAAGCTTGGATATACTTATTTTTGATAATGGAAGTTTTAAACATGCATCCTATTGTGTAATTGTTAAAGTTATTTTCATGGAAATAATTGGAAAATTTCGTGGAAAACTAAACGGTTAGGCCTAGATTTATTACGCGCAGAAATAGATCTAGGGCAAAAAACACTGAAGGAAACTTAACGACTGCCTAAAAGTGTGGTGGTTGTTTTAATTGTTTTTCAGACAATTACAAACTTTACAAATTACAAACGCTAATTATTTTTTTTTTAAGTTCACACTGGGGGATACCAGCTTAAAATTGGCCCGGGCTGCTATGGCACTGGCCAGCGTTGTCGATCCTGTGAATTATATCATTATTACTTGTTCATAGTTAGTCTGTGGCTTAGTTATATTTTGACTGTGTGGGTATGATTGATATGTCGTTGGGTGTTATATGTTAGGGTTCGCTTCTGCTAAGAACGCTCCAAAGCTGTCAAGTAAGTTACTGTCGTTTTTGAGAATTAGGTCTTTAATATTATTGTAATTAAGAAAAAGATTGTGATTTGCCCTAATCCTTTCGTATTTAGTGCAGTGAAACAATTGGTGATCTATTGTGTCAATTTTGTTGCATTGTATGCATAGGTCGGTAGTGCTTTTTTTAATTTGAAAGAGACGAAGTTTGTTGTAGGCTCTGTTTGTGAGGATTCTGTTGATGGTTTTGATATGTTTGGGGGTGATGTTGCTTTTATGAAACCATGGTTTTCCTTTGTTGTTGAGATGGTGTGCCTCTTTCCATATGCAGGGTGCGTAGTTGGTGGTTTGAGCTCTAATTCTGCCCTTCCATTCATTGTCAATTTCTTCTTTTATTAAGTTTGTTATTTCTTCCAGTTCATATTGTGTGTCCATGATACTTTGGCTTAAAACACCTATTTTGGCTTGTTTTTCGGCTGTTTCTAACGGCATGATGCCCGCGTGTCCCGGGATCCAGATGAAATTGAAGATCTTCTCTGGGTAATTTTCAATGAATTTCCATATATCTTGTGTGGTCTTTCTGTATTCTTGATTTTCCTTTAGACTTTTGATAGCATTATTGGAATCAGTGAAGACAAAAATCTTATGGTGATTCTGTATGTTGTTCCTATTTAGGGCCGACAGGATGGCGTGTAATTCTGCTGCTGTTGTTGTTACGCTATTGCGGAGGCTAGAATTGTAGGTGGTGTTGTTGTTAAGGTTCAGGAATCCTATCCCTGTGCCAAAGAGATTTTTGGCTGCATCGGTCACCAGTATCAGGGCATTTTGTTTTTTAAGGTTATCTGTATACTTCTTGAAGGTAAGGTTGGGTTTTGTTTGGTTGTGGGTATGGAGGAAAGAGGACGTTGTTGAGAAAGGTGTGGTGAATAGGTTAGCTGGTTTTTTAGTTCGGTGAGTTGGGTTGAGCTTTCTCAGGTGGTGCTTAAATTTGTGGAGTATGTGATTGTAGCTGCTTTTGTGGACTGGATCCTGTTCAGTCCATGTTGGTCTGAAAGTGTTGTTGACAATTTGTTTACCTAATTCTTTCGCTGTTAGAAGAGCTGCTCTATCTATGGATTGATGTTCGCATGCCATGTTAAAAGCATAGAGGTTGGGTGTGCTAGGGGGTAAACCTAGGCATTGCTTGAGAATCTTAGCTTTGAGCCTGTCCATGGTATTGAATAAGTATGCTGGTGCATGTGCCATTGTAGTTAGTCCGTATTCTATTTTGGGCCTGACTAATGATTTGAAAAGATTTAGAGCCAAGGTGGGGCTAAAGGGATTTGTGGGTCTGTTCAGATATTTTATTATGTTGCCTATGTTGTTAAAGGTTTGGATGTGTTCTTCATGTGTTCTAAAGGTTAGATTTTTATTTAGATTGATGCCTAGGTATTTTATGCTATTGCTCCATTTGATTTGGGTGTTATTGTGTTTGAGAATTATATCTGTGTTCCTGCTATGGTGGAAATTAATGGCTTGTATTTTGTCCGGGTTGAAGGGTAGCTTGAGGTTGTCACTCATTGTGGAGAAGAGATTTAGTTTGAGTTGAAGTAGGTTAATCGTGTGCTTTAAATTAGTTCCCTCAGTTAGAATGAGGAAGTCATCAGCATATTGTAGAAGAGTTGTGTTGCTGTCAGATATATTGTGCAGTTTGGAAGTGTATATATTGAAAAGAAGTGGGCTCAAGACGTCACCTTGTGGCAGACCATTGGAGATTGTCGTGTGTTGTTGGTTGAGGTGGAGTATTCTTTCTTTATATAGATTTATGATCCATGAGGTGTAGATTTTTGGGATGTTGAGGTCTGAAAGAAGTTTGTTCAGGATCTGTAGGTCGACTTTCTCATATGCATTTGAAAAATCTATAACACAGGCAGTTTTGAAGGGGAAAGTGGATTTGTTTTCAAGTTTTTGTAAAAGGGTGTTAAAGCATGTTGTCGAGGATTTGTTTTTTGTGTAAGCAAAAGTAAGAGTTGGTAGTGGATTTGTGTTTATTAGGTGTGTTTCGATTCTTTGTTTTATAAGTTTATTTATGATTTTAATGGGAACACTGAGGAGGGATATGGGTCTGTAGTTGCTGAGGTCTTCTAGATTTCTATTGGGTTTGGGAACGGGAACGATTCTGATGTGCCTTCCTGATGTGGGTATGTCACATCTATTGACTGCATCATTAATAGCCTGTAAAAGATTATTCGGGTGATGTGTGAGTAAGGCTTTAATTAGATTGTGATTAATGTTATCAAGACCAGGTGTTGTGGATTTACGTTTCTCATTTATAACATAATTGAGTTCTTCCTGTTCGAAGTCTGGTGGATGTTCCATAGGATTGTGTGGCATCATGTTTAAGGTGTTATCAGGGTGGTGCTTTGATTTAATCATGTTGAGGTAGGTTTGGGTCTGGTCCTCATCAAGGTTGTATCTTGAGGGGGGTTCTTTATTATTCCTGATACTGTTGATAAATCTCCAGAAGTTATTTATGTTTCCGCTGCCTCTGATTTCATCTAGTTTGTCTGTCCAGCTTCTTTGTTTGGCCTCTTTGGATCTTTGCCTCCAGTTTGTTTTTGCCTCGTGGAGAATTGCCCAGTTGGCATTCGATTTGAGTCTGTTGTAATTTAGTAGTGCCTTATTTTTTATTTTCCAGAGCCTTGCTAAATCCTTGGACCACCAGTGTTTGGGTGTGTGCTTGTATCTTATCGTGTTTGAGTTTAGGTCTATTAGGTGGCTTAGTTTCTCGTATATATTATTGAGGTTTGGTGAAAAAGGGGTTTTATTTATTTCTTGAGCGATGTTCCTATATTTGATTTTCTTGGTGTTTGAAATGGGTGTACTGGGCAAGCAGATTTTAATTGTTATATGATTACTGTTGCTGATGTGTTCTTTGTCTTCCATCCAGAGGATATTATTCCTATTCATGTTACTAAGAGTTATATCCGGCGTTGACTGTAGAATTTTTCCGTTCTTGTTTGTTGTTTTATAAGTGTATATGCCAGTGTTCAATGTTTTGAGGTTGTGTTCCGTCATCCAACTTTTCAGAATTCTGCCTTTGGCATTGTTAAGATGATCTCCCCATGCCTTGTTTCTTGCGTTTAGATCTCCTCCAATGAGTATGTCTTTAGTGTAGTCTAAGATGTTGGAAAGTTTGTCTAATTCTTCTTTGAAAAATTGGGTATTGATGGCGGGGGGAGCATATAGGGATGCTAAAATTATGTTGTGCTTAAGGTTTAGGGTCTGGATTACTACATTTTCTATACGACTGTTCGTGTGGATCTGTCTAAACTTAATGTCCTTTCTGATTAATATTGCAACTCCTCCTCCTATGTTGTTGTATCTGGTTTTGAAGATTATATTGAAGTTGGTAAACTTCTTATTAATATTGAAATTACTGAGTATTTCTTGTAGGAGTGCGAAGGATATGTTATTCTTGTATAAGTAGTATTCTAGATTGTCCTTGTGCTTGTTGATACTTTGGATGTTTAGTTGTAAAATGTTCATGTGTTAGATGATAATGTTATTGTTATTCTTTCTTGTGTTACTTTTCTCATTACCAGAGTTGGCGAGGTATTTCTGTAGTGTTTTTACCCATGTTTGAACACTAGTTATTAGTAAGTCCTCGTTTTCTTTGTTGTCTCCGGTCTTTCTGTTAATTTCCTCTTCCATCTTTCCTAGGAGTTTTTCCAATTCAGTGGTTTTGTGTGGGTTACATGTAATGGGTTTGTTTGGTATGGTGAGGGTTTCAGTAGAGGGGAAACTATTTTTAACGATGTCTCTTGATGTGTTGGGTTTATTGTTTATGCCAGCGATTTGGGCAAAGGAGCTTTTGAATAGTACCTTTTGCGTGTCCTGTTGGGGGTTTCTGGTATTGTCTTTCCGCGTTCGTTAGACTGGGGAAGGTCCTTCATTAAGGTCCGCTACATCTAAACCCGCAAATTTGTTTCTGTTGATAATAACTCTTGCTTCTCTGTTTGTGATGTTCAGGATAGAGCTAACATCTATCTCTTGTTTATATGCTACCCACTTGGGGCATCTTTGGTGTGTTGCTTCATGCTCCTCGCTCTTACACAATACACACATGACTTTTGTGCATTTGTTGTCGCAATCGTCCGCACCACATTTAAGGCAGGTTTTCTTTTTGTTTTTGCAAAACTGCGCCGAGTGACCTAGGAGGCCGCAGTTTGTACATTGTCTTGGTCGAAATTTGAAGTAGCTAACTTTGCTTATTATGTATTCGAATTTCAGAGAGTCCGGGAGGTCAGTACCTGCGAAGGTTATCTTCAGTGTTGTGGTTGGTATAAATTTGTTAGGGTCGTTTCTATCTCTGGTATTCAGCCTTTGTGCTTGTAGAATCTTTATATTTTCTAATAGAATTCCCATTCTATTGCAAGGCTTAGCTAAGTTTACTATCTCATCTGTGTTAATTTCGTGCGGGATGTCTCTGATGACTCCATATCTGTAAACAAAATTGCCGGGGATAAAGGCTCTGAGGTTATATTCTTTCAACTTGGTGTTGTCGACAGCATTGTTTGCTTCTGTAGCAGTTTCAAAGATTACCCTGAGTCTATTGAACCCAGCTTGCTTAACATCTTTAATGCCTTTGATGTTTAAGCTTTTGTTGTATACGAACATCTTCATTGGGGTTAGTCTAACCCTGTCACCATTTGTATCCACACTATCGATGAGGATTGCAAAGGATTTACCTTTCGCATCGGGTTGATATTTATTGACTTTCATGTTGGCTAGCGGGGCTTGAGATGGTGTGGCGCGTGGTATGTCTTCAGAGGGGTTTGAGTGCAAGGATGTGTTATTTGGTACAAAGCTTTTCAACTCTCCCTTGCTTTTTGTATTACCGTTGTTTTCAACTAATCTTCTTTTTTTGAGAGTTTTGGTGTTTGGGTCCCCTGGGTCTGGGGGTCTATCCTCATAGTTTTCTTCCATGTCGCAGTTCACAGAATGAAATATTAAGGTGCTAGATGTATGTCATATTATGCTCGCCAATTGTTCACTTCACTTAAGAAAGTAAAAGGGTACTCACTGTTCTTTTCCTTTGTGAGAGTATTCCAGTATGTCAGTCACAAGTCCAAAGATCGCTTTTACGCCAGGAACCAAGATATGGCGTTCGTAGGATTCTGAGAAAAACAATAGATGCTCGGGGAAAACCCTTCACTTCACTGATCTGAATACGTCCTTCACTAACACGTTCCACATAGGAATGAAAAACGCTAATTATTTATTTCGTAAACAACTGTCTAAGCTGTCAAGTTGACTTTGACAGATGCGAAAATGAAAAAGTGTTGCCATTGAAATGAAATAAACATAATATTATACTAAAATATTTTCGATCGTTGTATCAAGCATTTAAAAAACATCATTTTATTGCAATTTAGGAAATGTCAATAAGGTACTTCTTAGCTGTAGTACACAATATCTTACAAGGTTTATGTAATTTTGTGAAAAATCTCGACGTGATGGGCTCAAACCAAATTCACATTCAGAATCAATGTAATCGTATTAGCTGAGGGCACTTATCAAACCCAAAACACCAACAATCATGTCGGCCTGTGTTATTAAAGTAATATTGTAGGAATTTATAGTCTGTAAAGGTTACTCCTTTACAAATTCAAATTCGTTTTAATTTGTTAATTTTTTTTTATAAATTCTCATCCAAATTCATATAAACTTCTTATTATAGAAAATTAGAGTATATTAATTCCCGCGAACTTACTATGTCGAAAGACGACGTTTTCCGTGACGCTCTGGC
Source organism: Stratiomys singularior (assembly GCA_954870665.1). Classification (NCBI taxonomy): domain Eukaryota; kingdom Metazoa; phylum Arthropoda; class Insecta; order Diptera; family Stratiomyidae; genus Stratiomys; species Stratiomys singularior. The sequence continues at coordinate 56,277,949 of OX940877.1, forward strand.
CGCCTCCGGCATGGGAAATGGTGACAATTCATCGAACTCATCAGCCGTCCGTCGGGATTTCGAATGGCTTCCGAATGAGAAAACGCTAGATAATATAAATGCAGTATCTATTGAATCTTGTCCCTTCTTGAGACAATTTCCAGAGGCTTGGTTTCTGCATTACGAAGCTTATCTGCAACATTTCGGGATAACCACTGAACAAACTAAGTGTAAATATTTGTTAAGGGCGTTTGATCAATATATATTAAGACTCTTTAGTGATCTTATTACAGCCCCTCTTTCCAATCCGTGTATTTGTTTTAAAAAAGCTCTAGTTGATAGGCTTTCTATATCTCAGAGCGAAAAAAATAAGACACGTTTTAACGGAGCTCTCTTTAGGCGTTAATCAACCTTCACAGTTATTGCGCGAAATGCGTACAAAAAATGAAGGAAGGTTGAATGATTCTATTATCAGAACTTTATGGCTTCAAAGACTACCGCATCATATGCAAGCAGTTTTAACTTGTTATACCGGCTCATTTATTGAAATTCCATGCACAAGTTTGGTCTTTTCAATGGCTACAGTTGACACTTCATCGTCAAACATGTACGATTCCGTCTCAACATACTATATCAATCAATCAAATATGGACTTGATTAAAGAGCTGACTCAACTAGTGACTAATTCATCTATCGAAGTCTAGTCGCTTAAAAAAGAAATAAAAAACATTAATAGGACTAGAAGTTCTAGTATAAATAACAGGTAAAATATGCATTTTAACAATAGAAAAACATAGAAATAGAAATTTGTTTTACTCATAAAAGATTAGGCACCAAAGCTCATAAATGTATTAAGTCATGCGAATTTTCTGACGAGCCGTTTGTAAAATAATGGGCATACCCATGCAGACGGTCATGGGTAAAGGAAGCCAAAATACTTGTCTACACATTTTCGATCCGCTGTTTAAATTACCGTTTTTAATTGGCATAGGCTCAGAAGTCTCGGTAATTCCTACCAAAAATAAAATGGCCATGCAAGAATGTAATTATCTTACTGCAGCTAATCAAAGCCAAAAGCAGCACCAAAATTTAAACTTACGATTTTAAGACATTAACACTTAGCTTCAATTTACGACGCAATTTCTAATTGAATTTTATTATTGCCGTATGGTTTAATTTTAGATATAAAACGAAAATTATTGATAGATCCACTCTCTAAAATTTCTTGTAAGACAAGAATTTCAAACTCAAATTCAGAATCTTTGGCCATTTTAATTAATAATTAAATAATCATTCTCAATCATTAATTATAATCTAGAACTTTTACTGAAAACATACAGAAACATTATCGTTGATGATGATTCTTTGAAACGAATTAAGCACATCAAATAATGACTTCAGGTCATCCTATTTCATTCAAATTGAGACGTTTAAGTGGTGATAGGTTAGCAGATGCCAGAAAAGACTTTGATAAAATGCTAGCTCTTGGAATATATCGTCCTTGAAAAAGCTCGTGGTCCTCGCCCCCTTCATCTGGGTATATAAAAAAATACGAGGAATGGAGGATATGTGGTCCCAGATAACTACCACGCATTCAAGACTTATTTATTGATATGTGGTATATTCATTCAATTCTTAGAGACCTTCCTTTTTGTCTCGTCTACTTAGACGATATTCTAGTGGCCTCAAAAGATGAAAACCAACGTCTACGCCATTTGGAATTACTTTTCAATAAATTATGTGAATACGGTCTCATAATCAACTTGGAGAAGTGTTCTTTCTTGAAAGATGAAATAAATAAAGGAAGGAATAAAGCCATGTCCAGATCGAGTAAGTTTAATACAACATTTTAAAATAGCTGAAACCATGAAACAATTAAGACGATATTTTGGGATGATTAATTTCTATCGACGTTTCCTTCCAAACGCTGCCGAAATTCACCGTTATTTAAATAAATTTCTTATCGGAAACACAAAAATTGGTAACAAAAAAATAAATTTGGATAGGCTGCTGAAGATAGGTTTGAACAAACCAAACAACAATCATCCCAATCAACACTGCTTCATTTTCCCTCAGCAAATGGTCAATTATCACTTGCGGTAGATGCATCCAACTTTGCCATTGGAGGAATTGTTCAAAAGCAGTACGAAGGTTCATGGCAACCACTAGGCTTTTTCTCAACCAAATTGTCACCGTCACAAACTATAGCACCAATAATAGAGAACTTTTAATCTACTACTACTCTACAACCTACTACTCTAGTAAGCATTTCAGACATCTACTAGAAGGTCGACCATTCGTTATTTTAACCGACGACCAGCCTCTAGTTTATGCTTTTCAACAAAATCTTGAGAAAGCTTCTCCTATACAAACAAGACTTCTTAATTTCATGGAGCAATTCTCTACTAATATACAACATATCTCAGGATCTAACAATTTTGTCGCAGATACCCTATAGAAGCGATCGATTTGCCTCCTTCTATAGAATTATAGAAGGAAGAACGAAGAAGTTGCGCGAGCACAACAAAACGAACCAGAATTAATTTCTTTGTTAAATAACCCGTCGTTTTGCTTAAAAAATTTTAAAATTGCCGGTACAGATGTTGAAATTGTTGGCGTTGATCATAACAATGCTGGAAATGAAGGTGGGTTCAGCATTAAGTTAACAGGGAAGAAACAGTTAACAGTCTGCTACTGTAGTCCAGTATTCGTAGAGTTGAGAAGAGTGTGGGAAGTTTCGCGGTGGGTTTTTTTTTCTTTAGGTCGTAAAAACCGATTCTCTTTAAATCCCTTTTCCCTGTTTAAATCAAATGTGAGGGGAAAATTTTGAAGTGCTCCCTACCTTCAATTGCAATAGGTGTGGTGGCAGGCCTGGTAAATGCAAAGAATTTAAAAGTTCGATGGGATAATTAAGCACCTCATCTTCAGTTATAACGCTATCTACTGACTTGAATTTGAAGACTTCGTCGTGTATCTCATTTAGAATGGTTTCATTAACTTCAGTGACGTCTTCGTTTTTTGCCGCCAACATCGCTCTTCCGCTCAACCAAGCATACTTCTTGTAGTATTGTACAATGTTTGGGAACACGCTTCGAATTAATTCCTCTTTTGATTGAATTTTATTGCAGAAATCGGTTGGTAGTCATCAAACGTCGTAGTCGTAGTCGTCAAACCATTGGGAGTGTTTCATTATTTATCGGCATTTTTCCATCTGCAATTTTCAACAACTGCTTCGAAAATTCATTGGCTGATGTATCGTTTTGCAATTGAACGCGCACGTTTGTGGTAAGTGTGGCTGTTGTTACATATCTCTACAGAAAGGCTGATTTAAAACATACATTCAACTCATCAGCGGCAGTGGATCGAGGAATGACTGCCAAAGTTTGTCTAAAATCAAGCTCACAAGATCACCACCAAAGAGCCGTTGATTTCCTGATAGATCCTTCATTGTCAAATCAAATGTCTCCACTGATTTTTTGTCTGTCATAGGGCATACATGCCAAACGAGAATTTCACACTTATGCTATACTTTTGCCATGCCAGATGTATTTCTGATGTTACATGTTGGATTTCCGTTGAAATTCATGTCGAAAGGCAGCTTAAGTGCAAAGTTGCAACTATTCCAGACGATGCCAGAGCCAATGCTATTTTATTTGTTGCCAAAATTGTTGAAATGAGGAACGATCCAAGAAATACAATCCAACGCTTTTGTTTGTCACTGCTTCCATCAACATGTCTTAAATGTCTTTGTTGTGTCTTCAACATTCGAAGTTTTTTTTGAACAAATGCATCAAAATAATGTTCGCGCAGCATATCCCGGTTATACACTATATTATAAATCTATTATAAATCTTGCAATTGCAAATTCGTCCCAATTGACATTGAGTGATTTCATCAACTTTATTTGGATCGAATACAGCAAAACAGCCATATCGCTTCCTTTGTTGAAGCATTTAGAAATGCACATAATGGATTTAACTTTATTGCAAAATTAAACATTGATATGGGTTTTGAATGTCCTCGATAATAACGGTGAATATGGACCAATCCAAATATTATCAACTTTAATGTCTTGATTTTAAATTTTAACAATTGTCAACTTGCCATTATCGTTTGTTGTTTTCAATTATAAGTTCTCGGATTATGCAATTTGACGTGGATGTGGTATTTGTCTTCACGTTGGCAGAACAAAATTGGATATTGCAAAGCATCGTCGATGCGATTAAGTTCTCATACACATTGTAGTTGATCATCGGGGATGACAATATCACATGCATTAAATTATTAAATGGCCAGCGGACATTTTATCAGCTCTTATAACCACTCTATGATCATCTGATGGCATTATCTCCAATGCAGTTTCAAACAAACGAACTATTTAATTGCTGATGAAATAGGTCTTTCAAGTCTGACACTATTTCTCTTTATACATTTGAAGAAATTGCACACCGCTGATTGAGATGGGTATATTATGAAATAAATTTGCAAAAATTAATGATTCGCATCAGCGTTTGATAAGAATTATGCAACACTATGATACATCTGACCTTGAATCTGCATCAAACAAGAACGAATAAGATCAATATTTGGATCGAAGTAGTAACTTCATTTCGCTGTGTTTGGGCATGAAATTTCCGTGTGTGATGATATATATATAAAACTTGAATTATAAAACTGAATATTCTTCAGGAAATGCTTTGACTCAGTTGTTGAACCAGAAACCAAAGTACGTAATGGTTAATGTGGTGGGTTCAACGGCGACAATTTAACTTTTGCATTTGCAAATCATTAGTCTGTTGTTTCATTTTTGTATTTAAGTGCATTGCAATGTTCACACATTTTGGTCATTATTCCAATTGTATCTGCTGGAAGAGAGGCATAATCGATTGTGTTCATAACTCTGACTGCAGATTGCCTACGGACTCGTTGAGTTAAATTGTTCTGAGAAGCATTTTGATTTGATCGATTACGTGTCATTCCTTGTCGGTTTTGAGCATTCTGTGCTTCTCTTTCCTCTACACTTAATCGAGAACGTAAACTTGCTATTCGTTGTCGTTCAACTTCATTTCGTTTAGAACCCTTTTCATCGCTTTATGATGCTCGTATACAGCAATCGCCAGTGGATTGGACGTACGTCAACTTAAAATTCCTATATGGCATCTTCTTGGCATTTGATCATATGAAAACATTTACGACACAACATTTGTCCATTACGTGAAAATTTAAGACAACCTGTCTTTTTATTTTATTAACTGGCGCCCGAGCAGACACAACTTAAAAAAACACGTGGTTAAAAATTGTAAAGGATTGACAAAAATTAATATTACTAGGTTGACCTGTCTTAACCAAGTGCTGAGACTGGCCGATGGTCCTTGCAATTTTGATTGAATTTTCAAACAGTTTACGCGAAATTTTATTTAAAATAACGTGATAACCAAGCGTTATAATTAAAAGCGGAAAGTTATCGCAAAGTAGACACCAGAACTAATCTTATTCCGAGGCGCGCGTGTTCCAACATCTTCAACTCCCTAGTAACCTGTTTTAACCAGAAACTGGCAAAAAGGACAAAGCTGAAAGAGATTTTTAAGCGGTCTCTACAAACACCCAAAGGAATTGTGGCCTACCCAGGAACGCATCCAAATCAACAATCAATCCATGCAGAAATTCTATAAAAGTGTCATATTTTCTAAAGGACATGTACGGCGAAGGATTGCTGCTAATGTGAGTAATTTTTATTATAAAATTGCGCCAAATAAGAAGAATAACAGCAAAAATAAACAATTTTTCTTTTATGAACCGATTTTTGAATTAGCAAATCCATTTAAATAAATATTACATATATAACCGAAATAAAATCATTATTTTTCAAATAAATATTTTAAATACAATTCAACTCTATTAAACAATTTCCATATCATATCAACTAATATTCAGAACGTAAGAAAATCTGTGAAGTGATAAAGTGCATAGTGCAATCGGTTTCAATAATTTCAATTATTCAATGATTGAATTATGTTCTTATTCAAATTTCGCGGACATTGTGAACTCTTAATTAATAATCGCTTAATAAACCATGTTAACCCCAATAATTTAATCCATCCAGCTCGACTAAGCCTGGATAGTTTAGGCCGGAACGCTATCTAATGTAGACCTTCCAGGTTCAAGCAATAATGTCTCAAATAACAGTCCGAATAATGAAACCTTACAGATTATTTCGCGAGGAGTCGCAGAAACTCTCAGAACTCAGGGGAGACAGATTTTTAGTTCAATAATGAACCCGGCATCTGATGTCGATAACGACTTTGATGTACCGATCAATATCGGCAATTTCGGGAGTTTGTCAGACATGGACAAAATCCTCGATGTTATTAAGAGTTTAGAACTTTTTCTGGGGAATTAGGCGAGTTCATCTCTTGGCGAAAAAGTGTTGATCGAATTTTCCATATATACGATCACTTAAAAGGTACATCAAAGTACTATGGCATCTTCTCCGTTTTACGGAATAAAACGGAAAACGGAATTTACGGAAGTAACATCGAAATCACTCATCACGCTCATGTAAACTTATTCGGCCCTAATACAGATGAAATTCAATTTTTCATCCTTCCGAGTTTGATTTCATTTCGAACTAATGACATACGCGATATGCAATTAGTTTGGAAAAATCGCACACATCCTTAATTCCTTCAAATCCTACCTTTTCTAGTGTATATAAGCGACAAGAAATAGTCGTTCCGGACACAGAGCGGTTCAGTGTCTAGAGCGGCCCACGACACGGAGCCGCGTGCAATCCATTCTCATCTGTTGTGTTAAAATAAAGTGTCGAAAATAAAGTATTTAATAATTTGACTCGCATTTTCAATTCTGCTGCAACCACCCATAGTATCATTGGTAATGATACCCCTCAGCAGTTAAAAACCGTTATTCATACGAGCGATAATTAAATGGAAATTATCTCCAATTTAAGAATTCCCGTAAAGCAGCACATTTCAGAGACAATCTGCAATATCAAACTTAGAACTACATATTGCACCGAAATTTAAAAAATCCTAGAAATACATTCCAAGTTACTAGCAGAACCTGATGCGAAATTGACTTACACTAATACTGTCAAAGGAGACATACGCACTACTAGTGATGATCCCGTATATTTCAGAATAGCCCTTTCAGGGCTATTGGATAGGGATATAGGCCCTGAAAGTCGAGAAGGAAGTAAACAAGCTTCTTGAGGACGGGATAATCAGACCATCTAAATCCCCGTATAATTCGTCAGTTTGGCTTAGATGGATTATAAGTCGTCCCTAAGAAACCGGATGCATTTGGCGAAAAAAGTCTCGAACAGTGATTGATTACCGCAAACTCAATTCAATCACTATTGCGGATAGATATCTAATACCTGAAATATGTGAAACTCTGGCTAATCTAGGAAATAATAAATTTTTCACTATTTTAGATCTCAAAAGCGGATTTCATCAAATTCCACTTAGAAAACGCGACATACCAAGAACCGCTTTTTCGATCAACAACGGGAAATTCGAATTTACACGCCTTTTATTTGGATTGGAGAACGCACCTTCAATATTCCAGAAAACTCTCGATGACATACTTTCAGAACACATAGGTGTACGCTGTTACGTTTATATCGGTGATATTATCATCTTCGGTACTGACGAAACAGAACATTTTAAGACTTTGGAGTTAGTTCTGAAAACATTGGAAGCATCTAACATGAAAATTCAGTTAGATAAATAAATTAGATATAAATCTATAGTTAAAATTATCTACTTAGACTCAAAAGGCATTCATGTCTTCGAAACTTTAAAAACTGTCTAATTTCCGAAGAAGTGGTGCTGACAGGTCCTAATTTCGACAAAGAATTCCAGCTTACTACTGACGCGTCTGATTATAAACTTGTTGTCTATCTCTCTCTAGAACTCCGACAAAAACGACGAGAAATACGCCACCAATGAGAAAAGATATACTTGGCAATACATGGGGTCTCAACTCTTTACGCAGCTACCTATATGGATCTCGAAAGGTCAAATGAAAGTAAAGTCGTAAACAAGTTTCAATTACCAATACATCGATAACTCCCGAAGAGAAAAATAAAGGTATAACATAAACAAATAGCGTGCATTTAGTACAACAAATAAGTGTCCAATTGACTCAGCGCGTAAACTCGAGAACAATCCTCATGGAAGATTCGGGATTAATTGATACATGCATAAAAGCGACTACAGCGTCCGGCGAAAAGAGTCTCGTGGATTAAGTGAAGAAGTGAATTACAAAAGCGACAGTGCGTGTTGAAAGTAGTGCGGTAATCGAAAAGTGTTGTAAAATAAAATCGTATGCGAATTTTAAATAGCGAGTAAAAGTGATTGTTATAAGCGATTAATTAATTAATGTAAAAGTGATAACTCATAAAAGTGAATAAGTGAAATAGTGTTTAAGTGAAAATAATTGTAAAGTTTGAGTGATTTTTAAGAATAAAATTTCAAACATCTAATTTTTAATCAGTCGGGTGTGTTCTTTCACTATTGCGAACATTTGCGAAGAGCAAACAAAGCACGACAAAGCACAACATTGGTGTCAGAAGTGGGATTATTCTTGCAATAGTGAAGTGCACAAAATCAAACACTTAAAAAACACTGAAAAAAAACGCGAACTATAGTAAACACTTTTGTGAACTTTTGCATTCAAGACAACTCGTCCGAAAATGCCGCGTAAAATCAACGCGCTCATTTTACCGGAACTAAAGGAGGAATTGGAAAAGCGGAACATTTCCACTGAAGGAAGCAAAGCTAGACTTATCACCCGGTTAAACGAAGCACTGGCAGCGGAAGGAATGGATCCAGAGTCGTTTGAGTTTCCCGATGCTGAAAGTTGCACTGGAGGCGAGGAGTAGGATCAAATTCTGACTGCGAAAGGGCTGCTGCGGATGTTGATGGTAATGCCAAAGCAATCAACCGAGTTGAACGAGAAGCTCGACCGTCAGTAAACCGATTTAAGATCACATTTAGGTGAGCTAAGCCAAAAGCTTAACCTTCAAATTAAAGGTTTCGAAGAAAGGATGAACAAAGTGGAGACGGTGCGGGAAGAGATTGAAAGAATAAAAGAAAACTTACAGCAAGCCAAAGTAACGATAGCGAGTAGCCCGGCCCCGATAGCGAGTAACCCGAGCCCGATAACGAGTACGGCCAGCATCTCAACAAGGAATGTAAAAGCACTTTCGATGGACAAATGGCTTGGAGCATTTACAAAACCCAGTTTAAAGCTGAATGACTGACAATGCGCAACAATATACACTGACCATCAGCGGCTAATTTATGCTGTCAGTGGAAAAAATACCAAATACCAAAAAACCATCCTAGAAGAATATACCCACGGCCTTGAGTGTAAACCTGGCAAGGCAAATGAAGTAGCTGACTCTCTTTCGCGACCTCCCAAACCAACTTTAATTAATTCACTTACACCGACAGAACATAGCGATGAAAGTTCATCGTACAAGCTTATCCCCATTGGTGAATCTCCTATTAACGTCTTCAGAAACCAAATCCTTTTAAAAATCGGCGAAGACGAAAGCTACCAAGTCGAGAATCCCTTTCCAAATAATACGAGGTAGGCCCTAACGTTAGTACTCAGCAAATGACTAAAATAAAAGTATTTTAGTCATTTGCTTTTTTTTCTTTTTTTTATTTACAAAAAAAAAAATATTTTCAAAAGGTATCTTAATCCCCACACACTAAACGGCCTTTTAACCAGTGAATATATCATGGAAAGAGTTCAGAAAATATATCCAACTCATTTTAGCAGTTACTGAATAAGGTTCAAACAGAAATTTGTTGAGGATATTCGAGGTAGAGCAGGAATAGAAAATTGTACAAAAATACTAAATGGCTCATCGAAATGTTGAGGAAAACCGGTTACAACTTTTTGAAAACTTTTATTTCCCTAGGATACCGGCAAAAATAAAGCGCTTGGTTAAACGCTGTTCTGTTTGCAAAGATAGCAAATATGATCGGCATCCCAAAAAACCATTTTCAAATTCCACCCCAATCCCTATATATCCTGGTAACACTATCCATATTGATCTATTTGCCACGGAAAAACATCGAGTTCTGACAGCCGTTGACAAATTTTCTAAGTTTGACCAGCCAAAGTAATTCCCTCGAAATCCATTGCAGACATCAAGCAACCCTTACTTGATTTGCTCTTCTTTTTCTTCGTATCAGAAATTGTCGTAATCGACAACGAAAGTTCACTCAGATCTGCTTCCATTACTTCGCTAATGGAAGACGACCTCAACATCAAAGTCCATAAAACACCTCCATACAAAAGTGAAGTTAAAGGGCAAGTTGAACGCTGGCAAAGCAAACTTAATGATGTAATGAGATGCCTGAAGAAAGATGGACCACCTAGACCCTTTTAAGATCGTATACACTCAGTTATAAGGAAGAAACCAGTTGAGTTATATTTTCGATTCGAAAGATTTAGAAAAAATTAGACTATCACGAAGAATCACAATAAGACGAGGCAACCGACCAAACAATACGAGATAGGTGAAACTGTGTACGTAAGGCAATATAAAAGAGCAGGATCGAAACTGACAGCACGATACAGGCGAAATCAAAATAGTTAAAAAAAACAATTCCACAATTTTCACTGAATCTGGATAAATTATACAAAAAAACCTCATTCGTAGTTAAAGTTTTTGCTTTCAGACTCATTCCTTATGTTATTAACGCTAACGTTGAAATACTGGGCTTTACGAGCTCTCAGATTGTTGCGTACTACATGCGGGAATAGCGAAAAAACAAAACGGAAATTTAAAACTGATTCACTTAATCGACATCGATCAGTATGAACGTTTCGTAACAGATACCGAACCGGAAGTTGGGCAATACTCTTTCTCATCTTACCTGTCTCACGAGCTTCAGCAAATTCAAGACTTCATTCACAATGTAAAACCCCGAAAAATTAAGAGATAACTCGACTTAATTAGTACAACGTGGAATTGAATGCAGGTAATTCAGATCACGAGGACTTCCTCACTATAAAAGCCAAAATTAACAATGTATTAGAAAACAACAATCACAAGCGATAATAAATAAAATGTACAATGAGAATAAATAACATCACAAAAATCGCTAATAAAATACGCAAATTATTTAACCAGTTAAGCGTGGCGATCTTCTGGTAAAGCGCGCAGCAGTGTGTGTCGCGATCGTCAAGCGATGACGGGTATAGTCGTAGAACACAGAGTTAGTGGCGCTGTTGAAATATTGGGTCAAAAAGACGACTTTATTTTAGAAAATGAACAATTTTATTAGTAATATTTACAGTCGTTTAATACGAACATATGTTTACACATAATGAACGGAAAAAAATTCCTCTTCCGAAGACAACATGCTTGGTAACTGTTCACACAAAATACCCTAATCGAAAGAATCTAATGTACTTTCTTTTATGTGTTTTTGTACATCAAGATGAAAACCGTGATAATCAAAGATTCAGTGTTACTGCACTGTTTACGAGTTAGCTCTCGGGAAGTTATGAATTCAACTCAAATTATTTATAATTTTAATTTGCTTGTTTCATTTCATCTTGACCTCTAAATATTATAAACATTTTAAAATTTGCGAATAAAATTTAGTTTACGCCAAAATTACAATTTAAATATCAAATTGTAACAAAATTTTACGCATGTCCGATATAGTCATGACACAAAATTTTGTCACATCTCCATGACGAATATAGTCGTCAAACACGCTCAACTGGTTAAAGAGACTAATCAAGTAAATCATAACATGATATTAGATATCCAATTCAGATTGTCATTAGTTAAAGAAGAATTGAAAAACATTAACCTTGCTATTCATTGGGCATAATTAAGTGTAATTAACTCGGTCATTTTATCAAAAACAGAAATTGAATTAGCAACTGATATCCCATATTCAACAATTGAAGGGGCTTTAGACTTCTCAGAAACAAAAATAATGACAAATATTTCAGCAATATTGCATATTATTAATATTCCACCAACCTTCATAAGCCTCACTTATGAAACTCTATTAATTAAAGCAGTTAAGAAAAATATGTAATCAATGACATTCAATTTAGTGAAATTTTGAAAAGTAATGAGAATATATTTGGCGTAATTAAGGACCGTAAGAGAATAAAATTGTTAAATATTTGTAATCATGATAAAATTGTAGACATTTCAACAACACATCATGCATTCCAAACCTAATGAGACGTACCCAGGGTACGTCTTGGTATGCCTCGATGATGCAGAATATAAAAAAAATAACTAGTTAATATAAAAAAAACTAACTAGAGTTTTTAATACACGAACGTACGACATTTGAGTTTTATATATATATATTCGTATATATAGATATAGGTATACATTTCGATGTACCGCAATAATAATACATTTGATTTAACATATATTTTCTATGTTTAAGACTAAAAATTTAAGTTTTACTTTTACTTGAATTATATTTTATCTCCAATTTATAATTTGTTTTATTTTTCAGCAAGTTGGTGAAGGTAGGGATTGAGGATTCTAATGTTTAAAATAAATTACTAGACAGAAACCCAGAGTATTTCCTTCCATAGACCGCTTCTTTTTTGAAAGATGAAGGTGACGGCGTACAGGTTATCGTCATTGTGAGGTAAGGCCATCAAATGTTTCGTCAATACGTGTGCGCGATAAGTCATTTAATCAATCGTTAAAGTAATATAGTTTGTTTTCGGGCACCACGATTATTTTGGTTGACGGTGGTGGCTAGGTTCAGTAAGGGAACTGGAGCGAAAGTATGCTAGTGATCCGGCCTGCGTACGCCTAATTCGCCGAACATAGCTAGTCTGTCAACAGCCATCAACATAGTGGACTTTCCACTGGCCGAACGAGTGATCCGGTTCATTGAATTTACAATCAAGGTAACACCGGCTATGGAAGAATGGAAGATACCCTGTGAAAGGTGTCAAATGACCGAAAACTAAAGTAGAATAGCTCATACCTATGGTATGCGTGACTCCCTAATGAAGAAAACGCAGCAGACGGGGTGTGTAGTCCGCAAGTATTGAAATCAAGAATGTCAATCAGAGACAGTGCATAGACCAGGATAACGCAAAAATAATTGAGAACAAACTAATGATAAGGTTTATGTATTCCTTTACCCAATCAAAACAATTTGTAAATGATAAAAGGTTTATACGATACTGACATAAAATTTGCATAAACCTGAAATCGAAATATTTGAAAACATTCACAAAGGAAAAAACAAATCCTTAAAAAAAATAGGGACCACATACACCTTCCCTACACCACCTACATTATATATATATTCTCGTATAAAATAAAATTTTGATCTTAACATTTTTTCAACAAAAATGTCGTTTAAATTAATCAAATTAATTACAATTGAAACTCACTTCTATTATGTTGATTTCTTCTTCTTCGCCTGTGAAAGTTTCCACTTCTTCATATTTACGTTTTTGAGCACGGCTTTCTTCATATACTCTAGCTACTTCGGATAAGCTTTTCATATCGGTTTCTTGTGGGACCCTGGCTTCAGATTGACTGTCTATTTGATTTAAAGCTGTCGAAAACAACATCCCAACTTTAGAATTTGTAAGTAAGTCGTTACTCTTGGTTGAGCTGGAAGCATGAAGCTTATGAATATTGTCCTGTAAATAATTAAAGCATTATTTGAGTTATGGTGGTATTCATAAAAAATGAATTGCTGACTATGCGCGAATTGATTTATATATATATATATATATATATAAGTATTTTTAGTTGACGTAATTATTAAGGTGATCGATAAGTTTACACTACACAATATGTCGAAAAAGTTCCCGAACTTATTTTGTAGCACTGGAGTGTCTGAGAATTTTTTCACCAGTATCCGTTCATTAGTTGCCCAGATAGACGTGCTTGAGTGAACGTGTGTTTAGTACCCCGGTGCAAGCTCTACGATGGATGAGAAATTTGAACATCCTGCCGCAATTAAATTCTGCTATAAACTTAAAAAAACTTTCGCGGAAACGAAAAAAATATGATCGATTCGGCTTACGGTGAAGGTGTAGTGTCGCGTATAACTATTTACACGTGGTTCAGTCTGTTCAAGAAGAGTAGAGAGTCGTTAGAAGATGACGAGAGAAGCGGCCGGCCGTCAACAGCTGTTGCCTACGAAAACGAGGCTCGCGTGCGCGCGCTACTGAAGCAGGATTGCCACACGTCTCTCAGAATGTTGACAGACGAACTGAACATGAACAAGGATAGCGTCGCGTTGATTTTGAAACGAAAAATTAACCACAGGAAGGTCTGCTCTCGATTTGTTCCGCACTTTCTCACACCAGAGCAGAAACAAACTCGCATCCAATGTTGTCAAGATTTCATCGAGACTTGCGACACCACTCCGGGCTTTCTAACCTCAATTGTGACTGGAGACGAGATTTGGTGCTTTCAATACGATCCTTCCACGAAGCGCCAGTCATCCGCTTGGCTCAGTCCGGGCCTCAAAAAGTGCGCCAACAAAAATCACGGGTAAAGACGATGCTCATCGCTTAATTCGACTCCAAAGGCCTGATACACAAAGAATTTGTGCCCCCAAACACCACCGTGAATGCTGCGTATTACGTAGAGGTGCTAAAACGTCTGAAGCGCCGGGTTAATCGCATCAGGCCCGAGTACAAGGAACCGGGATCGTGGAGTTTGCTGGATGACAATGCGCCTGCTCATTCTTCAAACATTGTGAAGCGTTATCTCGCCAAAAAACCCGTAGGTAATCCGACTCAAATGCGTATACTTTGCTGAACAGAGCTAGTCTGTTGAGCTGGAACGTAGTGGACTTTCGGTTGTCCAAACGGTTGATCCGGAAGAAATGGTTCGTTGCCGCACACCACCGGCTGAACAATCATTGTCGATACGAGGACTCGCCGATACGATTACGACTCAATGTTACAATCAACGCAACATGGGCTATAGAAGAATGGAAGATAACCTTGCTTTTCTCCACCTTGTGAAAGATGTCAAATGACCAAAAACTAAGGTAGAGTAGCACATGCCAATTGCAAGTGTGACTCCCCAGTTAAGAAAGTGCAGCAGACGGAGTGTGTAGCCCGTAACTAAATAAATCAAGAATGTGAATGAGAGGCAGTGCATACGTCAGAATAACGCAAAAATAATTGTGCGTGTCAGATACATGTCGTCTCGAGTCCACAAGTGGTGAAAATGTTAAGTAATGTAACATAATTTAACGAATTGACAAGTGGAAAATTCCGCACATTGATGGGCAAGGAATACAATGTTTATTAATGAAATTTACTCATGCATTTGAAAAAGAATTTCTTGCCATGCGAGAACTTTTTGATAACAATAAAACAGTATTAATAATTCTTCGACATGGTCCTGAAATTGCTCACTGTGAGTCAGACAAGTTAGACTGACATAGTTGCTCAAGAGAATGCTATTAGTGCACTGATGGCTATTCCGAAGACTGAACGTCATAATTGCAATATTAATGGGAACATATTCTGTAGTGAAAGTAAAATTAGTCCAAGGATGCGTTGTGCTGGATGACGAAGAAAATCACAGGACGGGCTTATAGAAGTTGGCTGGATTTACATTGTTTATATTGTGACGCTCTCCCCATAGAATGAAAGAAAAATTGTGGCACTCTAATGCAAGACATTACTTTTCTACATTTACTTGTGTAAAATTTCTAAATGGCGAGGTTGTTCTTAAATTGTTTACTTCTGAGTAAGCTGAAATTTATTTGTGATTTATATTTCTTCTTCTTTCTCTTTCTGCTTGGTTGATATTACAATGATATACCCCGCCACCACGGTTACTGCCTTGAAGTAGTTGTTCGTCATCGAGATCACTTTATCACTAAAGAAGGCAGCCATGACTGCATTGCAGTGAACTTCGAAAATGTTAAACAGAGGCGAGCCTTGTGTTCGTCAGTAAGGCAAATGGGAACCCAGATTTGAGATGTGCATATCTGGCCGTATGAATCTGCATAGCATATTGTATCTGAATCTGCAATGCAAGTTATCAAGGGAGTGGTCTTTTCGGGAATCTTGTTGATGAGCGAAAGAAAGTTTATTTAACACGTTCACGCCGGGGCCCATTTTTCATTTGTTTTGCTATGAGGCGGCGCTCAAATTAACATCGCGCTTCAGCTGGCGGCGCGTGATTATTTTATTATTATGTTATTTTAATTCTCAGGGTTTAATAATCTAATAATTCAGAACACAATCGAATGCGTACCGCCGGTGACCCGCGCCGCCCGATAGGACTGTTTAGTGCGGGTCACCGATGGCCCGCGCCGCCCGATGAGACAGATTAGTGCGGGTCACCGGTGGCCCGCGCCGCCCGATGAGACAGTTTGGTGCGGGCCACCGGTGGCCCGCGCCGGCGTGAACGTGTTAAGTAAGGCGAGCTGGAGGAAGGAAGGTTATCATGGTGGTAGAGAAAATCAGTAAACGAAGCGCGAGGGAGTTAGGTCAGAAATTCTGTGACTTTGGCCCGTAGTTTAATCGGAGGCATAATGAGACTGATTATTATGTGATGCAATTTCTTAATGAGCGCGATTGTTTTAAATCATACATGCATAGGAAGGGAACCACCGGGCCGAAAACGATGCATCTCATACCTTAAGGAAAATAGTCCGGTCGTTAATTGATAATTTCTGAGAGAATATGAACGGAATCCCTAACAGTTTTTTTATAATATATCTTTGAAAGCTTGTCTGTGCATCGGCAAGAGAGGTCACTCCCGCCGTAATCCCTCTCTGTTCCAACCATCCCTATTGATAGAGAGTCCTAAAACAGAGGCGATAAGGCTTATAATAAAAAATATCCAAAAGAATCCAAATCCATGATATAATGTGGCAAACAGTTCCACTGTATATTTTTGGTATGATAAAGGTTTGCTTTATTCACCATGAATCCGAAATTCCCGACATAAAAAGCCTTCTTTTATTAAAGTTCTTGGTATTGTCGAAATTCTTATTGAGTCTATCTACTAAATATGATAAATATTCCATGGGCAAATCTATTGTTTCGAACATGTTTTTTGATCTAGCTGTCGAGAAGTCACTTTTATAATGGACTATATAGAAAGTAGCCTACATGCAGCGTCTCATGGCCTTTTCATTTAATTATCAAATTTTCTAAATTCGAAAGTATTTCATTTTCATTCTATATATCGGACACTCGATATTTTCGCTATTACATTTCATTCTATTGCGCTTATGTAGTTTATTACGCTGCTGCTAGGCATACAACAAAACGTTATTTGGTCCTCGACTTTGAAAGATCTCCTAACTTGAAGTATAGTCTCTTTTTTGGATTTTTTTCTGGCTTGTTTCTACCGCAATTTGATAGCGTTCTCGTTGCCACCTAGCAACACGCTGGTTTAATTAGATGTTACTCAAATATAAAACTGGCTACACTGGTCACGGGTAGTCCTCTCGGTTCGAGCCCATTGACTGTAAAGTTAGGAAGAATGCTTCTGCTCTAAAGCGATATCTCCTAATATATTTCAATCTGATTGCCAAATCTCATGTTATTTTCTGTTCGAGTACGAACAGTTTGACTTGTAATAATAATATAATTAATATAATATAATTAATATAATATAAATAATGTAATATAATTGTAAGTAATTTGTTTATTTGTTCACTCAATCTGTTATCAGAACGTAATTCACTAAATTCTGCTCACAACAAATAAACAGAATCAAAAAATTAGAGCATATATAACTTTATAAATTATATCTACTGATTTAGCTTAGAAAATGAATATCTGTAATTTAGTAATGAATATCTGAAAATCGCAGCACTAGTAATTCAAAAATTTTATTGAAAGTTCGTAAAACTCATTTACATTGACTATAAAATAATTTTTTAGCTATATAAACTACTAATCTAAAAGGCATTTCCCCATTTTATAACAGATATTATTCTAGAAACGTTTTTATTCCGAAAGCAGGTTTAAAAAACTAAAAAAATTGAAATTTTGAAAAAAAAAGGTTGAATCGTTGTGAAAAAAATAATTTGACGACAAAAGTCTATTGTAGTAGCTAATTATAATGTTAAATATTCACTTTTTTTATAAAACAAATGAATTCGAATCGAATTTATTCGAATCAATTTAAATTCTCGTGTAATATTTGAATAAAAATTCTTTACTGAAATATAAAAAAAACTCTTCATTCAAACATTACATCCACTTATTCTATATATATTCTTATTTGAATATTATACTTACCCCTATAACACGTTCGTGTATATTTTCTCCGAAAACAAATGTAGAGTTTTTTGATAAAGGAAGGGACGTCACGATCACATTAGGGCAATTCTTCTTCAAAATGTTGGCGTTGTCCTTCAAAAAATTATTAAGTAAATGTTACTGAAATTGATTGTTCAAATTAACTGCCTTGTTAATTTTATTTCCTAATTACTTAACTTTAGTGATACATGCGTTTCAGTTAATTGTATCCTGGGAAAGGGTTGTATAAAATCAGAATGCCTAGGTTAAGTAAATCAACCATGAAAAAACAACGATCATGGTCGCAAAACAATGTCGTAAGAAAATTAGCAAATATTTATTAATGTTTGATTTATATTTTTATTTTTAACTAGGAATATAACGTGAAGATAATAATTACAATTCCAAAAAGCGTCGTCATTTCATATATAATGATGGGTCAAAATGTTGAAGTTGGTTAAATTGCTCGATGCAAGTTATTCAGAAACTGCCAAAATTTTACTTTATTTCTGACCAGGCCTTAGTCCGTCTTGTAACGCCTAGCAGTGTAAGCCAGATTACGGGAATCCCTTCTCATGCGGGAAAGAATGGAAGGAAATTCAGTACTTGAAAAGATATTCCTCCTTTCCCACCGCCTCCTATCGCTCGAGTATTCTGGTAGGATAGCCCGAGTACAATGTGTCACGCGATTCCCCATATATCATTTCGGTACATCTTCTTTTTGAGTTTGCGGTTTCAAGATAGTTGGCAATCGCTGAAAGAGCGTTGTCTGTTTTTCCTACCGGCTTCTTTTCTGTTGTTTTGACTTTTGGGCATTTCAAGAAATATATATGAAAATTTTCTCCGTCTCAAGGCCAGATGTATATAAAGAAATTCTAGATATTCAAATTCCTTAGCCATAGTAGGTTGTTATATATTGGCTGTGTCCAAAATAAACATATTCAAAATAAATGAATTCAAAAGATTGATACTGAGGCGCATTACAGGATGAGAACACAAATTTCAGACACAGCCACGGCCTGTATAATCGATATTTGATGAGGTAGCGAGGTTATGCAATGGAAAACTTAGGACGTTATGCGCTGGCTAAGTGCAACGAATGAATGGATATTTAGGAAAGTATTTGTTTTTAAAGCTGAAGGTCAGGTGAGAAAGCCTAAGAAGCGGTGGTTGGATTCGGTTTACAAGAATACTTTTCTTTAAAAAAAATTGTGATTGATTCCATCTTCGCAAAATATATAACCTAAAAAAAACCTATATAAAAAACCATATAACCTAAAAAAAGTATAAAAAGTAAGTGTTTCTTTTAATTTTGCGTTTTTATTTTTTTGTCCGTAATCGTTGGATCTTCTTCAGCGACTAAAGGGGCTTAACTTAACATAAACTTATATACAGTGTGGTTACTTAACCTAGTCAATTAAAGGTCACTTAGTGAAGTCGGTAATAAAAAAAATATATTAAAAAAAAATTAAAACCCAAAATTAAAAGGAAAACTTTCTTTATATATTTTTTTAGAAGAATACTTAATCGCACCTCGGATTCTTAGATTTGTAGACACCGACGTTGGGACAATGTTTAACGCGTCACTTACCTGGACGAAATCATGCGAGTGGCCAAAAGAAGAATTAAGAGCTCAGGAACACGTCTGAGTGTTTCCCTGAGTGCCAGTGGTGTGATTCATTTCTTGTATTAAATAGGTGAGTACAGCTCTGCGTTTGAAACTAACGTAACAAATAACATATGAAACATGGAAGGAAACGAAAAAGACGGAATAGAGTTTGACCTGGGAGATATAGTGACAAATACGCATAATGACAATAGGCCAAAGAAAACAACGCAACGCCTATAAAGATGGGAAAGAATCTAACCAAAATAACTTCATAAAAGCGATAAAAAGTGAAAGTGCTATTACAAATAAGAGTTCGAAACTTATCAGCTCAGACAGTATAAAAAATAATGACATTACGTTCAGATTTGAGATTACAGACACCAGTAATAATAAAAACAATTCAGTCCCCGAAGTAGTAATAGAAAACTTCATTCAAACTAACATGAACATCAATACCAATAATAAAACTAGCGAGAAACCAACATCAGTACAAACAGCTGGTAATATTTTACAAGAACATTAACATTTTATTTAACAAGAACATTAACAGATATCAAGACAACGACATCAGGAAAATCTTCCACGTGGTATGTGAAAGATATAATGAAAACAGCGAACCAATCAAACTCACACCTCTGTCCTTCTATTCATTAAACAAATCCGTAGGAATACAGAACATAGCTAATGTCACCCAACTTGGATACAATAAAATAAAGATATCCTTCAAATCAGTCAAGGAGGCAAACAATGCAGCAAACAATACGTTCCTAAAAGACTATCAACTAAACATCTTCATTCCCAATAACTTATTAGTTAGGTACGGAGTAATAAGAGACATCCCGATGGAAATCACTGAAGAAGAAATAAAGTTAGACGCATTACCCTGCAACAAATTTGGAAACAGACTTGATCTCATAAAAATACAAGAAGTCAACCGACTAAAAAGAAGAGACCCAGAAAACAGTGAAAAACTTCTTGATACCAGAACAATTAAAATAACATTCTCAGGGGAAACTCTGCCAGACGCAATTCTGTTGGGGTATTCTCCAATTAAGGTCGACTACTTCTACTACAAACCAAGACAATGCACTAACTGTCTCAGGTTGGGACACAATCAGAAATTCTGCAAGGAAAAAACTCCCAAATGTCAAAAGTGCGCTAAAAATAACTGTGATAAGAAATGCACAGAAACTAGATGCTTACTTGGCAACTCAAACGAAAACATTGCTACGAATAAAGATTGCCCAAAATGGAAAAAATATGAAGATGAGGTAAAAATAAGCTCAATCAAGAATATCTCAATAAAAGAAGTGAAAACTCTCCTATACACAAACAACTACAAGCTCCTACAAGACGAGGATAGCATGGATGAGTCCTTCCCTCAACTAAACAAAAAGAGCAAAGTCAACTACAGAAACACAAACGAAGTGGTTAAAACTTTAAGGACGAGGACGTATGCCCAAGTTACCTCAACTGTAATACCAAACCCACAGAAGTATGCACACCAGAACCAAGTAAATATCCAAAGTCAAAGTCCAGAGACAACAAATACCCATAAAACGATACCGGTATACAACCACCCCACAATGTCCACAAGAAAACAACTGAATTAGAGAGAGTGATAAATCAGTTAATGAACGACATTAAAAACAACCCCAGTACTACAAATATGTGTTCCATAAAAACAACCAACCTACAAAACCTAATAGGTTGCATCAAGGAATTAATACCTCTCACAAAAGGACTAGTAAATGAGAAAACTAATTCCAATCCATAATCGACCCCCAATGACAACAACAAAAATCAAAAATTATAAATTGTAATAAAAATCAAAAAGAAAAAAAAAACCTATACTGACCACCGAAAAAAATAGCAATTGGCCTACACAAAACCTCTCACATATTACAGTTAATCCTAACAAATCCAGTGTACAAAAACAAAACATAGTTCAACAACCAAGATATATCGGGGAACGCAATTAAACAAAAAAAAAAAAAAAACAAATGCACATGGTGCGACTTTTATGACGTACTAGAACATGAAACACTGAGCTGTACAAATTTCATTGATATTGAGAAGAATTAAAAAAAGTTTTTCAATAAAGTAAAATTTCTCTGAATGAACTCAGCAAATCAGACTCCTCAAACACTAGGTCCAGAGAACAAAAACCAAATCACTAGCCCAAAAGAGGCTTTGAACGAAAAACGCTGGTCAATGCTATTCTAGGAATGACCAATAAACTCTCCTGAAAAGGAAAAAGAAGGGGGGAAAAATGCGAGTGGCTGTAGCGCTACCACGATGTCAATATTAAAGAGTTACTGTAAGATACGCATTCGCGGATTGAATACTTTATACTTTGAATTTACACGTCAGGGGCTCCCAATATACGAAAGGACTCGTGTGTGACAACCGTTAACAATTGAAATGCTTAGTGCCAAAAATTAAAATGTAGACTTGGTAGGCAGATCGCTATAATTATTTTTTTGCGTAAATTATTGCGTAGCAAAAGGCGACCCCATTAGAACATTTGCAATCGCTTACATTATATTGCTTTCAGAATTGATAGAAGGGTCCTAGCTTTGTAAGTTTATTTACAATAGATTGACATCAAGACGATTTTTAAGTTTATAAGCAGAACGCTCGCGATGTTAATACTGCTTAAAGAGGAGGATTTGTTGAGTTATCCATTGCAGCCACATTTTATTTCTATTTATAAGAAAAATGCACTGTTATACGTTGTCCAGTTTGACGTTTTTTAAGTTTTCATTTCATTTTAAAATTCAGTGATTGCTTTTTTTCTAATATCCAAAATTATGCTGAATGTGCGTTTTTCTCTCCTGTCTTTAAATTAAATCAATGATTTTGCTGGAAAATAGATCATAAGAATACGGTGTCGTGAATCTAAATTTGAATTTCGCGTCTAAGTTATCTTGTTAGTATTGAAAAAAAAATTGTTGGTACAAGTTCTTATTTGGCTAAATGCAATTAATTAAATGATAATTAATCTTTACTATGTATCTATAGTATCTAGAAAGAAATTACCAATTACAATTCTTAAATGAGCATTAAGATACTCTAACTAGAAAGGCTACAGACCACTGGTAGGGCGCTGGTCGCCCGATTATACAGTTAATACAGTTTACTAAGGGCAATTTATGGTATGGAAATCATCCGCGATGATTTCCGTGATCATCTCATCTTCAAACTTAACAGTAAATACAACACATAAAAAAGTAAGTGAAAATTTAACTGTCAGAACATTTTGATTAAATAGGAGTTAAATTTCATAATTTCACATTAGGCGACTGATGCAGATGAATTTTATTTACCAAAATTAAAACAGGGGCTATAAGCGACAATGAACTACTTGTATTCGAATGGCTGAGCACTCAGCACTGAACAAAGCATACTCACACTTTGAAGCATAGCTTCATGAAGATGCAGCTATATTACAGAAATGAACTATCAAACGAAAGCGAAGGCAGTGAATTAGGCCAGGGGATATCGATATTCACTAATTTACTGACGTTATGCCATTTAATATTTTATGATTTGCCTTTCTTTATAACAATGCGCAAGAAAAAGATTTAGCGTAATGATTTGTTTCTCTGTTCCAAACATAAAAGTTCGCACAAGAAATTACGTTGCACGCAACAGTTACTTACAAAGTATTCTACTGTGAAGCGAAGAATTTTCACAAAAATTAACCAAAATTTACACGGATTTTCTACACAGATAATTATTTCCATATTTTTCCTCTGTATAAATGTATATGAGACGTAAAAAGATGACAGATGTATATGGTTAACAACTGGATTTTCTCAATGTTCTAGTTAAACAAAAGTGAACCATTCAATTCTGAATGGTTCACTAAACATTCAAATTCTGGAAATTTCCAGATTGGAAAAAATTTTACCTGCACAACATGAAATGAAACAAGGTCTATACATTGTACGTTGTACTACCAGCTTTAAAACCAAATTAATTCTCAATGCATTTTCGTTATAATGCCATTGGCCTTGTTAAAACTTTTGAACATGAAACCTAGGTATTGTCATTGGAAATAGGACCCTGACACAAACAGAAATTCACTAATTTATGCTTCGGATATGAAAGAAGGTACTGAATTGCTGTGATCGGTGGATCATTAAATGAAATGCGTGTTTATGATATACCTTGCAACAGTTTTCTTCTGTCATATCGTTAACAATTTTCTTCTCTGAGTCACTTGCTTCTGCTGTATCATTAAGCATTTCTTTCATTTTCGACGTATCCATGTTCAACTTCAATGATGATGGACGCAGCATAGACATTTTTCTTATTCGATACTAGTAAATACGGCCTTAGCAGAAGCTACTATAGAAGCAATTTGAGCACAATACACTAAACAACTCATTCTAAAACTGTCAGTATGACATTTATATCTCAAAGATAAATATTTCGAATATAATAAATAAACCTAAAGGTTTAACTACAATACATTTACTTCGTTAAATAAATCCATTTCATATTTTGCGTGCATTCATATGGGCTCATATCAATGAGTCCTTAAGGCAACTGACCTCCCAAGAGCAGGCGTTAACACTATCAGGTCGACATGTCCCGAAACTTTATGATAAGTTGATGTGTAATGATGTGCAGACCACGAGCGGAGCCTTAGCCCGAAAATTCATAAAACTTTTGCTTATTTTTCGGTTTAAGAGTATTTGTTGCATAGATTCAAGAATTCCACCGGAGACATGGATTATTTTTATTCATAAACAAGATATTGAAAAGTAAATGAAACAGTTTTGGGGGCTTTGATGATGACTGACTGATTTGACAACCGATGACGCTGTATTTTCTATGCTGTCACTAGTTTATGTGACGATATGTAGGCTAACTGGATATGCACGTTGGAACGTAGGTTTCTCACTTTGTTTGATCACGTTGACTCTTTTTTACAACTCCCTACTCTTATGTACAAGCCGAACCTGATCAAGAGATTTTCCTTATTAACACACACACCATACAAGTGTTGAGCATTATTACATCGAGTTATTTTGATATTCGCCCCAAATTTTCTATAATTTACCTAATTAGGTAATGTTTACCTTTTTGGGGAAAAATTTGAAGCCATTATACGGAACCAAAAGTTTACGATATGTACATTATGCTTTCTTTGTAAGACTTCTACAATCTCTTGTCAAGTTGCTATATTTCCTTCATTCTTCAATTAAACGAGTTCCTTCAATTTATGTGTGAAAATGAAGTTACAGCTGAGCAATCCTTCTACTGAGCGGTTTATCCTTCTGTACTCATAAATTAGTAAAATACTGTTGCGCTTATCCAGCTCCGTGGAATTTTTGCTTGGTAAACTTTAAATTTCGTGCAATTGAAACGCACAACTTAATTTAAAATCGTCTGTTAATGCTATTGTGTCATTTCAATGAACTTCACAATCACTTCAATTAATTTAATTATCACTTCACTAAATTCACTGCTAAATTATCACTTTCATTAATTATCACTTTTTGAAAATCACAAACAATGGCGTGGATCAGAGTAATGTCGCTTATGTTGTTGTCGCTTTTAAACTTGATCCAACCAATCCGGAATCTTCTCATACCTCCCACGTAAATCATTCTTGAGTTCACGCGCCAAATCATTTGCAATTGAAATTGCAATTGTATTGTTATTGTTTTGCATCTTGCATTTTGGGCAACTACAGTGGCGCGTTACATCATTCGAACATGTCACACTATCCCTGCCTTATATCTTTTTTATTCCGAAAAGATGTCACATCAGCTATCTCAACGTCTTCCTGCCCATGTTATCCCTTGCCCATATGATCAAAGCATGGCGGTCCAAGTACACAACTTGCTTTTGGCTTCTGGTGCTCCTGTATGCGGTATACCACATCGTAGATTCGCTTGATGATCCGGTAGGGCCCCTCCCAATTCGGCTGCAGCTTTGGAGATCTGCCTCTTCAACGTCGTGGGTTATACAGCAACACCAAGTCGTCCGGCTGGAATCCGCTGAAGAGCATATTTAGTCTTCATGCTGTCAGTAGTCGACTCGATTTGCTTCCGCACCGGTCGGTTTATTTTATTCCGCCGTTGCCTTAATTGGCTTGAATTCTCCGGAAAGGTTTAAGGCTGCTCAGGGGGTGTCCCGAACTTTACATCAGCAGGTAAATGAATCATTTTTCCAAAGATGACTTTGACTGGTGCTTCGCCTGTCGATGCATGTTTGCAGTTCGGTACGTCATAAAAACTTATAGAATGCGTCGCTTCCAATCTCTCTGATTTTCATCAACCATCTTGGCCAAATGTTTATTGAGCGTGCCATTGAACCGTTTGGCCATTCAATCTGACTGGGGGTGAAGTAGTGTTGTCCGTGCATTCCGTATTCACTGCAGCTCCCTCATTTCGGCAAAAACCTGTGACTCGAAGTTCCGGCCTTGATCTGAATGCAGTTTACTGGGTACGGGTTACTATCCCACTGGCATTGTATCAATGATGTTGTCGATGCGTGGAAGCCGTTAGCTGTCTTTTTTCGTGACAGTTGAGCTATCTGAAGTCGGTAAAAAAATGAGTGCTTCCATCCTTTTCCTTTACCGGGTCTACAGGTCAGGCCCACGGGGTAATTGATGGCTCAATTACCCCTTGTTTTTTCCATTTCCGAGATCTTTGCGCTTTCTTCTCCTTGCGTGGCTAATGGAAGTCATCTTGGCGCTTGTCGAATTGGCTTAGCGTCTTGCGTGTCAATAACATGAGTCACATTTCTCGTTCGCCCTTGGTCGTCTTGAGCTGCCAAGAAAATATCGCGATGTTTGTTCACCAATTCAGAGGCTTGCTTGGATCGCACTGGTGATTGGGTGGCTCCAATAAGGTCGAAACTAACGCACGGGCTTCCCGGTCTTTTGTTTTCTAGCTCGGTATAGGCAATTTTAAGAAATATATTCCCAGGATGCAGTCGTCTATTATATTGGTGACTAGAAACTAATGTCGAAACAGTAAATCCCCTACTTGTTCTTGGAATCTGATCTCGCCGTATACGGGCGCTGTTTCCCCCGTTGTTGTTCATAGGAAAAGTGATTTGCCTTTGGAGAGTAAACGCCCGCTCACCAAATCTAATTGTAGTTCTGCTCCACGAAGTTGGCTTTTAAGAGTTTCCCGACCCCTTAGTTTGTGTGGCCTTCTTTTCATGCTCTGGTTTTGACCTAAGCGTCCTTCTAGCGGCTTCAGTTTCACATCGTCTCGATGATCTGAGTCGTATGCGGGGTGACCTAAAAGTGCAAGCCTTCCAATGTACTGGGCTAATTGCTGAAGGGTTGCACCGGTTTTCTGCATTCTGTTTCCGTAGCTGCGACCTATATATTTTCTTCAGATGATTATCTCCATGTCTCATATCGAGTGCATTCATGATAGCGTTGCAGCTGGACTGCGACTCAACGGAGATAGTTTGAAGTATTTCAGCAGCTGAACCTGGGTCGGGTCGACTTACTCGCTATCGGGGTTACTCACTACCGGGCTACTCGCTATCGTTACTTTGGCACGCTTTAAGTTTTCCTTTATTCTTTCAATTTCATCCCGTACCGTTTCCGCTTTGCTCACCCTTTCTACCATTTTGTCTATCTTTTCTCGAAACCTTTTATTTGAAAGATAAGCTTTTGGCTTGGCTCACCTAAATCTGAACATAAGTCAGCTGCTTGCTGATCCAGTTTCTGGTTTAGGTTGGTAGATTGGCAGTCGAGCTGGTTTAACGCTGTTGATTGCCGATCGAGCACCTCGTTTATGTCGGTTGACTGCCGGTTGAATTTCTCGTTTCAAATCGGTTGATTGCTTTTGCATTATCATCAACATCCGCATCAGGTCTTTTGCAGTCAGAATCCTTCTCCTTCTCCTCGCCTCCAGTGCAATTTTCCGCATCGAGAATCGCAAACGACTCCGGATCCATCCCTTCCGCTGTCAGCGCTTCGTTTAACCGGGTAATTAGCCTAGACTTGCTTCCTTCGGTGGAAAACTCCGCTTTTCCAATTCTTTTTTCAGTTCTGGCAAAGTAAGTGCGTTTATTTGCTGGTCATTTTCCTCACGAATTGACTTTGACTAAAAGTTCACAAAAATATTCACAAAAGTTCACGATTTTTTAAACAATTTCTCTATCCACAAATTCGCTGTTTTTAATTAAAATGTTGTGTGTTGTTCACTTCACTTTTGCAAGAATATCCCACTTCTGACACCAGTGTTGCGCTTATTTAAACTTTAAATTTGTTGCAATTGAAACACACAACTTAATCTAAAATGGTCTGTTAATTTTTTTGAGTCACTTTAACAATTTTCACAAACACTTCAATTGCTTGAATTATCACTTCATAAAGTTCACTGCTAATTTATCACTTTTATTAATTATTACTTTTTCAAAATCATTTTCAATCAACGTCTTTGCTAAGCTAACAAATTTTATTTCACTTCAATATTATTTGGTTATCGCACTACTCAACGCGCACTGTCACTTTTCACTTATTCAAAAATACTGCTCTCCGTCACCACCAGCTGTAGTAGCTTATATACTTGATCCAACCAATCCGGAATCTTCTCATATCTTCTACTGTAATATTTTAAAGGAGAAGGTAAAAAAGGAAATGTAATGATTTTATTTTAGCTAATGGAAAACTAGTGTTAAAACAGAAGATTTCCACTGCCAATTACTTTACTCCACTACAAATCATTTAACTCCCAATGCTTATAGTTTTAGTGTATTGTCTAAAAAAACAACAATGATTTTTAAGTTATCAACGTTTCAACAATAAAAAAATCGTACCCTCCATTTTTTGTGGATCACGTCAACTGAGCGACATGTGACTGAGCAGAAAAGTATTTCAGACGGACACATCTAAACAGGTGATTATCGATTTACGTTTTGCACCACAGGTACTTGAGAACGTCTTAAAAGGAGCGACCTTATATAGTGCTTCCATTGCTAGCGATTTGGACCGTGTCCACCAAGTGCGGCTTCAACCTTGTGTAGCATGCGGGTTTTCTGAATTACATCGGAATGTTTTCGGAATACAGGAGAGAATTCAGCATTTCCTTAATTCTACAGACTTTGCAAAAGAAATGGGCAGCCTGCAAATTTTTCCCGGTGTCCAAAATGAGAACAACGTTTAGAAAGAGCCAATGAGACAAAAAAACGGTATTTATTCCTAAATCCCACATCCCATTCATCAACACAGCGCCTCATTCTCCTCTGCCTCAGATCTTATTAATTCCATCACTTCAACTGCTACTTATTCGGACATCCTAAGCACAAGCATTTGAGTGATTTCACTTCTAAAGCGTATGGGAAATTTCTATTTGAATGGCTCAATTCTGTATTTTTCTTGCAGAAAATTTCCGAGAGGTTTCTTGTACTTAGACAGTTTCATGATTTTATCCGATCATTAACCATCTCTTCATCTCTTCGATCCCATTAACCCATTTACATTGGTGCTTCATTGTCTGAGCACCAGGGTCAGTACTTGAATATAACGCTCAGAATCCATATTTTAGGCTACTTGTACACCACACAATCATATTACTTGATAAATTGGTCACACTTCATAAGTAATTTCTATGGCCTTCTTCTGAATTTACACCGAAAAATGAGATTACTTGCAAATTCTATCGAAAATGTGCAATAATTGAGTGTTCAAACCTAGATGCCTGGTATGTTATGTTAGTGCCTGGGTCAGCAAAAATCTTCATTTGATAAAAAAACGAAAACAAATGCTTTTCTGTGTTTCATTCTAACCGGTTCTGAACAACAAGATTATTACGGAATTTCAGCTTACTACTAAAGGATAAGAAGGATCTTACCTAACCAAATTCTCTGGCTTAAATTAAGCGATTTTTCGACAGCGTACAGCTTTTGGCACTTCAATAACAGGAGTTGAAAGTGTCTTTAGTCATTGAATAACGAATTGTTTCATGGACTCCAAGGAAGTTCTTAAAAATTGTGGGGAAATCAACTACTCTTTCCTGAGAATAATATACTACAACTATTTCAACAACAGTTGCTTTGTCCAATCATAGAAAGAAAGCAGGCTGATTTCTATACCAAAATTCAACTGCGGAGGCAAAGTGAACAGCTTCCGACCTCTGTGGGTATGAATGTGGGTAAAATCTTAGAAAGGGTTTTTCTTTTCCGCTACTCCTACCTTCCAGTTTAGATTTTAGCAAAAATGGTCTACAGAGCAGGCAATAATGCTGTAGCAAAATAGAGTCACGAGAAATCAAAAGCGGAACAAGTGCACAGTGGCTTATGTTTTTGATCTAAAATAAGCATTCGATTCAGTGTGATTCTATCGGCTCAAGTTCAAATTGAAAAAGCCATCATATCCAGTCACTGTCCTTAGATTCCGTTATATTTTCCAATCAAATAGAATATGGCAAATAAAAGCGGACAATCTCACTTCATATCCCATCTCAATCCACTCTTGTGTCCCCTAGGGATCTATCCTTTGTTCCCCCTATTCAAATTCTCTTTCCATGATATCACAAGACCAAATAGCACTTACTCGGACTTAACGATGTACGCACACGATATCCGAATCACTGCAAAAAATCAAAATCACAATCAAAAAAATTCAAAGAGAATGCGCTCCAAAGTACCGATGGCCTAATATCGTACCAATATCACTAAGCATATGTTACCGCCTACCAGGTGGAATGCACCGCCACTCCACTTTCGTGTCCTCTAGCCACTGTTCACCTGCGGGAAAACCAGCGCCATCTACACAAAGTATTGCTAGGATCACTGTACGTACCATGCGATACCGGAATGCCTATTGAAGCCAGACTCAGCCGAATAACAAACATTGGACAGAGCTGCGATGTAATAATCATAGGAGACGATCTGAACTCCACATACCCTTCATGGGGCGATAGCGCTACTAATACAAATGGGTCAACACTTTTCAATTGGCTTTACCATATCGACCAAGCATCCCTTTGTATGATTAATGCAGGGGAACCAACATTCCCAAGGGGCAGCTCTTTCCTGGACAATTTCCTGGTCTCAACCTCTCTTCTCACCCCAAACCATTCAAATCTCAATTGCACTACCACGCCGGCACCTTCCGACGACTTCGCGTTAGTGCTCTACGTATAACTACCCGGGATCACCCCAATCACCCCGCCTCAGAGACTCAGCCGTTGTTTCGCAGGCCTAGACTAGTCAGTATTCAACGACGAGCTTTCAGATCATCTTGAGGGAAAATACCTGGACCAAAGGATACTCAGCAATTCAAAAATAGACAACTCCATCCAGGAACTATCTTCGAGCATACTAAATACCCTAAACAAATACGTATCCGCCAGACCACCTTCGTTTTTCAAACATGGAAAATTATCTCCTCATATTACTCACCTCATCTGAACAACGCCTTAAGAGAATCTTCCATAAGAATCTTAACCGCATTAACGCAGAATACGTTTCAATGAAATCCCAAATAATCCGTCTTGACTCCCTTATAAGGGCGACCACGCGAGTTACGTTGTAACCAATACCCAAAAGAAATGCGACGCCACGAATTCTATTGTGGACGCATCAATAAAAGAACCTTTGAACAAAACGCTATATTCCTTTTAACATAGAGTTATATCAAAACACGATAATAAAATCCGAAATTTATTCACACCTTTAAAACTACAACCTTTTATTGCCTTTCATTTTTCACACTCTACACTCGATATCCTTTTTTGTTATTACATGCAATTCTGCATCTCATACACGTCCTTTTTTTTCCATCTTCTAAAATCTAATTGTTTTATGAGGTTGTCGGTATCTAATTTTATGAGGATAATACAAATCACATTGTACGTATGGTTTTAAGACATAACGATAGGATAAGTAGTATATAAGTAGTTAAGAACTTCTTGAGAAAGCCAGTAGAGAGTTAAACGGGAAAATAAAAACATCTAAGTCCGATTTAAAGACGTGTTTTTTCTGAAACTAGGATTTTAGTAACAAGTTTCATTTTTCAGTTTAAAATTAATTTGACTTCAGTGAAAACTTAGTTCTGAAGAACTAAGTTCGAAGTTATTGTTCCAATACAAAATTAAATTAAAGGGATCCTACCGACTGCGCCAGTCAGTAGGATCCCTTTACGAAGAATAGGGATCCAGTGATACGAAACTTTCGCACTTTTCGGGAAACGCAATACATTTCTCCGTCGCGATATAAAATAAAGTTATCCAGAGGTGTATCGTTAAGCCCAAATAACACCTTCAAACCGATACTGAGGCTGGTATTGGATCTGGATTCATAAAAAAAAATATATATAATTATAATACATAAAAATGTGTACATATATAATAATACTAAATAACAATACCAATTTTCATGACACCAACTGGACATCTAGACATAACCCCGAACAACAGAGACAATTTTTCAACAGAAATTCTTTTAATAATAATTCGAGATTTAGCAATCAAAGAAGTAATTTTAACAATTCGGGACAGTTCCGAAACAGTTTTGGAAACAACTTCCACTATAATTATGGAAATAATCCCAATAACAATTCCGGGCAGCTTAAGCAACGCTCTCCAAACAATAATCGTATTGAACCAATGGAAGTGGACAACATCCAACAAAACGTAAATTTTTCAAACGAGCCTCGGACTCAAAACTCCCAATAGTAGCCCTAACCATCGCAGGAAGAAAATTAGCCTGTCTAATCGACACTGGTTCAGAAACTAGTATTTTGAAGCCAAAAATTTTAAGCAGGTATCAAGAATTAAAACTAGAAAAACCTCTCTACTTCTCTACTATAAATGGTGTAACTAAAGTCACATCCAAAACTGTCACACCTATTCCAGAAGAGTTCCACGTTCAAGGAACCTTGTCATGGAAGTTAATGGACTTAGCAAGTCGCAAATATGATGCAATAATTGGCCAAAACTTTTTAGCACCCCTTAAAGCAAAAATCGACATAGACAAAAAATTCATTGAAATTAATAATAATAAAATCCCCTTTCAAAATAATGATTCTTACTTCATAATCAACGAAATCTGTAATTTTGAAACGAGCAATTTAAGGAAATTAGATCTTGATAATCTTAATATCGAAGAGAAGGAAAATATCCAAAGCCTTCTAAGCCAATACTCCGAGTTATTTTATAGAGAGGGTGATAAATTAACGTCCACACACGAAGTAACCCATGAAATCATCACTACCGTCGATCACCCTATATATTCTAAAATTTATCGCTACCTTCGAATTCATGAACAAGAAATCGAAATCCAAATAAGAGATATGCTGGAGCAAAATATAATAGTTCCAAGTAATTCTCCTTATAACAGCCCATTATGGATAGTCCCTAAAAAGATAGACAATTCGGGTCAACAAAAATGGCGCATCGTAATCGATTATAGAAAATTGAACGAAATAACGATCAGCGACAAGTTTCCCATTCCTAACATCGACGGAATTCTAGATAAGTTGGGTAAAGCGCATTATTTTACCACTCTAGACTTGGCAAAAGGCTTTTACCAAATCCTTGTTCGACCTGAAGACAGAAAGAAAACCGGTTTTTCTACTCCATTCGGGCACTATGAATATGTAAGGATGCCTTTTGGGCTTAAAAACGCACCTTCAACTTTTCAAAGATTAATGAATTCCGTTTTGAGGGATCTCATTAACAAAATCTGTGTCGTCTATCTAGACGACATCTTAATCTTTAGTACATCCCTGGAAGAGCACATTCAAAGTATCAGAAAGGTATTTGATAGATTAAGAGAAGCTGGCCTAAAGATACAAATTGACAAGTGCAACTTCCTGAAAAAAGAGACTGAATTTTTAGGACATATCCTGACTCCAGACGGTATAAAACCAAACCCAAATAAAATAAAAGTTATTCGAGACCTCAAATTACCAACGACAACAAAGCAAATAAAATCGTTCATAGGTACCACAGGATACTACAGGAAATTTATTAAAGATTATGACAAAGTAGCCTACCCTATGACGATGT
The DNA here is from genome assembly GCA_954870665.1 of Stratiomys singularior. Classification (NCBI taxonomy): domain Eukaryota; kingdom Metazoa; phylum Arthropoda; class Insecta; order Diptera; family Stratiomyidae; genus Stratiomys; species Stratiomys singularior. The sequence goes on from OX940877.1 coordinate 56,311,825, forward strand.
ATTTGAAGAAAGGAACGAAGATAAACCCGAATAATCCAAATTACATTTCTGCTTTTGAAAAACTCAAAGATATCATCACAAATCACTCCATGCTGAAATATCCCAACTTCAGCAAAAGATTTAAACTCATAACAGATGCAAGTAACTTTGCTCTTGGTGCAGTCTTAACACAGGAAGGTCATCCTATCTGCTATGCGTCCAGAACCCTCAACGACCATCAGAAAAACTACTCCACAATCGAAAAAGTGTTATTAGCGATTGTATGGGGTACTAAATATTTCAGGCCATACCTTTTTGGCAAAGAATTCGACCTACAAACCGACCATCAGCCAAAAAAATGGCTTCAGGTGAAATATTCAGGGAAGGATATAAATCCAAGACTTCAAAGGTGGCTTATCTCTCTAGGGGAATATGATATGAAAATAGATTATATTGAGGGAAGGGATAGAAAAATAGCAGACTTTTTAAGTAGACTGAACACAGAAAAGAATGAAATAACTACGATCACGAAAAGCGACATTGGAAAGCATTCAAAAACTAAAATTTGAGTTTTTATGGAATGACCAATGAAAGTCTACACAATTTGAATGAGCAGGGCAGCATTCTTGAAACCGAAAATTTGGGTCTCACCTCGAATGACTGTGTCAAAGAAAAGGTTAACTCATACGAAAATAAAAAAAATCGGGAACTGAAAATTTGAGTTCTATTTTTGTCGAAACATCTCATAATGAAATAAACGCTTTAAGTGAATCTCTAGAAAACGAAACTATACACTCTCAGGAAGAGGACAGAAATGATCATATACCTTTACTTGAGATAATAGTTAACAGGTTTAGAACGCAAATTATTTTAAAGGAATCAAAGGAAAAAGAATATGAAAGTGTCTTCGGAAATAGAAGGATCTTTGTTGATAAAAATGATCTACATACCGATAGTGTTAGTAACCTATTTTGAAGGTATATACGTAAAGGAAAAGTAGGAATTTATTCGTTCCTGTCGGATCACAATTACAACAAATTACAACAGGTAATTACAAGCACATTTTCCGACAGTGACCAAGTAAAATTTGTCAAGTGTAGTAATTTTGCTGTAGATATAGAGGACGAAGAGGCGTTAAACAAGCAAATCTCACTTTTTAATAAACATGAATCTGGTCATTCTGGGATACTGGCAACCTATGAGGGCATTAAAACCAGAATATACAACCCAGTTCTTCGAACGCAAGTTCATAAGATTATAAACAACTGTGAGATTTGTGCAGCTGGAAAATATGACAGAAACCCTATCAACAAGAAATTTCATCTAACGGAAACACCGTCCACTACAAACGAGCTCATTCACGTAGACACTTACGTAAACAGTAAACATTGTTTTATCAATTTTATTGACAAGTTTTCGAAACATGCCATTAGCTTTTATCTGGAGGATCGTAACACACAGACAATAATCGAGAAGCTCCGACAATTTAGCCATAAAAGGCAAGGTTAAAATTTTTATTTTCGACAACGAGTTCAACACTAGGAATATAAGAGAACTCTGTTTAGCGGAAAATATCGACTATAATATAACAAAACCCAATAGTCATACAGGGAATGCAGATGTCGAACGGCTAAATAATACGTTAACAGAACGAATAAGAATTTTAAATATCGAAGAAAAACTTCCTATTAGGATGCAAATGCTGAAAGCAGTAAAATTTTACAATAATACCTACCACTCAACTATTAAAGCAACCCCTCAAGATGTACAAGAACATAAAAGTCACCACAATATCATCCGTGATAGGTTGAAACAAACAAAGATAAAGATTATAGGAAAAAGAAATAAAGTTAGGGAAGACTATGACGAAGAAAGAGAAGAAGGTTTTATAAGAAATTATAAATCCCTTCGGCACAAAGAACAACCCAAATTTAGAAAACATTATCTAACAGGTATTCATGAAAGCAATATCAAACGCCCTTTAAAATTTTCAGATAATTCTGGCGATAGGGATTGTCTTTCTTTTGGCCCCCCTAGTCCAAGGGAAACTCACGATAGAGAAGATTAACTCTGAATTGAGATATTCAAAAATAAAAACCGACGAAATCGGATTGGTAAGCAAATTTAACATTGTGCAAATTTAACAATGAAGTTATAAATACCCTTAAAAAAAAAATTTAGAAGAAACCACAAATTCTCTATTACTCGGTGTTGATCGAGACATTCCAAATCATCATATGAATAGCGTGAAAAACTTAGTAATGACCTTGATCCCTCGTAGACACAAAAGAGCCTTAATTCACTAAGGTGGAAACGTACTAAAATGGGTATTTGGGACAATGGACGATCTTGACCGACACGACATTGAGAAACACCTAGAAACTATTGATAAAAACAACCATCAGACGATAGAGACTGTAAATCAACAAATCAAAATAAATGACAACTTTTATGAAAAAAAAAAATTTTTTTTTTATAAATTTTTTTATAAATTCACCCAAGCATATTAACAGACGAGGAAATAAGAACATACGACATCGATTCTACTAAACTATCACAGATTAGACTCGGCATAGCTACACACTATAACGGATCACTATATTTGCAATCAAAATTCCAATATAATTTCAGAAAGTTAATAAAAAGTTATTAATTCCAACACCAAACATAAACCACAAACAGATTGACCAAGTTATAGAGTTTATAATCGAATTAGATAATAAAACATATACGTATGAAAATAACAAAAATCTCAAAGAACTTAAGATAAGAAAAAAAAAAAAAATGTATTGCAGTTTTGTTAAAAATTGTAATGAAGAATACATAGAAATAGAAAAAGATGTCTTAATTTGTATAAAAGAAATTTTAGTAATCCTTGTGATGAAAGGAAGTTGACTTTAACTGGAAATTGCTTTATAAGCTTTTAAAATTGTACTGTAACGAGAGAAAAAAAAAAGAATTTACAAACAAGATAAATACATTTAAAAGTCATTTAGTAATATCTGTAAATAACACACTCAATTTGAATAAAATAGCATTAACTTTTAAAGGTACCGTTTTAACATAACAAAAGAATATAAAAGAACTATAAAAGAAGTACTTAAATATCTAAGGACTATGAATATGGGAATCGGATGTTCTTCAACCATTCTTGTCATTAAAATTATAATCTTTGTATACTTCTTTGAAAAGAGGAGAAATTTCAAACTCGATATCAAAAAAAAAAAAAGGATTCGGGAGAATTTCCACTCTAGCGGGGGAGGAGTTACGTTGTAACCAATACCCAAAAGAAATGCGACGCCACGAATTCTATCGTGGACGCATCAATAAAAGAACTTTTGAACAAAACGCTGTGTTCCTTTTAACGTAGAGTTATATCAAAACACGATAATAAAATCCGAAAACTATTCGCTCCTTTCTGACAATCTTCTCTCCCACCAACTGAGCCTTATGTCCATCAAGCGAAACCTTCAAATGCTTCTTTGCAACGTCAGACTAAGTCCTCTCAAGACTAAGCTCATCAAACCATAAAAAATCAGCTTGGCGAGACGAAATCTCCAACTCCGTGCTAAGGAAATGTTCCTCCACCATATTTAGACCCCTCACCTGCATTATAAACCACTGCATAAACAACGGGTTCTTTCCTCGAGCCTGGAAAACCGCAGTTCTAATCCCCTTACCCAAAAAGGTAAGGTTAGGGAACATATTAGGTTAGGGAACATATTAGAGAAGATCATACTTCTCTCATTCAAACCATTTGCCCAACCCCTCTTGTCTGCCCAGCAATTCGGATTTCAAGAGAAGTTATCAATGGAGCAAGCAGCGTTACTGCTACACGACCGCATTTCGACCGGGCTAACAATGAAACAAACAACCGTGGCATGCTCCATTGATCTCGAAAAAGCATTCGATTCAGTGCGGTCAAATGTACTTATTTATAAACTCCTCAACAACAAGTGTCCTATACCAGTTGTACGCATCATAGCAAACTTTCTCGACGAACGGTTCTGTTCATTTAATATAGCAATTACATATTTCAACTTCATTAGTGTGAACTCGGGAGTTCCACAGGGATCTATTCTCGGGCCGCATCACTTCAACTTCTTCCTCCACGATATCCCCATGGCGCAGCCAGTAAGTGTTTCAAATTACCCCTCTCAGAACACTACTCCAATAACCCCAGCGCCCTCCATCCTCTACGCAGATGACATCATCGTACTGGCCACCCACTCTTCCTCCCAGGAAGCCTTGAGGACCATCACACCACGGATACAATCCCTCCAAAAGTACTTCACAAAATGGGCGCTATCTATTAACGCCGGAAAATGCGAACTAATTTGGTTTCGTAATGCCTCTAGAAAAGGCCACCGTCAGAGAGTAGAGAACTAACTCTACAAATCGACGACTCCCCCATTACGCTGAAGAATACTATAAAATATTTAGGCGTCCCATTTTACAATCACTTCAAATCCAACCCGCACGCCCACGCAACCATTTCCAAAGCGACCATAGCCTCTGCAGCGCTGGCACCAACACTCTCCAGCAGATCCGTCAGCATCAGTACAAAGCTGCTCATGTACAAAACCCTAATCAGGCCCATAATATTGTACTGCTTCCCGGTTTGGCTAATGATCACTGTCGCTGAAGAGCTGCAAATTTTCGAAAGAAAGATTCTTAGGAAGTGCCTGTCTAAATACCGATAGCCCAATAAAAAGTACTACCGCAGCAGGATACTTTACGTGGAAACAAAAATCAAACTCATCCTCAATTATATGATTAACACCAGTGCCAAGAGACAGAGTAGATGATCAATTCACCCCGAAACTATAGTACGTGACTTATTTCATCGCAACATGTCACTTAAAGCCTCCTCAGCCTAGCTAGCCTCCATCAAACTTCTCTGCTCTAATCTAAAATTATAGGCCACCATTCTATGTCCAGGCTGGACCAGGAGACCGCGGATGATTACACGACACTCATTGCGTCAACCTCAAAAATTCGGGTCGGCACACGCCACGGAGATTATATAGAGCCAAAGTCGGCAAATGCGTCTCTCCTCCACAACCCCCTCAGACTTACCAATAGACTAACCCTTATAATTATAATTATACATAAAAGAAAATATGTCAGAACAGAAACATTCGAAAACGGATGGACGAAAAGTAGGGAATCTGGTACAACCAGAGATTTTAACAGCATTTGGGCGCAGCAGGAAAACCATGCGCACACCAGAGCGACCAAAAAAAAGAAGAACAAAGCCTCTTATGTCCAGGCTGGACCAGGAGACCGCGGATGATTACACGACACTCATTGCGCCAACCTCAAAAATTTTGGTCGGCACACGCCACGGAGATTATAGAGAGCCAAAGTCGGCAGATGCGTCTCTCCTCCACAACCCCCTCAGACTTACCAATAGGCTAACCCTTATAAGTATAATTATACACAAAAGAAAATATGTCAGAACAGAAACATTCGAAATCGGATGGACGAAAAGTAGGTTTAACAGCATTTGGGCGCAGCAAGAAAACCATGCACACACCAGAGCGACCAAAAATAGAAGAACAAAGCCTCTTGCAACCTGGAACTGACGAACACACGGTAGAGAAAGGTGAAACGGTTGAGAAACCTATGATTGTTGCCATCACCACCGAAGCGACTGAAGCACGGGACTCAAATAAAGAAATCCCTGCACGGCAGACATGGAGCACTTCGATTATCATGGATCGTGCAGAGGAAGAGCGGCTATACCGTAAAGCAGAAAGGGTTATTAAACGCATCACTGCCACATGCAACGCACAAACGAACCTTAGCAAAGAGGTTAAAAACGGAGTTCTGGAGTTGAAAGACCTCCTAACCCGAATAGGTCATTATAGACGCAGGTGGCTAAAGGCAGAGGAAGAGCAACAGGCTAATTCATTTGACAGCGCAGTAGTTGTCCCGATTTCTACTGTCACCAAAAGGTTGGCCTGCAGCCCAATCAAAGGGGATTGGGATAAACGGAGGAAGAACGAGGAGCGGACGCCGAATCGAATGATCAAATCGCGATTGAGGAGGGTTTTCAGATGGCGCTATCCAAAGCTGCCAAGAAGGCAGCTAAAAAAGCGGCTCTAAAGTTCGAAATCGATAAACCTCCACAGGAACCGAAATGCAATGAATGATCGCAGATAACTCAAGCAACTAAGATTAAGAGATTAAATTAGATTAGAGATTAAACTAAGATTAAACCCACCGACGGTAGATCCTATGCGGATGTTCTGCGAGAAATCAAGGGAGCGGTAAAACCCGAAGACATACAAACTGCAATAAAAGCTGTACGGCCAACTCGGTCGGGGGATCTACTTGTTGAGTTCGGATCAGATGCAAATAATAAAGACGCGTTCCGTGACGCAGTCAAAAGAGTCCTTGGAAGAAGGCAACTGTAGCCTCACTCGAGCCTAAGGCCACACTGGAAATTAGAGACATTGACTACGTTACGGATCTGCCCGAAATAGAGGACGCCTTAAAACGTGATTTCCCTGTTCTAGGCGAGGCTGGAAGTCAGGCTGGCCAAACCAAACAATAGTGGTCAACACATGGCCATAATCGACCTCACAGAGAGGGAAGCTGAACAGCTTTTGAAGCAGAGCAAAATTAGAATAGGGTGGGTTATTTGGATACTGAGAAGAGCAATTCCCCTCCGGTGTTTCAAGTGCCTTGGATACGGTCATACAGCACAGGCATGAAATGGAACCGACCGAAGATCCTTGTGCTACGATTGCGGTAAGACAAGGCATAAAAAGAAGGAATGCACAGACGAGTCACACTGTGTTCTTTGCCAGGAGTATGACCCGAGACCAGATGATTTGAAACATATTCCAGGCACAGGGAAGTGTCTGGTCTTCCAAGAAGCCCTAACCAAGGCTAAAGCGCTTCTGCAACGAATCGTATCCTTCTAATCAATCTGCATCGAAGCATCATCGCCCAAGACATACTCGAACAGTTTGCGAGAGACAGGCAAGCTCACTTACTACTGCTGAGCGAGCAACATCACACCGAAAACTCACCAACATTGTATCCTGACGAATCCGGTACAGCCGCCATCTGGGATCGGAACAGTGCTCACCTCCAAGTACAGGATCGGGGGCGAGGAGATGGTTTCGTTTGGGTTCGATGTTCGGGAACTACACTCTTCAGTGTATACCTAACTCCGAACGAATCGTTATCGTCCTTTCAAGTTAGGCTCAATGGTTTGGAAGACGCTGTTTCAAGTATTGAAGGCCATGTGCTCGTCGGAGGTGACTTCAGTGCAAGAGGAATCGATTGGGGCATGCCCCAATCAGAGGCCGTTAAGGCAAACGGATCCTCGACATGGCAGCACGAACTGGGCTCGTCATACTGAACACAGGCCACAACCCTACTTTCCGTCGATGGGATTGCGTCGGCACCATACCTGATGTGACATTCGCCTCGGAGTGCCTAGCACAATCAGTTAAAAATTGGAGAGTGCTAGAGGATTACTCGGCCAGTGATCACCAGTACATAGCTCTGGAGATCCATCACGGTGCTTCCCGAAGACCACGCGCTTGTTCTTCTGCACTCCGGTGGAATACTGAGAAAGCGGATATTGAGAAGTTTGTTGAAGTGCTTATGGCACGATCACCGCTATCGGAGGCAATGCTAGAGGACGGAGAACCTGCGGCAAGAGATGTCGTTAACTCAACTATGAGAATCATTACATCCGCCTGCAGGTCTTCAATGTCCCTACGAAGACCCCGGCACAGCAAGCCTCCAGTATACTGGTGGTCACCTGAAATTGCCGGAAAATGAAGGGAGTGTCACAAACTACGACGCAGGACACAGCGAGCTCGAACCCGGGAAGAGGTATGTATCCAATTAGCTGCTTACAAGTCATCCAGAAAATGCCTCCGTAGACTTATCAACAGCAGCAAGGCCAGCAGCTGGCAAAACCTGGTGGACGACGTGAACAGAGACCCATGGGGCCTGGGCTACAAAATAGTAATGCGGAAGCTCGGTGTCCAAAGGTCACCTCACTCATACGAGGCAGAAAAGATGGACGAAATCGTGCGGGCACTCTTCCCCATCCATTCCACCATCGTTGAAGCCGTTCACTATGAAAAACCAACGGAAATTCCATTTTTCACGAAGATGGAATTGGAGAAATCAGTCTTGTCTATGAAGGCCAGAAAGGCTCCAGGACCAGATGGGATTCCAGCAGAGGTGCTACAAATGGTCTTCCACTTTTCCCCTGACCTGCTGCATGTTCAACGGCTGCCTGCGCGAAGGGCTGTTCCCAGAGTGCTGGAAGGTGGCGAGACTTGTGCTCATTACGAAGGGAAAAGGGGATCCCCAGTCGCCAGCTGCATACTGCCGTAGTTTTTGAAAAACTTATCAAGGGAAGACTTGCTGACGTGATTCGTACTGCCGGGGACCCATCTCCGGCGGAGCAGGCCGCTCCACCATCGATGCAATTGGAGAAGTAGTGAGCGTGGTCCAACGTGCGGAGTCTCACAGTATTTCCACACGACGGGTCGTCCTGCTGGTTACTCTGGATGTCCGAAAAGCTTTGACAGCGCTAGATGGGTGGATATTCTGGAAGCGCTAGAAAATCGTTTTCAAGTACCAGTGTACCTGATGCGGACTCTCAGGAACTATTTGAAGGACCGCAGCCTACTCTACGACTCGAAGGAGGGTAGTCGAAGTACAAATCTTACTTCACGACCTGTGGAACGTCTCCTACGATGGACTCCTGCAGCTTGAACTGCCGGATGACTCATGTTTGATCAGCTATGAGGACGATGTCGCGGCGCTGGTCGCTGGACGCACAGTAGACCATGCGCAACTCAGACTCAATACGTTAATGCGGAGGGTAATGGACTGGATGACCACTCACGGATTCAAGATGGCACTGGAAAAAGCCGAAGTGGTCATCCGAACGAAGAAGACAATCCCCAGAATACGGCCTATCAGTATAGGGGACGAGCTGGTCGAATCGAAATAAGCAGTAAAGTACCTGGGGGTCCTGATAGACACGAAGATGAGTTTTTCCCAACAAATCAGGGCAGTAGCTGACAAAGCTGCAGCGCGTGTGACGGCACTCACCCGATTAATGGCCAACATAGGGGGGCCCACCACATCAAGGAGACGACTCTTAATGAGCGTTGTGCAGTCTCTTCTACTCTACGGATCAGAACTGTGGGGCGACGCTCTCAGCAAGGAGTTACACCGGAAGCGGTTCGCACAGGTACAGAGACAAGGAGCATTGCGAATCGCATGCGCATAACGAACGGTCTCCGGGGCGGCAGTGCTGGTAATCGCAGGGGTGATACCCATCACCCTCCTTGTGAGAGAGCGCAGAAGTATTTTGCGTCTGGGAGTCCCACACTCAGGGCGTCAACAGCCTTCACCTCCCTACCACAAAAAAAACCCTAATTGTATTAAATTTCAAAAATCTAATTTTCAATTTTTTTAAATCAAATTTTTAAAAAATCAGGAACAATTTTAATCATAATTCATTAGAAAAGTCACCAATTTGACGTTTGTCACATGAACATTATTCTGCCTCGCATCGCGTGCATTGTAAATTGAATGCGTTGTGCGACGACAAGCGAGAATCGCATCGCGCTCTCGCATCGCCGTCACGCAGTATTGTATCTGAGCCTTCACTAAGCATGTTAATGATGACTAGAAACCGTATAGAAAAGAAGAGTGGTCACCCACTTCGTACTATCCACGCACTCTTACATCTTCCTACTACAAATCGTTCACATTACCTGTGTCCTTTTCAAGTTCTCGACAAATACCATCCAAGCTCTTTTAATCCAAATGCCCCTCATAAATGACAATTTATGTTTCATCCCAAACTAATATATACCAGGGCTGAAATAGCTAATGCAAATAAATGAAAAGGTTTTCGGAAATTCTTTGACAAATCAATAAACAAAGTGATAAGTTAATTTCTATTTAATTTAAGTTAAAGCGACGGGAACGTCCACCCTCCTAGGAACCTACTGGTGAGGTACCGATGGGAAAACAGTATAGACAGCCCCTGCGTACATGATTGCATAAAATCTAAATATACCATACAAGATATGAAGCTACAATCTAAATGATTAGTGTTACGAACTGCCATAGAGTTACATTTAATTATAATTTGGAATAGGTCGAAGTGTAGATTTAAGTTATAGTAGATTTAAGCTTCAAAGTAATTTATGTTTTCAATTTTCTTACTGGTAAAGTCATAAGAGCAGATGGCATCTTGTAACTAGCCAAATCAGTAATGTTATTGATGGATAATTTCAAGACAGCAACATGCCCTTCAATAAAAGATGTAAAAGGAATATATTTTTCAGCTTTTTTAAGTGATTCATGAATGAGGTTTCCATATTTTTGCCTATGATTGGACTGTACATTGCGAATATTAGGCATATGTATTTCTAATCGGCCGAAAAATATTAAATTTCGCTAGAATTTATGATTTCATTTTGCATATTTCACTTCTTCAGGCACGAATGGAGTAGAATATTTGAAATATTTTGAGAATAACTAATACAAGTCGAAAACTTTGGAGCCTCAGCCACGCTCCTTAAGTTGAAAAACCTTTATTGAGTTTTTCTAAAAAAAAAAAAATTAATTTTTAATTTAAAAATTTAATTTTTCGTGTCTCTTTATTCTCCTTTCTATGGCTACTCTACAACTAAATCTTACAATATTATTTTCAACCTTATATTAAATTGAATTGCCGATGCATCGTGGCAGATGCATCAAACGTTCTTAGAATCAAAAACATTAGGTTGCATTAAACATTCCTAGACTCGAAAACATTAGGTTGCATTGAACATTGCTAGAATCGAAAACATTCTATGAACTGCAGTTATTCGCTCGTTCTTAATCAAAATAAAGTTCGTCTTTGTTAAACTATAATTTGCGACGCTTTCTGAATAAAAAAAAATCAGTCTACAAACTTTTCATTTGAATTAGTGAATGTTTTATTTAAAATTTTTATAGTACAATGCTTAACGGTGATAAGATCAATTAAGTCCCAGTTTTCGACGGTGATAAGATCAGTTAAGTCTCAGTTTTCAATTATTACATTGATTTTACAAGTTCGAAATTTTTCATATTTTTGCAGATAATGGAGTGATCATCAATCTTTACGATTTCTGTTTCTCATTTCCCCACAATAAGGCAATTATTTTTCTCTATGAAATTATTCTTTAGAATTCATTTTCATATTGGATCAAAATTTCAAAAATATAGTTTTTCTTATTAAACTCTAGAATGTATTCGTTATACATTACTAATTCCAGACCGTCAACAGTTGAAAGGGCTGTCACCAATTTATTATTCACAAGTTTGCATTAATTTGGAATTGTTATCGCTAAGATTACCTGCTTCTTACGTTCTTTAATTTTTAGTAGTCAAGTTTCGTATCAGTTATTTCCGTCGCTGTCAACATGCTGGGGTGAACGAGGTCGTGTTTCAGTAGCGAGATGCTATCAATAATCTGGTTTAATTTTTCTTAAAAGGTCCTCAATTTTAGTATTTGGTCAGACTGAAATTGGTTGGAAATAATATGCCGTTCATTTTGTAACAGTTGATTAAAAGTTATACTAATTTGATTTGTATCTGCTTCTAACACTCTTTTCAAATAAGTGATAGTTTCGTTCAATAAGAATTTATTTTGATTTGTTTATTTTCGCTTTCGTGACCGTTATTCTCCTCAATAATTTTCAAATGTTCTGAAAATTCCGTCCTGTCGTTATCGTTCATGGTCCCGTTCATGGTTTTTCGTCTGTTATTCTTCGGTTGCTGTGTCGCACTAATTTTTGCGTCGGTATTTGTTAGTTCATTTTCAATTATTATTGGGTCAATATTGATATGCATGGTTTTAACATTATTTTGGCAATCGGCTGTTTGTTAGATGTTGCCAATGTTAACGATATGGAGTATAGTTTTGGTGTCTTGTACCATTTCGGATTGTCCCATATTTATGGTGATGTATCCAGTTTCAGTCATTATTTGATATAGAGTCTTCCCCGCTTCGGCTGGAGGTAGCATCAGAGCTAACAGTGTCAGTATGCGAAATGCTAATAAAGTCATCTGCAAATTTACGTGGTTTTTTAGTATTAATCGGATGATCCCTTTCCCTATTCTTCATTCTTAATTCCTAATTATATATTGTTGCGCTTTGGCAGGTGCGCGACCCTTTTGCTCTTTGCAAATTTGAGCAATAGTGAATAAAACCCACCCGAATAATTTAAAATTAGGTGCTTAAAATTTTATTCTGAAAAATCACTTAACACTTTACAATTATTTCATTAAACCACTATTTAACTTTTATGAGTTCACCTTTACATTAATCACTTAATAAACGTAATCACTTTTACTTGCTACGTAATTACTTTACCGCACTATTTTTAACGCGCACTGTCGCTCGCTGCTTCGTTCCATTCAAAAGACCCTCCTCGGCGCTCGCCGTTGTCGCTTTTATACAACTACCAATCAACCCAGAATCTTCCATGTGGATTGTTCTCATGTTTACGCGCTGAGTCACTTGCACCCGGATTTGTTGTACTCAATGCACGCAACGTGTTTATGTTTCTGCTTTCGAGAATTATGGTTCATTCGTGTAGTAGTATATTTTTTTATTCTTAACAGGAATTATATTTTTAGTTTCCTCATAATCTTCTCTAGATCGGTTTAATATACCGATTACTTTTTCTTTTTTTCTGCGCTAAGTGTACCAGCTGCGTGACATCGGTCTGCATGGCTTGATCAGGTGTCATTTTAATTGTTGAATGGTACCTGTTATTATAATTTTTCACCGCTCTATGTACTTTCTGAACAATACTTAAATCTAAATTACGCATAGAAACAAGTTTCTCCTGTAATGTACTGTGGAACCTGTTTATACCACTGTTACCAGTATGTGTATTTGGAGTAGTAGGATGACGTTCTACTACCTGCTCAATTAAAGCTCTCTTAGTTTTGTAAGTTGAGGGAATTAACTTCGTTTTCAGCCACACGTTTTCTCGGCTTTCCGAATTTTGAGAAGTGTTCTTCCAGTATTTTCATTTTCTTTGTCCAATGCCTATTTGGCATGTGATAAACATAAGTTTTCTTTGTCAGCTTGTCTTTAAAAGTAAGGAAAGGCTGTTTTGAAAAGTAAAAGTAATACACACTTAGTCACAAAAGTCTACGTACCCCCAAAGAATATATAGAATTCGAATGAAAACAACAGAAAACTGTATCGGTGTTTTTGAAATATATATCTTTAATTGATAAAAATTAACCAAGTTCTTATAAAATATAAATATTTTCACTTAATTGACATTTAAATACGATAAACGAAAAAACTCAATAAGTAATGACAACAAAAGTCTACGTACGACTGCTTCATTCGGCAAGTGAAAAGAGTGCCGTTAGAATGATCACAGTTAAACTGCAAAGGGACGGTGTTGTTGGGCTTAGCGAAAGACGGGACGTGAATATTGCGAGTAGTGAAGAATAAATTTCGCCGAAATGAGTTCAAAAAGGAGAGAAGTTCCAGTAGATGTTCGAAAAATAATAATAAAGTTAAAAAGTGAAAGTAAATCTTTAAAAAATATCGCGGAAACGCTAGGATATGCAAAGACAACAGTTAAAACAATAATTAAAAACTTCTACGATCCTGGAAGTTATGAAACCAAGCCAAGATCTGGTCGACCTCCTGTTCTCAATGAGCGCAATCAACGAGACATCGTTAAAAAAGTAATAGCGGAACCGACATTAAGTGCCCGGAAGGTTACGAACGATCTTGAAAACTCACTGGGAATTAAAGTTCATCCAGAAACTGTACGACGCTGTCTTAGAAAAGCTGGATTGAACAGCAGAAGTCCCCGTAAAAAGCCTTTCATAAGTAAAGCCAATAGGGCCAAGCGCCTTGAGTTCGCCAAAAAGTATTATAAGATACATGAGAGCGACCCAGACTTTTGGAGTAAAGTTATCTTTACAGACGAGTGAAAAATTTAACGTTTTTGGGAAGGATGGCAGGATCAAAATATGGCGCAGACGCAAAGAAGAATGGAAAGTGAAAAACGTGCTTCCTACTTTCAAACATGGAGCTGGCTCTGTTATGATCTGGGGCTGCATGGCGGCGAGTCGATTTGGTAGAATACATTTCATCGAGTGTACCATGGATCGGTATACCTACTTGGATATCCTAAAAAGTAGCTTCTTGCCCAGTGCTGATGAACTAGGATTGGGTTCGGGTTATATATTTCAACAGGATTGTGAGCCGAAGCATACTTCTGGAATTATCAAGGAATGGCTTCTGTACAACGTCAGGATACAACTCCACTCTCCTCCTCAGTCCCCAGATCTTAATCCCATAGAACATCTATGGAATGAACTGAAACGACTTATCCATAAACTGGGAGTACGCACCAAGAATGACCTCAAAAAAGCACTAACAGAAGAATGCGCAAAAATCCGACCAGAATTCACAGAGAAATTAGTCAGTTCAATGCCATCAAGATTGCAAGCAGTTATAGACTCCAAGGGCGGGCCAACAAGATACTGAGGTGCATACAATTTCAAAATAAAGCAGTCGTACGTAGACTTTTGTTGTAATTACTTTTTGAGTTTTTTTTCGTTTATTGTATTTAAATGTCAATTAAGTGAAAATATTTATGTTTTATGAGAACTTTGTTAATTTTTATTAATTAAAGATATATATTTCAAAAACGCCAATACAGTTTTCTGTTGTTTTCATTCGAATTCTACATATTCTTTGGGGGTACGTAGACTTTTGTGACTAAGTGTACATCAATCTGAAGGGTCTGATTAATTTCTGGGGGTGTTTTACTGATTCTTTATTTTAATTTGATTGGTTTGTGTTCGTATTTGATTTCTAAATACGTTTTACAGTTATTAATTATCCTTTTGATCTCATTAATGAGTCCGGGAAGTAAATTTTATATTTGAAGCTATGGTATGTTTTTGTAATTCCATCATGGAGATTTTCTTGAGTGTGGTAAAGAGATATACTTATTCATGCTTCTTCTAACGTTCACAATTAATAAATAAAGGCTTTAATAAAATTACTTTGTTTCACTTTGTTTACATAAAAATTCGATTAATGGTTTTTGCATTTTATTATATTCATGATATGTCAACTCGGTGTAGATTCCGATTTGTTCAAGCGTAATATATCTTCTCAGCAACCGTATCTTCGTTCTTGACCTTCGTCATGTCAATATAAATGATTCTTCGATTATGAACTGTCTCGGTTTCTTTCTCTATGATGATTGTTTAATGCGTTGACTGATTGGTTATCTGTCTGGTTTTCATCCTTGGAATTAGGGATCCTACTCAAGAAATCGGCGACCTCATTTTGTTTACCTTTCAGATATTCTATGTCAAATTGGTATTCTTGTAGCTTAAGTAACCGTCTTTGATTCCTCTGACTGAATTCTTTTCCGGTGTATGTTTTGTTCATGTATTTAATGGGTAAATGATCGCTAACAATTTTAAATTTGTTTCCCCACAAATAGGGTCGGAATTAAGTAACTGCACATACGATGGTTAGAAACTCCTTGTCTGCTCCCGAATATGTCATTCTATGTCTCTTGGTCATTCAGTGACCTTGTCGCATAGCAGACCGGCTGTTCACCCTGCGTCAGTACTGCACCCAAAGCATAATTACATGCACCGGTATACAGTGTAAATGTTTTTGAGAAGTCCAGGAATTTAAGGATTGGGACCTTCAAAAGCACCAATGTATTCCGGATCATTTGTGCTTAAGTTTTTCGTTTCCTTGAAGTATTTGATCATGGGACCCGCAATCTTCGCGTAGTTCTTCACAAATTTCCTGTAAAAACCCGTAACGCCTAGAGAAGCTTTAAGTTGTTTATCGGTTTTGGGTAGGGGATACTCTTGTATACATTTTATTTTATTGGGATGGGCTTTCCTACCATAGGGAGTTAAGGTATGACCGAGAAATTCCGTATTCTTTTTCATGAAGGAACATTTATCAAATTGTATCTTCAAACGATGCTCTGCCTGCGATGCTCTTTTGAAAAATCACTGTCATAGAAATAATATGTTTTCGGAGTCTTGTTGAAAACACGAATATGTCGTCCGCATAAACGACACAAAGTTTGTTTATATTTTCGCGGAGTATATCTCATAAGACTTTGGAACGTTGCTGGCGCGTTCTTTTAACCAAAAGGCATCCTGACATACTCGTACAATCCACACGGTGTTACAAATGCTGTTTTTGAAATATCATAAGAATAAACTTTAATTTGGTGGTATCCCTTGGCTAAATCCATAGAAGTCAAGTATTGTGCTCTTCCGAGCTTATCCAGCAATCCAGAGACAATAGGAATCTGGCTACCATTTTTAAGGATCATTTAATAAAAGGATATTTATTTGTAAAGTCTTTATTTTTTTTACAAATTTTACTTAACAAATCCATACCAAAAAGGGTGTCGTATGGTTTATTATCCGTATTGCGCTTATTCCATCTTGTCGCACCCTTTGGAGAACAATTAAATTCCATTGGTATACTTTTTACAATCCGATCCACAATTTCAATAGTCACACTATTAATTGTTTTTTAATTTCATTTGTAGTTGTTCGAATACTTTGAATTTGCTACACTCTATCTTGCTAGAGTAAATCATGCTCATGGTTAGACACAAATGTCTTATTTTATCAATGGTTAGACACACAAAGATTTTAGTTGCGAGGCCTAGTTGAGAAAAAAATTTGGCTCAATGTTAACCATCGACTTCTTCCGTTCTTATGTATTCTCGTTAATATTCGTTAATATTCCCATTGAAGGCCTGAACTGATGAAAATATGCCATCCATCAGTTCAGGCCTTTGGCGTTCATTCCTAAACTGACCGAAAGTATTAAAATCACGATTCCGGTCCTGACCAGAAGAATAATTTCGTTCTTGTCTGTGATTGTTTTGGTTATAATTTCTTCTAAACTGACTAGAACTAATATTGTCTCGGTGATAGTTGTTGTTTTTGTTGGGGTCGTTATTGTCGACTGAGTATTTATTATTTCGTTGTGGTCTAGAGTCTGTTTTTTAGAGTGCACGATTTCGGGTAACAAGAACTGTTTCACTTTATAGTAGCTTACTTATTTTTGAGCGTATTCGCGCCAAATCACTCAACACACAGGATTCTTCCTACTCAGGAAGTTATTTCAGGCTTTAAAAGATGTGAATGATGTACCGGATTAGTTATTAATAAATTAAAAACCACAACACGTGTTTTCGTTTCACTGGATCCTGCAGGTTTTAACAGGATCCTACCAACTGCGCCAGTTGAGAAAACTCTTAATGAGTTTTTCTAAAAAAAATAAAACAACTTTTAATTTTTCGTATCTCTTTATTTTCCTTTCTACGGTTACTCTGCAACTAACTCTTACAATATTATTTTGAACCTTATATTAACTTTGATTGCTGATGCGTCGTGGAAGATGCATCAAAAATTCTAAGAATCACAATTATTATGTTGCATTGAACATTCCTAGAATCGAAAACATTAGGTTGCTTTAAACATTGCTAGAATCGAAAACATTCTATGAACTGCAGTTATTCGCTCATTCTGAATCAAAACAAAGCTCGTCTATTGCAATCTGTTGCAACTGATGGGAAAATAAACAATTGCAATTTAATACCTTGAAGGTAGCGACATTCCCATCATAGGATGCTGAAGATGTTGCGAGGTGGAGCGTATGTAACTTGTACACGGGTAGGGCCTCTATATCTTATATCTCTATGGTCAAATATGACGTAGATCTGAAGTTCTCACTGTCAATTGTTTCATATCTCGATAAAGTTTACTTATCGAGACGGTGAATGTAGCAAAACATGATGCAAAATATAAATACTCATGTTATTTTTGCATTTCATGAATGAAAATGGAAAATGGCAGCTGTTCTAGTTCTGTTTAGTCGGTGCCTGGTTAAGATTTTTCTATTCCATTAGATTTCTATGCGTTTAGTGTGCTCACCGAAAAGTTTATATTATCATCTATTTTCCTCAACCGTTTCTGTATGTCCTCCAGTTATCTTGTTTTTGTTTAGTTAGTGCGAAAATAAAGACTTTGACGTATCCAGCAATGAGTTAGTTATTGCAAGCCCTTTCTTTCTCTTTACTCATATTTTTTTCCTTTTTAGTATTGCCAGTGGTATAAATAGAATGGTTTATTTTGGCTTTTTGATTGAGTCTATTCTAATAAGACTTTGGTCGATTAATCTAGATCCTGTTGTCTCATCGAAGTTTATATCTCTCTGCATATCTTTGCATTAGGGAGCCATTATAAGTTAATTCAAGAATTTGTGGTTTTGAGGGACAGTTCAGATTCATAAATGGCTGTGTGGCGTGGTCAGAAGGGAGTGCTTCCAATACTGTCTTGCTGTCCAGGAATATTTATACTGCTCCTTCAAAATTAGTCGTTGCTGCTTCGATGGCCACTTTCATTGCAGATGCTTGCAACCAGAAGGTTTTGATATGTTTTTCAAAACATTGACTTTGGCCATGTGGAAAATGATTTCGGCAACGCACTACACTCATCATATTGAAACTGGCGGTGAAGATTACGATTTTAATTGAAGATGGGAAGATCGTTCTCTTTCTCGCTCATATCTGGTCAGTTCTCAAAGTTTATCCTGTATATGGCGTATGTACCAACTACTCGCCCTTTTCAATTCTGATCTGGCCCCTTTCAATTCATAGAACACTTTGGTGAATTCCGAACACATCCCCCTCGTCGGACCGATAACCTAGCCTGCAGCTGTTTGTCACATTACTTCGGACTAGGCCTCATTAATCATCGCCTAATGACGTCTTAAGGTTAGGGGAAAACCCTTATTTAAGAAAGGGTAGACGGGAAGGAGTGGTATTTTAGTCGGTGAGACCCTCATTTCCTCTGGGCCACCAGGGGATCCATCATGCCCTTCTTTTCAACAGAACCATCCGCTCCTATTGTGAAAAGCAGTTCCAGTTGTTTTTAGATGTCAACATCGTTCCCGTGTTATTTTCCGGAGAGAGCATACCTATATTGTAGGAGAGATGCAAATGGAGCCTGCTCAATCTTCCATATGCGAAGAAGGTTTAACAGACGTCATCTATCGTCCCCAGGCAGAACAAGCAAACAGCGGTCTGTGATTTTCCCATACTATACAGGTCACTGGGCAGTTACGTCAGGCAATAATCAATTCCACCATACTTTCTACAGAAACACGGCCCAGATCATTGATGAGCGTATCTCGCGCTTCGCCTATCCACATTACTTACCATAAGCCGCACTAGAGCAGTGACTCCATTACAGTCATGAGTAGATGTCTTTTGCACCAGGTTGGGCACCAGTGCTGGCTAGAAGGCGACTGTGACCTGATACTCCCGCAGCAGCCTTTTTCGCTGACGCTCGGTGAATCCATCGAGCCAATTAACAAGCCAACGTATTTTATTGAATTTTTCGCCTTAATCATCGTTTCTCCAACACAAACGAGGGATCCGCTTCTCCATCAGTATAACGATCACGTTTTTTTCCAGCATTAGACCTAACCTACGGCCTGTCATCAAGTCACTTACCCGGCACAGTATCCTCATTAGGTTGAGATCCGCCTGTTCGACAATAAGTCCAGTGACTATTGCACCTACGTCATCAGCAAAGTCAATTTGACGCGATTCCCCCGGTGACTGTAACCTCAAAAACTCGTCATCCGCAGATCCGGGCTATGAATGGAACCTTGTGCTTCCACTGGTGTCAAATCAATTTTTCGCCGACCTCCCAATGTGTCATAGACGAGCTTGCGGTCTTCAAGGATGTCCCTCAATATCCGCGTCAGATACTTCAGCACCCTGAAATATTCCAGAGCACCAAGAATAGCTGCCCATCTATCATAATTGAAGGCATTCCTCATATCGAGTGTTATGAGCAATACTATTCACCTCGAGTGGTGATTATGGGCTTCTTCCCACTGGCCCGCATTCGCCAACTCTGCTATTGCACTGATCCTGGATCGGAAACTAAGAGCCGTGTCGTTCTAGTTTCCGCATGGCGATCTTGTAAACTGGGCCCCCGGGTCCCTGTTCTGTCCTCAACGAGGTTTTATCAGCAGAGAGTCTTGCTCTCGTTATTCAACCGACGGAGGAGTTTTATAGCCGACTTGTATGCCAGCGTTCGCGAATGTGACTTTCCTCGATCTCTTGAATGTGGGCTTCGCGGCGAAGTCTGTGATATTCTCTTCGCTTTCTAAAGATTTCTTGTGACCACTGGTACACAGCAGGCATATGGTGTCGAAGCCGTCACCTAGGCATAGAGCAGTCGCATGCAGTCTTGATGAGCCTTATGATGGAGTTCACTTTGTTTTCAGCTGAGACTCCCCTCGTCCCAATCAAAGTTACACAGCTCATAAGAACTGCGCCAAATGCGTCGACACCTATTTTAGAAATGTTCGAACCTTCAACTGTAAGGTTGAGATGCTACGCGTCGAGTAGCACGCCTACCAACTTCGAAAGCCATATACTGGTGATCGCTCGCCTAGTAATCCTCCAGAACCCTCCATTTCCATATCCTCGGTATTAAGGGTTCCGAAGCAAACATCCTTCTCATCCCGAAAGGTTCCCAAGCAGCCTGTCGGTCGAAAGTTAGGTGTGTTCGCAATGTTCATGATGACAAGTTCCCACCTAGCCACCATTTCTAGAATTCGTTTCCCTCTTGGATCTGGATGAGGCATTCTCTATTCTATTGCCTTGGTATTAAAGTCACCGCCCAGAAGGACTCGGCCTTCCGTGCTCGGAACAGCTTCCTCCAGTTCCTATAACCTCCTCTGAAAACATGAAATTGACTCATTCGGCGTGAAAATAACGCTTATGAATGTCATATCCACATATCCGAACTGTGAATAGAAAACTATCCCGTACTTAGATGGTGGCAGTGGCAGATCGGTTACAATACCATCCAGCCTCTTCCTTGTTGTGGTGTTGCTCAAATATCAGAAACAAGTCGAAATTTTGCTCTCTCACAACCTGGTCGAGTAGGTCTTGTGCGGTTCAGCTTCGGTGTATGTTGATCTGCAAGACTTTGATCATGTCTTCGCTCATCTCTTGCTAAGTATCTCTTTCAACTCCTGGTAGCTAACACTGCCTGCATTATTTAGGCTTCAGTCCGTTAGCTTTGCACAAGATGCAGCTACGTTCGTTCCGGCACTCTTTCGCCTTATGGCCGGGAGTGCGACACTTGTAGCATAGGTTTGCTACGATCTGACCGATTGCAGTTTATGAAAATGTGTCCGAAGCTAAGGCACTTATAGCATCGAGGTAGGACTACTCTCCAGCGTATCCTGCACACAACCCAGCCGATTTTAATTTTTCCTTGGCCAGGAGTTGCAAATCATATTTCTGGGATGTCTGTAAATGCGACCCTTTTCCGTCTATGATAAATAGACGTCAGCCTTACCCTAAAACTGTCCGCCGTAGGAAAAGTTTATATAATGGACTTTTGTACTTCTTTGGCATACACAATGCAGTCAATGTCTGTTATTTATAAGAAGTAAGGGAATATTTGAAATACAATAAATAAGGATTTCGCATGCGTCTAGTATAATACGTAGTTGATAAAATGGAACTTTGCACTAAATGAATAAAGACTATTTTCCTGAATCTAGAGTCAAGGGCCTATAGAATTACATAATCGAACATGGTTAACAATTTCCTTATAATTTGAATAATTCAATTATTATTAATTCTAGAAGTTCTTGGTAGATCAATTTATCCATTTTCACTTAGAACTTATAAGTGATTTATACCCTTGCTAAGCTAACTTAGCGAAGACTAATGGGTGCGGAAGTTCTGATTAAACTTGTCGAATACCACGAAAGTGAATTTAATATTTACAAAGAAAGGTGGAAAGAGTTCAACCTGGTTCCGAACATGCGCCCCTGCCGCTTCTCGTCAGGTGCCAACTCACAGGCTGGGACGCATCGATTGGCACTACCAGCTAGGTGGATGTGCCTCATAAAGCTGAGAGCAACAATCATAACACTTAAAAATAACCAGACGATTAGCTTAGCAAGGGTATAGGCAAGGGTATCACTTATAAGTTCTAAGTGAAAATGGATAAATTGATCTACCAAAAACTTCTAGAATTGATAAAGCTTACCACAGGCAATTTGGAAAATAGGACAAGTTCAAGCTGAGAGTAACAATCATAAAACGTTAAAAATAACCAGACGACATCCATAATTTTGTTTAGTTAAAAAATACTAAAAGAGAAGTGATCGCATTGAGAAATGCCATGGGAGTGTAAGATGTGTGATAAAATGCAGCCGCAAGGAAGTGACAAGCAGCAAAATTCTTATTTCAGGATAGTTTATATGATAGTAAATTGAATTGTCTCGTATTTTTGATTGTTTTTAATGTACATCAGAGTATTGCAGAGCACAAAGTAGCGGAGCGTGAAATTTTTATGTGATGAATTTGTGATAGTAAAGTCAAGACCCAATTCTGAGAGTTAGTACTTCTTTTCAAATAAAATATGTTCGATGAATCGCCATTAATAGTGTCATAAGAAATTAAATAATTTTTCTTAAATTAGAGATTTCATAGCATTAGTTTCATTTTTGTTTATATGAAACGGGTGTGGTATAAATCGGAGTGTCGTTTTTACTAAAACTTAATCATTGTAACTGAAATTGCTGTTTATTTGTCTGTTTTTTTTTTTAAATTCTGAATTTATCTATTATCCTTTTTTACGAAGAATAGTGGACCAAACAAAACATAGCACAAAATTAACAGAGCAGGGAAAAAAGATTTTACATCGATTCCTTGAGACTAATTTTTTTTGTGCTGTTTTGATATTTTTATTGATGAATTGGTTTGTGATGATAGTTAACTATCTAAGTATCCAACTTGATTATCCTTGAAGAAAACTAAATGGATATTTACTTTTTGGCTCATATGTTTGCCATCTATCAGGATAAAAATGAGAAACAAAAAGTTATTGCCTTTATTTGAATTGATATTATTTAATGTTTTTTAAGCTAGTCCCTAAAATCGGTCGGCAAACAGTCTTCTATTTATGTTTATAAAAATAACAAACAATATAAATCTGAATAAAATCAAAAGTTTTGTATTTCTAATTTTTTCTTATAAATATATATTCAGCAACTGGAAGAAGTAACAAATTTTATAAAAATTGGTAAATATTGATGGTTACACAGAGAAATTCAATAAAGCTGTTGTATTTCTTAGCATATGAATACAAAATACGCCCATTCATTCTATTCATTAAATGATATTGAATGGCATTGATCATTGTGCTCTTATTGTATTAGATTCTTTCAAAAATTTTCTATGCATGTTTCTTCTTTCAGTTTTCAATGACATTGGTTCATTTATTTTTTAGAAAAGTGTCGCTTTAGTTTATCAAATACTCGAGTCATCCCCTTCATTGGAAGATTCTCTAAAACCGCGGGTTGCGAAGTTTATGCGCCATTTAACAGTGCTTAAGGGAGTCAAACGACGTAATCAAAAAGAATAAAAAGTCTCTGCAACAGAAGATACGACGCATAAGAAAGAAAGCAGCATAACAATAAGAGGGATTATTGTTTTAAAATTCAAACGAAATATTTACAATGAATTGGAGATGGGAGCTATCTTCAATACAACAGTGACACCAATTGCGCCAGAATATTGAAAATTCAATCAACTTGAATGCAAACTAGATAAATAACGAAAGATTTTTGCGACTATTTCACAAAAAATAAATATCAGCATGGTACAGAACACGTACAGAACAAGTTACCAACATTTCAGCTTATCAGAAATTATTAGAAATAGGCCATATTTCCATTGTAAAAGAAAATATTAATAATAACCAGAAAAAATAACAAACCCTTCCAATGGAAACGGATAGATTTTGATGGAAATGGATTTTAAAAACACTTATAATTTTTAAAATTTCAATAATTTTCAGAGAAACCAAATAAGACCAAAAATTTCGTTACAAAACAAACAGTACCATTTAGTAGAACTAGAATTCAAAATAGCATAGTTATCGTTCTAATTCCTAACAATTTAGGAAGTATTTCTTTAATAATATTCGAAGAAATCAATATACCCCACAAATTAATCAATCAGTCCCTATGTACGTAGACAGAATGAACAAAACAGAATCAACACACCCTCACCCCAAAATGAATGAAAGTTTTCAGACAACAGCTTCGTCCACAATAAATTCCCTACAATGAATATCACTATAACGAAAGAACCTATCATAAGTCTCATCGGTACTGGTTCTTCTCTGACGCTAATACTCCAAAAATTTATAAATACTAGGAGGACATGTTTAAAAATTTTTAAAGCTAGGAGGACAATCAACAGTCTTGGAAGTATTGAATTTCCAGACAGGTATTACAATGTTATTATAGGAACGGATATCCTTTCAGCATTCCAAGCCGATATTAATTTTGAAAACACAGAAATGACAGTTGGAAATACAAAGAATCCAATGATATGTAATCTCGATAGATACGACGAAATAAATATATTGGAACATATAGAAAAATTACAAACGAAAACAGACCACCTGACTGTAGAAGAAGAAATAAAATTCCGAAGCTAAATCAGAAAATATAAAGAGTTGTTTTATAAAGACGGAGATCTTCAAAGCACACAACTAGTACAGTTTTAAATGAAATCAGAACAACAACAGATGTCCCATCGATTACAAAATGTATAGGAATTCCTAAATACACGATGAAGAAATTGAGAGACGGATAGAACAAATGCAAGAAGAAGTCACTATTCTAAGTCACTCGGGTTTACAAGAAAATTAGGAAGGAATCAGAAGAATATATTATAACCTGAATTTAAAGAAGCATATCAATCGTCTTATTAACACCTGTGAACAATGCTACTTAAACAAAGTAGACCGACGGTCTATAAAACCAATATTAAAAATACCTGAAACCCCCACTGATATCAGACAATTAGTACATAGACATATCCGTCAAAAATGTCATGTAATCACAGTAATTGATAGATTCTCAAATAACCATACCGGTAACTCTGACATGTCACGACTACATGAGTGTTCACTAGGAAAAATGCAGACCAAAAAATATCTTAATACCAGGATAAATTAAGCATTATAAGAAGGTCTAGAATTCTACAATAGGTAAATACACTGTACAAATAAATATATTGGACGAAGTAGAATAAAGAAAGAAAAATGAATTAATGAAGAAAAGAAAGAAAAGACTAAACGAAAACCGATAAACGTGCGAAGAGAAACAAAAAGTGTTAATAAACCAACACGATAATTAAGAACTTTTAAGTATAATTTCTAATAAAGATACCTACTGATATATACAAACTGATAATGCTTCAAAATATGAGTAACTAATAGAGCCCATTCCGAATCAAGAAAATAAACAAGTTATAATTGAACCACTTACAATTGAAAAAATATAGGACGAAACATTTCAATATGAAAATGAAAGATTTGTAAAAGAATTAAAGAAATGTAATCTATGTATGTATTCCAATAAAACTTGCACTTTCATAAAAGCAAAGATTTTATAAAACTTATAAATTCTGGAATCATTAAAATAAACCAATTTAATGCGAAAATTGAAAACACTTGTGATGAACATGGAGAATAAAAGGCAAATGTTTAATCAATTTTAATAACTTTAAAATATGATTCAATAAGGTTTAATATATGTAAACACTATCAGTCAAATTACATCCTATCAGGATCTCAAACCTAGTTAACAAAAGGAACCATTAACCATTTGGAGCCATTATGAGGGATTAAGCCTTTCGGCTAAATAAGTTAGATAGAGGTATACTGCCAATAAAAATAATTTACAATGGCCGGTTTGTTAATGGTTCCTTTTGTTAACTAGGGGATTTTGTTAATTAGATAATTAAGTTTAATTAGGATAGGCATATATATAGGGTTGGTTTTATAAGTTATGAAGCAGTTAGCACTGAGGAAGGAAGCAACTGGCTTTCGAAATATCGATATATGTAAAAAACAAAATAAATAATTCTATGGTTTAAAAGGAAAATTGTGTGTTTTTCACTAGCTATTAGGTAATTTAAGTCATATTTCTGAACTTCAGAACTATACAAAGCAGCAAAACCATTGCATTAGGAAGCGTTTTTCTATATTTCTATTGCTGTTCCCCTTTCCTATATTCAAAACTAAAAATTTGACATTTAAAATAATTAATTCAGTCTCTCAAACCAGGGATAGATTTCAAGCTTGCGAGAGAGTTGGTATGTCATCAGCTGGTCTAATGCCCTTCCATGATCAACCACACCCAGCCATGTGGTCATTCAAAAATGCTTTGTTTCCGGTGTCAATCTAATTTGAGGCAAATCACAATGATTGAGTTTTATAGTCTGTTATAGAAACTAATGGAGGGTTTCGTGAAGAAGTCTCTGATTTGAAACAAGTCTGTTTTTCTATTTATTTCCACGAGTGAGTACAAATTTCATAATGTGGGAACCTCAAGCTTGAATTAAATATCATTTGGTAGTCAATACAAAAAAACTTAGTAGCGGCGAAGTATAACTCTGTTTTTACATTCGATTGATTTCGATAACATTATGTTACCAGCAGGATAATACTGCAGTTGACATATTTGTATACCTTAAGATTGATTCTAGATTGCATTCGCGAACTGTAATGGAATTTAGTGTCCGCAATCGTCACGACAACGACTGTAGGACGAGTGGGCCTCGCACCGACATCAGGACGAGAAGTCCTTGAGGCGTGGCAACGAACTGTACCCCAAAGATAAGTTGTTCGGCCATTCGGAAGTTCACTACGTTGGTGGCTGGACTAGCTCAGGTCGGCGAGGATAGCGGAAGTGGATCGGGCCCGAGTGAACTGCCGCTCCCGCTCCATTAGTAAGCCAGCCACCGTAAAACCCGATTTTCCGAACGTGTCGTTGCAAGTATAACGTTACGCTACCTTTTACATTTTCCACAAAACAACACAACAAATTCGATCGCGCCTCCGCTCACCAAAATACCGCAGTGCCAGAAAATAAAATACGTTAATTATCACTATCGCAAAAACAAATCAAATTGTTACGCGAACACCAAAAAACAATTAACGGACCGAACCGAACCCGAGCCGACGAAACACCTGATGTCCTGCATCACTTGAAGACTTACCTGTGCGTCATCAACTTCCTCCTGGAAAATATTACCAACCGATGGGAGGAAACTATAAATTTAGTACTTCATTATGATATTTAATTTAATGAAAAATAAACTATAATTAATTTAACAACACAAATAAACTATCAGTCTTACTTATCAATGCATTGATTCACTGATATAATACATATATCATAATAAAGTGGCCAAATAATTAAATTTATGTGTAAATTAATTAAATATATCGTAATAAAGTGTTCAAATTCTTAATTAAATTTCTGTGCAAATTAATTAAATAAATAAAAAAAGTCAAATTTCTGTCGCCGTTGATTCGTTATAATTTTCCTAGTCGAATGAATGATTATGAATCGCCGATTGGATAGTTACAGACAAACAGCAGCAGACGTGGAAGAAAATTGATTTGGATTTATTGCCTGCACTAAATTTAACGTCTTCGTCAGAAATCAAACCGAAAACAGCCAAGAACGACGTATATGATTGAATTACCTTACACAAACCCGAGAGAATCTTGGTGTTGATTGAAATTTCACTTTCCTCGAACCCTTCTCAATTTAATCTTCGGTTGTAATCAACAAATCAATAATATTTTCGTTTTTTTAGCAAAGTGCATAAATCCCCAATTTATTTGTTGAGCGAGCAAGGAAATAGTAATAGTTCAAAAATGTTGTGGTTATGTATCCAGATTTATACTTGAAAAATTCACTCCTTGAGATTAAAGGTGTAAATGTCCTTCGGTTGTGTCCGATTTCCCCTCGTGTTATAACGTTGTCGGCAAAACGAAAAACTCAATAAGGACAGCACGTTATCGTGATTGTCGAAAAGAAAACGTTCTATCACAGAAAAAATTTTCACGACTGGTGTACGTGCTCAAATAAGTGCGCCGACATGAAGAAGGTAAACGCAAATGTTGCAGCTAACTGCTCTCTTTATCACCCTTATTTTCACACAATTTGCATACGCCGGTCCATGGGCAAAATTTTCTTGGCAAAATATATTTTGTTTTCGTACGGGTGGAATCCATTTAAGCCGCTGCTTGTGATGATTTGTAGGGATTTCACAAGGCGTTATTTCCCTGGCAATAAAGGTAATGATCTGCACTAACGGAGGTAGTAAGAATTGCGACTGATAAAAGCTGTTGTGCGCTTCACTTTTCTCGACACATTTCCTACTTTCACACCGCGTGATTCGTTCCCTGCCGTTTTACATTTTCCTCGACGTAAGTGTGTCACCCTGCCGGCATTGGCAATCACTTCGAGGTGAAAGGTCTTCATTTAGAACTCTCAAGTGTGATCTTGTGGGAATTGCCACACTTGAGCGGTGGATTATAACAGAAAAATTGTTTCAAGACCCTTACCCTCCTCTAGTTTATATAGACGGTAAATATAATTACTAGTGAGCAATCAAAAATGATTTGCATGATTTGTGTAAAAACTACCAAGAAAGTAAGTACATTCTTTGTTACCAACCAACAAATTTAATTTTATCTTTCGCCTTAATTTCTCGGAATCTTTTTGGCAAAGTCGTGTAAACAGAACATCTCATCGTGTTTGTTGTCTTTTCCATTTCTATCCAGGTACCGAAATTGATTATCTTTGTAGAATTAAGGCTTATTAAAACGAATGGATTTTTTAACTTATGAGTTAATTGTGATTAGTTAAAGTTAAATGTGAAAGGTATTATTAATTAGGGATGTGTTGCAGCGAGTATCTATCTATCAAGCACCTTAAAGTTTCGTTTCTTATTGTTATTGGAATGATTGCTAGCTTCCTTTGGGCAATCCGCGTATTTCCCAGGTAAAGTTGTGAGTCTTGGATGAATTTGTTTGCAAGGAAATATCAGTACTATATTGATTTTACGGTTACAATGACAAATTGAGGAGCGATACAAGCGATACAACCAACAAATTAGAATTTTCGGTTTTTTTGCGTTTTCGGTCACCTTTTCTACAGCTGTATATGATAGCATCAACGAAGTTTTAGGAAATGTTACACGAGGCATTGAAATTGTATTGCGAACTTGCGGAATTTTTTCATAGTGAAACATTTACAAAGAGCGAGTTACCTCAAAGCGATACAACGAACGCGGAGGGCGACGGATTACTTTAATTATATTTTCTTGCTTTTCTAAAAATGACACGTGATGTTTGCATTCATATTTTGATATATGTTAGTGTGGATTATTTCGTCATAGAGAGAGTGCACTCATTGTTTTTGTGAATTAATTAACATGGAGAACAAAGAATATAATTCTCCTGTTCTTAAAATCAACCGTGGACGAAAGCACTACACCCAAATACACATCTGAAGCCAAAGGAGACTCTGATTTCAACTACGATAATCATTTAGATGTATCAATAACTGGTATCAACAAAAGGGTTACCTGTCAGTCGTCAAAACTAACGTTAGATGATATGAAAATAACTGCTCGAAGTGAACATTTGTTTATAGTAGTAGTAGTAGTAGTAGTAGTAGTAGTAGTAGTAGTAGTAGTAGTAGTAGTAGTAGTAGTAGTAGTAGTAGTAGTAGTAGTAGTAGTAGTAGTAGTAGTAGTAGTAGTAGTAGTAGTAGTAGTAGTAGTAGTAGTAGTAGTAGTAGTAGTAGTAGTAGTAGTAGTAGTAGTAGTAGTAGTAGTAGTAGTAGTAGTAGTAGTAGTAGTAGTAGTAGTAGTAGTAGTAGTAGTAGTAGTAGTAGTAGTAGTAGTAGTAGTAGTAGTAGTAGTAGTAGTAGTAGTAGTAGTAGTAGTAGTAGTAGTAGTAGTAGTAGTAGTAGTAGTAGTAGTAGTAGTAGTAGTAGTAGTAGTAGTAGTAGTAGTAGTAGTAGTAGTAGTAGTAGTAGTAGTAGTAGTAGTAGTAGTAGTAGTAGTAGTAGTAGTAGTAGTAGTAGTAGTAGTAGTAGTAGTAGTAGTAGTAGTAGTAGTAGTAGTAGTAGTAGTAGTAGTAGTAGTAGTAGTAGTAGTAGTAGTAGTAGTAGTAGTAGTAGTAGTAGTAGTAGTAGTAGTAGTAGTAGTAGTAGTAGTAGTAGTAGTAGTAGTAGTAGTAGTAGTAGTAGTAGTAGTAGTAGTAGTAGTAGTAGTAGTAGTAGTAGTAGTAGTAGTAGTAGTAGTAGTAGTAGTAGTAGTAGTAGTAGTAGTAGTAGTAGTAGTAGTAGTAGTAGTAGTAGTAGTAGTAGTAGTAGTAGTAGTAGTAGTAGTAGTAGTAGTAGTAGTAGTAGTAGTAGTAGTAGTAGTAGTAGTAGTAGTAGTAGTAGTAGTAGTAGTAGTAGTAGTAGTAGTAGTAGTAGTAGTAGTAGTAGTAGTAGTAGTAGTAGTAGTAGTAGTAGTAGTAGTAGTAGTAGTAGTAGTAGTAGTAGTAGTAGTAGTAGTAGTAGTAGTAGTAGTAGTAGTAGTAGTAGTAGTAGTAGTAGTAGTAGTAGTAGTAGTAGTAGTAGTAGTAGTAGTAGTAGTAGTAGTAGTAGTAGTAGTAGTAGTAGTAGTAGTAGTAGTAGTAGTAGTAGTAGTAGTAGTAGTAGTAGTAGTAGTAGTAGTAGTAGTAGTAGTAGTAGTAGTAGTAGTAGTAGTAGTAGTAGTAGTAGTAGTAGTAGTAGTAGTAGTAGTAGTAGTAGTAGTAGTAGTAGTAGTAGTAGTAGTAGTAGTAGTAGTAGTAGTAGTAGTAGTAGTAGTAGTAGTAGTAGTAGTAGTAGTAGTAGTAGTAGTAGTAGTAGTAGTAGTAGTAGTAGTAGTAGTAGTAGTAGTAGTAGTAGTAGTAGTAGTAGTAGTAGTAGTAGTAGTAGTAGTAGTAGTAGTAGTAGTAGTAGTAGTAGTAGTAGTAGTAGTAGTAGTAGTAGTAGTAGTAGTAGTAGTAGTAGTAGTAGTAGTAGTAGTAGTAGTAGTAGTAGTAGTAGTAGTAGTAGTAGTAGTAGTAGTAGTAGTAGTAGTAGTAGTAGTAGTAGTAGTAGTAGTAGTAGTAGTAGTAGTAGTAGTAGTAGTAGTAGTAGTAGTAGTAGTAGTAGTAGTAGTAGTAGTAGTAGTAGTAGTAGTAGTAGTAGTAGTAGTAGTAGTAGTAGTAGTAGTAGTAGTAGTAGTAGTAGTAGTAGTAGTAGTAGTAGTAGTAGTAGTAGTAGTAGTAGTAGTAGTAGTAGTAGTAGTAGTAGTAGTAGTAGTAGTAGTAGTAGTAGTAGTAGTAGTAGTAGTAGTAGTAGTAGTAGTAGTAGTAGTAGTAGTAGTAGTAGTAGTAGTAGTAGTAGTAGTAGTAGTAGTAGTAGTAGTAGTAGTAGTAGTAGTAGTAGTAGTAGTAGTAGTAGTAGTAGTAGTAGTAGTAGTAGTAGTAGTAGTAGTAGTAGTAGTAGTAGTAGTAGTAGTAGTAGTAGTAGTAGTAGTAGTAGTAGTAGTAGTAGTAGTAGTAGTAGTAGTAGTAGTAGTAGTAGTAGTAGTAGTAGTAGTAGTAGTAGTAGTAGTAGTAGTAGTAGTAGTAGTAGTAGTAGTAGTAGTAGTAGTAGTAGTAGTAGTAGTAGTAGTAGTAGTAGTAGTAGTAGTAGTAGTAGTAGTAGTAGTAGTAGTAGTAGTAGTAGTAGTAGTAGTAGTAGTAGTAGTAGTAGTAGTAGTAGTAGTAGTAGTAGTAGTAGTAGTAGTAGTAGTAGTAGTAGTAGTAGTAGTAGTAGTAGTAGTAGTAGTAGTAGTAGTAGTAGTAGTAGTAGTAGTAGTAGTAGTAGTAGTAGTAGTAGTAGTAGTAGTAGTAGTAGTAGTAGTAGTAGTAGTAGTAGTAGTAGTAGTAGTAGTAGTAGTAGTAGTAGTAGTAGTAGTAGTAGTAGTAGTAGTAGTAGTAGTAGTAGTAGTAGTAGTAGTAGTAGTAGTAGTAGTAGTAGTAGTAGTAGTAGTAGTAGTAGTAGTAGTAGTAGTAGTAGTAGTAGTTGTTGTTGTTGTTGTTGTTGTTGTTGTTGTTGTTGTTGTTGTTGTTGTTGTTGTTGTTGTTGTTGTTGTTGTTGTTCTTGTTGTTGTTCTTGTTGTTGTTGTTGTTGTTGTTGTTGTGGTAATAGTCGTAGTAGTCGTTGTTGTAATAGTACTAGTAGCAGTAGTAGTAGTAGAAGTGGTAGTACTGATAGTTGTAGTAGTAGCAGAAGTAGTAGTATAAGTAGATGTTGAAGTGGTAGTAATTTACTAGTACTGAAAGTATATTAGTGGGTGTAGTAGTAGAAGTATAAGTAATAACGATAGTAGCAGTAGTAGTAGCAATAGTAGCAGTAGCAGTAGTAGTAGCAGTAATACTAGTGGCAGTAGTAGTACAAGTATTAGTGGAGTTAGTGGTAGTTATTGCAGTAGTAGCATAGCATTAGTGCTAGTAAAAGTAGTAGTGGTAGCAGTTTTAGCAGTAGCAGTAGTAGTAGTAGTGGTTGAAGTAGTACTAGTAGTTATATTAGTATTAGTAGTGGTAGTAGTCCTATTCGGAGTAGTAGTAGCAGTAGTAATATTAGTGATAGTGGTAGTGGTAGTATTAATAGTTGTGATAGTAGTAGTAGTGATTGTGGTAGTGGCAGTAGTAGTAGTAGTATTAGTAATAGTACCAGTGGTAGTAGAAGCTGTAGTAGTAGTTGTAGTAGTAGTAATTGTACTAGTAATAGTTTTCGTAATAGTAGTCGTATTCGTAGTAGTAGAAGTATCAGTAGTAATAAAAGTAGAAGTAATAGTAGTAGTTACAGTTATGGTAGTAGTAGTATTAACATTAGTTGTTGTTGAGGTGGTAGTGTGGTAGTCGTAATAGTAATAGTAGTAGTAGTAGTGGTAGTTGTCGTCGTAGCAGTGGTAGTGGTACTAGTCGCAGTCGTCGTAATAGTCTTAGTAGTAATTATCTTGATAGTAATGGTAGTAGTGATAGTAGTGGAAGGAGTTGTGATGGTAGTAGTGATGTTATTTGTAGTAGTACCAGTAGTAGAAGTAGTTGAAGCTGTAGTGGTGGTAGATTTTGTTGTAGCTTTTGTCACCCTGAGCTGACCCTGTGACCTTAAACATCAGTCTAATGCACTATTGGAAGCTAGCCTACCAAGTGTTGGCGCAACGCAGCGTAGCCGTCATCTTATGTCGAAACAGTAATCGATCTCATCTGGAAGGCAATGAGTGAAGAGTAGCCTGACGTACTTGACTTAACTTTCGACGTAAAGTGAAGATGGATTGTACATCTAACCGCTGGTCTAAGACCAGCCGTAACCTAGTTTACGGTGAGACTGATTTCTACTTGATCCAGCTCTTGAACGGATATGAATGTTTCCGGTCTCACTTGCATAATTTGCACATAGTTTTGCTTATAAACTACAAAATAAAGATGCAAAGCAATTTGAACACGTTATTTAGGAGAAACTTCAATGAAGATTCATAAATTATGCCGGATCATACTGCAAAATATGCGGACTTTTCATTGTATAAACTCCATAATGAGTGACACTTCTCCTTTATCTTGGGATTGCTTTTGTTAAGCTCGTTAAATATTTTAGGACCTATGAAATATTTTGTGTCAAAGAGCAGAAACTGCAAGAAGAAAATTGTGCATTTGTTTGACCAACAAGAATCATACCAGGTGGTAAAAATAATAACATATAATCCATAGTCATATTAAACTATAAAATGTTTCATTGAGGTATTTAATTAAATAAAAAAAGAAGCTGGATTAGGATTGAAGTGAAAATTTATTCATTTTCATTTGAAAATTTACAAGTGAAAATTTACTGCAAAAATCGTTCATATTCCTTAGTTCCTAATTAATTACAAAATATCATCATCACATTCAGCTTTTTCAACCGTATTTCTATTTCTATGATTACTGTAACGTATGTTACTTGGGTACTTACTCGTATCCACGATAGTCTCTTGCGATCCCTTCGTGTAATACTCAGTATGCATCTTTCCACGGCTCTTTCAACAACCTGGAGTTTCCCTGTTATTCCAGTTGTTAGCGGCCATCTTTCACTACCGTATAGCTGGTAGAATACATTGGTCGAAGCTTTTCATTTGCAAGTGCATCTTCATTTTAAACTTGAATATAATCGAGTTCTTCCTGAAAGAACTGCATGCCATCTTGATTCGTCCATTGATTTCTGGTAGTAGTGAACCGGGTTTCTATATTAGCTGACCAAGACATATTCTTCGACTATTTCTAGTGTTGTGTTGTATTTCCGTGAGGGCTTATGTAATCGTTGAACATGATCTTGGTTTTTCTTAGGTTCGTTTTCAAGCCAACTTTTCCAATAGCCGCGTTGAGTTCATTAAGCTGTTCTTGTGATTCCGCTTGGCTGTTGTCTATCAGTACTACATTATCGCAAATCTCAAATGGTTGAGGTGCTCACCATCGAGGCTCCATCCTTAATCCTTCCAATGTAGAGTTCGGAAGATGCCCTCTAATGTGGCGTTGAAGATAATTGGCGATATGGTTTTTCCCTCTCTTACATCCTTTATGTGGGAAACTCTGGAGTGTTTTCTAGTACTTTGACCTTTGCTCTAGCATTACGGCCGATGTAAGCGAGTACTTCCACGTATGTTTTGTGTATGCTTACGTTTTTTATGCATTGATTATTGCATCAGGGAATACTGATTCAAAGGACTTTCTCAAAGTTGTTATGTGTTTTCAAAGAAATATAATAAAATAATAAAAATATAATTAATAATGAATAAATAATAATCGGGCAACCGATCGTTTGCACCCGCAGCGAAAGAAACGAACAAGTTTAAAGAGACAGGGTTATTTGAAAATACAAAGGCCGCATAATGGCGGCCGAAGAAAGTTACTTTAAACCGACTAGATCACCGCGTGGGCGTGGGGGTTAGGACATTATTTAAGCCCTGATCCTTCCATGTTACATACACACACACACAGAAAGCTTACTCCTTCATATTAGATTAAAATAAGAGGATCAAAAATCAAAAGATGTGAATTGTGCACCTGTGAATTGTGCTGCGCTGATTCTGACCACCTGTCAATTGTGTTGCGCTGACTCTGGACACCTATGAATTGTGCTGCGCTGACTCTGAACACCTCTGAATTGTGCTGCGCTGATTCTGACCACCTGTCAATTGTGCTGAGCTCATCCTGACCACCTGTCAATTGTGCTGCGCAGATTCTGACAACCTGTCAATTGTGCTGAGCTGATCCTGACCACCTATCAATTGTGTCAGCTGATTTCGGGACTCCACTTGTTCTGCTGCGCTGCCTCTAATCGTGTTTCCTGTAGCACGAATCTGCACCTTAACTGGTTTCCACGGATCCACCTATTCTGCTACGCTTCCTCGGATCGTGCTTCCTCTAGCACGAATCTGCACCTTAGCTGGTTTCACGATTCAACGGTTCTGCTGCGCTACCTGGGATCGAGCTCCCTCTATTGATTGATAGTACTATTTAGTCCTATTGGATGATTTTCTTGATACTTGATACTGTTTTTTTTTTGACATTTAAATTTACTAAGACTTTTTTTTATTTTTTATTTTTTGTTTGTTATCAATATTATTTAACTTAATACCTAAATCTAACTATAAATGTTTCTATTTTAATTTTATTCTTACTTCTATTTCATCTCGTATGATTTTCTTTTCACTTAAAAATATGGGAACATATAAAAAACTTAACCAAAACAATTAATTATTATATTCAAAATTAATTGTTATTTTATTTATTCATTAATTTATTTAATGTCGTGTGTTTAATGTAATGTGTGTAATTTATTCATTTATTATTTAAATGTTTGTTTAATGTCGCCTACACCTCGGAATACGTAACAAAGTCCATAAAGGCCAATGCTAGGGGTTGCTCATACTCTTTATATCTACTCAAGACTGCTGTATCCACTTCTGAAACCAGCCTGCTCCCGTGGCTGTTCGGCTTCTAGGGCTGTTTGTATTCGGTTGCTGATGAGCTTCGTGAATACTTTGTAGAAGACCGATAATAGAATTAAAAAATACAGTATAGCATAGTATAAAATCTATAGTATATAAAATAGTACCTTTAATTTAAAATTTAAACCGCGACATCTTAAGTTAGGTAAATTAGTTTTGAGTTAGCTTTATGCTGGAAATGTTCGAATCGCCTTTTCAGTTGAAACCCAATGTGATCTGTCATATGTAGTTTATAATTCCAACTTCTAAATTTTACCGTATTTGTTCTCATTTCAAAGGAAAATTTAAAAACTAAATAAATTGCTTTAACAATGCTATTATATCTATATTGGAATTATGTAATTTACGAAGCGATCTTCTGCCGAACGATTACAAGCCATATGCAGAACAGGAATCTGGAATCTTTGTAGAGGGAACAAGATTTGGAAAATATTCTAAAGGGCCACCTTGCGAGAGGATGATATAAGTAGATATAAATTTCGCCCGTGTGAAGTAAGGTGCGTATAGACAATATCTGAAGAATTTAAACAGTGCACACAAAAACATCAATTGAAAAATGGAGAAAAAAATATTAAAAACAATTTCGAACTCATCAAATCATATGCAGTGACGGAAATGTCATTTTAGCTTCTAAAGACCAGTTTTAAGATTTAAACTGCTAAGACAAACAACCAGAAGAAGAATATATTTTCCATTCTACAGGGAAAAATAAATTCTGAATATTAAAAGTTAAACGGATTGTGGGTGCATGTTACGTTCCGCTCCCGCGAACCCTTGAAAAAGTAATAACTGACCAGAAGCTAATTGAAACTAACACATGAAACATCCACACAATTCCACGACTAGATAGAGTTATAATATGAAAATCTTTTTAGGTATTGTTTTTTAGGTATGTATGAAGGTATTATATATGAAGGTATGTTCTCTCCATAACACAAATCTAGGTGTAGTTATGGAGGGGAGATGCGATCAGACCTACTTCTATTACTAAGCTTAGTAATAACTTATAACGCCTATTTGGCTGAACGTTAGAGCTAATGCTTTTTTACCTTAAAATAAAAATTAAGCTTTCTTCATATATCTAAAGAGGTCAGCCCCTGCGTGTTGGGAGCAGTCACTGTGTAGAAACGGGGTTTTGGGGTGGAATTGATTTCATCGGGATTGTAGTTGGCCAGTATATTAGTTGGTAATAGGTAGTAGGGGCTGCTGCTGGAGCTGCAGATGCCCCTGGGGATATGGTGAGCCAGGTTGGGAAGGAGTACGCTATAATTGGTCTTATTAATGTTTTGTACGTAAGGACTTTGACATGTAGTTGGAGGGATTTCGAGGAAAGGAGGGGAGCTATCAGCTTTGTTTAAGGCTTTTCTAGCGTGTGGGTTCATTTAATATTGTTCGTGTAATTTACACCTAGATATTTGATAGTTTCTTTAAGAGGAATGGATTCTCTTTCAGTGTGTACCTGTAAGAGTCTACTTTCTTTCATCGTTAATCGATGTCTTTTAACGTTAGCATTACGAAATCATATATGTCCGCATTTGTCCGCGTTGATTGTAAGATCCCATTTATTGAGATATAGTGCCACTGTGTCGATTGCTCTCTGCAGCTTAGTATGCGCCTAAGAAGGAAGAGCATGTTAAAAGTATGTCGTCAATACAGTTAAAAGTATGTCGTCAGCATACATGATAGCCTCCAGTAGCGACTCGAGGATCATGG
This sequence comes from Stratiomys singularior, assembly GCA_954870665.1. Lineage (NCBI taxonomy): Eukaryota > Metazoa > Arthropoda > Insecta > Diptera > Stratiomyidae > Stratiomys > Stratiomys singularior. The sequence continues at coordinate 56,349,570 of OX940877.1, forward strand.
AAAACGGATGGTGTCGTGGTCTTTGGATGTCATAGAGAAAGAAGTTGGATGTATCCTTGTGAGCCGCCGGATAGGAGTGGGATAGGTCGGGATGAATCTTGAGCAATGTTAATCACAGCAAATATATCCTGTAAGAAGCTGGGTAGGATACGGATTAGGGCTATTGGACTGCAAGCTGACATTAGTTTGAATATTAGGCCTTGAATGATCCAATGCGCACGCTACTTTGCAATTTTTATTTTAGCTTAGGGATGGGAATTAGTTGGCTTACTTTCTAAGTCTTTGGGAAATACCCATTGTTTATGCAATAATTGCTCATTATGGTAAGGGTTGGAGAGATAAGAAGGCCACATTTCTGTTGAACTTTATTAGGTATGCCTTACAAGCCGTGGGATGTTTAGTTCAGCAAAAATGTGCTCTAATTCGGGTATTTTGGTGAAGATATCACCGAAGATTTTGTGGCGTGGTGAAGAGGCTCTGGAAGCGTTTACTGATGTTACTCGTTTCCTGTGTAGTCTTTTCGTTCTGGATTTGATTTGCAGAAGAGCGTTCTCGGTAAAGGTGACATAGAAAGCTTCTCAGAGGCGGACTTTCTCACCAGGGGAGGCAATGGATCTGTTTCCAAACTTAAATTGGTCTCTGTCTATGTAGAATTTAGTGGAATGGCGGCCGGTAAGGATGTTAATTTGACGTAAGGAATTTGCCGTCCTTACGTCACAGTCCTTACGGCGGCCAGTAAGGACGTCTGATGAGAGTTTAACTGAGTTGGGTCTGATTTAATGAAAATGAGTTGAGTAATGCCGATGAAAAGTACGGTTTAGCCTTTTAAACATGCTTTTGTTTAGTTGAGTTAGAAGGGATTATGTGAAGAACGATGTCTGGGTTGTTCAGGAAACGGTTATCTGGTGGCTTTGGTGGTATGAGGCTTTCTAGATCTAGATCTAGATCATCCCTGAATGTGATGGGAAAGTAATATATTTATAAGAAGAATAAGTTCCAGTTAAAAGGTCTTGTGATATAATAAAGTTATCTAGGAAAAACTGCCCTGGGGAAAGTTGGGACGCCCGCGTTAACGATACAACACGTGAGGTCCGGATCAGAAAAAAACTATTGGAACAATGCGTTTGCATTTGTATTCCGTTTAGAGTCTCCCCAGTGCTAGTGTCTGGCATTGAAATCACCGCCTAGCAGGAATGATCCATAGGTACAAGTAATGGCTTGGATTCTATTCAGTACTGTTATGAGTGAACCTGAATGTGTGAGTGTGGGGATACGAGAATAAACATTGAATAGAGTAGATGGCGCGTCAGTGCAAGAGCGATCACCACGTGCAGAACATCGGGCTTGTAACAGTTCATAAGTATAATAAAAATCAACGTTAATCACATTAACCTGTTGCATTTTAATTACATACCTACAATTATAACATGGCGCTGTGGCTGAAAAAGACTCAGGTCCATAAATCAGTAAGTGCTCATCTCTATAGGAAGATGGTTCGGAAAAAAAGTGAAATTAGATAAGTGGATGATGTGTAGTAAACGGGTGTAGAGTGTAGGAAGTTCAAGGTGAATCATCGGTCGATGTATATAACACATTGGAATTGACTGATGTTGAAAAAAAGAACTTTGAGATGGTATTGAAAAAAATTGAGACTATTTCGTGGCTATAAAAAATGAGAGTGAGAGTTTGTATTTATTTTTTACGAGATATCAAGATCCTGGTGAAATGTTTGATGCGTATGTAACGGAATGAAGAAAACTGAGTGTGGATTGCAATTTTGGTAGTTTGAAAGATCGCCTACTTCGAGATCGGATTGCAGCCGGGATAGCAGACAAAAGAGTCAAAGATAGATTGTTACGTGAAAGTAAATTAACAATTGAGAAAACCATCAAAATATGTAAAAGAACAGAGTTATCCGAACAGTAAGTACAGAAGTTTGAACCAGTCAAAGAAGTTGCGTAGGTAGAAAAACAACAATGTAATATCATTTCTGAGAATCGAGATAGCAAAAGTGGCACAGGCTGGAAGACGAGCCGAATTCAAATGAAGGTGACGTCAGCATCGGCGAGAGAATCCACTGAAGCAGAACAACAACAGAGAACGTGCCAGAGCTGTGGTTATACGCATAGCTTCAGGGAAATGTCCGGCGTTTCAAAAAGAATGTAAACAATGCGGTATGGTAGGGCATTTTGCGAGAATGTGTAGAAATAAACCTTCAATAAGAGTGGTTAATGTACAGGCGGATAATGAGTCAAGTAGTGAGTCTGATAATGATAATTATCAGGAATTTCTCTGCGATTGGGTTAGTGTAGATTCGGTAAACGCTCGGGAGGAATGGACACAAAATGCAGTGATTCTAGAGCCTAATAAAAAAGTTGCATGCAAAATTGTTACGGATGCGCAATGTAACATGCTGACTGTTGAGATATGTAAATAACAATAGTAAAGAATGTCGTAAATCGAACGTAATTTTCAAAAACTATTATAAGAAGGTAGTTAAAACTTTGGGTAGAGTAAGTTTGAACTGTAAACTAGGAGGTATAGAAAATCCTGTCGATTTTGATTCTGTCGATTTTTATGGTAATAGTACACTAAAATTCGGGTTAAAAAGTTCTATTGAATTTATTCAGCAGCAAGAATTGTTCCAGAAGATGAAGATCAATATGTTGAAGTGGTAAATGGTTCTTCAGTTAGTAAAGAACATGAAATAATAAACAAAATGAGGGCATATTTAATGGGTACGGTATAATAAAAGGTTTTCAATATAGAATAGAATTGAAAGAAGGAAGCGTCGGGAAAGTAGAGCCATGCAGGCATGTTCCATTTAAATTAATAAATAAATTGAAACTTTAACGAATAGAATGGAATGGAATTGAAAAACCAACTGATTTTGTAAATTCATTACCACAATATTTGAATTCTTGTATTAAAAGAGAACATCTACATCTTCCTACAATTGATGAAATAGCGACAAAGGTCAAAACAGCTATATATTTTACCAAATTGGATGCAAATAAAGACTTTTGGTAAGTAAAATTAATTAAGGGTCGTAGGGAACTAACAATATTTAACACTCCATTTGGTAGATATCATTTTAATAGGCTACTATATGGCAGCCCAGAAGTGTTTTATAGAGTTTTTACGCAAATATTTGACGATATTGAAAATGCTGATGACATGTTTATAGGGGCTGAAACGAAAGAGCAATTGTCACTAATTATGTATAAGGTTTTTGATAGATCTCGAAAGTATGGCATAAAGTTTAATTTTAGCAAAAGTGCATTTATGGTAACTAAAGTTAAATACCTAGGACATATACTAAGAGGAAATGGAATTGAAGTAGATCATGTAAAAGAAGAATCAATTGAAAAAATGAAAGTGCCAAAGAATAAAAAAGAATTGCTATCGTTTTTCGGAACTGTAAACTATGTATCTGAATTTATACCAAATGCGGCACAGTTGACAAATAGTCTAAGACAATTAACAAAAAAAGGATGTAATATTTGATTCGGGCGACATACAAAAAAATCGTTCGAAACGCTTAAGTTTAATCCTCCGGTAAGATATTGTTTAATCCTCCGGTACTAGCATACTTAAACAAACCAATAGTCTTAAGTGTGGATGCATCTAGTGAAGGATTGGGATGTGTGCTTATCTAGGATGAAAGGCCAGTGGCGTATGGTTCGCGTGCATTAACTGAGACTGAAAAAATGTATAGTCTGAAATTAGTAAGTTTGTAATTGAAAAAGAAAGTTAAGCTACAGTGTTTGATTGTCATAAGCTCAATCAATATTTGTTTGATCAGAGCTTTTTAGTAGAAACCGATCATAAGCAACTGATCCATATTTTTCAAACACCTATGAATAAATGTGCGCCTCGTATACAAAGAATGAGAATCAGTACTCATAACTTTAATTTCGAATTGAAACTTGTACCTGGTAAAAAGTTATTAATTGCAGATCATTTAAGTAGATCACATTTGCAAAACTTTTTGAACCATGTAAAAACTGGATGGTGAGAAAATGAAGCAAAAGTGGCGGAGAACGCAAAAGAATACTTTAGTTTTAAGGGTGAGTTATCAGAATGTAATGGTGTATTACTAAAAAATACTTGTATAGTTGTACCAAAAACAATGAAAAACGCGATGTTTGAAAACATTCACTATGCTCATTTCGGTAAAGAAAAGTGCAAAGCTGTAGCGAGAAAAATAGTATTTTGACCAGTTCTGTCAAAACAAATTGATGATTTAGTGGGTAACTGTTATATCTGCAACAGTATCCAAAGAAGTTACTGTAAAGAACCAATGATTGAAAAAATACTACCAAAGAATTCGTGGGAAATAGTACCGTCGGATATCTTTATTTGTTAGGTAGAAAAATTTTAATGATAGTTGATACATATATTAAGTTTTTAGACGTGCAACAATTGAATGCTTTGTGTACAGAAACTACGATTCAGTTGATAAAAGAAAATGTTCTCGCTGTATGAAGTACCAAAAGTTTTATATACAGATTCAAGGAGTCAATATACAAGTAAATAGTTTCAAAATTCGAAGAGCAATGAGCAACTCCTAAACATCATCAATCGAATGATCTAGCGGAAAGACACATTCAAATTTTAAAAAACATTTTAAGACAATAATGCAAGAAGGAAAAGATATAATGTAATGGCTTTATTACAATTGAGAAATATGCCTTTTGATAATCAGGGGACAACGTCAGCGGAATGTATGTTTGAAATGTAGTTAGAAATGTAATAACGAGTATTAACAATTATAAAATTGAGCCAAAAAAGTTCATAAAAGTTTTAAAAGGAAGACAGGAAAAACAAAAATATTATAATAATAAAGGTTCCAAAAGTCTTTAGGAATTTCAAGTCCGTGAAAAAGTAAAAGTTCATGCAGAAGGAAAAAATACAGTACCTCATAGAAGTGGTATAGTAATTGAAAAACATCAAAATCCGAGATCATACACGGTAAAAACTGAGCAAAATACTAGATTGACACATAATTGAAAGGATCTATCTAAAGGTAATGAGTACAATGAAATATGATTTGAAGAGGATTTAGAGATACCGTTAGAAACCACACCGACAATAGTAGCCAGTAATGATAATAATTGTAATACAACCAAAAATATTGTTAATCAGGAGACTAACCATGCACCAGTTGTAAGCATAAGATCGGGTCGCATAATCAACAAACCATCGTATTTGAAAGATTATGTATGCGCTATAAATGTCTGGTAATAATACGTAATACTTAATATGTAATAAGAATCAGTTGGATTATTTAAACTAGAGAAAACCAGATGTTATGAGTTAGCAATTCCAAAAGGCACCCGGTGAGCTTGCCGACAAAAGTCGCAAGAATCAAGAATCGAAGCAGCAGATTGCAAACCTGCAAACAAAAAAGTTAGGAAGATATGTAACTATGTATGATATGATATGTAATGTAGATATATGTAACAAATATAAGAACCGGAGGTTTGAGAACTCCTCGTCATCCTCCAACAAAACTGTCTCTTCTTCTGAAGGAGAGGTAGAAGAACAGGTAGGCGAAGAAGCGGAACTGATTGACGACGAAATGGAAGAAGATGTGCAGGAAGACGAGGAGTTTCCACCCCTCCCAGCCCCAAAACCATCTTCTACCTTCCACGACCTAAAAACTACTTCCGAACCACCCAAACAATCAGCCCCATCCACACCTAAGATAACAGACAAGACCCAAGCTACAAACGAACAAAAACGCACAGTTCCTTTCATTCTGCGTGAACCTGACAAGTGGACAACCCTGAACAAACTTATTAGACAAAACAAAATAATGTGTCACAACTGCCAGCAGTTTGGACTTTCTTCGGGCAATTGTCACGCTCAAGCTCGGTGCGTGAAATGCCATGGCTTACACCATTTTAAGCAATGTAAGAAGAAACAAGAGGAGAAGCCGAAATGTGTCAGCTGCGGTGGAGAACATCCCGCAGATAGCTGCCCAAAACACTAACCCTACACAACACAAGCACCAAGGCGCACCACCACAACACACTGCACGAGCAAACAAAAACACCCAACCACAAAAACATTCACACCACTAGACATGGGAAAATTCTTCGCCACCTTGCAATCACAGTTTCAACTGATGATGCAGGATATGATATGGTCCAAGGCATGTTTACAGCACAAGCACACTAGTACACAAATGAATCAGCGTGATCAAATTTATATTCTCACATGGAATGCAAATTCCCTTATTCAACGAACCGGAGAGTTTATTCTGGACAATAAATTCCAGATTATTCTTCTCCAGGAAACTTTTTTGAAGCCCGGAACGCGTCTCCAATTCCCCAACTAAAAACTATACAGAAACGATAGATTAACTGGTAAGGGAGGAGGAATGGCCATTCTTGTGAGAAGAAATGTTAATCACGACCTGATTCACACACCACACCGCACAAAAACAGAAGTTACAGCCATCAAAGTGCGAACGGACTCCTTTGAATTTGTGGTTATTTCGGTGTACAACCCACCAACAAATAGGCAAATAGAACCTCCACAGCCTATTTCAGATAGAAGCAGCGCTTTTAATTATTGGAGACTTCAATGCCTACCACAGGCATTGGATCGCTGTGAGAAGTAATCAAGCTGAGACTGAGCTAAATAGATTCTTCACAAGAACGAACGCAAGCCTGCACTTACCCAACGAACTAATACATTTCGGTCGAACACGAGGAAATATCCTCGACTTCGAAATCCTCCGCAAATTCAACGCCAGTATAAAAATAAATGTCCTCAATGAGCTCTCCTCGGATCATCAACCTTTCCACTTCTTAATTGAGAACGTCTTCATTGACGATCCTCCAAAAGTTAAGAAGAAAATTAACTAGCAAGCTTTCCATGACTATTTGGCTAGTGAAAGTTTGACGTAAAATGTAAACACAGCAGATGATGTCGAAAAAATGATAGAAAAAATAGAACCCCTATGAACTCTCTCGCGAAATTAAGGCCATGATAAGGAGGAAGAATAAATATCGGAGAAAAGCTAGGAGCACACGTGATCCTAAACTACAAACGAAAGCAAACCAATTTTCCGTTTACGTACATTCCCCAAAGCATCGAAATCGGCTATCGTAACGGTTATATCTAAGCCCCACAAAAACCATGCCTTCCCACAAAACTGGAGACTAATACGTCTTCTCTCGTCTATCTCCAAAATGGCAGAAAAGGCACTGCTGATAAGGTTAAACGAAGTGATAGCCGAAAAACACATTCTACCCGATAAACAATTTGGTTTCAGAGAAGCACACTCCGCGGAACTCCAACTTACAAGGGTGATCCAACATATCAGAAATGGCATGAATCGCAGGAAGTCAACAGCCCTAGTTATGTTTAACATAGCCAAAGCCTTTGAAAAAGTCTGGCATGCAGGACTTATTTTCAAAATGCATGAGTTCTCTATCCCCCTTCCATGTATACAACCCACTTACGCCTTTCTAAAATGCCGATAAAACTCTTAAATCTGCCGATTCAAACTTTTAAAGTTTGAATACATGATCACCTCTCAAGCCTGCGAACGATTCAAGCTGAAGTTGCACAAGGATGACCCATCTCACCAACACTATACAAACTATACACCGCAAACATTTCCCTCTTGCCGAACAATGTACAAGTTTCACTATATGCAGACGATACCTGCATATACTATACTTCAAGAAAAGCAGAAGTCATTACCACAAAACTGCAACACCCAATTGATGTAATCCTAGAATACTTCCGTAAATGGCGTATTGCAATCTTAATAAACAAAGACAGGACAAAAGCCATGATAATTTCCAGATGTAGAAGTCAACGACCAACGCAACTTCACATAAACACAGAGACAATACCCTGGAGCAGAACTGCCAAGTACTTAAGACGAACAATCGACCACAGCCTGACATGGAAAGACCTTATACGAACGAAACAAGCACACTGTTTGGGTATACTGTGCTCCCTCAATCCGCTCCTTAAGTCAGGTCAATTAAACTTAAAAAACACACTGCTTATCTTCAAACAAATAATTAGACCGGCATTAATTTACGGTAGTACCGCTTTCTGTCAGACAACCAAGACGCACAAAAACCCTCCAATCCCTGCAAAATAAAGCACTACGGGAGATTTTTCGAATTCCATGGTACATTAGGAACACGGACATACACAAAGACTTACGACTGGACAAGATAGAAAAATACATACGCGACAAAGCATTAAAACTGTTCGACGAAATAGACGAAATTCCAAACAGTACCATGGAATTCCTGAAAACCCCACTCTCGGAAATACAAAACACATACCTGTGCCTCTGATCAATAGTAACTGACAGGACTTAATAGAGTTTTGCGTTAGCTGTGGTGAGTGTTCAACACTCACAGACAGAAATGTAAGAAAAGTGCTAAATCTTACTAGCTCCAAGTATCGCATACTCCAAGATGTTACGATTAAATCTGTGTGTGTGAGTGTGGGGATACGCGAATAAACATTGTATAGAGTAGACGACGCGTCAGTGCAAGAGCGATCACCATGCGCAGAAAATCGGGCTTGTAACAGTTCATAAGTGAAATAAAGATCCATGTCAATCACATTAACCTCGTGCATTTTAATTACATACCTACACTTATAACAAATATTAGGGATACTAATGGACCACATTTGCCAGGTAAATATAAGGATCCAACTAGGATTTTAGCAGGGGAGCCATTTGCCGTCTAATTCGGAAGGAAGCTGATTGATGTTTGAAGCTGATTTGGTGTACTGAAAGCTAGTCTCGGAAAAGGATAGGGGTGTCCCTGCATTCATCATTGCGAAGCATCTGGTAATCATTCACCTGGACTCTGTGCCTCGCTCTCAAAATTGTTTCTTTCAGGAGGATGATGTCAGGTCTGCAGGCTTTGGATAGATCACATAGATATTTTAAGGGATAAGGGAATTGATGTTAAGGCTGGCTATGCTTAGATTATTTACCACCATTGAGATTTAAATAGATTTCAAGAAGTATGACTTCTTTGTCTTTCGGGGAAGTAGACTCAAATATAGCCCAGATGTCTTAAATTTTTTTAGTAAGCAGGTCTTGTGTTGCTTCCTGCAGGCACTGAATGGGGTTACGCGTTGTTCCTGATGACATGGGTTGACCTTGTTTTACAATGTTGGCAAATGATATAGTGGAGACCAGAGTGAAGGGTACTGGAGCAGATCGGAAGAGGTTTGACGGATTGTGTAGTAGGAAGCCATGGGTGTGGAGCGGATCCCTCTCGCTAAATATGTTTGCAGCTCCGGACAGCCCGAAAAATTCGCTGGATGCCCTTCTGTTTGGCACATGACACAGGATAGGGAAGCACAAGGTAGCTCGCTGGTCTTCCTCGGGCAGACCGGAGAGCCATGCTTCTTCCCACGCAGCGGTCGAAAACCCACAGTTGGCAGAAACATGACCAAACCTTTGGCACTTATAGACCTGCACTAGGTCGCACTAGGTCTAGGTTGATATTGAATATTTTTCGGGCATTCTTGCTCAAATCCAGTAACATTCCCAGGAAAAAATGTAGCACGCATGTACTTAAATCGCCGTCACTACACTGTATGAGCAAACGAACTGTCCTTACATATATCCAAACAGAGTCAACTTGTTACTTATCACGGACAAATGACGAGTATTTCGTTGGGCTGCAGCCTTGGTGAAGCTAGCAAATTAAAAAGGATTTATACTTTTTAATAATTTAATGTCCTCGAGAACAAACACGATATGAATGAATTACGGATGGTTATCATTTCAATTCCAACATTTAATCATTTCCTCTGAAACCTGCCTCCGGATAACTTTCGCCTGCTTTTGTTTTTGAATAAATAAAGTTAAAATTATATAATTTAAATTGTATAGAAAAATAAGCACACCGTTTTCTTCAGTTTGTTATTCGTTTGTTTTAGCAACAAAGCCTTAAGGGCGATGATCCAATTTCTGCTGATGTTCTTTCGATAAGTTTTAAATGAATAAAATAGGTGTTAAATTTTACCTGGTATTCAGTTAAGTCCGAAATCGTGGGAGCCCAGATAACGAAATTTAAAAACTGTTCTTTTCTTTCAAAACGTGTGGAAGTTTTCCAATTCGCACAGTAAATTAAAACAATGACTCTCTTTGTTATGGATGAACTATGAGTAGATAGTTACTCATTCAAATTAATTGTAACCTACTGTGCATTATCATAAGTCGTTATCTTTCACTGTGCTTTCATACGTTAGGGTAGTATACAAGAGAGATAAAATTTGTGCCACAATGGGAGAATATGTATTGTTTTCGAGCTGTTTTCCAAAACAACGTGAATAATTGTTTGGTATTTATCATTTACCAATCATAATAATGTTATCAAATCGAGCATTAAATTTTCGGTGAAATTCATTACATTCACTGCGTAAAATTTATTGGATTTAACAATAATCTGTGACATATTGCAGATGCATTTGTAAAAGAAAATCAGCATATATACATAAATTCATTTTACCAAAACTTCCAGCTCGCAACATTCACCCCGCACAATCCATATTAACATCACTGAACCCCAGTCGGCAAACAAAAAATTATGTAAGATGACATTAGCATTTCTGTAATGAGTTCAAAACGCTGTTCATAAAGGAACTGACTGCTCTTAAGTGTCATATGGAACGAGGTGAACCGTCCTTTGGTTGGGTGAAGATCAGGTAAGTATGAATTAAATTTTATGCTAATATTGACCAAGAACAGAGGCCATTTCAGAGTATTTGCGTCACCCCGAAAACGTTCACTAAGGTCAGTCGGGTGATCAGTTACCTGAACTTGTTTAAATTCGTTTTCCAATTCGCTTCTTGTGAGGGGTGAACTTATATTCATGCAACAAGGCAAATATATAGCTTATAAAATATAGACCAAGTTTGCTTTATACTAATCGGTTGAATGTCCTTTAAGACGCTACGTGTTTTGATCAAATTGCAGTCGAACTCCTAAACGACAGTAGTTAATAATTTTAATTTGGTGAGCTAGTTACTCATTACTCATTAGTAATGAAATTTCTTTAACGTAAAAAAGGCAAGCGAATAGTTAGGGAAGCCTTGATGAAATATATGTACGACGACACTTTAACCCAAACACCAAAGAATTTGATGTGTTTTCAACAAATAGTTTCTTACTTTCGTATGAGGAAAAGGAAAAACATTTGCAATGTTAAATTAATTGCATTATCCATATACGGAACATAACGGGGATTCTATTCTTAAAGTAATTATTGGACTAATCCATAACACCCATTAATTTCTCAGTAGCTCAATTTAGTACGATTTGTACAACATTTGCGGATGCTTGACTTATTCCACTATCAACTCATAAACGCGATGAAACGTCGTTGTTTAGTAATTATTTCAATTTTGAAGATAGAATCTAGAAAGTAACGCCGACGAATATGATAACTTACTCAAGTAACTAAATTTTTATCAAAATTACCAGAACTACCTTCACAACTCCAGATCATTTAGTTGTGTACCGTTATATCCAAACGTCATACACATTCGAATTTGCATAAATGTCCCCATACGTAAAATGGTTAACCGTTGTGATATTATGCAACATATTGTACCAAAGTCTCCACCCGGCTCTATGCTTTTTTATCACATGAAGTCGACTGTGATACGTACGAACGTGATCATTAATGATGAGATTATTTAGGTACCAGATTATTCTGATATATGGAAACAGTCTAATTCAGGTTGCTTTAAAGTCTCATTTCAGCAATTTGCTGCCACCTTACGTGATAAAAACCCAAATTTAGATTTCAATAAAAAATACAAACAACAGGTGTCTGATAGGTATGGAGTGTTGGTTTTTTGCCAGGTAAAGTCTCAATTCGAATTTCGATCCTTTCAAAGATCTTATTGCTTTGCGTGACTGCTTCATAAAGTTTATGGTTTTCAGCTAAATCTGTTGCCGGACATGTCATGTACTTTTTATTCCGTTCAATATAAAACCGCATCTAGAACTTCAAAGTCGCATTTCCATACGATTGAATTTGAGGAAGAAAAAATAAAAGACGTTTTCTACAATCGCCACAAAATTGTCTAGGAATTGTTATGAGTTTAAGACAGAAATTCACCGACTAACTACTAGAATGCACAGCCTTGAAAAAGCCAAAAGTCAACGCTTTCAATCAAATCGACACCATGCTGATCCAGTTAAACTGTGCTTTTTCCATACTATGACCCATTATTAGAGCAGCAAATGTTACTTAAGATATTTTTAAAACTACGACTGAGCTGATTTACTTCCATAAAGTTTAAATGATTCGTAAATATGGGTTGTTTTCGTTCTAGAAAACTTGTCTGACATGTCGGATCATGTACTCTGGTTGAATGTGAAAGTGGCCCATAAAACCACACCAAGAGAATACTTTGAGAATGGAGAAATAAAGTCGGAGCAACCGCTTGATCTGAAGATCAATGTCTGCCAGATAATAAATTATCTGTAATATGTACACAACTCCCAGAAGAAACACAAATAATATCTTAGATAATATTTGATAAAATTCATAAACTCTTCAACATAGAGAAAGGCTGTATTACAAGATATAATAAATGTTGAAATTTTCAGGTCAAATAAAATTTAGAGATTATATTGTATTCGTTGAATTAGTTGCAATCTTGATTATCAATTTTTTATTTATGAAGTTTAAGGCTGTGAAATGATACGACACAAATCAAACAAATGTCAGAAATCAAACGAAAACCTTTTTCGAAAATAATCTACAAGAATTTTGGTTACAATAAGGCATAAGCGACATGTGTAACAGTCGTACTATTTTGTAGAAAGAAATACATTGCTAAAGTGGAAATATTCTAGTTTGATTCAGGACGCTAAGCATATTCCGGACTTTAAGCATTCATCTTTTAAAAATATTAAACCTTTCAAACCAAAGATCACACCAATAAGTGATGTTTTAAGCATGAAAAGGCGTGTTATGTTAGAATCAAGCTCGACAAAAACCATGGGGTCAGCACAATTTGCCAAACCAAAAGTTAAGTAGCAAGCCTAAACCAGAAAGTGGTGACCAACCTAAAGTTAAGAAGCGGGTCACATTTCAATTTGCTTAGATTCATTTCTGAATAAAAGTTTTTAACATGTTTATACAATTCAGAATTTTAGGTGACATTGCTAGTATTAAGATTTCTAATTTGAATCACTTACGTTGTTTATACTAGAAGACATCGTTGGTCAGGAAAAAAACAATATAAAAGAATCCGAAACTAGAAAGATAAGTGAGTATTAAATAATAAGTATGTAAGTTAGCTAGTCTAAAAAAAACATTCGGTTCGGTTCCAAGGTGTAATTTTTGAAAATAAAGCAGTCTTGACTCATTCAAATCTCGCAGACCCTCGAATGAAGGTGTTCACACAAAATTGCCCATGTGACTCTTAAAAATAGCCCATGTTTCTGGGAATGATGCCGATTAGAGAATTGAAATTCATCGTTACACGAGCACGTCCATGATTCACAAAACTTAAATGATCTGCAATTGAACCAACGCCCTTATAATTTGGGTGAAGTCATTTAGTTTGCCATTTTTCTGGACCATGTTTTTCCCTAAATCCACAAAACGTCCACCAAACTAAAACTTCACTATTTGTATTGAATCGTGAAAATCAACATTAAAAATCCTATTAATTTCTAGACATTGTTGAATCGTAAACATTTCAATGATCACTTGTAAATAGCACTGAGCATGCGTGATTACACTATGCTTTGCGTTTACACTATCCCTATGTCGTTTTATTTTCACAAACTTTGGTGAATGAATTCGTTTTGTATACTGAATGAGCTGGTTTAAACGATTGCAATGTGGTTTTAAAGTTAATCCAGTTTTTATCCAATCAATCCTTTATGTGACCCGCTAAGGCTTAATTTTGAACTTTATCACATGCAAGTGCATACGCCTTATTAGAAAAATTTTCGCGAGAATGCTACCATTGAGAACAGTGAAATGTAATTATCATAAAATAGTATTGTATATATTATTACGAAGGAAAGCTGAAGTACACTTTCACTTAAATGATTACGTCGACAAGCAAATTTGTCAGTTTAATTATATAGTTTTATCTAGTTTATCTCTTTTTGTAATCGTGTAGTTTCTTCTTCAAGTACTTTTATCATCATAAAATAAAATTGATATAGTACAAGTCTCTAGATTTTAAATATTTTTAATAGAATTTTAATAATCATTTTTTTGGATTTAGTATACAGAATTTCGGTTACATTCAAAGCTCTGCCCCTTTCAAAACCCAGTTTGAATTTCTTCGAAACTGATCATAAGAGTTGGTAATAAATTGCGTATATACTCTGATAAAACCTTCGCACATACTATTCAAATTTTATTCACCAAGATATTTACTGGGAAAAGGAAATCAGTGGCAAATGATCTCAAAATGAGACCATCGTATTTTCTTAAGTCGACGTTCACTGTCCTTTAATTGTGAAGAAAATTGGAGCAGGGTACCAATAAATTTACCTTAGTTCCAAACAAACGATTTTACCTGGGTCAGAAACGTTTAAATGAATGTTTAGGTCGTAAAACTTACGTATGCGGCGCAATTCATTAATGCTTTATAAACCAAGTACATTGTCTTTCCTTTAAAGATACTTTGGGTTACTTAACAATGGACAATACCCAAAAACCAATCCCTTTTCGTGAGATTTTGACCGTTAGTGATCAATTTGCATTTTGTGCCGGAATTCCGTCGAACGATGGACGGGCTTTAACATGTGCTACGTTGTGAACCTAATAGAATTCAGGTTACTTATTGCTCTATTTATTGATAAGGATTTATGGGTACCAACGGTCATTTCTTATTTACTATATCATGCGACCGACGCATATGTTTGAAGGAAATAAACGGCATGCTTTCCCTCCACTTTAGGATTCAAATCCCTTACATTATCTTATTGTATGCATTATCGAAGTTGTATTTGAGGATGATTGTTTCTTGGCATGAATTGAAAAGTAAGAGAGGAAAGTTTTTTCTAACCGAGGCGGTATTTGTATCACATTTGATAATTTATACAAGATCCTAGAAAATGTTTATTTAATTTGTTTGTTTGATAACAATGGCTCATTAAATAAGAAGCATCTAAAATTCATTATAGAGACCAAATGTACATTATACTATTTACATAAAATCCTATCAGAATGCAGTATTGTTTGAAGACCCCTAAGCCATAATTAAGAAAACTGAAACAATAGAGTGAATTAATAATTTGCTGATTTATTGGTTTTGTTTTGATGTTACATATCTTTATATCAAATATTTAAAAAAGAAATTATAAAGCTGCTTTTAAACAGGATAATTGATTATTGTTCCCTCTAAGAGTATTTATATTGCATCAGACTGCACATGTATTTGCAACATGTATTATACTTTTTCATCTCCTAGTTTCAAATACTTAATGGTAAGGCCATACACAAACAATTTCAATTTCCTTGCAGACGCTGTTAATCTAATTTGAGATTTTCAAAACATGTCAATAGCTTAATTCGATCTAGTATCAGAAAGACATGGTCTGAAATTTTAAAGTGTTAAGATAATGGTCAATGACTTCTTTTCTCTTGTCGAAAATGGAACTTCTGCTTTATTTACTGTGTTAGTGGTTTTTTAAGTTTTTGTGCAATTCGCGTTATTTAGTGTTAACCGAAAAGCATATGTGCTTTTATCTTGTGTTAGTAATGTTGTAATAACAACAATCGATGCGTCTATATGTACTTTGATGGATCTCTACTAATGGTTCGTTATTTTCGAAAATTGAAGTATTAAAGGACCCGGTATGAAAAAGTTATAGTTCCTCAAATGGTTATTATTCTGGGCCCGTCGTTTTTACTATCCTTTTCAGACATTTAATGTAAAAAGTCTGCTAATTTTCACATATTCAAGTGAAAACATGAAAGCCTACGATGCATTTGACCCGAACCATAGAGGTGTAAGATAAAGAGAGACCCTCCCGTTTACATGAGCGTACATGTGCGTCCTAAGGATTAACCTTTTCTTTTATTTCTCATCAGCTGTTTAAGTTTGCGTCTCCATTTGTGCCTGTAGAGTAAAATACAACCTGATATCTGAAATGCTGTTCAAATCGCAATGATTTCTGGACGATCAATAAAACATATACTTATCAATGGTTTATATTCAGGATGTATAGTCCAATCATAGGCAAAAAGATGAAAACTACATTCATAAATCACGAAAAACCGCTGAAATATGTATAAATGGAAACATTTAAAAGTTTTGGTGGATGTCATATGTCTTGCAGTTGTAAATAAATAAAAAAGCATTCAGTAAATTAAACCATACCCAAAAAACTTAATCTGCAAGACGAAAATATTTTCATTTATGGAATGCAAACATAATATCAATATTAACATTTTCCATCATTAAATTGGTTACCGCATTATGCACTTAGTTAACATTTATTGAAAATATGAGATTAATCTTTGAAACTTTGAAAACGCTTAGATTAACTTTTGCCAATTCTTATTAAGTGAATGGTGATGATGTTCGGAATGATGATCGCTTCTAGCTTACATTCTCGTTAAGTTGAATCTCCCGTATACATGGACAATGCAAATTTGTTGATGATGGGGCACTTAATGTAATGAATTTTTTTCAATTTTTTTAATTTAAACATTTATTAGTATTGGCTGATTCTGGAAAAGTCTTCGATGTTAAGGAGTTACATGGGTTTGCTCGGGCGAAAAAAGGTCTATACTCAACAATTTTTTTATACATAAAAAATAAAATATTTCATCCAAACTTTTTACTGTCTTAAAGATATACATTTGAAGAATAATTTTTTTAATTTTCAAAGAAAAATATTTAAGACTCCGCCATTGGGACGTCATTTCCGATGACGCTTCGGAAAAAAGGTGCAGAACTCATGACAGGATTATCTAAAGTGAAAAAAATTTTTTGTTTTGGTTAAGGAAAAAAAAGGACGAAGGAAAAAAAAGAAGTGAAAATTGCATTTTTGGCAGACATTTTTGCAAAAAAATGCAAATTTTGGTCAAATTTTCTCTACATTTTTTGTTTTTTAAATAGTTGTAATTGAAAGAAAAAAGAATCCAAATTCTTGAGAATTGTATCTCAAATACCAGTGTAAAATATCATCAAGATTGGTTGAGTAGTTTCCGAGAACTTTGACAACCGATTTTGAAAACACAGTTTCGAGAAAAACGTGTTTAAAGTTTTGAGTAACAATAAATCTGGGGAGAAAAATTTTTTTTAACCAACATTGAATCGTCGATTTCTGAGCAATACAGTAAACAACCTGCAGCTGCAATGTCCAGTGCATCTTTTTGCTCCTGTCTATGACGAATTCTAGCTTCGCGAATCTCGCTTGCAGTTTTTTTCTCAGCTGCGCACACACGGTTTTCATCAGCATTTCGGGCATATTCGTGGGAATTTCTGCCAAGTTTCAAATCCATACAATGCATAAATAATAATAAAGCTGATGTTCCTTCATTAAAAGTGCAAGCAGCGACTAATGCAGCAATATTAATGATTTTTGAACCAGCATTTTGAACACCGCACAAAAGATGAGAGTGTTGAAAAAACTAAGGCAAAGTCTATAATTGAATATTACAGCGTGTCTTCCTGTGGCACGTGCTGTTTATCGTCACTTTTTAATTTTTTTGCCAACGTGCTCGCGAAGAAATCATCAATTTTCGAATTTTTAAGGATTGAATGACTGTCTACTTTTCCTTGGTCTATCTTTTCTGCGAGCGCCGTCATTTAACTGAGTTTTCGAAAGTTTAGACATTTTTAAATAAATTTCACAACAGACACTTTGGATAACCTCAAATGAACCTCGTGATTAAAGAAGTAATCACCAACTGAAGTATTTCAAAATTGTTGCTCTTAGAAAGTCAAAACAATAGACAATAAAAACAAACAATAGACGAGCAGCTATGGCGCTCGGGGCCTAGCTGACCTCGAACGCGAACCTTCACAAGGCTGTATCTCCGAAACTATTATTCGAATTGACCTGAAAATTTACGACAATATTCTCGAAAAGATGTAGAAAGAAATAAGACAATAAAAAGATTGATTTTTTTGAAACTGCGAAACCCATGTTTCTCGCTACTCCTTAAGGGTATGCAGGGCTCTAATCGGGTTGCAAGTAACTTTCGAACTAACTAGCAATTTCATTTTGTTATGCAAACAATGTTGGATTCTTTACAATTGAAAGTCTATTATTTTGTTTACAATTTTTTTGACATTATAATATTGACCACAATAAGTTTTAAGAATTTTTTAAATCAATACATTTGGAATGCCATTTCTGTTTTTATGGTTTTGCTAATATTGATTCGTAAGTTCGTCTTCTGTTAATATGAATATTTATGAGGTTGAGCATGAATTGATGGTTGATTGTATCTGTAAGTTCAAATGCTACTTCTATCTCGAGAATTTTCACATCACAATCACTATCACAATCACATCACAATGTGATTTCACTATCACAATTCTTCTGACAAACAATTCTTCTGATTGTTCCCGTTCGTACTGATCCAAGTATTGCCTTAAAATTAACGTCCTTGATATTCGCTTATCCGTTGTGTAGGCCAGTATCAGTTAATTTGTATATAGTGATGAACCTGGAATTAAGTTAATGTCTTATTTTTTCTTGGTCCATAATCTTAGTAGATTCTGTTAGTATGGTGTTATTTCTATTTTCTTTCACGATATCCGGTCGGTATTTTGGAGTTAATCTGGAACAATGTCAATAGTAGAAAAATATTGATTTTCACCAAATTAGAAAAAAACGTCTTTAATGTCAGCAAAAGATATACGTATGTTATGGTGACAGAGTTGGACTTTCTGTAGTCGATGAGAATGTGGTACTCTTTTCACCTTTTCACCTGTTTCTTCCGGAGTATGATGGACATATGATATAATCATTTAAAAGCTGGTTGATTGCTTTTGCTAGTTGATTTTGGGTACAATTGGGTATCGGTAGGCATTGCATAGATTGGATCATTGTCGTTTTCCGAATTATTGCCGCTTATTTTGGCAATATATGTCCAGCATCTTTTAGTTTCTGAAGCTAGATTTGAATGTTTGACAAGGATTTGTTTGAAGGATTTGATTTGGGAGTCTGTCATATGGTCAGTTTTTAAGTTCAGATGACCATCTGAAATGTGATTACCGTCTGATGGATGTGTTTTTTCAGAAGAACTTAGAGACTTTCTCAGATGATCATAAAGTTGTTGCCTGTATGGATGATCACCTGAAGATTTTTCAAGCTTTCTTTCCAAATTATTCCCGCGGAAACTTTTAGTGAAGGACGGATGTAGAACTTAAATTCTTCATATTCATGTCCAAATAGGTTAATGGAAGATTGGTACGTAATCACTTGATTGTGTTGATTGATTTCGTTCATTGACCTATCAACAAAGTTAATAATAAAGGATTTTACGTTCTTTATGAGGTTACGAATGAATGGTGGCTGGAACTAGTTTTTGTTCAACCCAGTGTCGATAAGGAATTTTTGAGTTTCGCCACCCTTTCTTGCATATTCTAGGTAACGAAGCAGAGAGCTCAACAGTCTACTAGTATACCTCATTGTACAGTGTACGGCTTGTACAGTTTTACGTGTAATATGATAGCCACATTCCATTGGGTGTTTTCCGCACCCTGTTGTTTCGTCGAAAAGCATTGTTGCTCATACTGTTCAATGGCGTACGCTTCGTCAAAGTCTACGTGAACTTTCTCTCTTTTGAGTACGCCCTTTGATATAAAGAGTGCTCCTGGATGAAGACTTTATGCTGCATTTTTGACCAATTTGGGCAGTTCACAGCTTTGGGATGAATGAATTGATGATGAGTCTACGTGCATTGTACTAGCTTGTACTGCGTAGGTTGGTGGGCGGTGATCGATAATTTTGGTTTAAGGCGAATGCTCTATTGTTCTGATAAAATGAGTTATGTTAAGGAATCGGTCGACAAGACTGTGGAAGTTGCCGAAGTTCTTTTTTGAGTGTAACTTGGTACAAGTTGATGAAACGGATTTGTTCCTTTCGGAAGTATTGGAAGTCTCTTATGGTATGGTTTTGCAAGCTGAGAGCCATTTGAGCACCGTAATCTACACTTTGTGACTTCAGACAGAGATGCTATACCTGCCGGGAAATCCATCGTTTTTTTTACTGCGAAAACGTCGCTGGTGGTCATTAGGACTCCCTAAAATTGTGTCCAGTGCCT
The DNA here is from genome assembly GCA_954870665.1 of Stratiomys singularior. Lineage (NCBI taxonomy): Eukaryota > Metazoa > Arthropoda > Insecta > Diptera > Stratiomyidae > Stratiomys > Stratiomys singularior. The sequence continues at coordinate 56,369,852 of OX940877.1, forward strand.
TGTTCCTTTAGAACTGTGTCATATTTCTCAGTAAAAGTGGCCCCACGTCCAAGTTGGAGACCTTGTTGAGGATCAGGAATGGGTAATGGTAGACCGTATGGTAAAAGTCATGAAACGTCTGATTTTCTTAGAAGAGCGTCGTTATTTGATACCCGGGAATGCCAAGGTTGAGTTTGTCAGCGTAGTGTAGAGTTACGTATTTCTTAATGTTGGTCGATTTCGAGATGCGTTGACAGATGCGAGGGCACTAACTGCTTCTACGATTGTGTCATGGATTACAACCTTAAAACGTCTGTAAGTTGATTAAAGATGATAATAATGCATAGCTGGAGAAATTGCCAAGTGGTGGGTCGGAGTGAAACGAGTACTCATGACGTCGCCAAAAGCGGTTCTAAATGGCTGAGAACCTGGGGCGTACCGAGGGAAAGTTGAGGAAAGCCGAACCGATCGATGATAGCTGTGGAGATGGATTGAAGAAAAAAGTTGACTAATGACTAGACTTGACTTGAAGAAGAAAGGAAGAGACTGATGAATTGACGAACTGTATATAGACGGATGTGTAAGTGAATAGATGGAAAGTTGAAAAGCTGAAAGAGTTGAAAATGCTGCAAATTGCCGTAATCTGTAGTGTATTGTTGCAAACTGACAGACGACTAGTGAAACTGAATGTGACGAACTAAGTGTTCTGTTGCTTTTAAAGAAGTAATTTTGCATGTTGATAGCAGGTCGAAAAGCTCGCATTGCAGCATCAACTTTGTTGATGGCGTGAATGCGAGACTCGTACACCTGCTAAAATGTGTATTTGATATTGTCGAATTATATGTGCATTTTATGTAATGAATTATATGTTATCAGTCCCCTGTGCCTGGAGCAAAAACTGAGAGTTTTTTTTTTGGACTGTAGAAAATCACAACCTGATGAGAAGATTATCTGGACGGCGGGTGGGGAGGACGCCCATAACAGGTTACTATCAGCCCCTACACAGTGAGGAGCCTATCCTTGGCTGAACTAATACTTTAACTAAATTGGGACATGGGATTGAAACTTATTTTAGATCTTGGGCGTGGTGGTTGACACATTATTTCAAATCCGTCTATGGAGACCGTGGAACTCATTAAGGCAGATGTCCATGTAAAACCTCTCGACTTTATGTATCATGGATTACGGAGAGATATCCAACCTACTGTGGTGTGGCTTGGAAAAGCTTGCAGATATTAATTATCGTCTATTTGTACAATATTATCTTCGATTTATTATCTAATATTCATTGTATTATATTCTTTACCGATTGTCCAAAGAATTTAACAATATCAATTTCACTATGTTTTGAATGAAACTAAGTGCTTGAGTCATAGCGAGGAAATATTGTAACGTTTTCAACCATAGTTTAGATCACGAAATTTTCGCCCATTCATTTATACTACCCGAGGATAATTGAATGTTACTACGAACAAAACTTTGGGCTTAGGGCCTCTATATAACCCATACCTCTATGAGCCGCCCATTCCATACAATTTCAACCATAGAGATATAAGATTTAGAAAGACCTTATCCGTGTACATGAGCCTACGTGAGCGTCCGAAGTTTAAAACTTATCTTATTTCCTCTCATCAGCTGTTCAAATGTCCACCTCCATTCGTTCCTGCCTTTCGTGTCGTATGCAGCATGATATCTAAAATCGTATCGAAATTTCAAGGTTTTCCGCGCAATTAGAGGGGCTTATTAGATTTTGTGACAATTTCATGTTTCGTTTTAGTAGTAAATGTTCAATTATCATCTTCACGATAATATAGGTCTGCGTTATTATTTAGTAGTTTATTCTATATAACAGCCTCTTCATTGTTTATATTTTCGAAAAGTCTATTAATTGTGGGATCTGAGGTTTTAAATTCATGATGGAGGGTTATTTCTTCCGGTGAGGCATAGTAAAAATCAATGTTTGCCCACTGATGGCAATGCTTCCTTCGCCCATATTTAATTGAGTGTTTATACGATATAATAAATTCTAACCGATTACTGCTATGAATGGCCTGATTCTAAAGTTCATCTCATTCCAAAGTATCTTATGAGATTCAGGGAGTTTGAATTCGAAGGCATAGTTGATTTTACCTTTTTAGTCATAAGGCATTTTCCTGCTAGTCCACTTACTAGTATTGGATCTGTTAATTTAATTTGTTGATTGCGTCGGAGGTAATTTTGATCTATGCCTGAGGTTAAGGCTCCAGTATCTATTAATGTGGGAACTTTCTCAGAACCAATTGTCAAATTAATCATTGGCCGAGGGTTTCCGAGGCAGCTAGTAGAAAATTTGTGTCCATAGGTTCAGGGTCAGGTTGTTGGCTTGGTCTTATGTGATAATCTTTGGAATTGTTTGTTTGCCTATTATTATTAAAGTCTCTGTTGGAATATCTATTATGATAGTTTTGATTATTATAAAAATCATGTAGGTTTTCGTATTGATTTGTTATTGGAGTAAAAGTAATTATTATGTTTATGTGGGTTGTGGATTTTGTTATGGCGATTATATTTATTACGATTTTTAATAAACGTTTGTGAGTGTCTTGGGGTATACTATCTGTATTTTGCTGTATTTCTTTCAGCAAGTTATAAGTTTGATCTAATGTAACACAATTTTTTGTTTCTAAAAGAAAAGCTTTATATTCGGGAATCAATGTTTCCCTGGGAAAAGGATGGGAAAGGATTTCGTTACGAGTGGGAAAAATGCAGAATTGGAAATTGGAATGTAATTCTTATTGAATACAGTGTTAAGTTAGTTAAAAATTAGTTTCAATTAAGAATTTAAAAAAATTTACCGTTAATTTAATTTAATAATTCACTTCGGCTTAAATATGCGTCATCAATATTTCCTGTACTTACTTTATGAATTCTATTTACCAAACTGTTGAAGCTTTTGTTAACGCCGTATGTCGTTATCAAAATCGATTTGATGTTCTGCCAGATGGGATCTGGAATCTTTTGCACGGTGTTTCGGACATCTCCTTCAAATTTATTGAGGACGTGTCGGAATTTGTAGATCAACAGTTTGCTGAACTACAAATGTTTTTTTAAGCTTTAAACAAAGCAAACTTTCTATGGTTCCTGTGACTTACAACAAAAATTTTTTTTCGTTGGGAAGTTTTTTGTATTAGAGATATAATTCAATACAGATTTTCTTTGGTTGAAAGTAGTTATTAGCCAAGATTAATTTCAACACCGATTTCCTCTAATTGGAAGTTGAACTGGTTTTTTATTAGATTCCCTTTTTATTAGGCTTTGCTATTCGCTAATATTTATTATATTAGCTCCTAATCACAGAGGTTTTTCCTTCATAATCCTACGAACTACACCAGTTACGCTATTGGGCTAGCGTTGTTGTGAAAAAAAACCAAATTTTATTTTCAATAATTTGTGTTAGAAATAACTTCGAATTTAACACTCGGTTTTGCTACTAACAGCTACATAAAATCTGAAGTTATTGATCTAAAAACTGGGTTTTTTTTTTATATTGTTAAAAGTACAAGGTTGCAATCTTGGATACACGATATGTGCATGCTTAGTTAATTGGGTTTATGATGGAAAGGACGGATTTTTATATAACATAAGAGTGGATGATCAAGTTTCCGTGAAGCAAAGATGAATGTTTGTGTTATTAAAAGTTGAGAAGAATTTAACGATACAATTGAATAGGCTAATTTATTGACTTAGCATAAATTCAATTAAGAAGTAACCCTTGTTGTTATGATTGAGTCATTTTTACATTCAGATGGCTCAGCAATTATAACTCCCGTATTAACACAATCAATTTTTTCTGTGGTAGGGAGATGTAGGCTGTTGAAGCCCTGAGTGTGAGTTTCCTAGATGCACAATGCTACCGTGCCGTCCACCTTCCCTTGTGTTTTGCTACAAGAACAGTTGCCGCTCGCTGAGGAGCGTTGTCTTTCCTCCCTGGGGAACTCTTCTCTGTTGTACTTGCTTCTGCGCAGCTAAATATTTCTGCGTTCTCTCGCAAGGAGGGCGATGGGTATCACTCCTGCAATTACCTGCGCTGCCATCCCAAAAACTGTTCCAATTCGCATCGTTCCTTGTCTCTGCACCTGTGCCAACCGCTTTTGTGTAACTCGCTGCTATTGAGAGCGTCGCCCCACACTTCTGACCATTATTAATAATATGAATAAAATATACAATTCCATAAAATAATCGTTAAAAAAACTCAATAATTTCTGTCAACTTTACAAATGAAAGTGAATGAGCGGAATTATCTACTGAAGACTGGAGAAACGTAACTATACATTTGTATAATTGTCACAGAAACAAGCTCGTCATTTAGCTACTTATTTACATTACGTATTTCCAAGCTAGCTTCTTTGCAAAAACTTGACTTAATCAGCAAAAAGTCTTTGAAATTTGTTTCAGCAATTTAAATGACACACCTTACGAAATCAAATATAATTGACATATTCAGAAAAAAGTTTCGATTGCTGGAAGACATTGTTGTTCGGGACTCCATTTAATATGAAATATAAACTCATTTTTATGACATTTTTACATAAGCTGTTAACATATAGATGGTGAATGGTGCCAGTCACATGGGATCACTTACGACATCATGTATTCAGTTCAGTAGCTTATTCGCAACTTAACTTAGTCTTATTCGCAAAGGCAAAGTAATCTTCATCAACTTGATTGACATCAAACCTCAAATCTGCGGGAAGTCACGATTCAATATTAAAGCATGGATTCCCTGCACTCCTGATAAAAAAATATAAACATTAGTATTAAAAACTTAAAACTTTCTGATTTTCAACCACAACTTTCCCTGAATGCTCTTTACACAATATTAAACTTAATTGCAAATGAACTGCAATTGAATAATCCATTTTTAAGTGAATTCATCAGTGCACGCGAATTACTTTATTTATACGTTATTCGTTTAAAAAATAAAATTCAACTTCCAACTTGGTTCTTCAGAACAAAAATTCCACTAAAGTTTATTAAATTTCTACTTATTATGAATAACACACGAACTATTTTATTAGCGGTTTTATTTCTGGTGTGGAGGAACTCTTCGGAGTCCTCACCGTTTGAATATGGTCTTAAGACTAACTTCTTTCCATTAACTGATTATTAATTCCTAATTAGCTTACAATGCAATTTGCTTAAATTAATGCTGAGGAGGGATTTCACACGAAATCCATATTTTTGATATTAAAGCGTCATCAAATTTACTTGAATCACAATTTAGATCATCATGTTTCAATGCATTTCCTGTCATTCAGAATCTTTTACGGGAAATGCATATCCGTTTGAAAATTAAGAAAATGCCTTAATGAGCATTTTGTACAAAAGGTCTTTATTTGAATTAACCGGAACATTCACGATGGAATTCGTGGTTTCATATTTATTTTGATCATTCGTTATGTTTTCCAACATAACTCCTCCCCCGCTATAGTGAGAATTCTCCCGATTCCTGTTTGTAATATTGACGCTGAAGTTTCTCCTCTTTACAAAAAAGTATACACACATTAAAATTCCAATAATAAGAATAATTGAAGAGGATCCTAATCTCATATTTACAATTTTCTGATATTCAAGCTCTTTGATTTCTTTTATATTCTTCTTTTGTGTCAAAACAATATCTTCAAAAGTTAATGTGTTTTTATTTAAGTCGAGTGTTTTATTTACAGGTATACTAAAGTGACTTTTGAATGATTTTATTTTGTTTGGAAATTCCTTGTCATCGATCATTACAGTGCAATTTGGAAGCTTACGAAGTAATTTCCAGTTAGAGTTAATTTCCTTTCATCACAAGAGCTAGTAATGTTTCTTTTATATAGATTGTTCAAAATTAAGACATCGTTTTTTATTTCAATATATTCTTCATTATAGTTTGAGACAAAATTGCAGTGTCCTTTAAAAATACAATTTTTACTTATTTTAAGTTCTTTGGGATTTTTATTATTTTCGTACATATATGTTTTATTATCTATTTCAATTATAAACTCTATATCTTGGTCGATCTGTTTCTGGTTTGTGTTTGGTGGCGGAATTAGTAATTTTTTGGAAGTTTTTCGAAATTCTATTGGAAGTTTTGGTAGATCAATTTTTCCATTTTCACTTAGAACTTATAAGTGATTTATACCCTTGCTAAGCTAACTCAGCGAAGACTCATGGGTGCGGAAGTTCTGATCAAATATTTCGAGTACCTCGATAGTGAATTTAATATTTTTATAAAGAAATGTGGAAAGAGCTCAAGCTGGTTTCGAACACGCGTCCCTGCCGTTTCTCATCAGGTGCCAACTCACAGGATGGGACGCGTCGATTGGCACTACCAGCTTAGGTGGATGTAGACTGGTTATTTACTAGTTAACTATAAGTTAACTATAAGTTTTAATTGTTCATTCTATAAAAACTCAAATTTCCAGTTTTTGAATGATTTCTAATGTTGTGTTTCCTAATCGCGTTAATTTCGTTTTTTTTCAATGTTCAGTCTACTTAAAAAATCTGCTATTTTGTTATCCCGTTCTTTAATATAATCTATTTTCATATCATATTCTCAAAGAGAGATAAGCCACCTTTGAAGCCTAGGATTTATATCCTTCCCTGAATATTTCACCTGAAGCTATTTAATTGGTTGGTGATCAGTTTGAAGGTCGAACTGTTTCCCAAAAAGGTATGGCCTGAAATATTTGGTACCCCATACAATCGCTAATAGCTCCTTCTCTATCGTAGAGTAATTTTTCTCATGATCGTTGAGGGTTCTAGAAGCATAACATATAAGATGACCTTCTTGTGTCAAGACTGCACCAAGGGCAAAGTTCCTTGCATCTGTTATGAGTTTAAATCGTTTGTTGAAAACTGGATATTTGAGAACAGGATGATCTGTAATCATTTGTTTTAGTTTTTCAAAAGCAGAAATGTAATTTGAATCATTCGTGTTTACTTTCATTCCTTTCTTCAAATACGTCGTCATGGGGTAGGCTACTTTAGCATAATCCTTGATAAATTTTCTGTAGTATCCTGTGATACCTAGGAAGGACTTTATCTGTTTTGTTGTCGTTGGTAATTTGAACTAATGACTTTTATTTTATTTGGGTTTGGTTTTACACCTTCAGGGGTCAGAATGTGTCCTAAAAATTCGGTCTCCCTCTTTAGAAAGTTGCATTTGTCAATTTATATTGTTAAGCTATCTTGCCGAAGTCTATCGAATACCTTTTTGATACTTTGGATGTGCTCATCCAAGGATGTACTAAAGATCAAGATGCCGTCTAGATAGACGACACAAATTTTATTAATGAGATCCCTTAAAACGGAATTCATTAGACTTTGAAAAGTTGATGGTGCATTTTTAAGGACAAAAGGCATCCTTACATATTCATAGTGCCCAAATGGAGTAGAAAAAGCTGTTTTCTTTCTATCTACAGGTCGAACAAGTATTTGGTGGAAGCCTTTCGCTAAATCAAGAGTAGTAAAATAATGCGCCTTACCCAATTTATCTAAAATTCCGTCGATGTTAGGAATGGGGAACTTGTTGCTGATCGTTACCTCGTTCAATTTTCTGTAGTCGATAACTATACGCCATTTTTGCTGACCCGAGTTGTCTATCTTTTTAGGGACTATCCACAGTGGGCTGTTATAAGGAGAATTTCTTGGCACTATTATATTTTGCTCTAACATATCTTTTATTTGTTTCTCGGTTTCCTGTTCGTGAATTCGAGGATAGCGATAAATTTTGGAATACATGGGGTGATTTATTGTGGTGATAATTTCATGGGTTATTTCGTGAGTGGATGTTAGTTTATCACCTTCTCTATAAAACAGCTCAGAATATTGATTCAGTAGTTTTAGAATACTTTGTTTCTCTTCAATGTTGAGATTATTCAGATCTAATTTTTTTAAGTCACTCGTTTCGAAGTTACAGATTTCGTTGATAATGAAGCTAGAGCTATTATTTTGAAAGGGAATTTTATTATTATTAATTTCAATGAACTTTTCGCCTACGTCGATTTTAGCTTTAAGGGGTGCTAAAAAATTTTATCCAATTTTATCCATATTTGCGACATACTAAGTCCATTAGCTTCCAAGATAGGATTCCTTGAACATGAAATTCTTCGGGCATAGGTGTGACCGTTTTGGATGTTACTTCTGTTACATCATTGATCGTTGAGAAATAGAGTGGTTTTTATAGTTTTAATTCTTGGTATTTCTCTAAAGTTTTTGACTTTAAAATACTTTTTTCTGATCCAGTGTCAATTAGGCAAGCTATTTTTGTTCCATCGATGGTAAAGAATACTATTAGGAGTTTTATGTCCGAGGTTCGTCTGAAAAATTTACGTCTTGTTGTTGGATATTGTCTACTTCCATTGGTTCAATACAGCTATCATTTTGTAAACGTTGTCTGAACTGCCCGGAATTGTAGTTGGGATTGTTTCCATAATTATTGTTAGAACTTTGTCGAAATAGTCCCAAATTATTGAAGTTGTTTTCTTGATTCCTAAACTGTCCCGAGTTATTAAAATTACTCCTTTGGTTCCTAACTTGATCCGAATCATTGTTAAAAGAATTTCTATTAAAAAATTGTTTGTACTGTCCGGGGTCACGTCTAGATGTCCAATTTTTGTTATAGTTATCATGGATATTGTTATTACTATTTGAAACGGAATTTCGACGTTGATTGTTATTTTGTTGCTGATAGTTTCTGTTTGGGTTAAAATGAGTTTTGTTTTGTCGGTTGTCGCTAATGTCTTGTCCGTTATAAATATGATAATTTTTAAGTTCTTTAACATTTCTTTTGTAATCATGTTGGATCACGTCATTTTCGTCTAATAAACCCATTCCATCAAACAGACTGATCACTTCAATCAGGGTCATACCATTACATATGTAGACACTGTAATAACCACTTAGCATATCTTTAACTATGTCCACTAAATTTTTATCATTATTTGTGGGACTATAATTGCTTGGTTTATTTTCATCGAAATCATAAAGTTCATTTAATTGATAATTTATTTTTCTAATTGTAACAAATAATTCTCTTTAGTTTCTTACTTTAACACTCCTAGTCTCGTCCATCAATTTCTTGTATGTTTCTCTTGGTAGTGAAGTTTGAGCGTAGTGTAGTGTAGTGCAGTGAAGCATTCAGGAATTCTTATAGAGAATCTTCACGTTTTCCGTTAAAAGGTTTTATGCTTGAAAATTTTTTAAGCACTTGGTCGACACTTAGTTGGAAAACTCTTTCGGGTTGTACTAACTGCTGTCATAAGTTTTCCATTTCGATGCGATGTTGTTCCTTCATTTGGTGCATAGCTTGTTGTAACCTTTAAAGCTCTTGTTCCATTTCTGTGCTGAACCTGTTTTTGTCAAAAAGTAATCGTTTTTGCATTAGCTTTTAAAAATCGGTTGTTTTCTTCCGCCGTTTTGTCAATTACTGAATAACACTGGCTTTGAATTACACTGTAGCTGATTTCGTTTATGTTTTTTTTTATATATATATATATTAATCCAGATTCGATAGCAGCCTCAGTATCGGTTTTAAGGTGTTCTTAACGGTACACCTCTGGATGATTTTTTTGTTTGATTATGTGGCGACGGAGAAATGGATTACGTTTCCCTGAAAGTGCGATAAATTCGAATCACTGGATCCCTGTTCCTCGGAAAGTGATCCTACCGACTGCGCCAATTACTTTATTTAAACGTTATTCGTTTAAAAAATAAAATTCAACTTCCAACTTGGTTCTTCAGAACAAAATTTCCACTGGTTGTATTAACTTTCTACTTATAATGAATAACACACGAACTATTTTATTAGCGGTTTTATTTCCGGTGTAGAGGAACTCCTCGGAGTCCTCACCATTTGAATGTGGTCTTAAGACTAACTTCTTTCCATTAAATGATTATTAATTCCTAATTAGCTTACAATGCAATTTGCTTAAATTAATGCTGAGGAGGAATTTCACACGAAATTCATATTTTTGATATTATTATTTATTTTGATTATTCGATATGTTTTCCAACGTAACTCGCGTGTGTAACATGCTGAAGGAGTAGATAACTACTGACATATATATGAATCCTAATTACGTCTTTAGAAACGTACAGCCGTGTCCATTGGTGTTCTTTAAATGTTCTAGGCCAATGACATTATTTTGCAGCATAATACCCCAGAAGAGGTTCTTGATTGCCTTAACACATATGTTGATGACTAAATATGCCCCTGAAGTGAAATGTTGTAAATTTCTATCCAAACGACGATAGTTTGAAATTTTGCTACCACAAGAAGTTTTTTAATTTTCGATTCGTAAAAGCGACATGAGCAAGCACCAACCAATACCAAATAGTTACACTGAGTTCAATGTATCTTCGCTGGTGGAATTTCACAAGCAGTCCTTGTCTTTCTTTACATCATTCTTTGATTGCATGAATTTGGTGTAACATATTCGTGGCAGAAACTGTTGCTCTAGACACAAATAGGTTATGTCTTTATTATTTCTTAAGGTCTGATCAATAAATATACTGAGAGAACAATCTCATCATGAAAATTAGTTGTTTTTATGGCTCTCTTATCTCTTATTATTTTTCCATAGTTTTCAGTAACATGTAATAATAATCAAATTGGTCATCAATAAAATACTTTTGTTCGGAACATGCTATCATGAGAAGTTAGCGTAGAGTGCGAAGTACACATAGACATTATCCGACATACATTTTTGCAAAAAACCGATGAAATCGAATCAAGCGCATTTAAATGAGGCAACCTGAAACTATTCTTCGAATGGGCAAATTGTTTCCAACTGTTTCAAATTGTTGTAGGTGTCAATACTATACACAAATCAAAGATAAATTGTTCAAGATCATTGTAAAAGTGAACGGTTTCGTGACGTCTGCTCGTCGTCTAAATATTCCAGAAATCCAGGAGAGGTAGGTAACGACGTCTATTTAAAACATTATTTATCATTGTAACCTTAGACTTGAGGCTTTACATAAACCAGACTCCTATGGTTGAACGGGCCATAGATTAACTCACTTGCTGTGGCTCCTGCCAAAATTATAATTTTTACCATTAGGTATTGAACGCTCTTCTCTTAATTAAAATAACAAACCTCCCACATCAACTTTTGCTTGATTCGGCTTTACATCAATTGCGTCAGTCTTACAAGTTATGCTTTTAATGGTCGATTTTCGGGTTCCTGAAAATATTTCACTTGTTTCGGTTATAAATTGTTTGACTATATTTTCGGATGTTTCTTCCGATGTTAAAATAAACGTATTCTAATGGCAATGAACACTATTACATGTTTTCGGTCTTAGTAGAGCTTTGAACATTGATTCGATATTGTCACGGGAAACTTTCTAAGAAGTTATTAGCTTTATGGTTCATTCTCATCTTTCTCATTTTCATCTGGGTCTTTCTCAAATGTCCTGGAAGCAATACTGAGGAGTAATGGAAATTGTTAGCCGACGTAGTTAAGATTAGTCTAATATGCTCCCAATTTCTTCTTGCATGATAAATTCAAGCTCGTAATTCTCTAGAAAGTCACTTAGGAGTCGAATTCGCGTCGGCTTCCGTTTTTTCATCAATATTCTAATGATGTGCATCATTTCTAAGCGAATATTGACATCCTCGCTTGTCGGAATGAATTATCTGTCTGCTTCCAATAATGAGACAAGAATGGGCTCAATATAATCTCTTTTCGTTCCAAATCCTTTTTTGCGAAGGTTGTTGGAAAGAAGGTTTTGGTTCATACTCCTAACTTGGACGAATTGCTCTAGGGTAAGTTTTCATTTTTCGATTCATTTAAATGCCCAAGTCATCCAGGCAGTAAATTCACCAAATCTGAAAAAATGCTCTGGCAATAATTATAATCAAACTGCGAGTTTTTATGCTTAAATATTTCAAGTGCAAGTCGTAGCAAACTTAAAAACTTGTTTGTCTATAAATTTTCATAATCTCATTCCCTCGCTTTGCTTCATAGGCATTATATTAACAGAAGCTGTTACTGAATAGATTTTATGAGAAGCTGCAAACTTAGTTTGCACTGATGGCCAAAAATAACTTTCTGTGCGAATATTTTTACTGTCGCCAAAAGAAAAACATATGCTTAATAAAATATATACTAAAAATATCTACTCCCGGTGGGAAAGTTAGATAAAATATTATAAACAATAATTCAAAATAATTATTCCTTTTCGTCTCAGTTGCTACCATTTGGCAATCACATTCAGCTTATGAGTGGTTTCAACGAAAGCAGAAAAGAACAAAATCATTTATATATATTTATAAAATCTGTCAATTCCAACTACCAGCGACTAAACAAGCTCAAAATTTAGATCACTCAGTCTAATTGTCTCACTAACCTGCACCATTCGTTGGTTGTTACATTTGAAGCAACTTTGTGAGATATGAAAGACAATCAAGTTAGTGTCCCATGACCCCGTGGCCAGCAAACCCAGGGCAAGAGCGTCGGTTAGGGTTAATAATATCAGGTAAATGTGAATACCAGTTTACGTCAAGATTTTGTTTAATAAAATGCAGCATGTTCTTTACGGAAAGAAAAGTTTTAATGTGGGAATCAGTAAGTATTACAAAGTTGTTTATTTACTTTTTTTCGTTTGATATCGAAAACATTTAGTTAAGACTGGTATGCTGAATGCTGAATATCATTCTGAATACCATTTGTATTTCTTAACATTCATGAACAGTGCTTCCGCTACCTTTAAGATCATGACTATGGGCAATTGCGTTGTCAATTCAGGTATGAACTAGCAGCACAATCATGAAATATTAATTCCTCACAAACACGAACAATATGTCCAGTAATGCTTTTTTTTAAATAATATTTTAAAAAGGAAGGTCGCCTTGAAAAACTTTTACTGGTGAACATCTATACATGCATATCTTATGTACAATTAAATCAAACGAAAGGGTCAGTTAATTTCGCATACATAAATTCAAATTATCAGCAGGGTGATCCGTTTAAGGCCTTTCTCAACCGTGTATAACCCTTCAATTAAATGATACGTTCAAGAAGGTAGCCAGGAGAATAAATTTATAAGTAAAACCAGCCTTGATATCTTGTGCGCATCACAATATCAATTTCCCTTCAGCAAATTGTTCGAAGAGAATTAATTATTTTGTTTTCGCTGCAGCTGAAGAACAAGGTCGATTCAATTGTCTTTCAGAAATTAGTTGAGCTTAATTTGAATAATTTATGTTTTGTGATTAAAATTCCACTGCATCTGATCTTATTCATTTAGACTATTTTTAAAACATTATAGAACTAAAAGCATTTCGCACGAAAAATTGAATTTAAAAAACTTAATTAAAATATTCATCAACTATTTTTTTATACTTTTAAGATTATACTAAAACTTACGAAGTGCACATGGCTTATGGAAACTTTTTTTAAAATTTATCATATGCAGGGACATCTTGATGTTCGTACGGATGAATCAATCTTTAAATGAATTCCTAATTTTGAAACATAAGCATTATGGGTAGGAAAGTAAAAGCATACACAAAAAGATACTGAATTTACTTACAAATTGCGTATAGCTTATGGTTTTAGTACGTTAGACATTATGTGAAGTAGGTAACTGTGTTCGCGTGGGTTCGAGAAAATTGTATTCTTCGACAAAACTGTCTTTGCAAGCCGTGCTGCAAAATACATGTTCAATCAGTGCCACTTTCAAGTTTCCTGGAATTTTAAACATTCTCTGAAATAATTTTTAGAGTAGCTAAAGCAAATAGAGCTTAGCTATTTTGCTGTTTTTATAATTCCGTTAGTTCTTTTTGACATCGCTTATTGAAACGGAAACCAAATAGCATTCTTCAAATGAAAAACTCAATGAAATCAATGTTCTCATGTTGTAGCATTACTTACAAGAAATTTCACAAAAATGTGGTGGCCAATTGTCGCTTTTTTGAGTTTGATAAGCTTTATTACATCTATAGGTTCAAAACTAGTGACTGCTATAAGTTTTGCAATTTTGATCCTTTTAAATATATTTTAAGCAGAGAAATGTGTGGTCTATTAAAAAGTTCAGAACCGCATAAGCGGTTCCAGTTTCTGACTAAAGCTTAGATTCCCTTCAATTTATCAAAATTATCGGCAAGGTTAATATTTTCATTGTTATTTTTGATAGATACAATACATGTGAATTCAACGGTTTCATGACTTTAGACTATTTAAATCATTTCAACGATAAATTCGGATCATGGAAGTCCGGCAAAAAAATTAATATAAAGCTTATCAATTTCAGAAGTTTTGGTAGATAAATTTTTCCATTTTCACTTAGAACTTATGAGTGATTTATACCCTTGCTAAGCTAACTCAGCGAAGACTCATTGGTGCGGAAGTTCTGATCAAATATTTCGAGTACCTCGATAGTGAATTTAATATTTTTTTATAAAGAAATGTGGAAAGAGCTCAAGCTTATGTTTTTATTTCGTGTGTGACACCAATAATTTTTACTGATACATATATATTCAACCCGTAGCAGTTATTATTTTGCTTTTAGTAGGTTCGAACCATAAATTTGCCTTTTTCGTCGCTCAAAATTTATTATAAACAGCGAAAGTAACTATTAAAAAACTGTCAAAGTATACACGGTCCTATTTTCCTTCAAGCCCATGACAAAACTTCCTACAAACTGTACCTTCTTAGGATGTCTTTATCTCCAACTTTGGCAGTGGAGGTTAGTAAGTTAACGCAGATAGAGCACGCTTAGTTCAAGCATTATATCCACACTTGGTTGGCTTTTTCTACATATATTAATTATGATGTATAACTCTATTAAATATTCATTGTAGGGTAGTCGATTTTTATAAATTTTATCTGTAAAAGGTCGGACTTGATAGATTGTCTTAGTTATGATCTGTCCTCTCCTCCCTCATGTTTCAATCCCAATGTAAAAGAACCAATTTTTACCTTGGAAGTCTTCTTCAAAAAGAATTTTTCAAGTCACACTTTGTCATTCAGTGATGTTAAAATCATCTTCGGCAGCCGAATCTTCACCAACCGTATCGATGTCGTAATCAGAAGATATATCAACAAATTCCTATGAGCGCTTCTTGTTTTGTAACAATGGAATATAAATAAAACATAGAATATTTGATCTCCTCAAGATGCAATATTTTCACACTGTAGATTCTCACATACAAAATGCCAAGAAACAACTAAATCCTTGTTTGAAGAGGCAAGTGAGCGAAAATCCACACAAAATTCTGAAAAGCAATCTTTTAATAGTGATCCCCTGGCACCTGTCCTTCAGTAGGTGCCATTTAATCAAAATGATTCCGCAGTTGGTTTCAAATCATGTAAGCGGTAAGTGACTCGTACATTTTCCACAGTGTTGCATAAGTACTTTTGTTATTCTTTTGACTGCTAAAATGGCAACAAATGAATCCAGAATTGCTGTTTGAATTTCAGAAAGGTATGAAGTTTTTTCAAACTATATCATGATTTTGATCCCAAACAATGATATATCAGTATGAACATGCAAACATACAGTGTATACGCTCAGATACGCAGGAACCGATTCTAAACGATTGCTGCTCAGGTAACACAATGAAACATTTGATAGCGAGTCCATAGAAAAATACTTCTTGTGTATAGACGTAGAAATATGGTATTTATCAAACTGATTCCACATTCAATTCTAATTGGTGTATCGTCTTAAAAGCATTATTTTGATAGTATTTTCTATAGAATTTCGATCTTTAAACTTTATAATTGATTAATTTACACAATTCAAGCAAATAGGTTTCCATGTTTTTTATTGTTTATTACCTAGAAATTGAAATTTAATTTATTGAACGAAAGAATTTTTTGGGAGCTTGCCATGAATTATATCAAACATCTGCGAATCAAACTTTTGATTCAAACATCTGGTTTCATGAACTCTGCATTTTAGCATGTGTTTTGATTTATAGTTTTGAAGAACATAATTTGAATTCGTGACATCGATTGGTGAATAATACAGGTTCTTCAGGCGAATTAAAATTTCGGAAATTCAAATATATTTCGCTGACTGATTTTTTGCACATTTAGTTTTAAGTACAAGCATTATATACGGCCGTATTCAAAGAACCAATGGGGGTTTAACATGCACAATCAATACAAATACTTTATTTGTATAAAGTTGGTGCATTTTCCAAGAATTTAATTCCGAATAAGGACCTTAAGAATCTTAAAAAAAGGTTTTACATACTATCTCAATGCAAATACAACGGTGCACCAGGTATATTATCCCGTTAAAAGTCTCAGCAGCCAAGTTCTTGGCCATGACGATTTCTTGAACAAGTCTACTTTTCATCTTTTCTTTTTCTCTGTTCTCTGAATAATCAAAGATTGAAACCGCAACAGCGTTGACATTATTAAACGAAAAATGGCACACAACTTTCAATCAGTACAAATCAATGATTGAATTCTCAATGTTGATATACAGCAATAATAAATTTTAGCCAAAGAAAAAAATTGTGACATATTTTTCTTCAATATAGACTTTGCGTATGATGTGTACTTTTATATTTTCAATGAGTTTTGTGTATCTACTATTCGAATACTTAGAAGTTAGCAAGGCCCAAACTGAAAGCAATGAGCAGCAGTTATTTTAATACATTCTTACAAGAAAAATCGGAATGGAGCGTCGTTTTCTTCTCATTGAAGCGCATCAACATTAGTAGTACAGAGCAGGCAAGTGACTCAAATTGTATAACATGTGCAGTATATAATGCCAAGACTTCTTTAAAAAGCAAGTAAGTGAATAATTGTAAAGCAGAATTACAATAGGAAGTAAATACCTTGAAGATTCGCGAATTGCGAAAACTATTCCGCAATGTTCGTGAAAGCGTGTAATAGTGCGCATGCTACACCATGTGCTCAAAAGATAGATTAAGTAATTCAAAAGTGAACGCTACATCGTAGTCAGCTTGATACAAAGCGGAATGCACTTATCAAATTATATAGCGTTGCCTTAGTATCGCATCTCGCGAATGTCTGCAATTAAAGTCCGTAGATTTTAAAAACTGGCGAAGAGTTTTATCAATATCGTTCAAGAAATGACTTTAGCAGACTCAAAACTGAACAATTAATGGCTGGTGCAAATACAAAAAGTATCAAACATACAAAAATTACAAAGTAGTGCACATTCATACAAAAAGTACCATTGTGTATGCTCATTACAAATAAGTTTTAGAAAAATATTCATTAATGTTGTGTAAATGTAAACGCGATATGAATTTTTTCAAAAGAAATATCTCGTATTCTGGTCAAACACATTAGTTCTTATGCACATAAATATGCGTTGTTATTGTTTCTTAGTGTTGATAATCATTAAAATTGGCTTTTGAAAAGCCGGCAACAAGTTTTTGGAACTGAAATCTGAAAACATATTCACTTTCAGGATTATTCAATTGATTGAATGACTCAACCACATAAAATAAAACTAAAATGTATTGCGTGCTATACCGGCATGCACAAAGAAAATATTTCGGTCTTGATTTCAGTTTATGATAAACCTCTTTTGCAGCAAAATGTGTAGTTTACATTTTTTACTTTGTCTACTTTGTTGTTGTTTGCTTTGTATAATATGAGTTTTTAACAATCAATTTCACTTGTAAAATCATAAAAGTATAAAAGATAAAAGCATAAAGTTATTATACTTAATTTTTACTTTTACTTAATTATATCATTGCTACCCCCATAAGGCAGGGCTCATTCTAAATACCATTACTCACAGACTAAAGCGCGTAATGAACTTCTATTCATTTCTTTGGCTTGTCTAGCATGTCGGTATTGCATGAAAAAGTTTTCAAATAAAAAATGGCACATAATTTTGTACTAGCGAATTTACATTTTCCAAGAATAAAATTAGACAAAGTGAAAGTGGAAAGTTTTTTTTTTCGAAAAAAACTATCTGAAGAATTTGTTTACCCTTTACACCAATTTTGTGGGTTAGCAAACATAAATATATAATAAATAGAAACATAAATAGAAATTAGCTACTTCGAAGACGAAATTTTATTGACCTGCCTCAAGGAGGACTTGTGCACGTGCAGTGATTCTTTCATGCAAAATAAGTAATGAGCTTTATTTTAAGAACATGTTAAAGTGGATTTTATGCTATACAGCGATGGCATTTCCTGAACAGATGATATAAAACTTGTCAGTTATGTCATGAGAGCATTCTAAACAATCACCTGGATTCTACTCCTTTAGACATCGGGCTACCAGAAGCAGAAATCGTATGCTTAAATAGCGATGAAGTGTTTCCATGTATAAACAAAGCAATGGAAGCGCGTGACAAAAAACTAGAAAGTTCCAGTTTGCTTGCCTAAACTTTGAGAGGTTGTCAAAATCATTTTTGCTTTTTCTAAGGGAGCGATAAATTTCTAACTTCATGAAATATAAGGAACTTGGCCCAGTTATCCAGTGTTCGACTGTGGCCTTATAATGATGCACATAAAGATACAAGATACTACAATAGCCTGTGCAAAATTACTTTTATATTATTATGGAATGTTTTCAAATTGTCAGCAAACCTGGAAATTGGTGCTGCACAAATTCAAAATTCTAGGGAATTATTGCTGATGATTGCACGTTGAGACAGAAATGAATTGAAATACCAAGATTTCAATCATCCTCAATATCATCCATCGAATTCATAAAACGGCAAAAAGCTACTAATATTTCGTTATGGATGTGTGCCTCACGAAAGGAGTCTTGGATGCCCTTATTCTTGATCGTTTATTGTTTTATAAAAGCTTAAAAACATGGAAAATTGTAAAATTGCTCTTTGGTGGAAATTTTGCAAACAATAATGCAACTTTTCAAATTTTACACATGAAGAAAGAAAGAATATAATTTATCATCCGAAACATGTTATTTTAACTTTAATTACAGAAAATAAATAAATGAATGAGAATGAACACATGGTTTGTATTTAATACATATTGTTGCGCTTTGCCAGGTGCGCGACCTGTTTGCTCTTTGCAAATATTAGCAATAGTGAATGAAACACACCCGAATAATTTAAAATTAGGTGCTTGGAACTTTATTCTTAAAAATCACTAAGACTTTACAATTATTTCACTAAATGACTATTACACTTATTCACTTTTATGAGTTCACCTTTACATTAATTAATCAATCACTTTTATGATCACTTTTACTTGCTACCTAATTTCGAATACGATTTTATTTCACAACACTTTTACCGCACTACTTATAACGCGCACTGTCGCTCGCTTCTTTACTTCATTCACAAGACTCGCTTTGTCGATCGCCGTTAATCAACCCAAAATCTTCCATGTGGCTTGTTCTCGTGTTTACGCGCTGACTCACTTGCACACGTATTTGTTGTACTCAATGCACGCAATGTGTTTATGTTATGCCTTCGAGAATTATCGATGTATTGGTAATTGAAACTTGTTTACGACTTTTCTCTTCAGACGACTACAGTGGCGCGTGACATTATTTGAACATGTCACAATATTAAAAACGTTATTGCCTAAATTTCGGATCCTGGATCAGAGGAAAGGAATAAAATATTTAATAAATTGACTTTTTCCAACTGAAACTTTATCTAAAAATTTCAAAGCCATTCAAAATATTTTTTAAACATACAAAGGCTCACCCCTCTAACGAAAAGACGAACCCAGCACAAGCAAATTCTGCAATCAAAATTAAATCAAATAGCAACCACACTTGTACTTCTAATTTATAACTCTAAAGGATTATTGAACTTTACACGACTAACTAGGTTGTGTATTTTATGGTATGTTGGAATTTTATTACGGTCCTCTCAAATTTAACAGTTTTGGTCATATTCAGTGACTCTCATTTCATTGTCAATGTTATGGCATTCCTAAACGGATTGTTGAGAAAAATAATTTTTTTTATTTAAGCCGTAAAAGTCTGCGTCTTTGCGGAAACAATCGATGGTGCTTTTGGGGTTTATATAGCCGAAAGGAGGAAGGGGGAATCCATATATTTCTGACGAAAATAGTAAGAATAGATTAACGTTTCCCAAAAATAACTTAATACAGTCTCCTGCATTTTAGAACCGAGCAATAAGCTATATCTTGTAGAGAGTATATTTCTAATTGTTACATTTCAGGTACTTTATCAGATGAAAGTAAATTCAACGTGAACCGAACAGATGGACGTGGCGATCTCCACCGAAGCGTTTTGGCCTAAAAATACTATGACTACTATAAAGCATGCCGAGGATCGGCTGGGCTATGTTTCTACTTCAAGGACAGGAAATCTTTATTTTTCGGAAACAAAATAAACGTTTTAAACTTTTCCGAATTTGGAAAATAAAATAAGAAGTTTTTCTTGCACGGGTTTGGCTGTTTTGGATAACACTTTTTATCAATACAACGGCTACAAACATATATAACATATTGCAAGGACCTGGTTATTTTATAATTTTCCTTACATATTAAATAGATCAGTATATATATATAGATAAAACAAATATTTTTTGATATTTCAGAAAAAAAAATAAAACTAATATTTATGATCATATCATCAGCCTCTATTCCGCTACACTTTAATACTAAAAGTAAAAATTTTTCAAACAAAAATCAAATTAAAATCATATAATCATTGAAAACTTATAATCTTAAATAATCTTATAATATCTTATAATATCTTTAGTGCGAACATTGAGATCTTTCACTCTTTATTTATATCATTGGAGACGTATTATCCAAAGCATCAGTTAGGAATCCGTTTAAGTCAGATATGTTGATATCATAAAACAGTATTAATGGCCAACGTCTATGGTATCAAATTGCGAAATATAAGCATAAATAAACATGCGTCGTGTTTTAATATAAGCATTTGAATTTCAGAATTAAAAATTATAAAGTTTAGAACTTTGAATAAATGTTTGGTTTCATGGTGGTTTGGTTTATTGTAACTGCATTTAACTGTACAAGAAGCAATAAGTAGCTTATATGGGACACGTCCGTGCGTCGGTGCCATCGACGCAAGTGCGAACGGAAATGTGGAACTACATCGACGGATGAAATTAGAGTTATACACTATTTTGACATGCTTAACAAAAATTACAGCTGGGACACGCCTGTGCCACGCGCGATTGATGGAGTTATAATCAGGACGATGATGAAAATTGTAAAATTGTTGGGCACCATTCAGATTAAGATAATCGAAGCGAAGGTTTCCGGAAGTTTCGGATGATCCCAATCGTTTTTTGGAAATGAGAATAAATTTAAAAGTATTTTTTATTATACCTTATATTAATAATATATATTTACCTAATTTTGGATGATTCAAAAAATCGCTCGCATCTGGTGTCTACAATGACACTTTTAACTTTCTGTAGGATCAAATGTGTTCAGATAATGTACCAGAAATGACAGAGTGCTCGTAACTGCAAGCATTGTTTAGATATATTAACAGTTAACCTTGAAAATTTTTCAGAGTAAAATTTTATTATTTTGTAAGCCCATTAAGAGGTTTTCAGTACTTAGCAGTTGATTTTGTTTTGTAGATATAAATCGGACCAGACCTTTCTCGTCGAGGAAAGTAGAGTTGATGGGCATTTCTAGTATCTACAAGACTTAGCTTGAAGCTGCCGCTAGATAAAACCAGTGGATTGTGCAGGAGAGAGCAAATGCGTTAGTACTTGCACTGAGCACTGCACTTGAAGTAATTCAAACTTTTTCCATAGAGTCACAGGCGAAATCCACTGTCAAACATGAATATGCTTGACATGCGATTTGGAAATAACAACCAAAAGCACGAATACAGGTCAACATTATGCAATCGGCTTTGAAATGCCGCTCGTAACACAGCAAGGGTTTATAAGATTGTCCACGTAGACAAAAACAGAGAACAACAGGAAAATTGAGGAGCAAGATGTTAGTGGATGTGAGCAGCTGTAACGAAACTGCAAGCAGCGAAAAAAACTGCACTTGTGTCCAGCGTGTGCCGCTGAAGCGCATTCTAAATCAAGTCCAGAATCTGAAAGTTATTCTCCTCAATTTGGTGAGTGTGACATGTTGTACATGTAAGATGAACATGTAATAGTCAAAATGTACCCAGCACCATTACTGTGTCAAGACTATAGCATTGTGAAGTCATCTAATATTATTTTCAGGTAGTTGACGGTGAACATTTCACTCCAACTACAAACAGTGGTGCAAAGAGACCGATACTGAGATCGTATCTAATGAAAAACTGTCCACTGTGCAAGGGTATTTTCGTTAAGAAGCTTTAAAGAAAAATCTGTACCGGGTTATATAGAGATGACGTTTAAAGTAAGATTAGGAGATTTAGTATCCCAGCATTAGTCACTAGTTGCTCAAATCATGGACAACTGCATTTTAAGCAATTCATTCCTTGCATCCAAAAAGACTCACGCTAAATTTTGCCTGCGTGTGTTGGAATGGCCTAACACTGTAACTTTTTAGAAACCCAGTGAGCAAATCCTAAAATTGAACGTGGTAGTAGCATTGAGTGAGACCGACTTGATACTGATTCAACGTCAGTCATGTTGAAAGTTGAAGATCCTGGGGCACCCCAGTTGACGAATCTTAACTCTTGCCAGGAGGGACTATAAAGTATTGCCCGGAGGCAGGTACTCATTTGAATCATTTCTACTTTAGGTAAAGAGTACCAAATGTTCTAAATATTTATTCGGTAAAAGTAAAAGTCTTCCAACCTCTTTCCACAGATCGACGCTTTCCTTTTTCAATCTTTTGCAGCCAAAAAAGGTGATGAACGCGTCACCCTCCTCTCTTGTTCAGTATACGGATAGTCTTTTACTAGTAATGCTAAAATTTATCAGGCTCACTTATGAGGATAGGTAGAAACCAAACACTGCATACGCTCAATTAAGCTATAATCTCAGAGTAGGCATCAAGTGCTCAGACCACCTGCGGTTGGTGTCATTCTCTTAGGACATTTGTGAACCAACGAAAGTCTTTCGTTGCCTTGTACGGTGGTGACTGCTATCCAGTCCGATATTTCTGCATTCTTTAACAAGCAGAATGATAGTATCACCTCTGAAACCTTTGAGGTCCGTATAAATTCAAAACGCTCTTTATATATGCGATGCGTCAACCGCTTCCAGTGTTCCACGTTTCTGAGCCCTTCATCTGATTATTTTGTACTCAGAAAGATTCCTTGATGAGCTGTTCTTACCCAGCGCATTGTCAAATTTTGCTCGACTGTATAACAGGAAAAAGTGCCTTAAGATTATCCATATAATACAATGCTAACTCATTCGGTAGGGTAAGCTATTGTATTCTGTCATAAGAGATGTTTTAAGGTGATAGTCAAGGATGAAAGTCTGAGCGACACATGATGTAAATACTATTCTTTGACTACCGTTTATCGTATCGCAACAACATGCAATTCCTCCGTCAGGACTTCCCTCTTTAACTACGGCCAAGTCACTTTTTCTGTGTCAGAACAAGGACTTAAAATTAAAACAAAAACCTTAAAGCAGATCTTCAAAATTATATCACATATGTCTATCGACTTGTTGTTTCAATTAGTACTTCTAACTACTTCTGTAAATAACATCATTATCGTGTTCTACTTTTCCGGTTTTCTATTTATTTTGATAATTTTCTATTTATTCATAATGAAAATTTACTTGTGTTGTTAGTGGCTTATATTTGTGTTTACTTTGTTTGAGGCGTACTTGGAGTGTTTGTTGTTGTTTGCGTAAGTTGTTAGTTATGGACAGGGATCTAATTTAATTTCATTAAATTTAATCTAATTTTTAATTTTTGGACGTCTCCATAGCTTTCGAAATGTTCCTTTTTAAGGTTTTTTAACATTGCGTTACGTAATGTAGACAGCCGAATTTCACCCAGCAGGCATGACAAATTGTCGATGGAGTTTCTATCCTACTGGCAGCTGCATGGACTCTTCACAAGCTGCATGGACATGGAGCTTCACAGCTCCACCGTGCAGATAAGATAGCATACTGCAGTTGTGCTGAACATGATTCTTTTGAGGAAAGGACTTTCACCAGTTTTGAGGCATCCTCCCTATTCCCCAGGCCCATTTTAAAGATGTCTAAAGGATTTAAGCCCTCGAACTAAGACGCTATGATTTCTCTTTTCAAGTAAACGCCAAATAAATATTGCTACCTTGTCTTCAGCAAATTGTTTCATAACCTGCCAGTGATATTTTTTTTCCTGTGGCTCTCTGGATGCCAAGATGTGCTCACTGCTACTGTCTTAATATGTTTTTTTAATTATGTTTTGTAGTGAGGTTTGTTATTTTAGTTGTTTAATATTTTCAATGTGGAAGGGACACTTTGTGTATGAGCTTTTAGTTTTATTTTTGATTCTAGGAGCATCATTTCTGATTTTGGCGTATACTGGGCGGGATCGAGCATCTTCTTTAAACCATCATCGTCAATCGTCTTTTTTAACGTTTATTTTCAACTTATTTTATTTAAATAGGCTATCGTTACGTTTGCTTTTGAGTTTGTAGCTGAAGCGATTTTCCTTCTGCAACTGCTCCCCTTCTATCTCACACCAAATAGGCGTATTTCTCCTAGTACTGGACTCGGGATTTAAAAGAGTTTGAAAATCTTAAGAGACAGCTTTCTTCTAAAATCACTGAAAAATTAAACTAGAATATTTTTCAATTTTTGTGAAGACTTATCTTTCCCCATATGTATCTTAAGGTGTCATAAATAATAATAAGAATAATAACAATAGTAAGTTTTGTCGTGAGTTTCGCTCAAATTATCGATAATTAATAATAATAATAGTAAGTTTTGCCGTCGGTTTCACTCAAATTATCAGTAATTAAAAAAGCGATGTGCATATTAACACATTACATGCGGGAAGGGTATTAATACCTTTTACGGCGACTGATCTTTATCTGCGGGAGAGGTATTTTTACCGTTTACATAGTATGATAGTTACCGTCTGGTAAAGTATTAACCATATGCGCTCGAGGCTGTTTTGGTATGGGGAAACCTACAACTGATAAGGATTACATTCACATTTTCTTTCTCTATTTAGGTTTTCCCTAATTATAAGTGCTTACACAGGCGACAGCTAAAAAATAACCCAAATAAAACCTTATGGCGACTCTCAGTCGCTACTCGAGCTGCATCAGTACTTTGAGTGGCGACTGAGAGTCGCCCCTCGAGTACAAAGGGTTAATACCTGCTTTTATCTCATTAGTAACTTGCTCTTGAAGTTTAAATTTTACATTTTATTACCTTTTTCCATATTTTTTTTTTACCTTCACTGAACATTTTAAAGCACATTGTGTCATCAAGGGTTTTTCCATTTCACTTTCCAGAAGTATTCAAATGTTATCTTTCAGAATTGGGTAAGAAATTTCCGATTTTCTGCACAAATAGCATTTCAGTAGTCTTGATAACACTTCAGTAGATTTTCTACATTAAATTGTTCGGTCTCAAATATCCCCTAGTAATAAATTATACTTTTTCTTTAAATCCAATATGAGCTCGCGCGAAATTAACGATGATGTATTTGCTGATAATTTATCGGAGTGCTCTTGTGATAGTGATATGCAACACTTGTTAGATAACATAAGTGACGACAGTGGTAGTGATAGTTCTGTTGGCCGAACCAGACGGAGAACCAGGATTTTTCCACTGCAGTTCAGTGACGATGAAGATGATGATATTATTGAACAATGGACTGAAATAGACAATCCGCCTGTAATTGAATCGTGTTTGGGTCAATCGGGTTTAAGTGTTTTCCCAAACAAAAACAATAGTGTCAGTGAGTCCTTGAATTTGTTTATTGACTACAATTTATATGAAATGATGGTAGAAGAAACTAATCGCTATCACAAACAGAATGAGGAAAAATTCAAAGACTACAAAAAATCCAAAAAATGGACAGACGTCACTACCACTGAATTCAAAAAATTTTTCGGCCTGTTGATTCTGATGGGTCAATCTCCTAAAAGTTCAATGGACGATTATTGGACAACAGACGAATTATTGCAAGCTCCGATATTTCCGAAAACAATGAGCCGCGGCAGATTTAGGCAAATATGGCAATCATGGCATTTTTCAAATAACGATATTACAGACTCTAGTGATCGTTTGTTCAAAATTAAACCAGTATTAGATAACTTATTGGAAAAATTTAATACTGTGTACACACCTCGAAGGGAAATTTCACTTGACGAAAGTATTATACCGTGGCGTGGAAGATTAGCGTTCAAAGTATACAACGCTTCAAAAATCATTAAGTACGGGATATTAGTGAGAATGGTGTGTGAGTCAAAGAGTGGTTATATTTGCAATTTAAAAATATACTGCGGACAAGGTAAAAAACTCTCGGAGACAATTCAAGATGTCCTCAGCCCTTATCTGGGAAAATGGTATCATGTGTTCATGGATAACTATTATAATAGTATGGAAATCAACCAGACACTTCTAAACATAAAAACGAGAAGTTGCGGGACAATTCGTGTAAATAGAGGATTACCTGATTCTCTAAAAAACCTAAAATTGAAGCGTGGTGAAACAATTTTTAGAAGAAAGCAAGATATATTGTTACAAATTTGGCAATCGAAGAGAGAAATAAGAATGATTTCCAGTATACACTCGGCTGAAATGTTAGAAAGTCACAATGTAGACTGGCACACGAAAAGTAAAATAATTAAACCGACCTGTGTGATAGAATACAATAAATTTATGAAAGGAGTTGATAGGGCCGATCAGTATCTTTCGTATTATTCCTTTTTGCGAAAAACGAAAAAGTGGACTAAGCGTGCCGTTATGTACTTATTAAATTGTGCTCTTTTTAACGCATATCTAGTCCACAATATTTATAACAATACAAGAATGACATATAAAAAATTTTTATTAGAAGTAGTTCGCAGTTTGATAACAGACCAGTTGCCTGCGGAACTAATGGATACTGCAGAGCCGGGACCATCAACTTCAACGCAAAGGACTCGCACATCTAAATTTGATCCGCCCGGGCGTTTATCATTGGATATGAAAAAACATAAACCAGAAAAAATCGAAAGCAAAGGGAAAAAAGTGCATGCTCAACGGCAGTGTCGTGTTTGCGCTGCACATCAAAAGAAAAGTTTGACTTGTTATAAGTGCAGTTTTTGTAATATACCCCTTCACGTAGGTAATTGTTTTTATGAATATCATACTCTTAAAAAATACTAGTGTATTATTTATTTCAACAAATAAATCAATGAAATGTTCCTATGTCTTTTTTTGTAGTTTTAATTTGTTTGTTTTTTTTTCGAACATTACACGTGACTCAAAATGTTTATTTAAACTTCTTGATAGTTATGCTGCTGCTCCTTAGTGAGTTTAATAGTGTAAGAATTATTAAAATATCTTAAATATCTTGAAAATTGTGACATTTTATGCTGTCATTTTTTACGCGAATGCTCAAATTTTTGCCCGCGCTAAGTCATAAACAATAAGTCGCGGCGCCCCGCATGTAATGTGTTAAGATTACACTTTTCGTTTTATAATCTTTTCCATTCAGAGTTCTATAAGTGAGACAATCGTACAGTTTCGATGTGTTGTATTATCATAACAAACAAGACCGCGCTTATTATATCCATATATATATATATATATTAGCAATCAACCTGAATTTTTGGATCATAGGACAATTCATTAGTTTTCAGATTGATAGAGGTTTTATTACTTTTCAGCAAAATTGAAAAGAAACAGTAAGAATTCCAATTTGTCTGTTGTCTGGCAAGAAAATACGTATGTATAGTTTCAATCTTGAACTGCATTTGATGTTTCGAGAATATTTTGAAACTGAAGTTCGTTTTGGTGTTGCCGCAGGCCAAAATTAACTCTGGGTAGCTTGGGTCCGCCGGGCCTTGCTTCGTGGGTCTCGAGGATGCGTTTCGGCTGCATACAGCCATCTTCAGCTCGTTTTGATGACTTTGTCGCGGTGTCCATCTTTTTATATGTGAAACTTTTTTCGGAGGGGTAGGTCTGGTTAATTAGGTGTTAATGAGTGTCATTAAGTTTGGGTCTTTTCAGGATCGTGGGATTATCGTTGTCGGGTTCGTCGCGTTTTCTTTTTTTGACAAGGATTGGGTCGAGGACTGAAAATATTGCGTCGGAGTTGGTCATTATTTGTTCGTTGATTATATTTCCGTGGGTTTTTTTGTGTTTGTAGATATCTAATTTCTCTAAATACTCTGGATATTCCCAGCAGAAAAAACAAAACGCTGGCGATACGAATTCGTATCGCCCTGTCGGAAAATTAGTTCGCCGGGGAATCCGCCAGCGATCCGAATTCGAATCGTCTGCGAACAATATGTCACCTCGCTGGCGAAACACCGCGACGTATCGTAAACGATTCGCCATGGCGATGTGTTTGTAATCCGACGTGGCGATTTGTTTTCGATTTGCCGCAGAACTTCGGATCGCCGTTGAAATTAATCGAAATGGCGATATGAATTCACATCATCGGCAATCGTTTTGCTTGCTGTAATTTCTGAAATGAAAGTTTTCCAGGTTATTTTCTTGAAAGTTAATATTGCCTGAAAAACCTATAAAAAAATTTTTTTTTAGAAAAATTAAGAAAACTGACTTGAAAAGGGCCTAAAACCGATGAAATAAATTTTGCGAAAACAGTTTCAAATCAGTTTCTCTGTTTTGTAACTTTGTTTGTAACAACTTAAAAATCAATCGTAAGCAAACTTCGGAAAAAAAATTTGGCATTGATTCTTTAAAATTTGTTTTCTCATATTTAGAGCATTCAAAGTCGGTTTTGTTTTGTTTTTTCTGAAGTTTTTGAAGAAAAAAAAAACATTTTGTTCCATGCATTCGATTTTGATCAATCCAATCACAAAAATATTCATGTTTCAATTTAAAACACATTTGTATTTTATTTCAAACCAATACCAATAAACCGATTCAAATTAAAATAGAAAACGAAAACTTCAAAATTGATGGGATTTGAGTCTGATAGAATATTTATATTGTTGAAATTTAACGTAATATAATGTGATGCAATTGTTGCTAATTTCAGTCATTTTTTATGTTTAAGTTTTCTGCGTCTGCATCAACAGATGTAACATTAATGGGAGTGCTATTCAAACTACGTGCATTCTTTGGAACACCTTAAATGTAGTGCCCTAGAAATTTTAACAGTTCATTTAGTGCCGAATCATTTATTAAATATTTTGCAGCCCACTCTGCCAATTCGGAAACAATATTCCTCTTAATTCTGCTATCGACATTACTTTCAACGGTAAAAATATAAGTTGTAGGAACTGAAATATATATTATTCAGTCCCTGCAAATTATAGTTTTTACAACTTATATATATGAAACGCTATCGTTTGTAATGTCTGCATAACAATTAAGGAATGGCGAATCGGATGGAGTTCTAGGAGTGGACCTGAAGTCAATTGTCAAATTATTGATAATATTACAAGCTTCTTTTTGAACTGTTTTTCGCGACATTGTCATCAATACGAACTGGCTTCCCTGGTGGAATTGTATCTAAACTAAATAAGAAACATTTTTGATTTCAACACCTTTTTGAGAAAAATAATTGATCATAAATAATTATTATCGTCTCAAGCTTTCATAAGTGCCGGATCAGATTATTGTTTTTTTAAAAAGGAATCTATAAAATTCTTACAGACTCCACGTTAACAAAATAGGAATACAAACAGGCTCTAAAAGAAGTATTTTCGTTATCAAAGAAATTGAATAGTAGGATTAATTCTGTTAATCAAAAGTTACAGAAAATCTGGAAACCATCGAAACATGGAGAATACAATCAAGCTTATGGAACAATTCATGTCTTGCACGTCTTAATAAAAACAGGAAATGGAATTCATGTAATGGAATTCATGTCTTGCACGTCTTAATAAAAACAGGAAATGGAAAACTGACGAGCTTCAAAACTCTGCAGGTTATCAATAAAATCGGCATAAGCATAAAACCGATTTACAATATTCTACTAGTTTGGCGGCCTGTCTATCCGTGAGTACGCCTTCCTGTCTGTCCACTCGTTTCTCATGTTTTCTCAGTAATTGCGGATGCTCTAGTCATGAAACATTGTAAACGAGTCAAAAGATATGACTTATTTTAAGAAAGATATAAATAAGTCGAATACACAGCCCAACGTTTCTGTCAAAAGGACTCTGTACTCAAACTATGATATGTAGTCGACCAATAGAAAGCAAAGCCAACGTGACGTACTTTAAACGGCCGCCATTTTGTTTCGGTGTCGTCAATATTAGTGAATGTATGAGATCTCGAAGATATTTATGTCACATATACTATCTGTAAATTTCAAGAATATCCCATCAAAACAGTAGTGTTGGAAAGCTCATATAGTAGTGAAGTCATGTGTAGTTGTCATTGTAATTGATGAAAATTGAAGAAAAGAGCAACAGAAGCAGCTGTAATGCTGATTATAAATTTATTCAGTATCCTAATCAGCATAACAGCTGTTTTTTTTTTTTTGTTTTCCAAAGTACACTTCATTACATGCACCACATGTATCATGTACATTTCAAAATTCCAATCACTTTATTTAAATTTTTTTTTTATAATTGAAATCAGTGGCTTTCACGTGTAGAAAGTTCATATATTCAACATGCAAAAAATGTTAATATTGGATTTTATAAAAAATTATTTAATTATTTAAATCAGACTCGCTTTGATTCATACTATCTAAAGTGCTAATGCAACAAGACATTAAAACACTTAACATACTAATTTGTTGTAAAATATGTTCTAAAATATTGTAAAAAATGCAGACTAAGCGTTAGATTTAATAAGTATATTATTTTGAATTTACATAGCCTTCCGAAAGTTGGTCGAGAATCCGTGAATAGCGAACTGTTTATTCTGGTTCGGAATTCAAAGAGTGGTAAAGTATCACTATTTCGCATCAAAAAACTAAAATGTGTTTTTTTTTAAACTCCCCACATAATTAACACATAACTTGCGCAGTCAGAAAACAAATCAAGAAGAATCCACAAATGATAACACTTGATCGCGTAAAAAAACAATTTTGAAAAAGCCGCACAAAAATAATGCGTGATCAAGGAAATAATCGGGAATTTCGAGATGCAAATTAATAATTAAAAATCAGAGCGAACGAGTCCGAAAACGGACAACCTGAAAAGTCATTTAAAAATCTTAGCTGAGACTGGCAAGAGCAATCTGATCAACAACCCATAAAGTTTAAATTGGATCCAGAAAACAGAAAAAAAAAGGTTTTCTTGTTCGCTCTTTCCATAGTTTTACGCGCCGCATATGCTATTTTCTGACTTTTGTTCACTCTGGCGAAGAAAAGACGATTTTTCCATAGTTTCACGTTTTATCTGTTACAAGAATCTGGTTAGACCAATTTGACATATGGATATCAGATTTGGTACAATCAGAGTGCCAGTACTATGGAAAGATTGAGCCCAAAGTGGCGAGAGTCAATATCTTATGATTCTTCGGAATCATGTCGCTAGATCTGTAAAAAAGTGAGTAAAATTAGATTAGATTTAAGTTATAATATATTAGTCGTAGGATGAAAATTAACATCATACTTGATTTTTGAATAATGTTCGTTGTTTTTGTTTTTCCTTTTTCGGTTGAATTGTTGCGCAAGTACACGCATCCTAAGGCAGGGCTTGTCACCACCTCATTAACAAATGCTGGTTGCGGTAATATTTTCTAAACGATCTCTTTGCTACAGGGTTATTAAATCAAAAATATAAACAAAAGCATCTTCTGATTTTGATTGCAATACACTAGTGGGATATCAAGTTGACTAATTGAACAACTTAAATTAACATTAAGATGGAATTTATTTGCACTTTGGATAATTGGTCAAAGATGTGAAATAGTTTAATATAAATATTAATATTAAGTATAAAAAGCAAATGCAAATGAGGAATAAGAAGAGTCATGGAGTCATCATCGGATAGTCGTCAGATAGTTTTCAGGGTTCCTATAGTTGTACAAATTCCTACAAATCAGTTAAAATAATAAAGTGTTATATCGTTATATCGTCAACATACACGCGTAATCATTACTAAATGAATGATTATCCCCGCATGCAAAATCGTAACCTTAAATAGTATTTGCTCCAACAGAACAGACTCATCGACATGCGAATGCATGGCGTGGATATGTAATATTATCAACATAAGAGCAACACGAAAAAGCTCTCTCACTGATCTTACCGCCTCTTCAACGTTGCCCCCACATGCCCATCAGTGATGAAATTTTCTGATACAATACTTTGATGGGCGATTCGACTTCTTTATGTTCCATATTCTTTGATATGACTCAGCGCGTAAATTCGCGAATGACCCACGTGGAAGATTCGGTATCGGATGGTAAATGTATAAAAGCGACCACAGCGAGCGGCGAAGGAGTCTGGTGGATTATGTGAAGAAGTGAGTTGCAAAAGCGAAAAGCGACAGTGCGCGTTAAAAGTGGTGCGCTAGTAAAATAGCGTTTAAGTACAATAAAATCGTACGCGGATTAAAAAGCGAGAAAAAATAATTGGTACAATTAATCAATTAGTTGAAATGAATAACTGAAATAGTAATTAAGTGAAAACAATGGCGAAGTGTTAGTGAAATTTGTTAACAGAATAAATTCTCAAACAACTAATTTTAAATTAGTCGGGTGTGTTTTATTCACTATTGCGAACATTTCCAACGAAGGAAGCAAGGCTAGACTAATCACCCGGTTAAACGAAGCGCTGGCAGCAGAAGGGATGGATACAGAGTCGTTTGAGTTTCCCGATGTGGAAAGTTGTACTGTAGGCGAGAAGGAGGAACAAATTCTGACTGCGAAAGGGTGAATGTGGATTTTAATGATAATGCAAAAGCAATCAACCGAGTTAAACGAGAAGCTTGACCGGCAGTCAACAGCGTTAAACCAGTAATCATCAGAAACAGAAACTGGAAGAAATAGTAAGCAAAGTAGAAACGTAAGAAACGAAAAAGTAGAAATAGTAAGCAAAGTAGAAAGAATGAAAGAAGACATAAGGTAAGCCCAAGTAACGATAGCGAGCAACCCGCACCCGATAGCGAGTACAGCCAATATCTCAACAAGGAATGTACAAGCACCAACTTTCGATGGACAAATGGCTGGGAGCACCCAGTTTGAAGCTACAACTCAAACGAATCACTGGAATGAGCAGGAGGGAGCAACAGCATTAATTCTTGCCCTGAGAGGTCCAGCTTCAAACTGTCCCTGTCGAGTCGCAGTCAAGCTCCATCGCTATCATGAACGCACTCGACATGAGGTATGGAGATAATCACCTGAAGCAGATCTACAGGTCGCGGCTGCACATCCAGATGCAGAAACCAGGTAAAACCCTATTGCAATTAGCCCAGGATACTGAAAGGCTTGCACTTTTTGCTTATCCTTATCCTACCAGAGCCAGAGCTTGGAAATAAAGCCTCTCTAACTGAAAGGTCAGGGAAAGGATCTAAAGACAAGTGTTGGCTACAAGGATGGAAGGACAACCGAAATATGACCCCGTTATCGTCCATCGGAAAGGAGGAGTGCATGTACATGCCTACGCTTTATCACGTGAGAAAGCGCAATAATATTTAGATAACTGTACACGGACTGATGAAATTTCAGCAAAGAGCGCATGCACAGGATATTTTACGAGATCTTGTATAAAACAAAAGAAAAATGCAAACCAACATGAGAATGTAGTAGAAGCAATCAAAGAGCAGCTTTTCAATTGAGGAATACGAAAGCGACATACACATAATTACATAAGACTTAAAATAGGAAATAATCGACAACAAATTTACAGTAATTAGGCTAAACAAGAAAAGAACAAAAAAAATAATGAAGACCGCCGACTACAACCAAATGACTTTTGAATTCATTACCACCAAAAGGTATATTGGATCTTTAAAGAGATTTCACTAGCAAATTGTAAAGCAGGACAGTCTTTGTTTAAGAATTCTACGAATTTTTTTAAGCGGCCTAATTCAATGTGTATGTATGGCAAAAAAATTTTGTTTAACTTGGTCAAAGGCTCAAATTTAACGTTTCTCTATCCCGGTGCGAGAGTTACGTAATGCCTAGATGTTGTTATCGCATTTGGATTTGCCTCTACTGAAGTAAGGAGATTTGGGCAAAAATTCGCCACTCATGAAACAAAACAAGTGAGGACTAGTTAGTAAGGACGTGATAACGAAAGGTAATGCCTACATATATATATTTATTATCTGTCACCTTAGTATGGAGCGATATGTACAAATACAGACATTTTTAAGTTTTGAGTTGTGCAGTCAGTTTGCCAACAAACGCAATAATATAATGGCATAATGATTACGTTTGTGAAACGCTCAAATCAAAGCTGTTCAAGGCATTACGAACAAAAAAAAATAGAAGGAATTACGTGCAGTTATTATTTCTTGCTGTAGATGATTTTCATACAGACTAGATTTAGATCCGTAATGAGGAACTTTTTTCTGTAAAAAATGTAGAAAATTAGGGGGACGAGCTTTCTGCTCCAAGCTTGCCCTTCAGGAGCTTAAAAATTAGTCCATCTAATCAAATCGTGTCAAAGGCTTTTCTCAATTCAATGAGGCACACTCAAGCGCGTTCGTTATTTTTTTTTCCAACAAATATCAGATGTAATTATCCTGATAGAAAATAACGTACGGTGCCTGGCTCAGAACCCAAACTGCAATTTGGCATCAACTCATATTTTTACATTTGGCCGTTTTTTGCTCAACTGAGTATAACATCGAATATTTCGTTAGTATTAAAAATCAAGCTGATTGGCCGGAATATAGGAGAAGTTCAAAGCTGTCATAACTAGTAAATAACCAGTCGACATCCACCTAAGCTGGTAGTGCCAATCGACGCGTCCCAGCCTGTGAGTTGGCACCTGATGAGAAGCGGCAGGGACGCGTGTTCGAAACCAGCTTGAGCTCTTTCCACATTTCTTTATAAAAATAGTAAATTCACTTTCGAGGTACTCGAAATATTTGATCAGAACTTCCGCACCCATTAGTCTTCGCTGAGTTAGCTTAGCAAGGGTATAAATCACTTATAAGTTCTAAGTGAAAATGGAAAAATAGATCTATCAAAACTTCTGAAATTGATAAAACACTTATATCGCGGGATGTTCTAGTTTTTTTTGTTATTAAAAGTTTAAACATAATAACTGGCGCAGTCGATCGTGGGTACGGTTATTTTTGAATATAAAAAGGATTAATTAAGGACATTAAAACGAAGCGAATCGTGGCATCGCTCATTGAATTTCACAAGGTGCAAATCCTCGAAAAACATGTCTGCGTGATATAAACGAGTGCTGCGGTCAACGTACGACCAAATTAAAACTAATTTCTAACAAATTTTATAGTGCCGTGGTAATCCTAAAGAAAGAACAAAATTTTTCGAAAGTAAAGTGAAATGGCAAACAACGGGAACACAACCTTTTCATTTACACATGCCTACACAACTTTATCATCAGGCTGCCTTAACGGCAGGAACAACTTCGAACAGCCCAGGTACAATTTTATTAAGTGCTGCCAAATTACGATAGATCTGCTGAAACCCTAATTATGCGCAAACGTTGCGAGAGATATGGAGAACACTAAAACACTGTTCCGAGCTATTAATTATTTATTTTTTCGTGTCTAACCTATTCGCTGCTTAATTACGACTGCCTACCAATTATTGAATCTTAACCTAATGAAAAGTATACATTCCTTCAATACTTAAGGTGTGATATTTCACATCTTCTTTTCGTCCTTGCACCATCTGTTTACCGTCTTTCGGGGAACATGATGTGCGGTCTGTTTATGACATAGAACGCGTTTGCATTTATGCATGTAATGTATCCTAGCATACGTAACTCCTCCCTTCTTTTACTCCAAGCTGACCTCAGTTTCGACAAAGAATGTTCGATTTTAAATAATTATACAGAAAATGGAAAATTGAAAAAAAATCGACAGAAATTCATACATATGTATAACTTATATTTTGTTTTCTGTTTCGTTACTTAACTAGGTCCTACAACTAGTGTTTAATTAAATAATCTTTTGTATGAACCATGATTTATTTATGCTTTGTTTAACGGAGGTGCTTTGTGTGTAAATCGTTCACTTAATTAGCGAAAGATACAAGTTATATATTTGTTGTTCAAATTCGTAACAAAAAGTTGTGTGTATTTTGAAAGTGAATTTGAATACCTTGTTATACTTGTATTCCTAATATTTTACATTTAACTATTTATTAACGAAAAGATGTGGTATTGGTCATAGATTTGGTCGAGGCATAAGCCTTATTTCGACAATTCGGACCTAGTTGGGAGGATTTAAGTCTCTTCCTATTTTGGTGGTGTATATTTTGGGTATCATTGCTTTTTTTTTAAATCTAGGGTCTAACTTTCGCGGTTTTGGGTATTTACTCCATTTTGGCAGGGCGTGTTTCCAAATTGCTAGAAAGAGGCGAGGCTCGTGCTGATCCACAAGGGGAAGGGGAACGCGGAGCAACCATCTGCATATCGGCCTCTATGTATGCTGAACGCCGCTGGGAAGGTACTCGAGAGGCTCATTAGAGAAAGACTTGGAGAAGCCACTCGAACTGCCGGGGATCTGTCTCCTCGACAGTATGGCTTCAGGGCTGTGAGAAATGCCTTCAACTCTGCTAGATGGATAGATATTCTTGGTGCTCTGGAATATTTCAGGGTGCCGAGGTATTTGATGCGGATATTGAAAGACTACCTCAAAATCGGAAACTCATCTATGACTCGTTGGGAAGCCGGCGAAGAATTGATTTGACATCAAGGGTCGCGCATGGTTCCGTTCTGGGCCCGGACCTCTGGAATGTCTCGTACGATGAGCTTTTGAGGCTGCAGTTACCGGGGGAATCGCGCCTGGTTGGCTACGCAGATGACGTAGCAGTACTAGTCGCCGGACGTACTTTCGGACAGACGCAGCTCAAACTGGATGCGGTAATACGCCGAGTGAGCGAGTGGATGACAGACCGTGGGCTTAGCCTAGCGCTGGAAAAGACTGAGGTCGTCGTCCTCACCAAGAAGCGAATCCCTCGTGTTATGCCGGTTCGGGTGGGGGAAATGATCATCGAGTCAAAAGAATCAATCAGATACCTTGGCTTGATGATTGACTCGAAGATGAGTTTTTTCGAGCAGGTTCGAGCGTCATCCGTCATCCTCGGGCAGAGCACGCAAGTTGGGGATGGTGTCTTTCCAATCTTATACAGGTAAGACTGAAAATACCCGTGACCACTGAGTAGTTGCGTCAGATTAAAATCAGTGCATACCGCACTGTCTCTGAACCTGCAGTGCTGGTAATCTCAAGGGTGGTTCCAATTAAGTTACTTGCAGACGAACGGAAACGTGTACACTCACTAGGGGGGAGTCGGCGAGAGAAACCGTCAGCCGAGAGGAACGGAGAAGAACCCTTATCTTATGGCAGCAAACATGGGAAAACGAAACGCGAGGCAGGTAGACCGCACGGCTGAGTAGTGACTTGGGGCCGTGGTTCGACAGAATGCATGGTGAGACTGATTATAATCTGACGCAACTACTCAGTGGTCACGGGTATTTTCAGTCTTACCTGTATAAGATTGGAAAGACACCATCCCCAACTTGCGTGCTCTGCCCGGGGATGACGGATGACGCCTGCCACAGGTTCTTTACGTGTAATAGATTCACAAGACTCCGTTCGCATCTCTCGGAGAAAATTGGCGTAATTTCCCCAGAAAATTTAACGGGAAAAATGATGAAATCAAAGGACAATTGGAACTGTGTGTCGCATTACGTACGGACAGTACTCATTATAAAGAAGGACATAATGGATCGCTTGGCGAGAGAGGGAACATCTCTGTAACGCAATATTATAGTTACTAATCGCAATTCCTTCCTATCCATCCGTGGAGAAAGAGAGATTTCCCTTAGCCTGAAGACATTGCTAAGCGATGATTAATGAGGCCTAGTCCGAAGTAATGTGACAAACAGTTCCAGGCTAGGTTCTCGGTGTGACAGGGGAGGTGTTTAGTCGGTAGTCCGGTAGCGGGGGAGTCCGACACTCAGGGCGTAAATAGCCTTCACCTCCCAAAAAAAAAACTCCATTTCGGATCTAATACTGCAGGGTGTCTACTTTGGTTATGATATTCTTGTGTTTTTTGTTTGGTCTCCATTAAATTTTTATAAGCAGCTTCAGCATTTACATAACCAAAACACATCAGATGGTTTAAATTTGTGTGCAGAATGTGTTATTGTGTGGTAGTATTTCACACATTCTTCGACGGGGTCTAGGAATAAGATAACTTTGTTCTCAGACTTTTGCCTTAGTAAGAAGGTTCGAAGATGTTCGTTAAGACTTCTAGGCGCTACCTCTATATCGATGGCTTCTTTATTAAACCAGTCAATGTTTTTCTGTGCAATGAAAGCAGATTCATTATCTGTTACGTCTTCATTTTAATACTTTATTAAAATGAGTTGTTAAGCCATTTATGAGAGTATCCCATTGCCTATTCTTTATTGGGATTATTGAAAGGAATTTCCAGAATTAAACAATGCATGTTATGTACATGTCGTTCTTGTTCGTGAACCAAATGTCTAAGTGATAAATTTGTCTAATTCTAGTAGGGGTGGTTGATTCTTTGAATGGTTCCTTTGGCGGGTTTCTGTCATACTTACTTTGGTGACAGATTTCGCAATTATTTATGTAATTTTGTACATGGTCTTTTACCTCGGGTGATAATATTTTGTACACAATTCGGTATACAATTTATTGATTCCAATGTGGTTTGTATTTTTATGCATATTGGCAATAATTTCTAGTAATTCACTTAGCGTGCAATTATTATGTAATTTATTTGCATTTACGAGGGATGCCTTATTATTTCTTTGCTTCCATAAATTATATTCTTTTTGCATCACAAGCAAATATTTTTTATCGGCAATCTTTATACCTGTGGTTCCACTTAAAGATATATGATTCTGGAGTAAGTATTTTGCTTGCGACTCTGTAAATTCTTTGAAAAAAAAATGTTATCCTTTTTTTCCTGTCAATATTTTTTTTCGCTGCTTTTGTTGAGCCTATTTTTATAACTATTTGGGTCGGAAAGCAATTCAGAGGTTTTTCCGATATAGGGATGTAATTGTTAATGTTATCTTCGAATGATATATGTTGTGTTGCTAGGTCGCTGGTGTCATGTATTGCATTTATCTCAACTTGGGACAGAGCATCGGCAATTACGTTGTCTTTTATGTATGTTGTCTTTTATGTATTTAATTTGAAAGTCGTACTCCAACAGTTTTAATTACCATCTTTGTAGTTTCGGGTTATCTACTTTCAAATTTTCCAAATATGTTAGTGGCTTATGATCGGTGTGCAGCTCGAAAATGCGTCCATAAATGTAGAGTCTAAAATAGCTTAGAGCGAATACAAAGGCGAGCAATTCTTTTTCAATTACTGATAGTTTTTTTTCAGATGCATTAAGAGTACGAGAAGCAAAACATATGTGTTTATTATCTTGGAATAGCAGAGATACAGGTTGTAACTGCGACGGTTTTTGTGAAATTCGGATATTGAAGAATAGGGTGAATAGAGATATAGTACTTCAATCTTTCAAAGAAATCTACATATTCTGGATTTTCTTTATCAACTTTGGCATCTTTTCGAAGAAATTTGGTCATTGGTCTTGCAATCTTTGCAAAATCCTTGATGAAATTCCTGTAAAAGCCCGCTAATGCTAGAAATGATTTTATTTGTTTCTGTGTCATCGGAAGTGGGAATTTTTCTAAGGCTTCGAGTTTTTTAGGGTTGGGTTTTATACCCTCCTTTGTGACATCGCGCCCTAGAAATTCAGTTGACTTGTTGAGAAATTATGTTTTGGACATTTTTATTTTAAGATTTGCACCTCGCAAGCTTTGAAATACCTCTCTTAGGGCTATCTCATGTTCTTAAAGGGTCGTACTATAAACAAGTATGTCGTCCATGTATACTATACAGATTTTATTAATATGTTTTTGTAGAATGGAATTCATTAACCTCTGGAATGTAGACGGCGCGTTCTTAAGACCGAAGAGGATACGTGTAAACCCAAAATGCCCATCGTCTGTAGAAAATGCCGTTTTGTGTCTGTCCTCAGGTTTTATCTCGATTTGTTGAAAACCTTTGGCCAGATCAATTCTAGTAAAATATTTAGCATTTCTTAATTGGCCAAGTATATCTCAATTTGCGGAAAAGGGGTATTTACCCGGTATAGTAGCGTTGTTGATATTTCTGTAATCGATAACTAACCTGTGCTTATTGTCCTTCTTAGGTACGATCCACACAGGAGAATCGTAGGGTGCTTTCGAAGGTACTATAATACCTTGCTCCAGGTCTTCTTTAATTTTCTTTTTTACGAAGTATCGGAGAGAGTATGGGTACCTGTAATTTTGTTGGTATATGAGACTGCATGTATTAAGCTTCACTTTATGCTTTATTTCCTGAGTAAAGCTTAATTTCTGCTTTTTATCATATTTTATATCTGAAAATTCGTGTTTGATTCGCTCTATTACTAGTTTTTTTCTTC
This sequence comes from Stratiomys singularior, assembly GCA_954870665.1. Lineage (NCBI taxonomy): Eukaryota > Metazoa > Arthropoda > Insecta > Diptera > Stratiomyidae > Stratiomys > Stratiomys singularior. The sequence continues at coordinate 56,410,400 of OX940877.1, forward strand.
TATCAAGTTAGTCCCTTAAGTTTCATGCATCTCTATCTCAGGTATTTCAAAAGTTTCTTCACTCAACTTCTTCTTGATTTTGTTAGCTATTAGCGAGTAGTTTTCACCTTCTTGATCGAAACGCAGGGTGATACTGTTAATCGTAATAGTGTTCTGCGAAAAATCAATTTTTGCTGCAGTACCCGAGAGAACGTTTTGACCTATGATGCAGTCAAATGAATTGGATGAAAAATCCATAAGTTTCAATCCAATATAATGGTTAGTAAGAAATTCAGATTGGAAACATAGTATTTAGCCCGTATTTGATTGATTCAAATTTACTGTTTATGGAACTGATAATTATTGGATTTCGTAAAAGGTAGCGCCCGTTGGGACCTACAAACTTAGAGGTCATCATACAATCAGTACTACCCGTATCAATGCGACATCTGAATGATTTTCTTTCAATAGTTAGTTGAAAAATTGGGAGTTTTTGAGGCTGGCAACCAAAAATTTTCGGCTCCAATATGCAAGGAAGACCCCGAAGATTGCATTGTGTCCGTGGGCAATGAAAGGTCATTATGCCTGATATTTCCACTTTGTGGGCTTCGTTTAGAATGAAATGAAAAGTATACATTCCTTAAATACTTAAGGTGTGATATTTCACACCTTCTTTTCGTCCTTGCACCATCTGTTTACCGTCTTTCGCGGAACATGATTTGCGATCTGTTTATGACATAGAACGCGTTTGCATTTATGCATGAAATGTATCCTAGCATACGTGACTCCCTAAAGTCATGGATGGATAACTTGGAGATACTGGTAGCTACTCTGTCATCATACGATGAACTGTCGCATCAAACCATATTCAACAGCCTCAGGAGTAAATTAAGTGGTATGGCTGCACAAATTATGAATATAAACGATGGTGTTAGTCAGTGGAACCAACTTAAAAATATTTTTCATTACGCGTCCGCCCTAGTATGGGAGCGTAACTCGACGATTGCCCATTCACGTGCGTTCGGCAACACAGCCCGGGCGTTCGACAACAAAGCTCGGACGTTTCAAATAGACCACACATAACATAAAAAACACATGAATATTTAAGAAAAGATAAGAGGCGTTCAGGGATACCCGGTAATAAATGTAAACTGTGGACGTTTTGTTCGGATTATCCATCTTGCGCTCTTTTTCTTTCTATCGGGTTCATAAATTATTAACCATCTGTTAAGTACTTCGAAGAAACTTTCTATATTATTTAAGATAAACATGTACACATAATGCTTCATAAAGCATCTATGATACATCTGTTTCGGATGATCATAAAAAATTTATCTTGCTATTTTCTTTACTGTTATCATCATCCTTTGAAATCCTGTATGTGCCAGAACATCAGTCTTATTGAGCTGCTTGACGAATTGAATTTAGTGAAAATTTCGTGTGTCTTTAATTATCTAATCTTGTGATTGTGAACATTTTTAAAAAGATGAGTAATAATATGGATAAAAACTGCATTGTATCGAATAGTGATATAAGTGATTTATAGAACGAACAGATGCCATCTAATATTTTAAGGGACGTTGTGAGTGATTCAGAAAATTGTGAAATTCCGTCTGATGTTTTGGATATGACCGAACAACTTAAAAATAGTTTATTACCTGGTAAATCTCAGGCCAAATATGAAAAAGCATGTAAAAATTTCAGAGATCGACAATCGACAAAACAAATTAATTCAATGAGTGAATCTGTGCTTTTAATGCTATTATTTTACCCACGGCTCCCGTTTTACCTCCCGCATCCTCCTATCATACATGCGACCGCATTTGTGATAAAAAATAGCATGATATACTATATGTGGCTAATTTTAGTGATAAGAAATGTTCTTTGCAATTGCTTGATGATTTGCGGTCTACCGAATTTCAATCCAATGTTCTCGACATTATTTGTTTTTAACGACATTATGTCAAAGCTACAACGATTAAATATAAAGTCAGAATTAGAGTACAAAATAAATGACATAGAGGGAAATAAAAGAATTGCCTTGAATGTCTTGAAGAGTAAGATGATAGAACTACTTTTTAGTAGTTTTTTTAATTCTTTTCAGTAGCAGAAACCCAAACAGCTTAGAAGAAGCTCTGTCTATACTGACGGAAGCCAATTATTTGAAGTATAGGAAACGTGTGGATAGGATTCAAAGAAGTGCTTTTTCCAAACATCATTCTGGTAATTCGAGTAATCCGATTAAAAGGAGAAATTTCCAGCAAATGCCAAATGCATATAATCCGTGAAATGTGCGAAGATTCCCCAATCAAACTCAGCTTGATTCAAATCAGTTTCACCCAAAAAATTTCAGAAATAATATTCTCGCCATATTCTCTTCGTACGTAAAAAAATTTATGCTTCCAGAAAAACCAAGTGGAGAATCCTGGTTGACTATCGGAAACTGAACCAAATCGGAAACTGGGACGGTCTTTGTACTTTTTTACGTTGGATTTGACGAAAGGCTTCCACCAAATAGAGGTACTCGTAAAAGAAAGTGACACACCCAAAACGACATTTTCTACCAACTTCGGACATTATGAGTTCACAAGAATGCCATTCAGTTTAACGAACGTAACCGCAACCTTCCAAAGATTGATGAACTTTGTCCTGGGAGATTTGATAGGCGTCATTTGTTTTGTCTATATGAATGACATTATTATTTTTAGCATATCTCTTCAGGAATACTTAAACTCTGGAAAAGTTTTTAAAAAGTTAAAGAATGCGCAAATACAGTTGGACAAGTCGAAGTTCTTTAAGCATGAGACCGAATTCTTAGGTCACGTGAAGGAGATATGCCCAATCCAAAAAAGGTAGAAGCTATGTCAAAAATTAAGATCCCAAAAACAAAAAACCAAATTTAACAATTTTTGACCATGCTAGGGTATTACTGAAAATTAATAAAGGACTTTTCAAAGAAAACCACTATATCACTAACTTTAAAACTAAAAAAGGTACTCAAATCGATATTAATGACAAAGATTACCAGGACAGTTTCGAACAATTAAAACTGCTTGTGATGAGTGACCCCATATTGATTTATCCAAATTTCTCAAAAAAATATGTTGTTACCACATATGTCTCCAACTATGCCATTGAAGCGGTCTTATCTCAAGAGGGACATCCAGTATGCTATGCCAGCAGAACCTTAAATAGTCATGAAATCAATTATTCTACTATTGTATGGGCTCTGAAATATTTTATACCATATATTTACGGTCGAAAGTTTACAATAAAAACTGATCACAAACCGCTCACCTGGATAGCGGATTTGAGGGAACCGAATCCCAAGCTTCAGCGATGGAAGATCTAATCAGAGGAATATAATTATGAAATCGAATTTATAAAAGGAAAAGAAAACTTAGTGGTAGACTACTTCTCGAGACCTGTTATTTACCAAATGAAGAATCAATCGATAATGCCTCTGTGTAAGCTACTTGTCATAGTGCGAAAGAAGATAATACAAATTACATATAAATAAGTGAAAAACCACTAAAAGTATTTAAAACCCAACTAATAATTAAACAAGAAAAGAAGAATTCAATAAAAATCGAAAAACATTTCGACAAAATCAGAAAACAATTGTTTCCCCAAAACCCGATGATAAGTTTTTTAACTACATATTGAGTAATCATTTACCCACGCGAGGTATTGTAAGAATTTAGGTTTCTGATGAATGGTTGTTTAGAATGTTTCAAGACGCTTACATATATTAAATGGACAAGCTCTCATAGTCCAATGAGGAACATGAGGAAATAAATTAAAAAAAATCACAGAGGAAGAGAAGAAGTCTACAATAATATTAAGACAAAATTCTATTGCCCAAATCTTAAAATAGAAATAACAAAATTAATAAATAACTGTCAAGTTTGTAATACCGCTAAGTACGAGAGAAATCCTCCCAAGCCCCAAACAAAAGCAAAATTTTACAATTTACAAAAGCAAAATTCCTGAAAACCCAAATGATATGGCCAATATGGATATTTGGTTTCAAAATAAAAATTCGATGTTTCTTTCCTTCATAGATAAATTCATAAAGTTCGCCTACGTCACCCCTATTAAATTTAGAACCAGGTCAGAATTAAGAAGAGCCTTGAAAAAAATTGTTCTCTATCAACGATAAGCCCAAAACTTTAATTACAGATAACGAAACTACTTTTCGAAATAATTTGAAATATTTTCTACAAAATGAAAGAGTTGAACTTCATTTTTGCACACCGAATATAAAAACAGGCAACAGCGATGTTGAAAGATTTCACAATACACTGAATGAAAAACAATGAACATCTCAGAATAATGACAGAAATAAACAAACGTGAGGAAAAAAACCTATATGCATTCATGAAGCAGTCAAATTTTACAACAATTCAATACATAGCACAACTCACGAAAGACCAATTGATTTTAAAAACGCTGCAATTCTAGTCGAAAAATATGACGAGATTAGAAAAAGAATCGAAAATATTCAAAACAAAAGATTGAAATATAATAAATAAACAGAAAAGAATGCGAAGATAATACCCAATTTGTAGGAATTGCACAAGCAAAACCAAAATTCGAAACAATATTCACAATAAATAAACAAAAAAAAAGTATCATTACAAGAGCAATGCTTATTCTTGCCCTATGTTGCATTTCAACAGTTTTACCGTTTTTGTAGTTATAAATATGTAAAATGTAAATTATATATCTAAACGTAGTACGTAAAATTCTAACACAAGCATTTAAAAATTAAAATCAATTTGGATCGCGAGGATGCGATCCCACCTAAGTAGGGACGTGTTATATCAGTGTCTGATATCACTACTGTTAGACTTCCTAAAGATGATGATCGTCACCAATAATCCTTTCAATATCAGGATCAATTATCGTTTGTCTCGACTGACCATCCTTATTTGGACGAGCGATCCTTTTTTTCTTTACCACAACTGAAGATGTTGCCGGCTTCCATGGATCTTAAAAGGATACGCGCTAGATGGTGAATGGCCAACCAATGTCTATGACTTAATTTAGATTTTACGGAAGTTGTTAACTATTTCCACGTTAGGATATATTAACAGTTTTAAGATTAATGTTACTATAAAAAAAAGGAAATTACAGATAAGATGTAAATAAAATTTAGGATAGCATAAATAGGAAAAATATGGGATGTAAATAGTCAGTAAGAATATAACCTTAAGGAAAGAAAGCCGTAAAAACCAAAATAAAACATTTATACCTCGGGATGTTCTAGGCTTTTTGTTATTAAAAGTTTAAACATAATAACTCTGGTTGGCAAAGGCTCTCTGCCTTTTTGTGTTCATTCGTCCGTTTGTCGTCTGGGTTTGGTTGTTTGTTCGTGCTTTTGATTTTGTTGTGCTTAATATTGATTTACAAGGCATCATTGTAAAAGGGTTTCCCTCGGAGCCGCTATCGCCACCCGTGTGTGTAGGGAGGCCATGCGAGGGTTGGTACCAGCCCTTATGGGGACAGGTGCTCAGAACCAGGCCAGTTGAATCGTGAGTTCGCCTGAACTGAACCTACACCACAAACTTAATGGTGCTAGCATCGAACGTTCTCCGAGCCCTGCCAAGGTTTTACCGAGACGGGGACTACTTATACTTATATTGGAGCTGTTTGTGCGTGAGTTTCACCTTGGTCCAAAATACCGTGTCCGCCAGCACAAATGCGCCAATTGGAATTCGTTGGTCGGTTCCTTTTCCAGAGTTGTTGCAGGGTCGTCATCCGCTGGAGGGGCCTTACAGAGACCTCCAGGTCCTCGGGTACGTGGGGGTGGTACTCCCCAAAGAATACTGGCTTCCAAGAGTACTCCTGTCGACCAGAATTCCCCCTCCGGTGGATGATTTGTGGTGGGTTTCATTTAAAAGAACGAAATAAAACTTTCGTCTGAAAAGAAATTTCACAATGGATCGAGTGCCTATATCAATTTAATGTTAATAGAGATAATACGAACACAATCGACCGGAATTTGGCTACATAGCATTACTTTAATAAAGGCTGTAAGTCCATAAGTTATTTTATTTTTGATTTATTGTTCGAATCTAGTATCCTTCACCTTTTAATTAAGTTATCAAGCCATCATGGTAAAGAGCTGCTCATTGTTTCCAGAGGCTAGGATTCCCGGTCCAATTAAGTTTTCAACTATTTCGATAGCATAAACTTCATAGATAGGAGGAATTCCTTGAGGGACTAACTGGGCAAATATACGATGGGTGTTATTAACTCATCCAGACAAAAGATAGCTTAATCATTGTTGCACTCACATTATTTTCAATATTTTTTGTCAGGCAACTCGCGGAGGATGATTACTCGGTCTTGATGCAGCGTGGAGGTACATTTCTGCAGTGTGCTTGTGTTTGCTTCGGATGTCTTTACTTTGGCTTCCTGATTTCGGGGACTTCTTCGATACTAGTCGATCGAACTCGAATAGGTCATGGAATTCCTTACATTTCATGTAGGGGTTTCACATCGTGTCAGTTGGTATCTGTAGCAATGCTTGATTTATAATTTTTGAGCCCACCTCAGGGCTCAATTATTTAAGATTTTTTTGCAGAGCACTTGGACTATATTATACTGCCGAGTTCACTTTTGCAAAATCTTTTAGACTTACAAATTTAACAACTGGTACGATCAGCCTTAGCATTTTAAGAAGGTCAACAATATCCAATCACAATCCAAGCAATACACAATCAGTATTTTCCCGTGTTGGAAGTTTTCTGACCTCAAAGCATCATTTAAATTGATCTCCAATTTAGATTATGATAAAGTTGCACACAAGTAAGCAGCTTTTGTATGCTCCATTCACCTTTTCGTAAACAATTCAAACTAAAATAGAATTTTAGAAAGTCGGTGCACCAGATAAAAGTTGAATTTTCTTGTTGAAAACCAATACGTTTATATATACTCATTTATTCTATGAAATTGAGAAAAATATACAATTTTTTACATATTGTTTCAACAATATTTAAAGTTTATTTATTTTTTATGGTCAGTTACATTATAAAAATCTAAAATTATTGAAAAAATACTGAGCACTAGATTAAGACTGGACGTTTATGTGTTGACTTCATGAGATCGTTTTCTTTTGGCTTGCCTCTTGTAACATAGTTCAGGAGCATCTCTGAAAACAAACCAGCAGAAATAACCTGGTGTTTATTTTTCACTCCATGTTCGTCACTCACAGCTCCACAACTAGGAGGAAAAAATCCAGATGGAAATGGAGGAAATTTATTTTCAGAGACGCGTTGCATCCGAGTTGCTGATATGTTTGCAGAAGTACTTGTACAAGGTTTCTATAGTTATCATCTCGTTTTTAGCCCAAAAGTTGCCCTCTCTTTAATTTCCCTTCCAAAACTCTGTTAAACTTAGGATCCTTCATAAGTAGACGAATTTGTGGTCCAACGAAAATGCCTTCTTTAACGTTTGCGTTACTTAACGTAGGAAATTTGTCTCTCAAGTACTGGGAGGCTTGTACTTCTTGATTCATTCCCATTCATATTTGCATAAGTCTCCTTCATATGTACTGCATGGCCAACAGGAAAAGAAGGGAGCAGGTTGCCATTGTGAAGTAAAAGAGCTTTCAAACTAAGCTTGAAGAAGTCTATGAATAGCTTCCACTCTGTTGGATTCTGATTGCAATCTAGACATTTCATCAAACCATCTATGTCGCAGCAAGCAACAAGATTTCCTTTCTGCTCAAAAAAAAGAGGCAGATCTCGATGATGTTTTCTGTAATATGAGACCTTGACTTCAGGTTGGAGAAGAGTCCATTGTTGTAGCCTTGTGCCTAGAAGCTCTGCCTTTTCCTGAAACAAATCAAGGTCTCGAACGAAATCACTTAATTTCGCTTGTGTCAGTCTATGCGGCTTATCGTCTTTTATCTCAAAATCAGGGTCATGCAATGTGGAAGGCGTGGCAAGTTCTTTCTCTTCCACACTATCCTCATTTACTAGTTCCGATTAATAATTTTGAGGAGGTGTTGGAACTGGTGGAGGATAAGAATGTGGGATGGGTCCAACAGCAGACTGAAGATTAGGGTATTATACTGTTCTTATTTTCTTGATTGACATCCCTGCCTTTATGGGTGGAGTCAAGCAGAAATAACAATCGTCAGTGTGAATCTTAGGCTCCCGCCAAACCATAGGAGCAGCGAAAGCAGAACATCGTTTTTTGTTTCTTAGTCATTCTCTTAGAGTAACTGAGCAATAATTACAACATATATGTGGAGCCCATGACTTATCATGGTACCCTACCTTCACACCAAAATATTGCTGATAGGCAATTTTAACAAGAGGCGTCAAGTTGCGTTTCTGTGATGAAAATGTTATTTCGCGGCAAATATAACAAAAATTTTTTTACTGAATTTACACACTTTCGTCACATTAAACTAAGTCCATATCCTACACTTTTGAAACACCTAGAAATCCAAATATCAGCATTAACTACAACATATCCTATGAACAGGAACAACAAAAATGAACAACTTGATGTTTATAAACTAAATACAGCTGATGAGTTGTCAGTTGACAGGTATGCCAACTCCTAAATACAAAATTTACGTGAAACTGAAAATTTGTGCTTTAACAAATAACATGTCAATTTATTTTTCATGGTTACTTTTGGTCTCTGCAGGTGAAAATACAGAATGATTAGCTATTTTTGAGCTCGAAACATCTTCCTGGTTTGGCAGTGTAATTGTTCAATTGAAGTCTGGTTTCCAGCAGTCTCTTCTACACATGCTTTGTTGACATTTGAAGCTCGCTGTTCGCTCGTTGCTTTTACCGTTACGCTTTACCAGGTGCGCGACCTGTTTGCTCTTCGCAAATATTAGCAATAGTGAATGAAAACACACCCAAATAATTTTAAATTAGGTGTTTTACATTTATTCTTAAAATTTCAAACACTTTACAATTATTTCACTAAATCACTATTTCAATTTTATAAGTTCACCATTACATTAATTAATCAATCACTTTTAGAATCACTTATATTCGAATATGATTTTACTTCACCACACTTTTACTGCACTATTTTTATCGCGCACTGTCGCTCGCTGCTTCACTTCATTCACAATACACGCTTCGCCGCTCGTCGTAGTCGCTTTTATACAACTACCAATCAACCCAGAATCTTCCATGTGGATTGTTCTCGTGTTTACGCGCTGAGTCACTTGCACCCGGATTTGTTGCACTCAATGCACGCAACTTGTTTATGTTTATGTTCTCGAGAATTATCAATGTATTGGTAGTCTTAAACTTGTTTACGACTTCTCTCTTAAGACGACTACAGTAGCACGTAACCTTTTCCGAGCATGTCACAACATGTTATACTGGCGTTATTAGTCTGAACAGTATTTTTTCCCCAGTGTTCTTTTTGTCTTTATGGCGGTAACCCAATAAGGGTCCTGAAATGTATGAGAAAGGATATAATTAGAGAATAGTATATAAGAGCATAGAATTTAGACTTAAGACATTCTGTTGTAAGTTAACATTAGGAAAGTAATGATGTAAGTGAAATAAATGACCTTTTTTTGAAAAGAATTTTGATTTATTTTTTGCTTTCGGTTAGTTGAAAAATGACCTCAATTGGCACAGTCGGTCTCGCGAATCTTATTCCCATAACGGAATTAGTTCATGTTTCTCGAGAAGCTATCACTATTACAGTGAAAAATAATAATGTGAAAGTGATAACGTCGGAACAAAAAAATATATACATATAAAATATTGTTGGAAAGAGGACTAAAGGTCTTAAAGAATCTTTTAAAACGTTCGTTGTTTTATACAAAGATACAAATGCGACAACGATTTTTATAGTGTGCAATTGACAAAACTCAACTGAAGACTTGTAAATTCAGTAGGTTCTGGCAAAGGAGCCAAAATCTTGTATTTTTATCAACAACCGGACAGGGATCTAGTCCGAGCATCGTATTCGTGGAACCAAGGAATACTCTACACGTAAGTCAAAATTAGAAAATATGAATTGAAATGGCGTCTTCACACCAAGGAAACAACGAATTTACCGCTGCTCATGAAGAAATTGGGAGTTTATCTGGAAATCTTGGGGCCGATAAAATATCGAAAAGTTTGCAAATATACCAAAATAGAATAAGATCATTATATCAAGTTTTAGTGAGATATTATGCAATATACAGAGAATAGAAGAATTCTCAGATTCTAAGTTTGAAATATCCGTGCAAGCATTTTGCTCAGTTATAGATAAATTTCTGCAACTCTGCTCTGAAGACCAGAAAGAATTTGTAGAGCCAATAATATTCGGGAAAATTAGAGGAAAACCACAACAAGTTGTTAGTCAGTTTCCAGAAAATCCATATAGTGCTGACATTTCGATGAGAACTGTAAACTCTAATTGTGAAGATGTGTCAATGAGAACAGTACAGTCAAACCAAACGTTGAAACATTCCTTGCAACCATATTTATTCAAGACTCACAACTTTGCCCATACAAATAAAGTCGAAAATTTTCAAATACCAGGCACGGAAATACAGGGATTACCAAATGGGAGCTACCAATCATTCCAATAACAATAAGAAACAAAACTTTAAGATGCTTAATAGATACTGGCTGCAACACATCCCCAATTAATAATATCTTTGGCATGGAATTTACTCATAAGTTAAAAAATCTATTAGTTTTAAAAAGCCTCCATTCTAAAGAGATAGTCAATTTCGGTATCTGGACAGAGAATCTGGACCCAAGAATTTAAGTTCAATGGATCGAAGATAGAATAGAAAATTACCAAACTCTTTAGCAAAAATTTCGATGCAATATTAGGACAAAATGTTTTGAGTCCTGTTAAATCAATCATAAATAATAAAGAAGGATACATCGTAATTAATAACAACAAGGTGCCATTTATAACAAATACTCAAGCTAGCGAAGCTGTAGCTGATTCTTTGAATCTAAAAGATTGAGAACCAACACCTGCTAAGGATCTGAATATCAATATGGATCATTTGAGTATCGAAGAAACGAGGGAATTATAAAAGTTAATTAAGAAGTACACTAAATTATTTTATAAGGAAGGTGACATATTGAGTTTGATAACTATAACCCAACATGAAATAAAGACTACAAGCGATAAGCCTATATTCACAAAAATTTATAGATGACAGCAGGTCCACCAAAAAGAAGTGGAGACACAATTCAATGCACTTCTTTGGATTGTCCCGACAATCCGAAAAAACCGACAACTCAGGTAGAACTAAATGGAGAATCGTAACTGATTATAGGAAACTCAATGAGGTTACTATAAGTGATAAGTTTCCGACTCCAAACATCGAAGACCTTTTTGATAAACTTGGAAAAGCAGCATATTTTACCCCTATTGATCTCGCAAAAGGATTTCATCAGATAATGGTCCATTCTAGAGACAGAGCAAAAGCAGGATTTAGTACACATAAGAGATATTATGAATATCATAGAATGCCATAGTTAAAATCTGCTCTAAATATCATATCTGCTCTAAAAAAATATCATAGTTAAAAAATGCTCCAGGCAACTTCCAAAGGATGATAAACTGCGGTTTAAAAGAATATATTAATAAAATATGTGTCGTTTATTTAGATGACGTTTTAATATTTAGCACGTCCCTTCAAGAACATATTGATTTCATTAATAAAATATTCAGTAAATTTGCAGAGCATAATCTGAAAATTCAATCAGATAAATGTGCTTTCTTCGCAAGGCAAACAGAGTTCCTAGGGCATATCCTTACTGAAAAAGGAATTAAACCAAATCCAAAAAAATTGGAAAAAATAAAACAAATACAAATACCCAAAACAACGAAACAGCTCAGATCATTTTTAGGATTAACAGGCTATTACCGCAAATTCATAAGGGATTATTCATCTTTAACTGTCAGGTTAACCAAATTTTTAAAAAAGAGCGCCAAAATAGATATTCACGATATTAATTACGTACAATCGTTTATTAAATTAACTTTTTAACTAACCCACCAGTTTTAAGCTACCCAGACTTCTCGACAACTTTTACTCTGACACCGGACGCATCCAAATATGCGTTAGGGGCAGTTCTATCACAGAATAAGCATCCGACTGCATACGCGTCAAGAACATTAAATGAGCATGAAGTGAATCATTGTATGGGAAACAAAATCATTCCGACCTTACTTGTATGGAAGACAATTCACATTGCAAACAGACCATAGACCATTAATCTGGCTAACAAATCTCAAGGAACCAAATTAAAATCTTATTAGATGGAAACTGAAACTAAACGAATTTGATTTTAACATTGAATATTGCAAAGGAAATGACAATAAAGTAGCAGACTATTTATCAAGATTAAATAATGAAGTATATGAACAACAAGGATACACTGGGGAAATAGGTTCAGTACCAAAATCTACGACAAAAAACGAAAGAATAGATAGTCAATTATCTGAAACTGATTCGCTACATGTAGAACACCCAGAACAAGGTAATGATTTTATAACAATACACTCTATAATTGAAAACACTACGGAGCTGATACCAATAAAAGAAGACTGTGTCAACAAATACCTCGTTCAGATAATTCTAACAAATAATGAGCATCCAAATAGCTTAAGGTTCAGAAGAATAAGTATATCAGAGAAAGAAAACCAGGGCGGAAAATTTGCTGAAAAACTCCTGAACTTACCTTTTAATAAAAAAATTGCAATATATTCTGATCTGGACGATCATCTATACAATAAAGCTCAAATTAAAATTAAAGAAATTTACCCTAATAATTATAAATTTATAAAAGTAACAAATAACCTGAAAGATATACAGTCTGAGGACGACGCACTGAAACAAGTTGAAAAATATCATATAAAAGAAATAGGCCAAGGAGGAATCCATTCCACATATTACGGCCTATTGAAAATATATTAGTATCATAAACTTCAAAAATTAATTACTCGATTCATAAATAATTGCGATACCTGCAATAGAATACAGGATCAAACTCACCCGATTAAACCAATATTTCAAATGTCTGAAACTCCGAACGATATCAATCAAATATTTCATATAGATATTTTTTACATAGAAAAATTACAAATTGCTTCTTGTATAGACAAGTTCTCAAAATATGCTTCAGCAGTTATTCTGCCAGATCGATCAAAACCAAGATTGAAAGAAGCTATAATGACATTTATAGCTACCATGGGCAAACCAATCAAAAATGGTGCAAGATAATGAGTTTAAAAATTTATGGATAAATTTTATAGAATTAGAATAGAAAAAAATAGAATTTTTTAAAGAACACAATATCAATTATCACTATGCAAAACCGAATAGCCATACAGGCAACGCCGATATCGAAAGGTTACATCAAACCATTGCAACCAAATACAGAGCAACAGCAAATGAAACGCCAGTTATAAAAACTCTACTAGCAATCTACTTCTATAATAGACGAATACACAGTACGGTCAAAGATACACCATTTAATATTCATCGTAGTTACTCAAATAAAAGCACTATATTGAATAATATACAAAATATGAAAGAAAAATCTATTTCAAACGCCAATAAAAATAAAGAAAACCACACTGAGAGCACGCAAAAAGGATATGTAAAAACCAAAGAGCTAAGACTTCCAAAATATAAAGATAAATATAAGAAAAGAAATTTTGAAAATATAGCGACAAAAAATATACAAAGGCTTTACTCTAACACAAATTTTTGAAATTTTTTTTATTGGGGTCGTCTGTAAAGATATATAAAAAAATATATATACATATATATATATATATATATATATATATAAAAATATTTTTTTTGTGACTTAATGTTTCCTAGCAAATAAAATGTGTAAATAAGAAAATCTCGATTATACATGATCACTAGATCACAATACACTAAAATCAAACTAAAATTATCTTTCGAATGAAAGAAATAAATAATCTTTGGGGATACAACTACAAACGGTATATGCATGTGGTTCATTAATTAAACATTGTTAAATTTTCTTTGCAACAACAAACAAAAAAAAATTAATACCGAACTAACTAACTAACTTTACTATACCGAAATAAAACAAAAACAAAAAAGTTTTATGGATAATTCCTATCCTTAACAAATATTGCATCCATAGCATAAGATTCGGAATAAAACAAAATACAATAAAACAATAAAATAACCTCTTCCGGATCTTCCTTGTGATGCCTATATGATGTTTTCCTAAAACCCAAATTATGTGTTAAAAATATTTGAAATACTTTCCAAGTAATATAAGTAATATAATATAATAATATAAGATTCAGAAAGGAATAAAATGCAATAAAGCAATAAAATAACCTTTCTAAGTTTTAGTTGAGATGTTTTTATGGCGGTAACCCAATAAGGGTCCTGAAATGTCTGAAAAAGGATATTGTGACATGTTCGGAAAAGGTTACGTGCCACTTTAATCGTCTTTAGAGAAAAGTCATAAACAAGTTTAAGACTACCAATACATCGATAATTCTCGAAAGCATAAACATAAACATGTCGCGTGCATTGAGTGCAACAAATCCGGGTGCAAGTGACTCAGCGCGTAAACACGAGAACAATCCACATGGAAGATTCTGGGTTGATTGGTAGTTGTATAAAAGCGACTACGACGAGCGGCGAAGCGTGTATTGTGAATGAAGTGAAGCAGCGAGCGACAGTGCGCGATAAAAATAGTGCAGTAAAAGTGTGGTGAAGTAAAATCATATTCGAATATAAGTGATTCTAAAAGTGATTGATTAATTAATGTAATGGTGAACTTATAAAAGTGAAATAGTGTGAAATAATTGTAAAGTGTTTGACATTCTAAGAATAAATGTAACGCACTTAATTTTAAATTTTTCGGGTGTGTTTTATTCGCTATTGCTAATATTTGCGAAGAGCAAACAGGTCGCGCACCTGGTAAAGCGCAACACTGGTGTCAGAAGTGGGATTATTCGTGCAATAGTGAAGTGAGCAAACTTAGAAAAAAGAGAACGCGAACTATAGTGAACACTTTTGTGAGTTTTTGCATTGAAGACAACTCGTAAGACGCAACGCACTTACTCTACCAGAACTAAAGGAGGAATTGAAAAATCGGAAAATTTCCACCGAAGGAAGCAAAGCTAGACTTATCACCCGGTTATACGAAGCGCTGGCAGCCAAGGCATGGATGCACAGTCGTTTGAGTTTCCCGATGTTGAAAGTTGCACTGGAGGCGAAGATGAGGAACGAATTCTGACTGCGAAAGGGCTGATGCGAATGTTGATGGTAATTCAAAAGCAATGAACCGAGTTGAACGAGAAGCTCGACCAGCAGTCAACATCGTTCAACCAGCAATCAGTTGAATTAAGAGCAGATTAAGGTGAACTAAGCCGAATGCTTAACCATCAAATTGAAGGTTTCCAAGAAGGGATGAATAAAGTAGAAGAAAGGACGAGCAAAGTGGAGACGGCTCGGGAAGAGATTGAAAGAATAAAAGAAGACTTGAAACAAGCCAAAGTAATGATAGCGAGAAGCCCGGCCCCGATAGTGAGTAACCCGAGCCCGATAACGAGTACAGCCAGTATCTCAACAAGGAGTTTAAAACCACCAACTTTCGATGGACAAATATCTTGGAGCATTTACAAAGCCTAGTTTGAAGCTGCCGCTCAACCGAATCACTGGAATGACCAGGAGAGCGTAACAGCCTTAATTCTTGCCCTGAGAGGTACAACTGCGAAAATACTTAGAATTGTCCCTGTGCAGTTGCAGTCAAGCTCCATCGCTATCATGAACGCACTCGTCATGAGGTGTGGAGATACATCTGAAGCAGATCCAGAAACCAGGCGAAGCCCTACAGCAGTTGGTCGAGGATACTGAAAGGCTTGCACTTTTGGCTTACTCTGCATACGACCCAGATCATCGGGACGTTGCAGGACAGGGAAATGCAACAAGCTGTCCGCTCAGCTGAAAAATGCTCAGTAAAGGACGCATTAGCATATTGTTTAAACTTCGAAGCTGCCAAAACAACCACTCGTAACACAGCCAGGATCCGGCAGGTTACAACGGAAGAATGTAGATGTGAGCATATTGACATTAGCGAAGAAGCGCAGATGAATGGTGCGCCTATATGCTGGAATTGTGGTGAACGAGGACATCTTCAACGAAACTGCAACCAGCAAAGACAATTAAGCTATTGAACGGCATCTGCCGCTAGAAGGAGATTAAGGCCAAAAACAGAGCCTGGCAATAAGGCCCCTCGATCCAAGGGGTCGGGAAACGCGTGAGAGCCAATTTCGCGGGGCAGAGGTTGGCTAGGAGGATCAAAGTCCCCAGATCCACCATCATCGTGTCTAGGCTACATCGGGGAGAGGCAGACTTATGTGTTCGTGGACAAGTCGACGGTGAATCTTGCACCGTCACTATTGATACTGGTGCAACAAGGTCAAAATTGCAACCAGATTTGGTGAGCGGGCGTGTTCTCTCCAAAGGCAAACCACTTTTGCTACGAACAGCAACGGGAGAAGCAGCACCCGTATACGGCGAGATCCAACTCCAAGTACAAGTAGGGGATATACTGTTTCAATATGAGTTTCTCGTTGCCGATATAATAGACGACTGCATCCTGGGAATGGATTTCCTGAGACCATATGGGTTCACGTTGGATTGGGGCAGACGGGTTGGATTTGAGATGGCGGAATGTTGAGATCTTAATGGAAGGTCATTACGACAACATCTCAACACAGAAAGTGGTCGTAAGTGCCGACACTGACGTGCCAAAATCCTCCGAGAGCATTGTATGGGCCAAATTTGATCCTGGATCAAATGATCCTGGAGACCACAGATCCTACCTTATTGAGCCAACAAAAACACCGGCACTGCGTAATCTAATTTTGTGACGGACACTAGTAACAACAAATAAGAGTGGATGCGTGCCAGTTAGAGTCCTTAACACCTCGGACTCAGTTACCCACATCAAAACTGGAGACATTATCGGGAGCTGTCAGTTTGTCTCTACTGTAACATCTTTGGAAGCGGGAGATAGCCAATATCCAGCTAGGAAACAAAATACCGCGGAATCCCGTGAGTTAGTAGCGACCTTATTGGAGCCAACCAAGATATAACCAGAGCAGTTCAAGAAAGCCTCGGAATTGGTAAATAAATATCGCGATATTTTCTCAACTGGTCACGACGATCAATGACGTACGAGTATGGTGACTCACGTTATTGACACACAAGAGGCTAAGCCGATTCGACAAGCGCCAAGACGACTTCCCATAGCCAAGCAGGGAGAAGTAAACGCAATGATCTCAGACATGGAAAACCAAGGAGTAATCGAGCCTTCAATCAGCCCGTGGGCCTCACCTGTAGTCCTGGGAAAGAAAAAGTATGGAAGCACTCGGTTTTGTGTCAACTACAGGCAGCTCAACGATGTCACGAAAAAAGACAGCCACCCGCTTCCGCGCATCAACGACATTGTGAATACAATGGTGGATTCGAAGTGGTTTTCTACTCTTGACTTAAAGAGTGGATACTGGCAGGTTGAAATCGATAAGAAAACTGCATTTTCAGTGGGTACTGGATTGTGGCAATTTGTAGTGATGCCATTTGGGCTTTGCAATGCTCCAGCAATATTCGAACGCCTCATGGAATGTGTACTCTGATTGTTAAGCTGGAAAACGTGCTTGGTATATCTGGGTGACATCATTGTCATAGGGAGGACGTTTGACGAACATGTGCGCAACTTGGAAGAGGTGTTCTCAAAGCTACGACGGGCTAACTTCAAGCTGAGTCCAAAGAAGTGCACACTTTTCGCAGCTGAAGTAAGGTACCTAGGACATGTTGAATCGGCAAAAGGTGGGAAAACGGACCCTGAGAAAATAGAAGCTGTGAGAAGTTGGCCGAAACCTAATAACAAACGACAACTTCGAAGTTTCCTTGGACTGGTGACTTATTATCGTCGTTTCGTTAAAGACTTTGCAAAAATTGCGAAGTGTCTCCATCAGCTCACGGAAAAGAATCAACCCTGTATCTGGAACGAGCAGTGTGGAAAAACCTTCGAGATGTTGAAGAATAAACTCTGTGAATCACCGGTTTTAGCATATCCCAAACCTGGAAGAATGTTCGTAGTAGATACCGATGCAAGTAACAACGGGATTGGGGCCGTATTGTCACAGCAGGTTCACGGTGAGGAGCGAGTAATCTCATACTACAGCCGATTTCTGTCAAAGAGTGAAACGAACTACTGCGTAACCAGGAGAGAACTACTGGCTATAATTGAAGCAACAAAGCAGTTCACAAGTACCATTATGAACAGAAATTCGTTCTTCGAACAGATCATGCTTACCTGAGATGGCTGCTTCATTTCAAAAACCCAGAAGGGCAAGTTGCTAGATGGATCGAAAGGCTACAGTCCTATAACTACGAAATCGTCCATCGAAAGGGAGGAGTGCATGGAAATGCCGACGCTTTATCCCGTCGTCCATGTCCAGCGGCTTGTAAACATTGCCGACGGTCTGAGAAAAAATAACAAGGTGTGGATATGCGTGTAATCACAACGGAAGTCGACGAGGGTTCGACGCAGCACGAACTCCGGGACGCTCAACTAACAGATGATGATATTGGGCCATTGTTGGTATGGAAGGAGACAACTGGACGTCCCGTCGACGTCACATGAGGAGGTCACCTTGGGGTGAACAAGACACTGACAAAGGTTCGAGAAAGATTTTACTGGCTCCACGCTCGAGAGGAAGTTCTTGACTGGTGTCGTAAATGCACAATATGTGCTTCCGTCGAAGGCCCAAATCGAGGAACGAGAGGGCGAATGCAGACCTATAACGTGAGGGTACCATTCGAAAGAATAGCTGTGGACATCGTAGAACCCTTTCCCGAGTCTGAATGGGGAAATCGGTATCTACTCGTTGTAGCTGATTACTTCAGTAAGTGGCCAGAAGTCTACCCAATTCCTAACCAGGAGGCAACTACTGTAGCGGAGCAAATCGTTTCACAGTGGGTTAGTAGATATGTCGTACCCCATGAACTACATTCAGACCAAGGCAGAAACTTCGAGTCACAAGTTTTTGCCAAAATATGTGAACTGCTGGGAATACGGAAAACACGGACAACACCATTTCACCCCCAGTCTGATGGAATGGTCGAACGGTTCAATGACACGCTAAATAAACATTTGGCCAAGATGGTTGATGAAAATCAGAGAGATTGGGATCGACGGATTCCATTATTTTTGATGGCATACTGAACTGCAGAACATGCATCGAAAGGAGAAGCGCCGGCGAAAGTCATCTTTGGAAAAATGATTCGTCTACCAGCTGATGTAAGGTTTTGGACACCCCTGAGCAGCCTCAACCTATTTCGGAGTACACAAGTGACTTCAGGCAACGGCTGAATCAGATACACCAATTGGTGTGGAAGCAACCACTGGTCGCATGAAAACCAGATACGACTTAATGGCAAACACATCTGGATTCCAGCCGCACGACTTGGTGTGGCTATATAATCCACGGCGTCGGAAAGGCAGAATCTCCAAAGCTACAGCCAAATTTGGAAGGACCCTATAGAATCATCAATCCTGGTGCAAGTGACTCAGCGCGTAAACACGAGAACAATCCACATGGAAGATTCTGGGTTGATTGGTAGTTGTATAAAAGCGACTACGACGAGCGGCGAAGCGTGTATTGTGAATGAAGTGAAGCAGCGAGCGACAGTGCGCGATAAAAATAGTGCAGTAAAAGTGTGGTGAAGTAAAATCATATTCGAATATAAGTGATTCTAAAAGTGATTGATTAATTAATGTAAAGGTGAACTTATAAAAGTGAAATAGTGATTCAGTAAATAATTGTAAAGTGTTTGAAATTTTGTGAATAAATGTAAAACACCTAATTTAAAATTATTCGGGTGTGTTTTATTCATTATTGCTAATATTTGCGAAGAGCAAACAGGTCGCGCACCTGCCAAAGTGCAACAATTTAATTAGAAAATAGTATAAAAGAGCATATTTAGACGTAAGACATTAAGTTGTAAGTTAACATAAAGAACGTAATGTTGTGATTGAAATAAATGACCGTTTTTTAAAAAGAATTGGTATTTTTTTTTCTTTCGGTTACTTACAAAGTAATCTTAATTCGTGTGCGTAGTAAATTCTTCAAGCCCAATTCAATTCAGGAAAGTGAAACTGCTTTTTGCCTTAAATAGTTCCCACTTGAATTCACGGTGCTTTTGCTGCGCAAAACTGCTGCTAGAAATGCTATGATAATCAAATAAACTATTTATGAAGTGTTTTTTTAATAAGGTGTTGCTTGAGTCCGCCGTGCCTTGCTTAGTTGGTTTCGAAGAGGCGTTTTGGCTGTATACAGCCATCTTCAGCTCATCTTCGGAGAACGAGATGAAGATGGCAGTATACAGCCGAAACGCGTCCTCGAAACCAACCCAGCAAGGCCCGGCGGACCCAAGCAACACAGTATTAATTTCGGCCTTCGACAACAACCAAACGAACTTCAAGTGTTTTTTTGTTTGTTTCCGCATAAATTGCAATGAGTACCATATTATTTTCAATTATATAAATAAAGAAATACTATCCAATCTGTCAGCGAAACAGGTTGATATAATTGGCGGAAGCGGAAAAGTAAATTCGCTATTGACCAAGCAAACATATTTTGACCGTGACCATGCATTCGCATATGCCAATGCTTAGACATTTGATTTGACTCTCGACCTTATTCGACGCATATGGGCTGGCGGCCATGATATTCTGGACCTAGTCGCTTCTTGCGCGGAACAGCCGGGGTGAAAACCGTGCTCGAACGGCTCCAGGCTAATATCACGCCGTCTCCGTCCCGGCAGGCCTCAGAGTACGTTCAAAGCTCGCACCATTGAGTTGGTGGTGTAGGTTCGGTTGAGTCGTACTCCCGATTAGTGTTGATCTGGCTCTGAGCACCTGACTCCATAAGGGCTGGTGCCAACCCTCGCATGGCCTCCCTGCTTGCATAGATAACCATGGGATCATTAAGGCGACTACACATTCGAGCGAAGATAGCGGCTCTGAGGGGGACCCTTAAGAACCAAATGATGCAAAACAACAACAACAAATAGAACAAAAAAAATAATGCAGAGGACGTACAAACGAGCCAATGGATATAATTCACACATCCATAACGATTATCTTGGCGTGTTTTCCCATTGTGGAAAAGCCTTGCGTTCACCACCACAGTCTCATTCAACCCCAAGCGGAAAGAGCAGTGATGGGGCGGTAGTAAATGTGGCTCCGGAGGTTTACGACCACCTGACTCCTAAGGTTGCTACTGTTGAATCGATCTCAGTAGGAGGAATTAACAGCGTAGAACCTAAGCTCCCGGAGGAAAAAGTCGGCAAAAAGACCTGATGGTTAAGGAGGTTATCGCGGAGAACGTTCCGAGGAAGAACGGTTGACTAAAAAATGTTATGCGATCCTCAAACGTATGCAAGGAGCGTGCATAAGCCAAAAGACTATAAGTAAGGATGTACAAAATGGAGTGTTTGAGCTCGAAGACCTCTTGGATCGAGTTTGCCACTACAGGAGACTCTGGAAAAAGCTGGAAGAAGAACATCCAGATCAAACTGTGTACGTTAAAGTCACCCAACCTTTCCTCCCCAGTATCAAGAGGACTGCTGCTAGCCCTCTTGAGAGCAGACAGGAGAAAAGGCGTAAAGGGAACGCTGAGCCAGAAAAAGAAACGCCACAAAGAAAAGGCGCCTTCCAGCTCGTGATATCTAAGGCGGCAAAAAAGGTGCAAAACGTGAACATAGGCTTAGCCAACAAACAGTGCCAGTTAGAACAACGACAAATACCGTGGTTGTCCACGGTATTTGTGGAGAAGAAAAAAGCAAAGAGTCCTTGGGGACGCCATTCTTGTGAAGCCCACTGACGGAAGGAGCTATTCTGACGTTCTACGCGATATCCGCAAGAATGTCAAGCCGGAGGAAACAGGGACGATTATTAAAACTCTACGATCGACGAGGTCCGGAGGGCTACTCGTCGAGTTTGGGGCGGGCTCCTCCGATAAATCGATATTCCGCGATAAAATAAAGGACATCCTTGGGGAAAAAGCCACCGTCTCTACCTTGGAGCCAAGGGCTTCATTGAAAGTAAGGGACCTGGACTGCATCGCCGACCCGGCTGAGGTTGAAGAAGCCATTCAAAAGGAGGTGCCTGGAGTAACTCAAGTAAAAGTAAAGCTTTCTCCAGAGAATCGCCGAGGGCAAAGGCTGGCCATACTCGACGTAACGGAGAAAGATGCTATACAACTCCTGGCCAAAAGAAAACTATAAATCGGCTGGGTGGTGTGCAGAATTTGCCGTCGAGCCATCCCAGTTCGGTGCTACAGGTGCCTTGGATACGGACACACAACATCGAATTACAAGGGCCCTGACCGTAGTATGCCTTGCTTTGAGTGTGGAGCATCTGGGCATAAGATAAAAGAGTGCGTTGAGGCTCCGCGCTGTTTGCTATGTAATCATCTTAACTTTCAATAGACAGAGCAACCTCACGTTGCATGTACAGGCGCGTGCCCAATCTTTAGAGAAGCACTAGCAAAAGCAAAAGCAGCTCTGAGGTGATGATCAGGGCCCTTCAAATTAACTTGCACCGTAGCATCAATGCACAAGATTTGTTAGGGCAGTTCGCCAGAGTAAAGAGGGCTGATCTGCTGCTGCTGAGCGAACAACATCGAAACAAGACCTCATCAGCCTGGTTCTCCGATGACTCCCATACTGCTGCCGTTTGGGTTCGGGGCAGCATGCGACTCCAGATCCAGGGTCACGGCCGAGGAGATGGTTTTGTCTGGATTCGGTGCCCGGATATAAAGTTTTTCAGCGTATACCTGACGTCGAATGAGTCAATGCGTTGAGTGGGGCATGTCTCAAACCGATTCCAGAGGGCAACGCATTCAAACAAACGAGGCAAGTGTCACAGACTTCGACGTTCAGCTCAGCGCTCGAGAAGCGGTGAGGAAGCATCCAATAGGACAGCAGCGTACAGGTCAGCGAGGAAAGAACTCCGAAGACTCATCAACGAGAGTAGGGTACGCTGCTCGCGGGAACTTGTGGACGACGTGAACAGGGATCCATGGGGGCTCGGCTACCAGGTAGTGTGGCGCAAGCTCGGTACTGTACCGTGTTTACTTCAAACAGACAAGATGGACGGCATAGTGCAGGCGCTGTTCCCAACTCATCCTGTCCGTATTGATGCTACCCACGAAGTCGATGCAGTGGAATGTCCATTGTTCACAAAAGATGAGCTGGAGGATGCGGAGCTTTCTATAAAAGCTCGAAAGGCACCAGGACCAGACGGCATTCCAACCGAGGTGCTACAAATGGTGCTACAAATGGTCTTTCACGTTTGCCCTGACTTGCTACTTAATGTGTTTAATGCTTGCCTAAGAGAAGGTGCATTTCCATCCCACTGGAAGGTGGCGAGACTCGTATTGATCAGCCAGGGGAAAGGGGAACCCGGGCTGCCTTCTACATACCGTCCGTTTTGTATGCTGGACACAGCCGGGAAAGTGTTCGAAAAGCTCATCAAGGGAAGACTCACTGACGCAATTCGTGATGCGGCGGACCTATCTCCTCGGCAGTATGGCTTTACAGCAGGGCGATCCACTTCCGATGCCACCATGGAAGTGGTGAATGCAGTCCGTCGAGCCGAAGTTCACAAAACTGATTCCAAACGAGGTGTCTTGCTAGTGACGCTTGACGTCAGGAATGCCTTCAACTCCGCCAGATGGTCGGATATTCTTGGCACATTGGAAATTTTTTCCGATTGCCAAGGTATCTGATGCGGATTTTGAGAGATTACTTAAAGGACCGCAGTCTGCTCTACGACACACAAGATGGGCGGCGCAGTATGGAGATAACGTCTGGTGTAGCGCAAGGCTCCATACTGGGACCAGACTTGTGGAACGCTTCATATGACGGGCTATTGAGGCTTGAGCTGCCAGATGAGTCGCGCTTGGTCGGCTATGCAGATGATATAGCAGCACTGGTCGCTGGACGCACAGTCGATCATGCGCAACGCAGACTGGGAATGCTAATGCGTCAAGTGAGGGAATGGATGACCACCCGCGGGTTCAGTTTGGCACTAGAGAAAACCGAGGTGGTCATTCTCACGAAGAAAAGAATTCCCACGGTAATTCCTTTGCAGATCGGAGATGCCACTGTTGAGTCTAAACTTGCAATAAAATATTTGGGACTATTGATCGATTCGAAAATGAGCTTTTCGGAATAGATCAGGCAAAGGCGAAAAAGGCCGCGATAAGCGTTTCGGCTTTAAGTCGACTAATGTGCAACATCGGTGGGCCCACACCAAGCAAACGCCGACTCCTCATGAGTGCTGTACAGTCAGTGCTACTGTATGGCTCTGAGGTTTGGGCCGGAGCTCTCAGTAAGGAGCTGTACCGAAAGCGCTTGGCACAGGTACAGAGACCAGGAGTTTTTCGGGTTCCGTCTGCATACCGCACTGTCTCTGAGTCGGCGGTGTTGGTGATCACAGGAGTGATACCCATCGCCCTCCTTGCTAGAGAGCGACGGAGAATTTATGACCGAAAAGTGGAGGTTTCAAGATATACTGTCAACCGAGAGGAGAGGTAGCGCACAATACTCGAGTGGCAACAGTCCTGGGAAGGCGACTCTAATGGCCGCTGGACTGCCTGCCTTGTAGGGGACGTGGGGTCGTGGCTAAATCGAAGGCACGGTGAGACTGATTATTACCTTACCCAGCTTCTTAGCGGGCATGGGTATTTTCAGTCTTACTTGCACAAGGTTGGTAAATCACGGTCCCCAGACTGCACTTTCTGCCCCAGGGAGAGGGACGACGCATGTCACACCTTCTTCAATTGTAGAAGGTGGAACAGGATGCGGCAGGACTTGTGGGAGGTAATGGGAGAGCTTTCTCCAGGCAACCTGGTCGGAGAAATGCTGAAAACTTTCGACAAATGGACCTGTGTGGCACATTATTCTCGGGCAATACTTACAACAAAAAAAGGTAACATGGATAAGCTTAGGCGCGGGATCTAGAGGGGTCTCCTCTCCAGCACTCCTCCTCCATCCTGCCCCTTCCCGCTGGAGGGAGATTTCTCTACGCTGACGGCGCCCTAGGGCAAAGTAAAAAGAGGCCCAGCCCGAAGTAATGTGTCAAACAGTTCCAGGCTAGGATC
Source organism: Stratiomys singularior (assembly GCA_954870665.1). Taxonomy (NCBI): domain Eukaryota; kingdom Metazoa; phylum Arthropoda; class Insecta; order Diptera; family Stratiomyidae; genus Stratiomys; species Stratiomys singularior. The sequence goes on from OX940877.1 coordinate 56,435,579, forward strand.
TCTTGACAGGGGGGGTGTTTGGTGGGTTCTAGTAGCATACGCTCCTAAGAGTCCCACACTCCAGGCGTAAATTGCCTTCACCCCCAACCCAAAAACAAAAAAATAATACTCACAAATAAGAATTCTTGATAAAGCACCCTATAAATGCCTGCAAGTGATGCATACCAACAAGTTATTAATGGCAAAGCCAGTAAACGAAATATGAATTATAAAGTAATGAAAACGAAATATAAATATTGAAATAATAAATTTCTGTTGGCAATATGTTCATGATAAAACAAGATTGAAACATATCCACGTTATTCCCTTTCTTGCTCATTTTCTCTGTTAGAATAATAATTCTCATTTTCTAGATGTCACCCCTCTGCGAAACTGAAAAAAAATGTTCTTTCATCAACAAACATGTTTCCACCAAACGTTTGTTGTGAAGACAAAGGAAAATGCAAGTCTCTCGAATTAATAAAACTTTTAAAAAACTTTACAGTCAGTTACTGTCACACTGTAAAATTGCAGCCATGAACACTATCATCTACTTATTATGTATCTACTTCTAGTGTATTAATTACAATTTTACATTAACTTAATCACTAACGTACCTCACATGATTGCAGCTGAGGCTGACGACTTATATGCAAATCTTGGTAACACAGTAAAAACAACTTTAGTGATCGTCGTGAAACGATCATCAATATTCATTGCGTCAATTGAGATATGTACGCCAGTTTATGCTTATTTTGACCTAATTGACTTGAATTGGACAAAGTCTTCAAAAACTTTGTTCCAACTACCATGGAAAGTTACAGAAAGCGATACTGTTTCAATTGTTGTTTCTCCATCGCAGTCGTATCTGTTACGCAAATTCACCAGTCATGAACATCATTTGTGTTTTTCGATATGCTTGCGATATCTTTCCTACTAGACAGACGATACTGCATATCGATTACTTTGCATACATGGCTTAGTGCGATTTATATTACAAAGGTAGAGTCATACTGCTTAATTTAAACTTTATTGCCTTTAATATTTATCTCAAAATATGTTATTGCATAAACTGCAATTGAATTCTACATACGTCAAACTTCTAACTGTAGCACAATTCAATGTACACATGAGAAACAACACATTGCTTCATAGTTAAAATAATATTTATTTATTTTGCCTCAAAATCAAAACGGTGTTAGCCTTTTCAGAATTAACAAATTGTGGGAACACGACGAAATTTCAAATTAAGTCCCAAAAAAGAGAGTGCACGTTCCTCAACATATTTATACTTATTTATTTAATAAGTTCTTTATTGTTTTTAAAAATTTACAGGACTAAGCTAATACTTAAAGTGAGAGTTCTGAATTTGGTATTCGTTGCATCTACAGTATTTTTTCTGTTTGTACCACTAATGTTTCTTATTCATAGGATATATTTATAATAGTAGAGGAAAATACAACAAAAACTTTTTTTAAACTTAACTCTAACTTAAACTACTACTACCTACAGTGGGTCACAGCTTATTTTATGCAGTAGCTAATTTTCATTTTCATACGGCATATTTTTCAAACGAAAAAGTTTTATAATGAAAAACCAAAGTAGAATGGTTATCACAGTTTCATAGAATATGAAACGAACACCGACCAAAAAAAATGCGTCACTCGCTGTTAAAATTCGAAGAATAACAAATAAGCACCGAAATTACATGTCACAGCTTATTTTATGCAGTCGCTAAGAGCTACCGATTTTTCACTCTGCCATTCAGTTCTGAAAGCATTTTTCGTGTGTCCTCCTTGATAATAGTCTTTTAGTTGCCTTGTTGTTGTCTGAAGTGTGATTTTGTTATTGAAAAGGTTATCACGAATAGAATACAAAATGGGTCCTCGTACGACAATACAACAGAGGGAGTTGGTCATAAACCATTTTAAAAACGGCGAATCACAGCGGAAAATTGCTTCTATGGTAAATATGAACTCATGTACTGTCCAAAAAATTATTGAGCGTTTCCTGCACGAGAACCGGGTGCATGGTAAAGGAAGAAAAGCACCAAATAAAATTTTCAATGAAGCTGACGAGCGATACATTGTACGGAAAATTAGGGCTAATCCTGGACTGTCCGCGGTAAAACTGACCACCGAAGTGAAGGAAAGCCTTGGCAAAAAGTGTAGAAACTGTAGGAAACTGTTCGCCGAGTACTGCGGGATCACGATTTTCATGGTCGAGTTGTCCGGAAAAAACCATTTATCAATCTTAAAAATAAGCTCAGTCGATTAAACTTTGCTAAACAGCACCTTGGTAAGAGCCAGGAGTTCTGGAATTCAGTCATCTTTGCCGATGAATCAAAATTTAATCTATTTGGCTCAGATAGCATGTCTTACGTATGGAGAAAGCCAAATACAGAGTACAATAAAGAAAACCTAAAGCCAACTGTTAAGCATGGTGGAGGAAGTGTTATGGTATGGGGCTGTATGTCGGCTTCCGGTCCAGGACAGCTGGCTTTTATTGAAACAACAATGGACAAGCACATGTATCTTCAGATTCTTAAAGATAATTTGTTACAAAGTGCGGAAAATTTGGGTATTCGGTGCAATTTTCAATCCTACCAAGACAATGACCCAAAACATAAATCGGGTATTGTTCAGTCATGGCTGATATACAACTGTCCCCATTTAATGACGCCACCAGCACAATCACCAGACATGAATGTTATTGAAAATTTATGGGCAATATTGAAACAAAATATCAGGAAACATGCAATTTCCAATAAGAATGATCTGAAACGGGCTTTGGAGTTTGAATGGAGTAAAATATCACCAGATGTTACCCGTAAATTAGTTCATTCAATGCCAAATCGTCTTAAAGCTGTTGTGAAGCAAAAGGGGTATCACACAAAATATTAAAATCTAGATAATTTCTACGTATTTTTACAGTTTTTTAATATTATCAGTAACTGCATAAAATTAGCTGTGAGATGGAATTTTGATGTTTTTGTAAGTATTTTGATCTGTACCTTGTAAATAATAAAAATTGCCATTAAATGAAGTTTATATGTAAAATGTACAAGTTTCTATTTCAAACAGCGTAAATTTTAAGTTTATATTCTTTCCAGTTTCGTAGTTACAGAGTCTCATAACTTAAAGTATGAACCGCATAAAATAAGCTGCGACCCACTGTATGTTAAAACTTATTTACATACTATTTTGAATCTTAGCAATAACTATGAATACACGGTTGAGGAAGCATGATCTCTAAGGTTGATCTATTAATTTAAATCCTGAGTGCTTGAATGTATGGATTCGAAGCGTGTTCTACCTTAGTTAGTAGATTATCTCTGGGTGAGAGCGCGAGTTTATTGATAGGGCTAATATTAGCAAGCTCATGTAATTTGCGTGATGAAAAAAGGCTTATTTAGCGCCATTTTTAAGTACCTGTTTTGAGTGACTTGAAGGTTTGATTTCAAATATTTTGCGCATTGGCTCCAAGCAGGCGCTCCGTATAATATTATAGGCTGAATTACCATTTTTAAAATTATCATCTTATTCTTTATGTTCAGTTGGGACCTTCTGTTGAGTAGTGGATACAGTTGAAGTACAGAATTAAATGCTTTAATGCTTATTCGTTCAATATAGTCTTTGAACATGAGTTTCTTGTCCAACGTTAGCCCCAGATACTGCAGATTTTCGGACCATGGTATGGAAGTTAATCGGTCGAATAGGCAGCAAGGAACGTTTACGTTTTTTAGTGAAAAATATTGCCTTAGTTTTGTCAATTTTGATGCTTATTTTCCACCTGTAGAAGAACTGATATACTTTTTCAAGCATTTTCTCTAAGTTAGCTTTTATTGTACTTGGGTGAATTCCTGAAGTATAAAAACAGGTATCGTCCGCAAAGGCAGCTATTTGACAGTGCTCGCTTGTAGGGAGATCGGACGTATAGATATTGAAAAGGGTAGGGCTCAGACATGAGCCTTGGGGAGCACCAGTAGGGATGCTTCTTACAGTAGAGGTGCTATCTCGGACCTTTACCTTAAAATATTTATACTTGCTTATGACTTGCAACAGAATTTTTATGAAAAAAAAGAAATTCGTTCATTTAAATTTTTATTTCTCCGCTATCGATTTTCGACCGTTATCGTTCTATCTTCCACAGCAAAATCAATTTTTCAGAATAATTTTGCGAAGTTAAAATCAATTACGACATAGAATTTAGATTTCATAATATAATTAAATACAGTTTCGTCGAATGATTTCAAAGTTGAATTGAATGAGCACTTCAATAGACTATTATTATTCATAGATGAGGAAACCTATGCAGTGCTAGTTCTACATAATTTAGGATGAATCCTGAACTTCAAGTTAATAGTAACTCAAGCTGTATATTTATGCTAGATTTGTTGATATCTCCATGGGACCTGACGTAACTCTGAATATCCGTTTACCAATTTACCTGCGTAGATTGAAGCTCTAATCCTGAATGCTACGGAAAAAATCTGGAAAATTATCTGGAAAAATGTCTTAGTTAGTGAAGAATGAAAACAATATTTGAAATATTTGGCTCATCAATAAGAAAGTAAGTGAAGAGCAAACCCAGAAAAGTGTTTGGTAAAGAAAGCTTACAGCCTACCGTATAATTTGCTGTTGGTTCTCTGAATCTTTTGGGCTGTAAGTCAGCAGCTGGTGTAGGAGAAATTGAGTTTGTTTACGGGAACATGGATTAAACTGTTCATTCAAACATTTTAAAACACAATTTAAATGCCAATACCGAAAGATTAAGTCTTCCGCACGATTTGATGCTCCATCCAAAGCATTGTGCGATAGTTGCAAAAGAACAGGTTGTTATAATGTGCTGACCAAGTCGCAACTCCATCCCGATCACCACAGTTAAACCCATTGAACATCTATGGAGACACCTGCAACAGTTAATCAGTAAAATTCAATTATCAAATATTAACTTGTCATGCACGGTTATATCGGAAGAAAAGAATAAAATAAATAGTAATATAACATAAAAAACTCATTCATTCAATGCATCGGAGGGGAAAAAAAGCATTTTCAAATCGAAACGCTATCTAATAAAAGTCCCCTTTTCATTTTACTTACTCATTCAATACTTTTGTGTGTTCAGTTTCTTTCTTGTATTGAAGTATTGCTAATTTTAATTTTTCTGCGGCAAATTTGTGTTGTGTTGATTTGCGTTGCGTATTTTAATTTTATTTGGTTTTATTTTTTTACGCAAGTTTGACTTTTAAACATTAAAAAGATTTTGCACTTGCATTGAGTGAGCCAATAATTATTTGACTCCATGTATCGAAATTATCACAAATGCACCAGAAGACTTAAGTGAATCAATTGAAGGAAATGGTCATACTTGATGATTTCGTATTATTCTATTAACGCGAACCATTTTTCGTGGAAGTAGGCACATCGGCACAATATAAAATGATATGCCCGACGTCGTCAAGTCCGAAATTCGTACCGCTTTGGAAAACATCCCTCTAGTGAGAGTAGTAGTCCCTCTAATAGAGAATGTCTCCGCCCTGGAAGTATTCAAATAGAAAAAAAGCGAGCCCGGCTTCCTACTTATTAGCCTTAGACTAGCGTTAGGCAACAAGTCAGAGCAAAGATGGTGGGTCAAGTTTATAGCATTTTGGTTGTGATGCTTGTTATGCCATAACACAATACTAAGAAAGTTGACATAAGCAAAACCCTAAAGACGAGATCAGGAAGAATTATTACTAAAGAAGAAGTTTCGCTTTATTAAAAATTTGTGGTCTTTAGACCTATATAAATTTTTCTGTTTATACAGATTAATGTTATTTGAATATCAGTTGATATAGATTTCATATTGATTTTTGGACCGACTCATGAGACTAATAGAAAAGTATATTTTAGAGTCAGAAATTCAAAAACATAAAAGATATATGGAAAACAACCGGAAAGTACAGTTCAGTCGTAGCTATATGCATAACCGGTAGGAGAGTAAGGAATCATAATCATGAAACGTGGTGGCTGTGGCTTAAGGCTAGAGAGCACGGTGAGCATTTACCAGTTGTGTTCAGGAATCCGGATAGCTTAAATAAAATTGAGACCTGATACTGAAACGTGCTACCGATCTTAGGGTAGGTGGTGACACGTTGTTTCAACCCCAACTATGGAGACCGTGTGATTAGGCCAACAACATTTGATCAATCGGATACTTCGACGTTGCATCCTCTTCCATCCATTTCTCATCCTGACGACTCTGTATTGTGATACATGCCAACCCCTGTATTGTAACACATGCTATTGGCAGAAATTGGGAAATCTATGGCGCTGTCTAAGAGTTCAGTCCTTTGATACTTTCCCGCCTTCAACCACCTACGCCTGTAGGGACCTATTCATTTTAGGAGATATTGCAACCCCTGGACTCTATGTTCGTTCGTACGTCAATGGTGGCACTGATGTGTTTCCGAATCCACTTTCATTTGAACGATCGTAGATAATCGAATCACTCGGGATCTTCCCAGCAAAGAGTATTGCTTTATTTACTTGTTATGCTTCAGTTGATGTGGTGCTGGAATCAGCAGTTTCGCAAGCCTTTCGCTTTCGTCTACCGTGTGTTTGCCTGTCACAGATTGCAGAAGTCGCAGCTCTTCTTTGCTGATCGCTCTATTGCTCGATGGTTTTCTTGCTGCGCGGTGGGAATATATCTCTGGTTGTATAAGGTTTTCTTCAGTTTTCTTATCACAAGTGTCTGTTCCGTCGTTTAGTTTTTCTTTTGAATATTTATCAAATATATGGCTTATGATAATGTCCAATCCTCGGAACCGCAATCTGTAATTTTTTGAAGTTAATTTTGAATTTAAAAATCATCATGAAAGAACTGACCTAGCCTCCAAAAAGTTGAAAAATAAGAGTTGTAGCACAAAACCCCCACTAGTAAAAAGTTGAAGTTAATTTTGTGCTGTAGATGGCTGAAAAATTGCAATCGATTTTCCGCTTCAGGAATTTTTACTAAAGAATTCAGCTTTCATAACGTCTGATTGTTTCTTTTTATGTAACAATTTCAGTTCTTTTTACTAATTCCATTCCATACTCAACTGTGACTATCTTTTCTGTGTTGAAAACAATAAATTCGTCTTAATACTTTTGTCGTAATAGATTATTTTAGAAGGTGTAATCGTAAATGTGCTTTTTGACTGAAGTATTAGTATTTGCTGCTGAAAAAACGACTTCATATTAACGAAGACGGCAAGCTGTTTCGGACAAGCTTGAACTATCCACTGGGGCTAATGCGTTCATTCAGCATGAACTAACTAAAATAAGTTGCTAATAACATAACTTATTTTCTTCAATAAAGAATTTGGGCAATTGGTATCTTACCTTTTTTAAAATATATGCTGGTGCAAGCAATATAAATAGAGTTGAGTTAACATCTCGATTTTCTCATAATGAAATCAAGTTATCCTCGCACCGACTTAATGGTTGAAACCTGGAGATAATGGCAATAAACCGTACCCTAACACCGCAAAAACCGGTCAATAATTACGCTCCGGTTTCATTAAAAAACCATCCACTATAATAATCAAGTTCTTTTCCCTTATATATCTTATATCAAGCTAATATTTTAAAAAAATATTTAAACTTCTAAAGCAATAACCTAAAACTTCTCCTCAAGCAATATCCCGCAAAAATTTAAAATTGCTGCGGAGACTGAGTAAGGCAACCAGAAAGCAATTTGTCATGGATCATTTTGCCTTTGCGACAAGGAAGCCATGGAGATATGGGGGAGCAGAACCATACCCTCATACCTAGCTTCCACATACCGAGCTTTATGGGAAGCAGAAGCCATGATACTCATTAGCCAGAAGACTCCCTAGCTGGAAACGGGTTGAAAACTATACTTGAGGGCGAGCAGGCTACGAAAATAGTTGTCAACAGAAGGCTAACACGAAACTTGAGTGCGGTTCGACATGACAAACGACAAATAAAAAACATCACCAATGTACAAAAGATATAGTAAGGATTATAAAAACGGGATTGGCGAACCAAGCCAATGAGGTCGACAGGATGTGAGCTTGAACGAAGGACAAAGCCCACACCTGAAAACACGAATGTCTAAAATTCAGCGTTGATGCTTTATAGAAATCAGGGAAAATGTGGCAACCGAAAAAGTAGAAGCTTTCATGTGTGTCGTACGCCTCCTCATGGAACTTGGGGTAGAGTCCATAGAAAAGCGCGTTTTATAAGTTCACATCTGCCTACGATTCAAAAACTGCTCACGCAAGGTCTAATACATATTTTAGTAAAATTGTAATTTTTATTTTCCCTTTCTACAATTTAATTTTGATTTCTCTTCTCTTCCCTTAAAACTCGGTTCAAATAAAGACAGATTCAGCCCCAGAAAAGATTTTTTTATTAAAACCCGGCGTTCGATGTAATAACGCGCCCAACATGGGCCAACTTGCTTTCGCGTTCAAGGAATAAATTTTAAATAAATTTTAGGGATTAAGACATATGACATACATCGTCATAAATTGTGCTGAGAATGGTCGATGGTTCTCCCTGGAATTTGGTTCGCGATTTTTTTTTCTAGTTTAACGTAATTACAGTGACGAGTCACGATAATCAAGAACTTGGTTACGATACTCAAATTAAAATTAAAACTTTCAAATACATAAATAGGAATTAAACTACGATCGGCTATTACGCGTATATGGAGCTAATTTCATCCCCCAGGAGTTACAGTAACCGCAGAACATTGTCATCCGCCATCCGAAGCTAAATGCTTTCACCATGCTATCAAAACACAATATTCAAATTATGACATTATAAGTATCTTCAACGGCTTCCTTAACTCCCGCACGTTAAACTGCCTTCAAGCATCTGAAGAAATTATGGGAAGTCCCGTCCGCTCAAAACTTCGTTGACACCTCGTATAAACCTGTAATACCTGTTTAAGGAAAAGTTGGAACCAAAATCGCCCATTCCTCCGATGACACGAAGCGTTTTATCCGTTATAGTGCTGATTCTGAATGTAAGGACAACCTTCAGTTCTTTGGTCACCTAGTGTTCCAAGTCTTCTATGAATAAGGCTTGAAAAATCCGGAGGAAAGTGGTCCAAAGTTCCTACACCCTCTCCGTGGGGTCGTTCGTCACTAGCAAGTTCGTCTGCTCTTCCTGCTATTACTCTGTGTCCGGGGCTTCATTTCCCTCTAATTAACTGTAATTTTAAGTGCCTGCTTGACACCACAGTCAATGACACACACCTGCAGTACAGACTTGCTTTCTGGGTGAATGTGTATATTGTTAGATCTCTTATTACAGATGATTTGAAAGTCCTTAGATTCCTTCTCTCATCTTCCAATCCGTAGCTCGTATTAAATTTGAGTCCCTTTTATGAAATTTTACTGATTATTGCAATTAGCATGATCCAACATCACGGCGTTCCCGTTTTCTCTACTTCCTACTGCCTAAAGCTTACCACTAACTGCTGAGCTCAAAGTGCAATATCTATAAATACACTGTATGCAACTGCTTGTAATACCACAATTCGTTTTATTCCTTTGCCATTTATCCGGATTTACACTCTCTCACAATTACCCTGTATCCTATGTCTTACAGTTTCCTCCACACTGACTTATATTCCCGCAGGGGGAATGCTGGTCAACAGGACTACTCCTAGAAGCCAGTATTCTTTGGGGAGTGTCGCCCCCACGTACCCGAGGACCTGGAGGAGACTGCAAGCCCCCTCCAGTTGAAAACGACCCGGCAACGACTCTGGAAAAACGAACCGACCAACGACTTCTAATTGGCGCACTTGGGCTGGCGAACACGATATTTTGGACCAAGTACCACCGAGGTGAAACTCGTGCGCGAACGGCTCCAATATAAGTATCGTACCGTCTCCGTCCCGGCAAAACCTTGGCAGGCCTCGGAGTACGTTCGAAGCTCGCACCATTAAGTTGGTGGTGTAGGTTCGGTTGAGACGAACTCCCGATTAGCGTTGGTCTGGCTCTGAGCACCTGTCCCCATAAGGGCTGGTGTCAACCCTTGCATGGCCTACCTGCTTTGCACAGACACCCATGGGACCATTAAGGCGACTACACATACGAGTGGAGATAGCGGCTCCGAGGCGGGACCCTTTTAGCATGATGCCTTACAAATTAATACCAACTGAAACGAAATCAAAGTCGAGCAAACAACCAAACCCAGACGACAAACGGACGAACGAACACAAAAAGACAGAGAGCCTCTACCAACCAGAAATACTGGCGGCATTCGGACGCAGCAAAAAACCAATGCGCACGCCGAAACGTCCAGTAAGACTAGGGGAAAAGCATGAACAAATAATACCTGGGAAACACACGGAGGGAGAAATCACCGATGACATTCAGAACATGATTCAACGCGATGCTGCCATTGACATGCCATCAGAGCTCTAGATCCTAACGCAAACAAAGAAAGCCCGCCTCAAAACCAGGCGCAGGACAATCTCATTGTATTGGATCGGAACGAAGAATAGCGTCTCATGCGAAGGCAGGAAACATAATTAAAAAGAGCTTCCTGCAATACCCAGAAAAACATAAGCAAGGACATTAGGGACCGTATTTTAGAGTTTGAAGAGCTCTTAGACCGTATCGGGCACTATAGACGCAAATGGCTTAAAGCGGAGGAAGAGCAAAAGACCAGTACCTCGGTCAAAACGAAAGTTATTCCCACGCATAGCGCTACCAAAAGAGTTGCCAGTAGCCCCATCCAAGGGGATTGAGACAAAAGGAGGAAGGACAAAGCAAAACAGACAGATTACGTCGAATGATGGATTCCAGGTGGTGTCAACCAAGGCCACCAAAAAAGCGTCCAGAAGGCTCCTCCTTGAAAAAGTCACCAATGATAAGCTCCTTCCTGGAAACAAAGGAAAAGATACCCCAAACAAGAACCACAAAGCAAGCCACGCCGAAAAACCCTAAGGCATGCACTACTGGTCAAACCGACGGATGGGAGAACCTACGCAGACGTTTTGCGGGAAATCAAGGGTGCTGTAAGACCCGATGACACTCAAACTACCATCAGAACCGCCCGACCAACCAAATCTGGTGGCCTCCTTGTAGAATTTGGACTTGAGACAACAAATAACGACTCATTCCGGGATGCAGTCAAAAAAGCTCTTGGGGAAAAGGCAACAGTAGCTTCACTTGAACCAATGGCCACCCTCGAAATCAGGGACATTGACTGCGTTACGGACAAGACGGAGGTGGAAGAGTGCCTAAAAAGGGTTTCACCCGAATTAACTGGGATCAAATTACGACTTACTCCCGAAAATAATAGAGGGCAGCGCATGGCCATAGTCGACTTAACCGAGAAACATGCCGAAAAACTCCTCTGCATGGGCAAAATAAAAATAGGTTGGGTGGTCTGCAGAATACGGCGAAGAGCAGTTCCTCTCCGCTGTTTCAAATGCTTAAGCTACGGTCATACAGCACAAGGCTGCAAAGGGCCTGATAGGAGCTCCTTGTGCTATAAATGCGGCAACGCAGGACATAATAGAACAAAATGCACGGGAGAGGCGCACCGTATCCTCTGCGAGAACTCTGATCCCAGACCTGATGACCTGAGACATATTCCAGGGACAGGGAAGTGCCGGGTATTCAATTAAACCCCAACCAAAGCCAAAGCAGCTCCGCCATGACCCGTGTCCTACAGATAAGCTTACATCGGAGCTCAAACGCCCAAGACCTTCTTGACCAGTTCGCGAGGGATATGAAAGCCGATCTATTGTTGCTTAGCGAACAACACCGAGATAGAAATTCATCAGCATGGTACCCTGATGAATCTGATACTTGTGCCATATGGGTTCGAAACAGCACACAACTGAGAGTTCAGGGCCATGGGCGAAAAGATGGTTTCATGTGGGTCCGTTGCCCAGGAATAACATTCTTTAGTGTGTACTTGACACCGAACGAACCAATAACATCTTTCCAGGTGAAGCTCAACACTTTGGAGGACACCGTCTTGAGCACAGAAGGTCATGTTGTCAACGGGGGAGACTTTAGCGCCAAGGCCATTGAATGGGGCATGCCTAAGTCAGATCCCAGGGGGAATCGAATCCTGGAGATGGCAGCCAGGGTAGGGCTAGCTGTGGTAAACACTGGTAACACTCCGACATTCCGCCGCTTGGGCTGCGTGGGTACCATTCTGGACGTGACATTCGCCTCGGAGTCCCTCTCCTCTATGACACACAATTGGAGAGTTCTAGAAGACTATTCGGCCAGTGATCATCAGTACATAGCATTCGAGATCCGCGACAACGTTCCTAAACTCCCAGACACTCAGCGCTCCGCCTTCGTGTGGGATACTGAGAGGATGAACGTGGAGAAGTTTGTTGACACGCTCATGACGTGCTTACCACCGCTTAGCTCATCGCCAGGGAGCAGAGAACTGACTGGTGAAGACATGGTGAACTCCACAATGAGTACCATCATAAGTCATCTTGTAAGTCATCTATGCCCCGCCGGAGACCTAGACACGTAAAGCCTCCAGTGTACTGGTGGTCCACTGAAATAGCTAAACAACGAAGGGAGTGTCACAAACTCCGGCGAGAAGCTCAACGAGCGCGAAGCCAGGGCGAGGCATGCACCAGAATGACAGTATTTCGGTCGGCCAGAAAATGCCTTCGCAAACTGATTAACAGGAGTAAGGCCCGTTGCTGACAGAACCTCGTCGAAGACGTGAACAGGGACCCGTGGGGCCTGGGCTATAAACTAGTAATGTGGAAGCTCGGCGCTCTACGGGCCCCCTGCGTACTTGAAGCGGACATGATGGACGAGATAGTACGGGCACTTTTTCCCCAACATCCCGTCCGCGTTGATGCCGCCAACAGGGAAACAACATCAGACTCTCCACTCTTCACGAGAAACGGACTGGAAGTCTTGTCCTGACTTGCTGACTTGCATTACGTTTAATGCCTGCTTGCGGGAAGGTGTTTTCCCTGAGCGTTGGAAGACGGCAAGGCTCGTGCTGATCAGCATGGGGAAGGGAAATCCCGAGTCGCCGTCAGCATACCGACCGTTATGCATGCTAGACACGGCCGGGAAACTGCTCGAGAAACTGATAAAGAGAAGACTCGCTAACGTTATCCACGCCACTGGGGATCTTTCTCCAAGGCAGTATGGTTTCAGAACGGGACGTTCCACTATAGATGCAGTCGCGGAAGTGGAAAGTGCGGTCCAACAGGCGGAGGCACGCAGTCGATCCAACCGTCGGGTAGTCCTTCTAGTGACGCTGGACATAAGGAATGCTTTCAACTCCGCTAGATGGACGGATATTCTGGAAGCTCTAGAAAACTCTTTCCAAGTTCCAGAATATCTGATGCGGATAGTCCGAAACTACCTGAAGGATCGCAGCCTGATCTACAACACGGTGCAAGGTTGTCGGAGGATGCTAGTCACATCAGGTGTGGTTCAAGGCCCCATCCTCGGCCCGGACTTATGGAACGTCTCCTACGACGGACTGCTCAGACTTAAACTGCCGGAAGAGTCGCGACTGATCCGCTATGCAGATGACGTTGCGGCACTAGTGGCTGGGTGCACGGTCGATCAAGCGCAATTAAGGCTGAATGTACTAATGCGCCGGGTGGGGAGCTGGATGACCACTCACGGGTTTAACCTAGTGTTAGAGAAAACCGAAGTGGTCATCCTGACCAAGAAGAGGATCCCCAGTGTAAGAATGGTCCGAGTCGGGGACGCATTAGTAACTATTAGTCGAAACTATCAGTCAAGTATCTGGGCTTGCTGATAGACCCTAAACTGAGTTCTCGGAGCAAATTAAGGCAACGACAAACAAGGCCGCAGCAGGGGTCTCGGCAATTAGTCGACTAATGGCCAATCATGGGGGACCAAGTCCAACAAAAAGGCGTCTGCTAATGAATGTAGTGCAATCTACGCTTCTTTATGAAGCAGAGATATGGAGTGGAGCTCTCAACAAGGAATTGCACCGAAACTGCACAGGTGCAGAGACAAGGAGCACTGTGGATTGCATCAGCATACCGTGCAGTCTCTGAGTTAGCGGTGTTGGTTATTGCAGGGGTGATACCAATCGCTCTCCTTGCTAGAGAGCGCAATAGAGTCTACCTCCGAAGGCACGAGGGTAATAAAGAAAAAGTTGCTCGCGATGAAAGACGATGCACTCTCGACGAATGGCAACAATCATGGGAACGTGAGCTAAAAGGAAGATGGACCGCTCGGCTCATCAAAGACTTGAGATCGTGGCTCAGTCGAACGCATGGTAAGACTGATTTCTACCTGACCCAGCTACTGAGTGGACACGGTTGTTTTCAGTCTTACCTGCACAAGATGGGTAAGTCATGGTCTCCAGATTGCATATTCTGCATTGGTGTGAAGGATGACGCCTGTCATACATTCTTTACATGCAGAAGATGGGACAAAGAGCGCGGTGATGTTGCCGAAAAAGTGGGAGAGCTCCATCCAGATAGCCTAGTCGCAGAGATGCTGAAATCATTTGACAAATGGAATCACGTGGCACATTACGCTCGGATAATCTTAATAACGAAAAAAGGCATACTTCATCGGCTGGAGGCGTCGAGGGTGGAGGGTTTCCTTCTCTAGCAATCCTCCTCCTCTTTTCCATCCAACTGGAGAAGGAATCCCTGTAACCAGAAGGTGCGTAAAGGCGTAAAATTGGGAGGCCTAGCCCGAAGTAATGTGCCAAACGGTTCCAGGCTAGGCGCTCCGGTTGACAGGGAAGGTATTTAGTCGGTAGTCCTGTAGGTCCACTGGGAGTCCGACACTCAGAGCGTAAATAGCCTTCACCTCCCTACCCAAAAAAACACTGGCTTATATAAATACAGTTACATCTACAAGTTCCTGCCCAAATTACATATACATTCAGATATCCAGGTACTATGTTTTCTTTGCTTATTGGGGTCATTTCCATCATCTCCATCATGAGCGAGCTTGGGTTAGTAACTTTATTAGGTCTTCTTAATTTTGGTGATGCATCCCGAAAAAAAATAATTAAAAAAAAATCAAAGCTGTAATTTTCTCATAATGGTAAAAATTACGCAAAGTATAGTTAGCATAGTTTAGCATAGTTTTCATTGAACATTAAATATACTAGATAAATTCATGAAATTAATGATATTTTTTACTGCACTGCGATCGCGTTATACCAATTCTTGTACTAAACAGCATTGTTGTAGTTATGCCACGTTATGTATTTTATAAAAGCAATGGGATAACACGGGAAAAAGATATAAATGCCTTTACTTTACTAATTATTCATAGAAATATTGAAGCAAATTCGTAGAATAAGACACTTAAAAGCTTCAATTTTAGGACGTATAAGAATGCTGTAGAATTATTTGCTACCGTCTATTTTGCTGATTACTATATTAATGAGTTCAAGACTGGGGTCTAAGAAACTCCTGGTTCCTTTTTCATGGAGATGTGTTCGCTCGGTGTTAAACGGAAATATTAAGTCTGCAAACAGATCCAAACAAGAAAATGTATTATAGCACCTATTGAAATAACATGAAATCAGTTTTATATACATCAATCGTATGTGCAATGAATTTAAGACGAAACCCACTCTTTAATTTCTTCAAGGTATCTCTTCAAAAGTTGAGTTATTTATATTCTACTAACGTAGTTTATCATTTTCCACCATCCCAAAACGAGACGACTCATTCATTACTGATGAGTTTATGCATATGTGAGCCGATGCTGCTCTTCAAATCAACGGATTCTACGTTTTCAGTTAGCAGTTCAGTATTTTTGTCATCAGTGGTTAGTTGCAAGCCCTTCTGTGCACAAATTTCTAATCATGCATTCCGAACCAGTATGTGTTACTGGACGCTCAACACGCTCGAATTGGCCTCCGTTCACTCTGGCTGTTCTTGCAAGAGGTGCGTTATGTTTCGCATTTGACAATGCATCTCATCCATAAATTAAAATCAAGCTCCAGGTTCATTGACCGATCCAATAGACTATCTAAGTCTCCATTTAAGTCCAAATATACATGTACACTGATGCTAGCCCGTCTTCAATGTTTCAATTGTTTCAGTGCATGAGGTGTTCTTCAGTTATTTATCGTTTTTCTCATTCTGTATCTTTACATTGTCACCTCGGTCTTAATGGTCGTTGCATAATCAACCAGTATCCGGTTGTTACTTAGTTGTTCATAATCTAGCTCCACGGGTGAATACGCACGACAAATTATAATTAGCAAAGGCGCGAACGGCTTGGATGGTTTCTTGAATTAAAATATTAATCTATGTTAGGGACAATGCCAAATCGTTAGGTATCACTTAACAAGATGGAAGTTTGAAGCAAGATCCTTTTGAATTGATTCTTCTTTGAATAAAACGAATACTATTCATGCTCCTTTGAATCAGATTGTAGTTACAGTAGATTGCAAAAAGGAGTCGTTTCAAATATTAGACAACTGCAATCCTCCGCGTCTGATAAATCATATGAGACCCTATAGAATGATTTTTTGCCAATGCTCAACAACCGAATATCCCAATTGCTTTAGATATTTGAAGTGAAATGAGATGTACACCAATACTTTTTTTTAAGGAAATATTCATTTTTTACATTCATTTTATAATCAACTTTTACCCTCACTTTTTACCCTTCAATTTTCATCGCGGTTTTTGCAGAATACCGCGTATTACTTTAAAGATGGTATGCAAATCCTGTTTGGGATGATCATAGAAAAATTTTGAATCTCCAATTCTAATTTTATGTTTAAATGTCTTGGAGTAATTACTTTGAGTCGTTGATATTTTGCCTGCATTTAAAGCATGTATAGTAAGTTTGAATTACCGATGTTTGTATTTCAAAATATATATAACACCAATTAGTATTTTAAATGTAATACCATTCCAATATTCAATATATTTACGAATGCTTGGGTTAGGGTTCATGTTTCACACCCATGGCATAACATAGGTCTTATCACTGATTTTTATTCTTCGAGCTTTGTTTTCGTGTGTATGTAGATGGTCTTCATAATCGTCAGAACTGAATAAAACGTTTTATTTGCGAGCTGTACTCTTCGGTTTATTTCGTCTCTTTCATTAGCCGATCTCGTTATTCTGGTGCCTAGATATACCAATTTGCGCATATTTTCAATAACGTATTCGCCTCTTTGATATTTAAGGTAATACGAGGTATTTTGTTCTTTACTGCGACGTGACAAAATACAGATGTAATGCGCATAGGCTAGCACGTGGCTTGCCTTGTCTAGTAGTGTACCCTCTTTTATCGAAAAGCAGCTTTCTTATAACATATTGAATAGTAAAGGGGCAAGTCCATCTCCCTGATTTACCCCGATATTTGTGTCAATGGCTTCGGCAAGTTGGTAAAACGGTCTTGGGAGCTTCTTGACGTAGTTGAAATTTTGACTGGTTTGGCTGGGATACCAAAGCTAAGTCTTATTTGATACATTAGGTTTTGATCAATACTGTCGCATGCTTGCTTAAAGTCAACCAAAATTTGGCAAACATCTATGTTGAACTCTCAGCTTTTTTCAAGTACCTGCTTAACACTAAGCAATTGCTCTATCGTCAATCTATCTTCAAGCTCTAAAACCACTTTGATGCTCCCCAATGATAGTGTTGGCGTATGATCTGACTTTCTAAGAGCTTGGTAAATATTTTGTACGCCATAAAAAGTAGAGATATGCTCCTATAGTTTACGAACTGTAGCTTTTCACCTTTTTTGTGGATAGAGAATATAATTAAATCGGCTCCACTTGATCGGCAAATGTTCTTGTTGCCAGATTTGTTGGAAGGCTTTCTGAACACTGCTGCCACCATATTTAATGACCTCTACTTTGGTCACGTCATTTTCTTTAGTATGATTGATTTCATATTCAATCTGCTCTGAGGAAGTTGACCTTGACCGAAGGATAAAAGGGTAATACCTGCTGATCAATTTCGGTGTGAAGTTGATGGCAAATTGGTGAAAAATTTGGGACCCGAGAGCCGAAAAAGGAGTTGAGTGCCAAACGTCAGGGTGTAAAGAAGTTACCATGAAAGTTTTGCTTGTGATTGGAATCGTGAATTTTTTTTATTCGAAACTATTTTTCAGAAATGAGAATTGTTTTCCGGTAGAGTTTTTCAGTAATTTCAGGTGACTACCAGTATACTGGGGGCTTGCTTAATCGGAATCTTCACAGGGGCATGGAAGACCTGCAGGCTAACGTAATGATTCTCATAGTTGAGTTTAATGATTCTCATAGTTGAGTTTAAAGCATTTTTTGCCGGAGGTCGTCCACTCCCCGGCATAGCTTTTGTCAGCGGTGATCTTGCCACAAGCACTATAACAAACTTTTCAGTGTCCACTCTCTTAGTATTCCACCGGAGCGCAGAAGACTAAGCGCGTGGTCTTCCAGAAGATATGCCATGGATTGTCAGCGCTGGGTACTGGTGTTCGCTGGCCGAGTCATCCAGTGGAACCCTCCAATTTTTAACCCAATGCAAACCCATCGACAGAAATTAGGGTGTTGCCTGTGTTCAATACGACAAGCCCTGTCATCCGTTTGCTCCATGTGATAGACACATGCCCTTTTCGATTCCTCTACCGTTTGAAGAATCTCCAATGAGCCTAAAATAAATAGTGTTGAACAAAATAAATGGTTTTGAAAAAAAACCACATTTTTTGTAATGTTTGGAAACCGTACCTGACCGGGGTGTTGGACTATTATCTTATATCTGATTTAGTGCTATTTAAACTCTTTTGTTTCCTTCTATCATTACATTGGTTTTTTTTTGTTATGTATGTGTTTATATTAATAAGATTCATATGAAATAATAAAATCGATTTGCATTTCTTGAAGCATCCCTCCTCCACTTTGTCTTTCTTTTCCCATAATGTAATTTATGTTTTTGGAGATGATGATGGCCCAGCATGGGCATTGATCTGCCTCGCAAGAACCCAGACAGACTGAGCACAGCCAGCCTTAGCAAGCTTTCTAGGCTGTCAAAGATAACTGTCAAATAAATGCCTTCGACCTCGAACGCCGTGGTTCCCAACACTACATATAAGTGGCAAGGTTGGCTACTTGAACCTTCATGTGTCGTGATTTTGAGAGATAGCAGAAGTTTAACGTGTAAGAAGGGGAAAATAAACACTACAGAATGTAAAAGCTGATTTTTTGATGAAAAGTTTTTACGGTATATTATTTTGAGTAAAGTTAAGGTGGCTGGGTTTTTTGAGGACTACCAACTGCCACCAAACAATTCTACATATTCAAAAATATTCATTGATCTATCTAGAAACCTGGAATTTATGCATCTTAACCGGTTCAAGTAGCATCGATATTACGACAAGAACACATGACTCAAAACCTGCGGCGTTATATTGACGATTATATCAGTGTAAATTCGTGCCACGAACGTGTTATACCCGGAATATTCCACTGATAGAGACGAAAACCAGGTACCCTTGAAATTACGTTTTAACTACTATATCCTCTAATACGAAATCCTTCCATTATTTTGCATTTAACAACTATATTACTGAACACAATAGTTCTAATATCTAAAGAGTACGCTGCAAATTCCTGTAATAAATAATTCATGTTCTGAAGAGCTCGAAACCAAAATAATGAATGTTATCTTGAAAGCCGTTGACGTTATTGGAGGCGAGAGCGCCCACAGCGGTTATTTTCAAGATGACGGTACAAAAAGCACCAACCAATTATAAGCAGATTTCCAGATGAATTCTATGGTTCATAAGAATGTTCCCAAGAGTTCATTTGCTTCCAGTTAATTTTCAAGTTTTGGTTGATAATACATGGTTGATAATACCGCATGGTTCATAATAGTACAAAGGAGAGCCCTTAAATGTTGCAAAAAGGTGGTCTTCAATGTTTTTATGGTTCTGAATGCTTACATCTTAGCTACAATAAAAACAAGCATACGAGTAGACTACAACTTTCTCGACAACTAGTAGATGCAATCGAGATAGAATAGTTGAGCAAAAAATCCACAGAAATACCTATCACATCACAAGTATACACTAGAAAAATTATCTGACACATAATTGCATAAATGTGTGTTAGGTTGTATGAAAAGATATATAATCCAAAGCTCTTCTTGGCTACTATGCATACTAAAAAAGGTATGAGTGGCATATGTGTGGACAAAAAAACAAATGTGCCAAAATTCCAAGGATAATGCTGGAAAATCTTGATGAAAAAATGATAGATGATGAAGATAACCAAAGCAAGACTCGATGATATCAACGGAAACCATGCAACCTCACGGCATTAACGTACAACATCAGACGACTGATTGTCCATAGATACTTTCACTTATTCATTCATGAGTATTAACGTGAAAATACCAAAATAATTCAGCTGAATGATAACTGGTCAATGAAGCTCAAACAGAAAAATTGAAAGTTAATTTAATCAGTCAGCTTGTAGAGACCTAGGACTTACCTTTAACGTTGAGTCTCGCATTAAAATTGGACACTTCAACAATGCTCACAATCCTCAACTAGCACAAAGAGATAAGGCAAAACACTAAAAACAAAGTAACAGTCATTTACAAGAACTACTTTCAAATTGTGCCTATTCTATCCGAAGAATAGATGTGAAAGGTTGTTGAGTTTGTTGGTATGCAACGCTTCAATTCAATCAAAACGTAAATATTATGTTTAAACTGTCGACGTAGTAACCTCCGCATATAAAAGTGCGATAAAGGAAAACAGGACAGAAAACATTATCACGCGATTCTTCATTTGAAAGAGCCGATAACAAAATACAAGAACAGTGAAAACCAAAAATGTGAAAATCTTCACTGGGTTACAGCAATAACTTTTTTGTCCTGCTAAATCAGGGAAGCATTCAAGGACTTACGGTAACTGCTATTCTACAGCAACAGGATCAACGTTAACTTTTATCCCACAAAACATAGCAAATATCTTCGGACTTGAATAATTAAAACACGCATTACATATACAAGCATTGGACTTAATATTATACCGGCCTCGACTCAGTCAAGATATAAAAGCTATGAAAATTTATTGCAAATCTTGATAATGATCATAAAAAAAATTTTCAGCTAATGCAAAAGATCGCAGAAAAATTAATATTTCATTAAAATCGGGTTAGATAAACTTACAAATAAAGAAACGCTAATCAGTGAATCGAATTTATCAACACTCTTTCTAGGAAAACAAAATATGACATCTTCAAGCGGGCGTGATCCATGCGCTCAGTATTCATATGTGGATCGCTATCTTCCAACCCATCAGAAGGTTACCGTAAAACACAGAATATTATATTAGTACAATAAAACTGGTAGACCCTTTCACACATGGGAGATAGAAAAAGATCAAACACTGAACTGAAGAAGGGTGATAACGTGAGGTCTATTTAAACATGAAATTTCAACGTAACACAACAAGAAAATGTAAAATAGCCATGCCGTTAAATCCCAAAAAATCTTTGCTGGAAGAATCGAAATTAAGAGTCCTAAATTGCCTTAAAACTGTAAAGAATAAATTTGTAAGACCACCAGAATTTCAATCTGCTTAGTTTTCATTAATCAAATCGAATTCCTTGATCTTAATCATGTGGAGCTCATCGAAAATGACATACCTGATTCAGAGGGCACTATGCCGCACTATGTTATTTATCATTAAAGAAGCAAGTCTTGCAAAAAATTTAGGATTTTACTCAATACGGCACAAACATCAACAAAAATTTCTCACAACGGTGTATTGATGGTTGACTCAATATTTCAAAATGATAACGAAACTCGCACCATCATCAAAACATTCTCCAACAATGTGGGAGAGAACAAAATAAAACTCTTTGTCAGAATATTTAATATGTGTTCTATATTAGTTCGGTGAAATCTATTTCCAAAGTACCATATAGGCAAAAATACGAAATCAACATTCATAAATCACTAATAACAATTGAAAAACTCACAACTTTTACGTGCTTTGCTGGAGAGCATACATATATCTGCCTTGAAATTGAAAATTATTCATCAATATTACTGCCGACCATTTCACATACAAGTTAACTTACCAAGTACAGCAGATAATTAGCAAAACAAAAACATTATCATTAATTAAATGTAAAAATAATATAATATTCACATTTTCCAAAATCTTCGGCTACCTTCGGTTTTAAATTTGACAGTGGAGTTAACATTACAGTTAGAAAAGCAATTTCTGTAAACGAGTGGTCACAAATACCACTTGAATGCCAAACATATTATCAAACCAGTCGCTGAATCAATCACTGTAATTAGTCAACGTTAATTGGAAATTAGCAAACGCTTGTATTCAGCATTTCTAATTCTCATTAAGTACATGGAGGACATGGTTATGCTCTTTAATGGCGTTCACAACGGAATTATAAATTGAAACACATTTGATAAGCGTAGTATACGTATAAGCTTCATATACCAATTTCCCCATGTTCATTCGGCTCGAGCAAATTAAATCCAATGTCGAACATCTGTGAAAATTGTATGGAAAGGGCGGGGATTAATTCTTCGAATCAAAATTCCCTCAGCTGTTCAAAGGTTCGCTTCCATTTATGTATGTCATATGCAACATAATATCCGAAATTCGATCGAAATTTCAAAGCTTTCCGAGCAATCAGAAACACATATACTTAATATTCACAATTTACTATCCAATCATAGGCAAACATTTGGAAACTACATTCATAAACAAATATAAACAGGTTAAAATATATTACTTTTACTTCTTTTGTTCGTGGGCATGTACTTGCCTTAAAATTGGAAATTATTCATCAATATCACTGCTGACAATTTCACATAAAATTTCCCTAGCTAATTATAGCACATGATTTGTAAAACCAAAAAATTTTCAATCATAAAATGTACAAATGATATTGATAGTTAGACAAGAAATTTTTGTGAGGGATGCTCAAACTTTTTATTGGAATGTTGAAATTGGTCGATGCATGATGCACTTCGGCAAAGTTAATATAAAATGTGAAAAGCACTTTCAGTATCTAGTATCGTTGCGAAATATGTAAATTCATGTTTGCCGTACCATTTAAATTGGAACAAGTTGTGCTGTCAACATCGTTTTACGTGAATTATTACTGGGCCGATGTACTCGTATAGTCGGTTTTTTGAGCAATATTATATATGGTAATTTTTGAGCAGCGAAACATGCGAATCATTTTGGACGTGGCATGTATGACGAAACATTATATCAGTATCATTGTTACAACATACACCTTATACTGTTCCATATTTCGCTACTCTGCATAAACTTCAGTTGGCAAGATACGTGCATCATCTAGACGCCTATGCCTATTATGTTTATCAAAGGAATGATCCTTTTTACAATGTTTTAGGCGCTTCAAAAGATCATGCAACAAGGACCAAACAAATTCATTGATGTACGGAAAATATGAATATTTTTTTGGGTTAACAATTGTGAAAGATCCGTAGATTGTGAGTTGAATTACTAGTCACACGCGAGGTCATATTTTAATAAAGTTTATAAAAAACTTTTATTGGATAATAAATTTTATTCACTGAATAATAAATCTCTGAAAAAGGATAGTTTTGTGATGAGCGATGTCCAGATTATGAAGATGCGATGCTGGAGATGATGAATCCTGGTCGCTTGAGAAGATCCTCTCGTCCCTTCAGGAAGCCGGGCCTGGAAATTCACTGCTAACTAGAAGAGATACCAACAAAGTGAGAGGATGAACGTAGAGTTCGCTGAAAGTTGTTTAGGCTAAGAACTGTGCAAACGTAGTGAGTAACGGTTTCACACTGGAGTGAACAAACAACAAGAAGAAATTCTGCAGCTTCCTCTCAATAACCCCAACGTGGAGTCTCGTGCAATAAACGACGACACACGCGTTGTGTCCCTAGGCCTTCTACGAGGGACCATGTAATTGTATTCAATCAACGAGAAGGAATACAGTCTTGTACAACGAACGCTGACACACACGTTGTGTTCTTACGCCTTCTATGAAGGGCCACGTAATTGTATTCAATCGATGAGAAAGAAAACAGACTCGTGTATCGAAAGATGACACACACATTGTGTCCCTAGATCTTCTAGGTACAAGGTAATGATATGTCTATCTTTTGTTCATATAACTTGAATGTTATCAGAGTCGCCTTTTGGACGCAGAAAAGGAGGGACATAAAGTGAAGTGTGCAACAGTCAGTGCGAAGTGCAACAGTGAAAGTGCATGACAGAAGTTTCAACGCATGAGAAGCTGAAAGTGCGGTGAACCAGGATACAAAAGGATGAGAAGCGAGAAGTATGGCTTAACAGGATAGGAGCCGATGAGAAGTGAGAAGAACGGCGGAGGACGTTCTAAACTATTCGAAAAGGATGAAAGAGAAAGACACAATATTTCTGGGTAAGTGAAACATTCAGCCATAGCATACACAACACTCTATATCAATTATCACAAACATATTTATGCTTGAAAACTTATTGATATAACAAATATACAACTAAATTAAACAAAAAAAAAATTTTTTTTAAATTCTTAAATCAAATTGATCTGTGGACCCTTGACCCTTGAACCTAGAAAAACAAAACCGAGGCGATATTGACAGGATGGGGGATAAAAAGGACCTTGACAAAGACAGGACAAAACCACAAATAGCCGGCCGGCCCAGCGCGGCCGAAGTCACAAATTCTTACCTTATAGAAGTGCTTAAAGAAATGAGGCTCCTCCAGAAAACCTGCGGCTCAATCAACAAAATCTGCAAAAGGCTCTTGATGAACTTGCCGAACAGCGGAAAGAAAATTTTAACTTGAGAGAGAAAATTAAAGAATTAGAAAATAAAAAAGAAAAGAAACGGAACAAAAACAAAAAATGGAGGATTGCGAACTCCTCGTCTTCCTCTAACAATTCTGGTTCAAACAACTCAGCTTCCTATTCCGAAGGAGATGAAGAGATAGAAGAAGGAGAGGAAGAAGAAGTTGAGGAAGAGATGAAAGAAGACGAGGAGTTCCCACCCCTACCGGCCCCAAAACCCGCGGTAAAACTCCCACAGCCAATAACGATTTCGAAACCGAAAACCTTACCTCAGCCCACTCCATCCACTTCTAAATCTTCACCCAACACAACCGGAACAGGCGCCACCTCAAAAATTACTGGACAACGGACAGTACCAATCATCGTACGAGAGACGGACAAATGGTCTCTGCTGAGTAGACTAAGTCCCAAGGCTTCCACCCTCTGGAAGTATTCTGGCTTAAAACTCAAACTGGCCCCACTAAACTGCTTAAGGTTCTCCTTCCAAAAGAGGAAACAGCCATATATAACATAAAACCGGTATTCCAACTCATCTGCAAAGTGGAGGCCATTAAACCACGAAACGGACAGCCAATGTGCCACAACTGTCAACAGTTTGGACACTCCTCAGGTAATTGTCATGCTCAGGCTCGTTGTGTGAAATGTGACGGCTTACATCTCTTCACACAGTGCAAGTAAAAAATAGAAGAAAAGCCAAAATGCGTGAACTGCGGCGGAGAACATCCCGCAAGCTATGGGGGTTGCCCGAAAAACCCAAAAAATGTCAAGAAGACGTTCGCACAGATCGCTGAACAAAACAAAAAGCCCTAACAATCATCGACGACCAGTACCCCACATACACACAAAACCAACCAAACACAAAATCAAACACAAACAATCACACCACCACACATGGGAAAATTTTTTGAGAACATGCAATCTTAGTTTCAACTGATGATGAAAGACATGATGGCGAAAATGGTCCAGGGCATGTTTACAGCACAACTCACCACACTTAAACACAAATGAACCAGTTGAATCACGTCTCTATACTCACGTGGAATGCTTCTTCCTTGCTTCAACGAACTGGAGAGTTTAGACAATTTATTCTCGATGATAAATTCGAAATTATTCTCATCCAGGAAACCTTCTTGAAGCCTGGAATGCATCTTCATTTTCCTAACTACAATCTATACCGAAATGACAGATTGACAGCCAGGGGAGGAGGAACGGCCATTCTCGTGAGGAGAAGCATGAGACATCAACTGATTCATACCCCACAGCTACACCCACCAAAAAATAGGTACTTCCAGCAAGACTTACACACTTTATTCGAAATAGAAGGGCCACTTCTGATCATTGGAGACCTCAATGCCTACCATATGCAATGGGGTGCTGTGAGAAGTAACCAAGCTGGGACTGAGCTAAACAGATTCATCACAAGGAACATCGCAAGCCTGCACCTACCCAATGAGCCTACGCATGTCGGTCGTATACGCGGAAATATCCTCGACTTTGGGATTTCCCGAAAATTCCAGGCTAATATACGAATAAACGTCCTCAATGAACTCTCCTCAGACCACCAACCGGTACACTTCTTAATAGAAGACGTCTATATAGATGAACCTATAAGAAGTAGGAAGAAAACTGACTGGCAAGCTTTCCATGACCATCTGGCTAACGAAAGTTTCACCCAAGAAATAAACACAGCCGATGATGTCGAGAAAACTATAGAGATAGTAAACAACATTATCCAGCAGGCAAAAGAGAACAACACAGTCACAACTCCGATAAGGGAATTCAATCCATACGAACTCCCGCGCGACATCAAAATTAAAATAAGGAGGAGGAATCAACATCGGAGAAGAGCTAGGAGCACGGGTGATCCTAGACTAAGAACGAAAGCTAACCGGTTGACAAAAGAAATTCGAGACCGTATCCACCAGTTTTGGAATGAGCAATGGGAGAGTTTCATGCAGAACCTCGAGCCTGGTGAGAATGCCTTCTGGAGGATGACCAAATACTTCCGGACACGGAACAAGGTAGTTATGCCACAAATACACGGCCCAAACGGAATGAAATACGACAAACTCGGTAAAGCAGAAGCCTTTGCAGATACGCTGGAGCTCCAATCCCGCGAAAATACCTCCTGGGACGAAGAGTACGCCATATTAACCCAAGTTAGAAAGCTTCTCAAAAACCCACCACATGCGGAAGAGGTGATACGACCACTTGACACACAGGAAACAAAAGACTTAATACTAAAACTTGACAAACGGAAAGCACCAGGACCCGACGCAGTTACGAACATAATGCTGAAATGGCTCCCAAACAACTTTTTAAGCATCTTGACAAACACAATCAACACTATTTTCCGTTTGCGTAGGTTTCGTACGACCTGGAAATCGGCTATCATAACAGTCATACCCAAATCTGGGAAAAACCACGCCTTCCCCCAAAATTGGAGACCTATAAGCCTTCTCTCGTCAATCTCCAAAGTAGCCGAAAAGGCATTATTGACCAGACTGAATGAAGTGATAGCCGAAAAACGCATAATTCCGTACGAACAATATGGATTCAGAGAAGCACATTCGACGGAACTCCAACTGATGAGGGTAATCCAGCACATCAGAAACGGATTCAACCGCAGGAAGTCAACAGGTCTAGTGATGTTTGACATAGCGAAAGCCTTTGACAAAGTCTGGCATGCAGGACTTATCTTCAAAATGCATGAATTCTCTATCCCGCTACCGTACATTCAACTCATACACACCTTCCTAAAAGGCAGATCTTTCAGAGTTAGGGTGGAAGATCATCTCTCGGGCCCAGTGGCGTAGCTACCTTGGGTGGCACCCGGTGCGGAAGTTAGTGGTGTCACCCCATCGAAAGTAAAAAGCAACAAATTTTATATGATAAAGGGCATGGATCATTTATTATTTATAATATTGAAGAAATAACAAAACACAATAATAACTAAGACAGAAAAGGAATTGTTATACAATTAAAATTTCTTCTTTCTAGCTTTGACAGCTGCAAACTCAGCAATAACTTCATCGAAATTTATATTTTGTATTGCCTCGTGTTCGATGGCTAATATACCAAGATTGCTACGCCGCGATTGGGTCATTGTTGCCCGCAAATAGTTTTTTATTAATTTTAATTTACTGAAACTCCTCTCACATGAAGCTACAGACACGCAAACCGTCATGAACAATTTCAGTGCAATCATAAGATTTGGAAGAGATTCTGTAAAATCCCATTCTACAATAAACTTTAAAAAATCTAGAGACACCCAATCAGTAACCGTAACATTAGCGGCTTTTAAGTGTCTTCGCAATCTTGGTATCTCCAAAAGTAATTCGGTTTCTAAACCTTATCATAAAAATCAGTACATTTAGATTTAGCTAATTTCAGTTCTTCAGTATTCGCAAAAAGCAAAGCATTAGTTTGTACGATCTCAAACAATGAAGCTACATCTTGAAGAGACTTCGATCTTGTTTGGAGTTCAACTCTGAATCGTTCAAGACATTCCAACATAACTGTTGACATTTGATCAATTAACAGCTGATCTAACCCAACTTATCCTCGACCCTATCCTTACATTACACCAATCATTTGTTTGACCAAGCTAAGCTGGCAGTAGTTAGTTGTTAGTTGACAACTTCATGTGCCAGTGTACAAAGAAAAGCGAAATTAAAATCAGCGACAAGAAAACGTGCTCAAGAGTTGTACCTTTTAATTTAGTTTAATAAAGTGAACTTTCTGTAAACTCTGGACTCGACTTTTGTAGACTTTGAGAAGCCCAAATCCATTCAATCATAACCAACAGGTTATGGGCCCAGGACAACTGTAAAAGGGTTTCTTCAAAAGTAAGGAAAGGAAATTGTCAGACAAGTCGAGAAAGTAGTCCAAGAGGTCAGAACCAGCAAGAACAACATAACCTACAAATCAGCGACATTAGAGCAGCCATCGCACAGCAAGTCAACGTCAAGCAACGAACACGCAAGTCGCTTTAAAGTCAGAAAATTGCCACGAAAGTCTATAAATTCATTTTGTTTATTAAAGAATTGTCAGAAGTCAGTCAAATTAAAAGCAAAATGGTTACTGTAAAGTCTAAATTGGAAATGTTAAGTGATGATAGTCAAGGAAATGTCAATTTTATTTCATGGCGATTTAAATTAAACCTAGCACTTAAGAACAGAGATCTGTATGATATGATAACGGGTACAAAACCCAGACCAGCAGGTGCTGCGTCAACTGATACAGTCGCCGCTTGGTTAAAGAAAGATGTTGAGGCTCAAACTTTGATAGGTTTAAATGTAAACAGCAAGATTGCAAACAAAATTGCAAATTGTAAAACTGCCAAAGATATGATAGACAAACTAGTTATGTTATATGGTACAAAGACTGATGTAACCCTAGAAACGTCCCGAATCAAACTCTTTACCTATGAGTATGATGAAAACAAGTCAGCTGTCGAGAATTGCATGGAGATTTTGGATCTCGCGGAAGAAGTGTCAACTGAAAATGATCCTGTGAAGGAAAGTTGGATCATGACGAGGATCATGAGTGTGCTACCACCAAAACTGGCTCATTTCAGGACATCCTGGGACAATGTGACCGGAGCAGCAAAGAACGTGGAAACTCTTATGGAACGCCTGAGGCTCGAGGACGAGCGACTTAAAGAAACGACGACAAACGCAGAGGGCAACACCAACAACGCTCTCATGGCTAGACGCAGGAAACAAGGACAGTCGTCGAACAGCAAGCAAGAAAAGTCACAAACGGGAAACAAAATAGGAAGGCATTCTTGACCACGGCACTCTCGACGGTGGACAACGACATCTCCAAGGACAAGGCCACTTCATGGTATCAAGACTGTGGAGCCAGCCAACACATGACGTCTCACCGAGAGTGGTTTGTTCAACTTGTTGAGTTGGACGAGCCCATTCCAATTGTGATTGGAGACTCAACCAGGCTGGATGGCGTTGCAGTCGGGAACATCGAAATGGAGGCATTTGATGGTCAAAAGTGGTATCCAGTTGTATTAGAAGATGTTATTTACACGCCAAACCTCAACTTTAATCTTTTCTCAGTGAGTCAAATGTTAGACAAGGGACATGTACAGAAGGCAAACGGAAACGAGTCAACGTTTTACAGTCTGGATGGCAGGGAAATTGTGGCAATTGCAAAACGCAAAGGAAATCTCTACAAAATGATGCTCAGGAGAGAAGAAGAGACAAGCTTGATGGCCGTGTCGATCAAAGTCTGGCACGAACGACTCGCTCATCAAAATGTCAAGTATGTGAGGTACATACTGAAGAGGAAAGGAATAAAATACATTGATGACTGGAATGACTATGTATGCACAGGGTGCTCGTATGGCAAGTTACACAGATCCTCGCACCCAAACAACCCCAAGACAGTCCAGCAGCCGTTAGATCTCGTACACGTCGACACCGGCGAGATGAACATCCCGTCATTGTGAGGAGCAAAGTACTGGCTCATGTTCAAGGACGATTTCACTCACTACCGAACCTGTTACTTTATGAAGACGAAAAGTGAAGCACCAGAGAAGATCGAATGTTATTTGAGATTTGTTGAAAACCAGCTAGGGAGGAGAGTGAAAAGTCTAAGGTCTGACAACGGCACCGAACTGAAGAATGCAAAAACCAAACAGATGATGGACAAGTTGGGAATTTTTGACACCTTTACGAATGTACACACGCCAGAGCAGAATGGCAGGATTGAGAGAGAAATGAGAACGATTGTCGAGGCAGCCAGGACAGCAATACACATGAACGAGTTAGACGAGAAACTGTGGGCAGAAGCAATGAACCATGCGATCTTCACGATCAACCACACTGGAACCAGCAACGTACCAAAGAAAAGTCCAGCAAAACTTTGGTTCGGAAGGAAAATGAAGATTGAGAAGCTGCAACCCTTTGGATGCGAATGTTACGTGCTGACACAGAAACAGAAAAGAGGCAAGATGGATAGAAAATCAGAAAAGGGAATTCAGGTTGGCTATGATATTGATTCACCCTGTTACCGGGTTTATCTGAAAGAGAAATTATCAGCTCAGACAATGTGATCTTCGACAAGGAAAAGATGAGACTGAGGCAAGGTACTGAACTTGAGACACTAGCACCAGAGGACATACCTGAGAAGCATGAAGAAAGCAGCACCGAGACAGACGAAGAAGACGAAGACTGGGGAACTGGAGAAAATGCTGAGGAGCCGAGTGACAACGAGAAGGAGACACCAGCGCCAGGAGAAGAGTCAGAAAAGAGAGTTTTGCGAGATCGTCGGACTCTGCAACCGCCACCGAAACTGAGAGACTGTGTGCTTGACTCGCGTCGTGGAGGAAAGAGTGCCAGAGTAGCCATGATTGGTGAAAGGGAAGACATCCCGGTGAGTGAGGCGCTTAGAGACGAGAAGTGGAGACAAACGATGCAGGAGGAATACGACTCGCTGATGGAAGTGAAAACTTGGAAGCTGGTGGACTGTCCAGAAGGAGCGAAACCAATCAATAGTCGTTGGGTACTTCGAGAGAAGGCGGATGGGAGATTCAAGGCCAGACTAGTGGCAAGGGGCTTTGAACAGAAGGAGGGAGTGGACTACACGGAGACTTTCAGCCCAGTAGCCCGTCATGCATCGATTCGCCTACTCCTAAGTCACGCAGCGTCGGAGAAAATGAAGTTGATATCGTTCGATGTGAAAACGGCTTTCTTGTATGGGAACTTACAGCAAGACATCTATATGCACCAGCCTGAAGGTTTCGACGACGGAACTAGGAAAGTCTGCAAGCTAAACAAGAGTCTCTACGGACTCAAACAAGCTCCGAGGATGTGGAATAAGAGGGTCACCACTCACTTTGAGAAGAAGATAGGCTTGATCAACACAGATGACGACCCGTGTATATACTACAACAAGGACAAGAGCATTATGCTCTCACTCTTCGTGGATGATGGGTTGGTAGTCGGCAAAGATGAAGAAGAAATATACAAACTCTTAGACGAGATAAGCAAGGAATTCGAGATAACATTCAGCAAGAAAGTACAAGACAAGTTAACGTATTTGGGCATGGAAATCAAGATCGACCAGAACGGTATCTTCGTGAGTCAGCCTCGCTACACGGAGAAGATTTTGAGAAAGATGAAACTCGAGCAGTGCAATCCAACATCCACACCCATTGAGCCAGGAATGATCAACCACAAGACAGACTTGAAGAACGACGAGGCACTCCCAGCGAACAACAACTATCGCGAGGCGATAGGAAGGTTATTGTACTTAGCTACAATAACCAGGCCAGACATAAGCTTCGCCGTGAACTACCTCAGTCGATTCTGCAACAAGCCCATGAGGAGCCATCAGTCGATGGTGAAACGTATTTTCCAGTACCTGAGAGGGACCACGACAGCCGGAATTCACTTTGGAGGAGACAAGACACTCGTGGCCTACACCGATTCAGACTTTGGAGGAGACACTGAGACAGGACAGTCAACGAGTGGAGTGTTAGTGATGAGAGGAGGGCCAGTGATCTGGTATTCACAAAAGCAGCGTCTGATAGCAACTTCAACCGCCGAAGCTGAGTACCGAGCAGCAGTGTCAGTGATTGACGACGTGTGCTGGATCAAACGAATCGCACTGGAACTTGGCATTCTAGAAGCTGAGCAGCCGATCACCCTGTACGTCGACAATATGTCAGCCATACACATGCTACAGAATTCACACGAAGGAAAGACGAGCAGAGGAAAGAAGCATATTGAAATACCACGAAAGTACATCCAGCAACACGTTGGCAACACTGTGGCACTGCAACATGTCGAGAGCAGCAAACAGATCGCAGACATCCTCACCAAGCCACTCAACAGAAGAATTTTTGAGACGCTCCGCTGTGAATTGATCAAGGAGGAGTGTTGAAATTTGATCAATTAACAGCTGATCTAACCCAACTTAACCTCGACCCTATCCTTACATTACACCAATCATTTGTTTGACCAAGCTAAGTTGGCAGTAGTTAGTTGTTAGTTGACAACTTCATGTGCCAGTGTACAAAGAAAAGCGAAATTAAAATCAGCGACAAGAAAACGTGCTCAAGAGTTGTACCTTTTAATTTAGTTTAATAAAGTGAACTTTCTGTAAACCCTGGACTCGACTTTTGTAGACTTTGAGAAGCCCAAATCCACTCAATCATAACCAACAATATCTTTTTGAAGTTCCTCTTTCAGTGTGAGTCCTGCATCGCTGGCAATCTCACCAACCATCCGTTTTTTACGCCGAAGTCGTCTTTCTGTTGGAATATCGTAGTATTCTGATTTTTTTGTTGCAATGTCTATTGCCTCTTCCACAATGTGATCACGTTTTTCTTCCATATAAAAACGAAGTGCCTCTATTTTTGTAGCAGTTTCGTCAACAGTTAAGCCTTTACTTTGCAATGCAATCTGTGCATCATTTGTTTCCCGAAGAACATCATACCAGAAGAAAAGATAATATAAAAAAGTGTAATTGCACACAGCAGGCATGAGGTTTTGTGCAGCACCTCTGGTGTCTACATTTTCTCGTCCATCACACAACTCCTCAATTGCGTCTACAAGTCCTTCAAAATTCTCTGCTAGTGCTTTACTGCACGGTAATGAGCACTCCAACGCGTTGTGTAGAGTCTTTTAACAGATAATTTGCTGTGTTTCATAAGCACTTCCCAACGGCTAGTGGAGGCGGAAAAAAAAGAATAAATCGTCTCTACCGTTCCAAAAAATGTAACGCATGATACATTTTGGGCAAATGAATGTTGACCACACAAATCAATCGAGTGATCAATACAACCAATAAAAATTGCTTTATTGTTTTTGTTTTAATAATGGACTGTACTCCTCCGTGCACACCGCTCATAACAGCAGCATTGTCATAGCCTTGGTAACGACACATCATAATATCTAAATCGCCTGTCTTATGCTTGTCAAGAATTTCATCGCTTAGATCAGCAGCTTTTTTTCCTTGCAAAGGAAAAAATCGAAGGAATGCTTCTTTGACTTCCACTTTCCTATTTTCTATTTTCACATAACGTACCACTCCAGCCATTTGGTCAATATGTGAAATGTCAGGTGTGCTATCTAACATAATACCAAAATATTTCGCTGATTTAATTTCGTTGACAAGCTTAGTTTTCACATGGTTTGATAGAACATTAATGAATTCATTCTGTATATCTGGCGACAAATATGATACTTTTGAAGTTTTATCTTCCTCCAATTTCATCATGTGTTCTTTCAACACTACATCATACTTTGACAATAGATTCACTAATTTGAAAAAATTGCCTTTATTTTTAGAGTCTTGTCCTTCATCATGTCCACGAAACGCCAAGTTTTGTTTAGCCAAAAATAAAGTTATATCCAGTAATCTAGTCAAAAGATGCTTCCACTTCTGTTTTTCTATATCCATCAATTGCAAAGCTGCATCATCTATTGTTTCTCATTTCTCATTTCTAAAGTTTTCCATTTCTCAAGATTTTCTAGATGTTCATTTGAACATTCGTGGTCAGCTACTTTCGGATTTAATTTCCACCACTTTTGAAATCCAGTCGTAAATGTTCCCGCATTGGTATTATTGGCCATAGCAAATAAACGACAGCAGAAATAGTACAGGTTTTTAGAGGTGAGGGAATAAACCATCCATGACCGTAGGATTTTTTCACCATTAGGCATAATTTTATAAAACCAATCTTTTGAGAGATGACGAGCGTCACCTTTTATTTTGGTTTCGTGTCTAGAAACAGTGGCAAATGGTCCTTCTTTGTTTTGGAAATATTCACTTCCTTTTTTTATTATTTCAATGCGAACATTGTAAGGAACAGGAATACTCCATTCTGACACATCATTCAATTGAGGCAATGGTTCATTGGTAGCAATAATAGTACTGCTACTATTATTTTCAGCATCTTCTTCGTTTGTGTTAATTAATTCTGTACTGTCAATGTTGCTTCCTGAAGATGAGCTGATATTACCTAAATCATCTCTTGCATTTGCATCAAGGTGAAAATCAGTTTCTTTTGATGAACTTGGGCTGTCATCAGTTTTTGTAACATACTTAAAAATTGATCCAGACATACTCTGAGCTACATCCAATCTAGCCTGTTTGGATTTCCTTTGCTGAAATCCACTTTTTCTTTTGGATGTATGCACTCCCCGGGTCATTTTTCACTTAATGTTTGTTTCTTACACTAAAACAAAAACCCAGTTATTATGGTCTATAATGTGAGAGTATTTTCCCATAAACTAGTTAAGCAAAATGAAGCAAATTTACTAAAAACTTTATTAAAAAAAATTGAAATTAATTAATTAGACTACTTAGTAAAATTATTCGAATAACAAGATTTGTAAATTACTAATTTCGCATTCAAATAAAGTTATTAGTAAATTCGGTTTCATTCGAATAACGAAATCATTCATAGTCACGTACTTGTCGAAGTGTAAATTTCAATTTATTATTGTGCAAAACGTGCGATTTACAACATAAAATGATATTAAAATATGAAAGTAGATAAAATCTCCTGACTTAAATTATAATAATATTAGTTTATAAGGAAATATATTATGTATGTTATAATCAGATAAAAATTCCGTTAAAAGTATAATGACGTATTAGCCCAGTGTAGCTAGCATGCTAATTTTATTCACGGTTTTATAGTAACACAAAGGTCAAAAACGTATGGGAACTGACAGTTGTGTGACCACATAATCCGACGTAAAAATTAGCATGCTAGCCCCTCAGGTTGACTTTATAGTGCCAGTCCATACGTACTCACGCAAAAATGACTGATATGAGATTAACCATTTTTGCATAACCCTATAAGTTTCGTCCATAGAAGTACTAGGAAATTAATGTAATTATAACATTATCTTACCTGTAAAATATTCGATATGAATCAATCAATCTTTTTAATCTTCACAAAACAGCATTTAAGTTTCTAAAATATTGTTTTGTTGAGAGGATGACT
Source organism: Stratiomys singularior (assembly GCA_954870665.1). Classification (NCBI taxonomy): domain Eukaryota; kingdom Metazoa; phylum Arthropoda; class Insecta; order Diptera; family Stratiomyidae; genus Stratiomys; species Stratiomys singularior. The sequence continues at coordinate 56,471,339 of OX940877.1, forward strand.
TGCAAAACACACATACATAAAAAAGAACACACTGCATAGGTATGCACTCCTCCTTACATTCGCTCCTCGCACCCGGTCGGTTAAATTTAAAAACAAAATCCTAATATACAAACAAATCATCAGACCAACACTACTATGCGGCAGTACAGCTTTCTGTCAAACAGCAAAAGCAAACAAAAAGCGCTCCAGTCCCTACAAAATAGAGCCCTACGGTGGATTTGCCGAATTCCATGGTATGTTCGGAATAGGGACACACACAAAGACTTACGCATCGACACAGTCGAAAAGTACATACAAGACAGAGCACTGAAACTATTTGACAGAATAGACGAGAATCCAAACAGAACCATGGACATCCTTAACATCCGAGACGAAGTAAACAGCAAATACCCAAGCCTCAGATCAATAAACAACTAGTAAGCTAAATAATAGAGTGTTGTGTCAGGTTATGGTGAGTGTTTAACACTCACAGACAGGAATGGAGCAAGAGTGCTAAATCGCACTAGCTCCCCGCAACCTATACTCCAAGAATTTGGATGTTGATGTAAGTAGTTATTTGTTACGAAACTCGCATCACGAACGTTAGTATTAAACCTCAGTTTTTCACAGTTGGGCAAATCATAATTTAAAATCAGAGTCAATGTTTCTGAACTCTATATTATTGCATGAGAAATTCACTTATGTTTAATATTTGCCTAGTATGATAATTTGAAAAAATGAGAACGTAACATTGCATTTTGTTTTTTCAAATTGAAAACATTTTGTGGAAAATTGCAATGAATATTTATTTCGTAATCTATTTTGAACTCATTCGGAAGAAATAAACCCACCAATTTATTTTTGTAGCGACTTTCCTACATGTAAATGTGTTTCCAATGTTCTGAGGAAATCACAATCAAATATTCTTCTAATTTTCATAATTATACTACCATAAAATTTGTACATTCGAATCTTATTACTAAGAAGTTAATTCGACTGTTTAGTACTGAGTTCAGTAACGAGAGGGAGATTAAAAACTGTAAATAAATTCACCATCCATCCCCGAACGGACACCCTACTTTTGAAACAAATAGAGGAGATGTAACCGTCAACTAGAAGGGAGTTGGATCGAATTCAAGCGGTGATAGACACGAAGATCCCATACAGGATTGAGATACCGACCAGAAAAGAGTGTAAAACGCTGCCGAACTTTATCTCTAGAAGTGATCAATACTAATATTTTCAAAAGCGATGAATGAAGTGGTGCCGGAATCTTCTTCGAAGGTCCAAAATTATAAACTTCAGAGGTATATCACAGTTAGCCAGTCAGTAGTTGTTAAATAAAGGCAAAGAAGACTACCTATAGTAAACCTTATCATTGTAATTCCCTGAAAAGAAAAACCCTTAAATGTCTACAGCAAATGAAATGTTTTCTTTCAATAAAAAATCAACGAAAGATGTGCTTTAAGACGTGCTACATGCCTATTTTGATGGTGGTTCACTCGTTCAGTCCTGCAACCCCCCTGTTTCGTGCTGTGGGATTTCCGCAATTTCATTAAAGTCAATTAAGTGAGAAGAAAACCATAAATGCCCTTTTCCTATCAGCATCCTTTCATCTTGCCGGTTGTTTTTTCCCCTGTCACGAAAAGGCGAGCGAGTCTGTTTCCGACTGTGATCTAGTGAGCATGATCTCGCATCGAGAGTAAAGTGAGCATAGTGGATAAGTCCAAAACTTCAAAGACGTCAATTGGAAGAGACATATCCATAGCATAGCGTAACAACAAACAGCGGTAACACTCCGACCATCGATCAATCTAACGGATTTTGCAGAATTGTATTTGTGTTAGTAAAAATTTTAATCTTTGCTCGTTTTGTTTACAAGCCAAAGATAGACAAAATAGAGAAACATAAAAATTTTTACGAACACCAATGCAACTCTGCAGAATTTTTTGAATACCGTTAGATCGATCGTTTGTTCGGAATGTTAGCGCTGTTTGTTGTTACGCTATGGCCGTAGCTAGTTTAATGAGAGTGGGAGTTCAGTAAACTAAGCAATCGTTTTTCGAGTGTGTGTGGGCTGCCGTGTATTTTCATAAACTTTCTGGAAAAATAATAATAAGGTTGTGCTGCCTTTTTGCCGCATCGAGTGAAATCTGGAAGTTTCAGCAGTATTGGTTTCAAATCGAGAACGTTCTTTTGTTTTAATAGTGATAAAGTATTGGTCTCAGCTAGAGACAAAACTTTCGTTCGTGACCGACACATATTCTAGAGAACATTTAGTGAAGGTCACATGTTTCGGATTATTGATGTGATTAAAGTAATGGGCTCTGCTAGAGACTATACTTTCGTTCGTGACTGAAGCAAAGTCTAAGCGAAACATACATAAACAATATATAAAAAGCCTCGTAGTGGTCGCTAGTTTCTAATGAATTGTAATAGTTTTAGACTGCCGAGGCGATCCGACTTACGATCCATACACTTTCAACACCTACACCTTCAACCAGTGAAATTTAGAGTTTTTCTAAGTGAAAATTCCAGCGTGGCCTTTTAGCTTAGAAAACTCTAAAATACTTGCAATTGAAACACAAACTTTGATAAAATTGTCTCTTAACCTTATTGAGCTACTTCAATAAATTTCATAAGCACTTCACTTATTTCAACTATCATTTCACCAAATCACTGTCAATTTATCACTTTTATCAATTATCACTTTTTCTTTACACTTTCAACATCTTTGATTCGCGTTCAATTTTACTTCACTTCGACACTATTTAACTATCGCACTATTGTTGATGCGCACTATCACTTTTCACTTGTTTTTCAATACTACTCGTTACCTACTTATGTACTTCATCCAACTAATCCGGAATCTTCTCATACTTCTAAGTAGATCATTCTCAGGTTTGAGCGCTTAATCATTTGTATTTGCATTTCATTGTCGTATTCCGTATCGCAATGCATTTACTTAATGGCTTTTCCCTTCGAGAATGATGCAAGTATTTGTTGTTATTTTTATTGTTTCGCATTGCATTGTGTCTTCGCAATGTATTTTGGCAACGCCTTAACAATATTATTATATTTTAATCGAGAAAAATGTGTCACGGAAGTACCAAATAATCTCCGAATTTTCGGATTCCAGTTTGAAAATTGTCCCAAAAAAAACGATCTTGATAATTATCAATGATCTTGGTCATCATTGCTGCTACGAAAGATCGGAGATCTGGCCAGCACGTCCTTAAGAGACGTGCCAGTTGAATCACAGGGGCTCTCAAAGCTCCCTAATGTGATTTGGCCAATCATTGTCCCTCTGAAGTTCGCATTGATAAGCGACAACGAAACAGCCAATAAGAATCTGCAGTTGGGCAAATTTGAAAGAGCGTGCATTTCGACAACTCACGCTGTGAGCTCCGCTAATGTCTCTTGTCAAATGTGAATTGCGTAAGAGAATTGATGACTTGTCTGCAGAGCTCAGACATGGACGTCAACTCCTACGCCAGCTGGGATCGTTCTTCTACTGGAGGCAATCAAGACATCGTAACACAAAAAAGAATGCTTTGCGCTGGTATTATTACCAATTGTATATATGTATTCGTATCGGTGCCTGCATATTGGCAGTTCCCAATATACCGTTGGCACCGCCTTACATCAAAAATTAACTCTTGGCACTCGAGTGGCGAGTTTGAAGTGTCAACTGGAGTGGCGCCGATACGGCGCCCGGCCGATTTCAAGTGTGAACTCGAGCAGCGCTGCTGCAGTGCCCGAGTTATTTGAAGTGTTAAGTCGAGCGACGCTGCTACGGCACTATGATCTTTTACGATGTACAACAAGATATTTTTCTCTGAAGGTTCCTGTAGTATCTGTAAAATGTTGACCTAATTTGGCCGAAATCGTCTCGAGTTCCTGGTTCGCGCAAGTGGAAAAGGCCTCAAGTGCAAAGGGTTAAAAGATCAGCCAAAGGCATTACTTTGGGTTCTACTCACACAGAAATGGTACAATACTTATGACCGAGAGTTGGTGGGAGCTGTTTCCTTGTAAGGCCATTTCAATCATCACTATAGGAATGAAAATTTTCAATTTTCAACAACAAGCATTACGCCGACAACTTCGACAAAACGATTCAATCAGTCAATTTACAACAGATATTCTACAGATTGCTGGCTAAGAAAGTGTGACTTCAGTTAAGCTATCAAGAGTGGAGGCAGTTTCAAAACAATCTTTTGATTAAGAATTTGTGGAGAAACAACAAAAAGAAGATGCCGAATCAAATTTGTCATTGTAAGTTAAACTTTGCTAACACAAGTGTACAGGTGTATTGTGACTATTCAACGAATCGAATCGGTGCGTTTTAGCAAGAATATGATTAATTCCATTCATTGCCTTCCCCAGTGAGGAGTTTGGACTTCTGTTAAAATAGTGACCGATCGTTGTGTCTGACTTTCAATCGAGTGTGTTTGTGTAAAGGCGACCAAAGCTTGTTTTTCTTGCCAATAAGCCAAAATACAACGCCGCAAAAATCTTTATTTTATAAGATTTCTTGTTCCTGGCGAACGATTTAGTCACATCAACGTTGATAAAAAAATTTCGTTATTTGGTGACCTGTCGTGACAGATTTAAACTGATTCAGATGAAAGATATTAGAGCACAGTCACACGTAGTGTGGTTAAAGGTTGAATCTGTTGTTCTGGTGTTCCGTGTCACATGACGAATAACCTAGGAAGACAATTCGAGTCTTCTTTCTTCAACAATGTGACTAAAATTTTAGAATCAGGCATCACATCCTATCATGTTCAAAGTGGTTAACGTATACACAGGACGTTCAAGACCTCAATCAATTGTAACAACCTTAAAAATTAGATCGATTTGTTACCAACTGCTCTCAGAGGATTTTGCCGTGCATTTAAAGAAGACATCAAAGTTACACCAGCTGAACTTATCTAGGGAACATGACTTAGACTTCATGGATTATTTTTGAGGCAAGCCCCACAACGCAGCACAGACACATTATATATTTATACATTATATAATTACATATTATATATATATAATTATATACATATATATATAAATATATATATATATATATATATATATATATATATATATATATATATATATATACATATATATATATATATATATATATATATAAGATGATTTGTTTTGGAGGTTATGAGATAATTGGTTTTAGTCAATATTAAATGGATGTGTTTCTCTGTAATAACAAAGATATTTTATTATTTTGTATAAAGTTAATCTAATTATAATTAAAATAACTTAAAATTATCAATTATCATACCTGTAATAACAAAGAAACAACATTCAATATTATTATTTACACTATGTTGTGGAGGTATGAATAACTTTCTTTTGTTTTTGGAGGTTAGTTTCCTTGCTGATTTGACATATACGTGTGCACTTCGTAGCTTACATCGTTATACTGACGCTTACAATCTTTACTTATGTTCTAAATTAAATTAAGTATAAGGTATTTTTCTTACATCTCCCCCCCTAAAAATAAAAATTTTGGTACAAAATTTTAATACGGAAATATACAAAGTTGTAATCATTTACATATTTGCTTTATAAAAAGCTTGGGATCGGAGTGAGTTTAGATGCATGAAATAAATTTGGTTTTGATTTTTTATGTCCCGTGTCAATTTCATACATTGTATTTGATATTTTCTTCGTAATTTTATTGACCAATTTTTAATTCACCTAATTTGTTGCGATTCAATCGATTTCCATTTTCAACATATACTAAGTCTCCAATATCAAAATTATTATTTATTCTATTTCTGTCATACAAGCTTTTATTGTAATTGTGATTTATTATTCTATTTTCGAAAGCTTTTATTCTATCAATTTCTAGAGTGTTATCATTTTTCTTTGTTCTTAATTCTATTGGTAATATTGCAGTGTCTTCACCTTGCAATAAATATTTTGGGCTGAATTTTGTGACTGTATGTTCTGTTTCATTATATTTGTTTACACAATTATGCGCAATAGTAGTCCATGCTAATTTTTTGTTTTCTTCATTCATTGCACATCTAATTTTATTCACTAAAGTTTGATTAAGTCTTTCATTTAAGCCATTAGAAAATGGTGCATTTACTGCTGTAAAAATCATCGTTATGTTCTTTTGTTCTAAGTAATTTTTGAATTCCTTAGAATTGATACCTGGGTATTGATCTGTTAAAACTATTTCTATATGATAATCTTTAAGCACTTTTTCTGTTAATTTAATGAAATCATTTGCATTTTGTGTTTTTGATGTTAATATATAGGCAAATCTTGTAAAATGATCAACAAGAAGATGCAGATATTTCTTTGTGGATCGTGAACCTCCGAATCCACCTATTGTATCTATAGAAACTATTTCAAATGGTCTTTTTGCAGGACCAAGATGAGACATTAACCCAATTTTATCTTGTCCTCTTGACTTATTTTTTATACAAATCTCACAATTTCTGCATGTCTCTTTTATAAGTTTTGAAATATTTTTCGCTGTATAATATGGCAATAATTTGCTTTGCATTTGATTTATGCCAATATGACAGAAATTTTTATGAAGGTTGTATATAAATTGTTTACAGAATTCTTCTGATAGTATGATTTTTTCTTTTCCTCGCATTTTTTTATAATGAACATTATTCTTTACAATTAGATTGTCTTTATTATGTACTATATCTTGATTTTTCTTTTGATCATCATAAATATCTACTATTTTTATTAAATTAACAATTTTTAATAGATCATTTTCATCTTCTTCAGACTCTAAAACCGGATTTCTACTTAAGCAATCTGCTTCTACATTATCTTTACCTGGATGGTATATTATTGCAAAGTCATATTGTGATAAATAATAAGTGAGGTCACCTAATTCTTCATCTGTCCTGGCTTTAATATTCATTTTTTCTAGTGGTTTGTGATCTGAAAATACTTTGAATGGTCTATTTATGAGCCAATGTTGCCAGTATTTTACAGATTCTTTAATTGCTAAACATTCCAAATAGATAGCTTTTTTCCTTTTTTGAGATTCATTTAATTTCTTTGAAAAATATGCAACTGGTTTTTCAACTTTTTCATTTGGTTGTGGTTGTTTCAACACAGCGCCTATTCCTTGCAAACTTGCATCAGTATATATATGTATTGGTAAGTTTGGATTAAAGATAGCTAGTACCGGTTGTGTGCAAAGGAAATTTTTCATGTATTCAAAAGTTTTTTGACATTCATCAGACCAAATGAACTTTTGACCTTTTCTTAATAAATTATGTAAAGGTTCAAGAATTATTGAAATTTTTGGTACGTATTGATTGTAAAAATTAATTTTTCCCAAAAATTGCCTAATGTTCTTTTGATTTTTCGGTAAAGGAAAATTTTTTATTGAAATTAAGTTGTCTTTTATTGGAGAAATTTCATTGTATTTTATAATATGACCTAAATATTGTACAGAATCTAATGCAAATGTACATTTTGAAAATTTTAATCTAAATCCTTCTTTCAATATTGCTTCCAGTAATCGTGACAGATGATCTATATGTTCTTTGAAAGATTCTGAAAAAATCAATATATCATCAATGTAGTTCACTGTAAAATCTGATAGTTTATGTTTTCTTATTATATTGCTTAATATTCTTTGAAAAATAGCCGGTGATGTTTTTAACCCAAATGGTAGACAAGTCCATTGAAATTGTCCTTCTTGAGCTACAAATGCCGTTTTTCTCCTATCTTCGATTCTCAATGGAATAGACCAAAATGCTGAATTTATATCGAGTTTCGAAAAGTATTTGCAATTTCTTGTTTTTACTACTAAATCTTCAATAAGTGGAAAGGGTTGTGATTGGGGAACTACAATTTTATTTAAGTCTCTAAAATCTATGCATAGTCTTGATCTTTTATTTTCATCTCTTTTATATGCTAATGTAACTGGAGCAGCAAAAGGACTATATGACTCTTCTATTAAATTTTTTTTAAGCAATTGCGAAACTTGCCCCTCTATTTCTTTTTTATCTTCAATTGTGCATCGATAAGGCCTTTTGCTACAATATTTGTCTACTATAAGATCAATTCTAGCTTCGTAGTCTTTTACTGTGCCTATATCATACTTATCTTTTGCGAATATATTTTTATATTTGTCTACTAGATTCTTTATTATATTTTCTTCATTTTGACTCAAGTGATTAGTCAAGACTTTAAAATTGTCTAAGTTCACATGTTCATTGAACTTTATTTCATATTCTTGTTTTTCTGTGAGATTAGAATTTTTTTGTTCTATTTGTAATCTTTCACTTTGCATTAATTTGAAATTTTTTATGCAATCTAATCCTATCAGAAAGTCGTATTTGAAATTTTCATTATCAATCATAAATACATCTATGTATTTTTCTATATTCATAATTCTCGCTTTGATTTTTATCAAACTTTCTGATCTGTATACACCATTAATTGTTCTCAAGTTAACTTTCATTCTTGAATCAGTTTTTTCTCTTTTCAATTGAACTAATTTTGAATTTATCAACGCAACATTTGACCCTGAATCATACATAGCCAATATTTCTAAAGTGTCATTCAATGTTACTTTGAGTCTAATTAATGGTGGGGTTATTAGTTTTTTGGGTCGCTATCACTTAATTCTGCTTCTAATATTGAGCTGTTAACATGCTTTGTTCCGTCATCTTTATTTTTAAACCAACACTCAGCTTCAGGGTGGAAACGTGTACCCTTACCTTTATTTTTACAGATTTCACATGCTACCTTTTCTATTTTTTCTCTATTAACATAATTTTTATTCTTTTTTATTTCCATATTTTTCTTGTGAACTAAATGTTCCAATTTTCCTAATTCTTTATACAAGTCTTCTGTCTTTTCCAATTTTCCTCTATCAATTCTATCAGCTACAAAATTCGGTAGGCCAATAGCAATTAAATCAATCAATGTTCCTGAATCAATAGATTTTCTTACTTCTAATAACAATTTTTCCTTTTTTAATGCATATTCTATTAGAGAGCCTATTTGATACTTAAATTGCAATGCGTATCTTATTGAAGACCATCCTTTATCTGCAAACGTGTCACAAAATTTTTTTTTCCAATCTTCCCAATTTGCTTGAATAGTTAGTTTCAAAAGTGTGCAACTATACCAATCTATAGCACCTTTTTCCATAAATGATTTCAAAAGTTCAATTTTTTTTTCATGTTTGACAATATTAAATCGTTCACATTCTTTTTCAAAGCTAGTCATCCATTGATCTGCATTTGAATTTTTTCCATTAAATTTTTCTATTGTGAATTCTTTAGCAATTTTACCGATATTGATTTCTTCGGGTTTTTGACTTTTCTCGAGAAATTTTTCCAATAAACATTTTAATGATTGTTCTGTAGATTCATTGACATTTTCTTGTTGCTCACATTCTTCTTCTAAAAATACCTCATTAAATTGTAAATTTCCCCCTTCATCTACATAAGTCTCTTTTAACTCTTTCTTCAAATTTACCCAAACTTTTCTAAACTGGCCTCTTCTACTTATTGATTTTTTTACCTTAGCGAATGCTGACGTATTCGAAAGCACCTCATGATACGCTCCATTCAAGTAGCTCGGTGTCATTGCGAAAGTCCGGCCGTCCGGTGTAGCGATGGAGTTGACACATATCACATTCGTCTTCGCTTCGTCTGGTGTAGTCAGCACTTTGAACGTGAATTGTAGCTTGTCCATTTCGTAAATTTTAACAAGAATGTTGTTTTATAAGATGATTTGTTTTGGAGGTTATGAGATAATTGGTTTTAGTCAATAATAAATGGATGTGTTTCTCTGTAATAACAAAGATATTTTATTATTTTGTATAAAGTTAATCTAATTATAATTAAAATAACTTAAAATTATCAATTATCATACCTGTAATAACAAAGAAACAACATTCAATATTATTATTTACACTATGTTGTGGAGGTATGAATAACTTTCTTTTTTTTGGAGGTTAGTTTCCTTGCTGATTTGACATATACGTGTGCACTTCGTAGCTTACATCGTTATACTGACGCTTACAATCTTTACTTATGTTCTAAATTAAATTAAGTATAAGGTATTTTTCTTACATATATACATACATATATATATATATATATATATATATATATATATATATATATATATATATATATATACATATATATATATATAAAATTCATACTTAATAATAATTAATTTATTACTTAATTTTTCAAAAAATCTCAAAATTTTATTATTCTGGTATTCTCCGCTATACACGTGGCTCGGAACCACATACAGCTCGAATTATCTGCAACTAAATCCACTCACACAAATTTTCTAATACGGCAAAATAAAGAAAGGCATACGCGGAATTTTAATCAATACGAAACAATAAACGTTAAAAACTTTAAAGGCTTTCATTGTCAGCCAATTCAGATGCGTAGAAAAATTTTAATTCTTTGCAATTTTATTCTCCGATCTTCAAAACTGAAGCAAGCAGAGATAGAAAAAATACAAATACCTCCACGATTTGACAAAATAAGCAAAAACAATAAAAAAAGATGGGATGTTAAACGAGCAAATGTTTTATTAACATCAAAAGGTCCTCAACGCAACATTTCGGTATTTGCTGCCCAGTTTCCGGTGATAAAATTTGGTGAAATATTGCGAGCGGTACACAATACAAGTACGGAGTCGGTAATATGCTCTCGCAATTTTCTTATGTCCATGAATGAGCGGAAATATTGTGTTACTTGAAGAGAATTTCTCGCAATCACCAAAACTGTGAGACATAAACCATAAACATCCTTCATGTTATTGCCCAGTCTAACACTGGGCACGAGACTTCCTGCGATTACTTTACACGCAACGAAACTGTGGCAAAATAGAGAAAACGTAAACGTGAAATTAAATATTTGTCCACTACTGCCAATACTATTTGTACTACTGACTAAAAAAATAATATGTGTATATATATATATAAACATGAAGTCTGATTGACGTCACACATAAAATAATTATATATATAGGACATTTATTTAAAATATCCAAACAAATTAATTTACGGTTCATGTCCAACTTCAGTGACCGGGCTGGAGTTAATTACAAGCTTCTTAGATATAGTCAATGATTGAAGCCATTCACAGTTAACAACTCAGTTAAACAACTAAGCGAGAAATCGTACACGAAGTAATGTAAATGTAATTCCGAAGTAAGTGATCCGGAACACATTCAAGTAAACGGGATGCCCATCGAAATCGGTATGATCCATTGATTAGTGAAATTTTATCGCTTTGATTTGATACAGCCATAACACAGACTACGAATATTTGACGTGATTGGAAACATTAATGCTATATTGCTGCTTCACATTTCTACCCATTTGTTAATCAACGTAAAGCCTTTTTCGTTAAATTTTGTCAAGGGAATACAGTAAGGCAATGCTTCAAATGAAATTATAATTAAATGATGTATGCAGTACACTGCGAAAAGCTGTTATCATTAAACGGGTATTAAGCGAATATTGCTTTCGGTACTTTCATCAGCGTCGAATTAATTTGATTCGTAAGGTGTAAGATATCATGTGGCCATCGTATGTTTTGACATAAAAGGCCGGGTTTCCTTTACTTGATAAAAAAATAAAGCCTTTTTTGCAACATTTTCAATTTTAATTTCCAGCGATGGAAACATTGGTAAATACAAAATTTAAATTGATATAGATTGAAGTACTTTCAAACATATATTTCAGACGTGTAATGAAAGCTTGTTGGAAATGCTTTTTTATAAAAAGAAATTTGAACTTCAACCGTGTGTCTCCTCGCATTGTCGTGGTGAAAAGTAGCTCCGTGAACACGTTCTAGTTGCTCCCTTTTACTCCCCGAGAGCCTACCTAGGCTGACAACAAAACTTGGAACAGATCAATACGTACCAAAGCCTTCAAACTCTTACAAAGTGCACTCAAAATGCACTCTAGTAGCATCCAAATACTCGTTAGAATTTCTAAGCTTTTGACATCCAACTCAATTTGCTTCACTTCCATTCTATACTTTTGTATAACCCCACCCCTACGAGGGTACTACCTTGGCAAGATTCTGCGTCATCCAGACGCGTGACTAAGTCACTAAACGTACCCATTAAACAATGTGAAGAGTGGAGAGGAAAAGAATAAACTAGAGGTGGGGACATACATCCCGACGTGTGGAGGACCTTATGTGAGGTTTCCTTAAGCAATCTGGCTGGGGATAAGTCGCCAGAGACTTTTTCGGTGGTGGAACATTTGGCCATTGAAGACTCAAAAGCTAAAAGTGCAAAGATCACCGAGGCCAACATGTTCGCTCGAAGTCCAAAACAGCTGCGGATTTCGTCTCGAAGAGTATCCAAGCCTAACAAGAGCAGTGAGAAGACATCGGGGAAGCAAAATTCCATTGAACACTTTAAAGTAGAGAAAAAAAAGCTTTTCCTTACCACTCCTATTGCTTGAGGCGACGGAGCGAATTACACAAGAAGCGTAGTGGAGACTTTTTGGGACCGGAATCATCGACGGCAAGGGCTTTTTCCCGGGCGTTTTGAAAGTCACGAACCGAACATCGTGGAAAGCGAAAAAATGATGCTCAGCGTCTACGGGACTCTCTTGCTGGCAGTGTATCGAAAAAGTCACGAGAGAGCCGAAAGACCTGAAGAAAATTTTTGAAAATAAAACCCCTTTTACAGAAAATACTAGTCATTTCGCAAAGGGCAAAAAGGTGGCATGTAGCCCACTTAAATCTGATCGAAAAGGGTAAAGGATACCAGAGAACAGAAAGCAATCATCGGGTGGAGAGAGATGCTGATTTTAAATTGGTGCGAACCAAATCGTAACAGAAGGCTGAGAAGAAGAGACAGCACGTGACAGCAAAAGAGATAATGAAACAGACACCCAAAAAGCATGTAGGCAGAAAACATGGCGCGATGCCTTAAAACATCAGGCAAAAGCAGCGTAGGGATTCTCTACTGATCACGCCTGTAGACCGGAGGACCTACGCAGAGGTCCTCAAGGAAATCAGGCAATATGTGGAGCCCGAAAGAAATGGTGTCTGTATACGAACATACATGCATACATATACAAATACATAAATACACACATACATACATACATACATACATACATACATACATACATACATACATACATACATACATACATACATACATACATACATACATACATACATACGTATATACATACATACATACATACATACATACGTATATACATACAAACATATATACATAGATACATACAAACATATATACATAGATACATACATATTTATGTATATACACATAAATACATACATACGCGCATACATACATCAATACATACACACATGCATACATCCCTACACACATACATACAGAAATACATACATAAATACATATTTACATAAATACATAAATACTTACCTAGAAACATACATATTGTATTTTTAAAGAAATGTGGAAAGAGCTCAAGCTGGTTTCGAACACGCGTCCCTGCCGCTTCTCATCAGGTGCCAACTCACAGGCTGGGACACGTCGATTGGCACTACCAGCTTACGTGGATGTCGACTGGTTATTTACTAGTTATGAATATTGATCTACAGCTTTGAACTTCTCCTATATTCCAAATTGACTTTGGTCTGGCTTTATCAATTTCAGAAGTTTTGGTAGATCAATTTTTCCATTTTCACTTAGAACTTATAAGTGATTTATACCCTTGCTAAGCTAACTCGGCGAAGACTCATTGGTGCGGAAGTTCTGATCAGATATTTCGAGTGCCTCGATAGTGAATTTAATTTTTTTAAAGAAATGTGGAAAGAGCTCAAGCTGGTTTCGAATATTGTGACATGTTCGAATAATGTCACGCGCCACTATAGTCATCTTAAGAGAAATTCGTAAACAATTCAGTTTCAATTACCAATACATCGATAATTCTCGAAGGCATAACATGAACATATTGCGTGCATCGAGTAGAACAAAACATGTGTAAGTGACACAGCGCGTAAACTCGAGAACAATCCACATCGAAGATTCTGGGCTGGTTGGTAGATGTATAAAAGCGACTAGAGCGAGCGGCGAAGGGAATCTTGTGAATGAAGTGAAGAAGCGAGGGACAGTGCGCGTTGAAAGTAGTGCGGTAATTGGAAAGTGTGAAATTAAATCGTATGCGGATTTTAATGTAAAAGTGATAAATCATAAAAGTGAATAAGTGAAAATAATTTTTAAGTGTCAGTGATTTTAAGGATAAAACTACAAACATCTAATTTTAAATTATTCGGGTGTGTTTCATTCACTATTGCGAATATTTTCGAAGAGCAAACAGGTCGCGAGAGTTAAGGTTACGAGGGTAACCTTTTCCAAAAAAAACAACAAAATTTCGGTTTTTCAGAATTTATTTGGGTTTCTGAAAAGCTTCTGACTTGAATCACGAATTACAACTAACTAACTTTATATTACAATTTTTTGGTGATCTAGAAATGTACATCAAGTGTGTGCAAGGATTAAGTTGCAATACAGTTTTTTGGAAAATAAAATGCTGACAAATACAAAGGAATTAAGTTGCAATATAGTTCTTTCGAAAATGCAATGCTGACAAACACAAAGGAATTAAGTTGCAATACAGTTCTTTGGAAAATGCAAAGCTGACAAAGAAAACACAAAGGAATTACAAACTGCAATGATAGCATTAACGTTGGAATTTATATTTAGGGTGAATGATCGTTATGGGGACACAACTTCTCCCCAACCAACTTCACGGTAATGGTTCCCGCCGGTGGATGAGCTTTGCTTTGGATCTTCGAAGTATTGAAAAGTAGAATATTGTGTTTATGATGATCAGGATGAAGATAACGGTTACTCATGTATAGATATCGTTCTGTACAATGGATGTTTGTAGGAGTTCGGTGGGTTGTCTTTCGACGAACTAGTATTTCTGGAGATCCTTGAATTTAAATTCGGGTCCCTGGAGGGAGCTTACATTTATTTTACTGAAGGCTGCAGGGTATATATATTGATTTCGTTCCAGTGATATGATTTCTTGGAGCTGTAGACGACATGATTGATTGTAATTTCGCAATTCTCGAACTGTATTAGCAATGTTCCATTTATCACGACGCTATCGAGCCCACAGGTGGTGTTGGTTGATGTTTCGGGGATATTGATCAGAACTTTGTGGTTTGGTTCTGGTTCGAAGACTTCCATCTCGTTTTCCCAGGTGTGAAATTCGCAATGCGCTGTTTGTTGTTTGGTGGCAGTAATGAACGTTCTCGATGGTTTCGCATCTGCTGCCGAAGTTTTTGATATGTTTGGGGCTCATTAGGAGGTAGGTTTTGACGGGAATAATTTTGTTATTTTGTAGTGGTAAAGGGATAATGTGGAAGATTGTATAGGATTCATTGTGGAAGACTGGAATCTGGATGTTAAAGATTATATTCGTGCCATTAGAATAAGCTTGGAGCTTTAGTAACTCGTACATGTGCTCATTAGATGTTATATTGAAAGCTTGGTTTTCGAACATTAGGTGTATTTCGGATAGCTCATCGCGATTAAATATAATTTTTGAAATTATATTTAGTTTGGCTAAGATGATGGCTTCCGATATCCCGGTCAAATGATCGTTAAGCAGGTCAATATTGCGGTTAATTTGATTTAAGAATTGACTGTATTTCCAGTTGGAATTATCTTGTTTAATTTTGTTTTGTGCCGTTTCTTGAATGTATTTAAGGTAACTAGTAATAACCTGTTGTTGATAGTTAATATGATTTGTGATGTTTTCAAACCGTTTGATCATTTGGCTGTTAAGCTTCGTTTGCTGATTTATTTGTTTATTTATTATATTTTCTTTGTTAAGTATTTTGTTAATTTCATTATTAATTCTAATGGCATCGTTTGCATCTAGATTTCCAGTTATTGTTTTTATTATGGTGCCTAATCCATTTATAAGTCCTCTTCTATTTCTGGTATAAGGCATTAAAGATATTAGTTCATTATTTGTTTCTTTTAATTTTGCTTTTGTTATTTCAAGGGAGCTGTTAATTTCTTCGATCTCTCCAAGTGTGTCAATTGTGTTTCGTATTTTCTAAATATTGTCAGCGTATTTGTCAATTTGCTCGATGTGTACCAATTCGTTGTAAGATGTTATAAGTTTAGCATCTCCATGTATATTTGTTATAAGTTTTATACAATGTATATTTGGTTACCGAATGTATTGCATTATTATATGTGATTATAATTTCTTTCAGAATGTCTTCAGGGTCCTTTTCTTTGTTTTTATCGTATATTATTCGATATGTTTCTGTAATGGTGGAGTTGAGTCTTTCTACGGGAGCATTGTTACTCGTTTGCTGGTATGAAGTTAAATGGTGATGGATATCATGCTGTTTACAAGTCTCTAAATAGGGTAGATGTGAATCCACTCCCTTGATCTGTGACTACTGTGACTATATTCCTGGGGATGCAGTGAAGGCTAATAAAATGTTTAAGTGACTTTATTATTGACAAACTATTTCGAGCCATGAGACAGTAAACTGCAGCAAACTTGGAGAATTTGTCGATGATTGAAAGTATATATCGTTTATTTATTGTATATATATATCAATATGTAAGACGTCAAGGGGTTTATTTGGAATTTCAGGAGCTTGGAATTTTGGTTTCTGGGGGTTTCTATCATACTTTAATGTTTGACATACTTCACAATTGTTAATAATTTGGATGATTTTAGTTTTCTGGAAAGGGAAATAAAAGTCTCTTTTAAGGTGTGCTACGGTTTCATTAAGGCCTCTGTGTTTATGTGGTATTTGTTATTGTTTATGTGGTACTTGTTGATCAGAGAATCTTGTTCGTCTGGCTCCTTGACTTCTTTTAAAAACTCTATGCACCTGATTAATTTTAAAATGCCAGATTGAGAGAAGTGTTTGACATACAGATTGAGAGAAGTGTTTGGCATACACTTCTTGTATAATTTTGAATATATCGTCTTCAGTAAAAACAGCTGTTAGACGATTAAGTGGGACAAATCTTTTGAATATCTCGATCAAATTTGCTTCTGAATAACTTTGCATTCTGATAACTGTAATGTTTATTCTTAAATGGCATTTCAATGTCTGGGGTTTGTTTGTTGATCTTTCGAAGATAATTTGAAGTGGAAATTCGTTCAAGGGTCGTTCAGAAATGGGAATTTCTTTAATTGCCTGGACCTTATCTGGGTTAGGTTTTATTCCTTCGGTTGTTATTATGTGACCTAAGAAGGCAATTTCTTTTTTCTTTTTTTCTTTTTGTCCGGCTCCACTTTTAGATTTGCATCGCGTAGCCTCTGAAATACTTTCTTTAAATTTTCTATATGTTCTTGTAGGGAAGTGGAATAAATGATTATATCATCTAAATAGACTAGGCAGATTGTTCCCTGTATGTCTTTAAGCACGTTATCCATGACTCTTTGGAAGGTCGATGGAGCGTTCTTAAGTCCAAAAGGCATTCGCAAGTACTCATAGTGACCACCTTCCACGGTAAATGCCGTTTTCTGTATGTCTCGCGGATCCATTTCAATTTGGTGAAATCCACTGGCCAAATCTAAGGTCGAGAAGTACATTGATTTACCCAGTTTGTCTAGGATATCGCTTATTTTGGGTAATGGGTACCTATCAGTGATTGTCTTTTCGTTAAGCTTTCTGTAGTCAATGAATAGCCTCCATTTTCGCTTTCCGCTGGCATTTATCTTCTTTGGAACAATCCGGACGGGAGCAATCCAAGGGGAATAACTAGGACGTATTACTCCTTGTTTTAACATGTCGGTTATCTGTCTGCGGACTTCTTCTTTATGTACAAAGGGATACCTATAGGATTTAGTATATATAGGTATATTATCAGTGGTCTTGATCTGATGTTTCATTTGATTCGTAAATCCTAAATCTAGACCTTCTTTGAAGAAGATATCACCGTAGTTTCGGCAGATTTTTAATAATTCTCTTCTTTCTTCGTCCTTAAGATTGGAAGTTCGAAGAGTTTGGGTTTCGTCACCTCTTGGTTGAATTCAGTAAAATTAGGAAGTATTATTTCTTTGTTCAGCTCATGTTCTGTAAGAACAGTAGCTATTGAGATTGGAGGTATTTTTTGAACATCCTCGGGGTGAAGAAATTCGGGGTTAATAAAAGATGAGGATGAGCCGGTTGTTAAGAATCAGTACATGTAAGCGAAAAGGAGCTATTATCACGTAATAAACATTATTCGGACACATGTTCAAACCAGAAATGTACCTACGTAAGATGTATTTTCCGTGGGCTTACAACTTGTATTTTCCCACATCCACGTATTTTAGCATATAAGATCTTTCATTGTTCCTTTTTTGATATATCATAAAACCTAGACCTAGCCCTTTGTTAAAATTATTTATAAGATGCAGCAAAACTAAAAAGGGAACTTGAGTGACCCGAAGGTCAGGTATTACCACCACCGAATCCGAGGTTACGTATTAAGTACGAAAAATAAAATGTTAAGTCTGCCATTAATCCGCGACGCATTCACTTGTTTTATTTTGTTTTTGTATTTGCTTTGTTTTTTTTGGCTTTAAATAAACATATTATACATTGTAAAATTGTGGTTGTTTCAATTAATTTATTGAAAGATTCAGTGAGCGTCTTGATGATTTATCAAGTCGCAAGTGAAATAACATCGTAAGAGTGTTACGCTAGAATTTCACCAACGCGTATAATAACATTTTACACCGGTGTCAATGAAGAACTTTAAGGGGTGTCCAAATGGTGAAGAAATTTGAACATATGGTAAGAGATGGCCGTGTTTGTTCACGTCTGGGTATCCGTTCGATTTCTCGAGGCATTGAACTGAAAATTTCCATCGTCAATAACTTCTTCAGTAAGTTTATTATTATTTTGATAATATTCGTTATTGGGAGCAGAGTTATACCAGTCAACACTACTACAGTCACTAAGTTCAGAAGGGTGGTTTAAAAGGTTACCATTGTTTGTATTTTCTTCATCGTTGGTTGTTGGTTGGTTTTCAGAAATGTTAAACAATTCTTTAAATGTAAATTTTGGGGGTCCATTAGTTCGGAAATAATTATTGTGTGGCTGTATATTTTGTGGAAGAGGTCTTTGCACGTTATCAGAAGTAGTATCCATTGGTTCTGGTCTAAGAGTCGGATTATAGAACTGTCTTCTAAAATTCGATGGTCCTTGTTGAGAATTTGTGTAGTAGTTTTGTGTTTGGTTAGGCCTTGCAAAAGTGAAATTATTATTTGTTCCCGTGAACGACTGATGTTGAACTCTTGACTGTAAAGGATTTGTTTGAGAAAATTTTGATGTCTGCATAATTCTATAAGGTTGATTTTGTACAAATATTGAATTTCTATTTAAAGGTAATGGTTGAGAAAATTTAAAGTTATTCTGGCTACTCGGTAGTTGCTGCGAGTACGTCGGAGGTTGAATTGATTTAAATTGTAATTTTCCAGCGCCCGATTTAGAATAAAAGATATTCTGTTCTTTTACGCAACAGGCATACGCTGCTGCTAGGGATTCCGGTTTCATTACACGAACCGTAGAACCAAGTGGTTCTTTCAATCCTGAAAGAAAACTGTTAAGACACATCTCCGCATATAACGATTTCTTTGCGTTGCACACATTACTGTGACTTTCATGTATGTTAATGTGGTTGGTCATACAAGAAAGTAACTCCACAATTTCTCCGTAAAACTTTTCAACCGTATTATTATTTTGTCGGGTCTCGTGTAGATACTTATGAGAGATGTCTCGTTCCTTTTGTCCGCATAATTCAGAATAAGATTTTGTTTAATTGAGTCCCATATTAATGGAGTGCCATACATATTAAGTATTTCGTTGGCAGGTCCTACGATTTTATTGCGAATTGCTCTTAAAAGCAATTGACCATATGGGGTACCGCATGTAACTTGTATTAGCGATAGGATTTCATCGACATTGTCGAGGAAATCGAATAATAAACGCGGATTTCCATCAAACTTTGGAAGATCCTTTATTGCGTCTGCGACTCTGAGTGAGTTGAAGATGTCAACTGTTGTAATCGCGGAATTTTCTTGTGTCATATTATTATCGAAGTTATTACGCGGAATAAAGTTACTGGAATTAGTTGGCTTTGAATTTATTTTACTTGAAAAATCACAAATTATATTAATTTTTTCGGCACTTGCACTTGAATTTCCCGCACTATAAGAATCACTTGATCGGTTTGTATCGATTTTTAATTTATTTCTAATGTTACTTATAAGTGTACGAGGGGTCGTAAGGTACGGTTTACGGCTTAGGGCTTGAGATTTAGGAGGTGGCATATATAAAGAAAATATCCAAAACTGTTCGGACTTACATCAGAATGCAGAGCTTTGTCTGCATTTCCTCCTTGATATTCGATACGTTTCCCTGGACGGATGTTGCACTTCGCAACGTTATTCCCACGTTGCTGCAAGATACTGCACACAAACACCAAATAGGTTGAAATCGAAATTTGCGATATACACTCGCGAGTTCCGATAAATCGTCGAAAATCTAATTTTCGATTTCAATTAACTGTCTCGAACGAACGAATTTCTATCACTCCGTCCCGCCGCATAATTTGACTGCGCCAGTTAAGGTTACGAGGGTAATCTTCTCTAAAAACCAAAATTTCGGTTTTTCAGAATTTATTTGGGCAGAGTTTCTGTCTTGAATCACGAATTACAACTAACTAACTTTGTGCGCTAATTTACTTCATATTACAATTTTTTGCTGATCTAGAAATGCACATCAAGTGGATGCAAGGATTAAGTTGCAATACAGTTCTTTGGAAAATGCAATGCTGACAAACACAAAGGAATTGCTCTCTGGAGTATGTGGTTCATGGAGTTAGTGCGATTTAGCACTTTGACTCCCTCTTGTCTGTGAGCATTATATGCCCACTCAATCTATCGCGGTCTGTCTTTAATTACTTTAAATTTTAATTAATTATCTGGCGGATATTCGGGTATCTGGAATTTGGTTTAATTTGCATGGTTCTTAAGAACGCCATAGTACTGTTGTCGTGGTTGTTTATTGTGTCAAAGAGCTTTAAAGCCTTGTCTCGTACGTATTTTTTGACTGTCTCTATGTTGATGTCTTTGTATATGTCCGTATTTCGAACATACCATGGGGTTCCCAAGATTTTCCTTATCGCTCGATTTTGGAAGGATTGGAGTGCTTTTTTGTTTGTTTTTGTCGTTTGGTAGAAAGCGGAACTACCGTACAGTAGCGTCTTTCGTATGATCTGTTTGTAAATAAGCACTCTGTTTTTTAAGCTAAACTTTTAAGATGCGAGAAGTGGGTGGAGTGAGGATAGGAGACCAATACAATGTCCTCGTTTGTTGTGTATGTGCTGTTTCCAAGTAAGTCTGTCGTCGAATGTAAGTCCGAGGTATTTTGTGGTTCTGTTCCAAGCTAAGGGTTCATTGTCGATTGTAATTGTCTGTGGATTTTGTCGTGGCTTTCTGGTTATAAAAATGGCTTTTGTCTTGTCCGGGTTGATCTTGATTTTCCATCTGCGGAAGTATTTCAAAAGGATGTTCGTTGAGCGTTGCAAATTTGACGTTATGACTTTTGCTTGTCGTCCTGTGGTGAAGATACAGGTGTCGTCAGCGTACAGTGATATTTTTACTGTTCGAGGCAGAGTGGGAAGATCTGCAGTGTATATATTGTAAAGGACCGGTGAGATAAGTGATCCTTGAGGGACTCCAGCTTCAATGGGTCGCAGGGTTGATAGGCAGTTGTCAATTTTGACGCGGAATGTTCTACCTTGTAGGAAGGAGCCAATGATTTGGGTGAGTTGTAGTGGCAAGTTGAATTCATGCATTTTGAATATTAGTCCTGCATGCCAGACTTTGTCAAAGGCTTTGGCTATGTCAAACATAACCAGTCCTGTTGACTTCCTGCGTTCTAGACCCGTTCTTATGTGTTGGACAACTCTTACGAGCTGGAGCTCTGTGGAATGATTAGCTTAGAAGCCAAATTGTTCTTCCGGTATGATATTTCTATCATATAATGCCTCGTTAAGACGATGCAAAATCACCCTTTCTGCAATTTTCGCCATCGATGAAAGTAGGCTGATTGGCCTCCAATTTTGTGGAAAAGTTGGGTCCTTTTGAGGCTTCGGAAAAACAATGATTGTCGCTGATTTCCATGCTTTGGGGTACTTTCGCAGCTGGAAAATCGCATTTATTATGTCCGTCAGTATTTGTAGTATATTGTCGGGTAGCCATTTTAGCATGGTATTCGTTATTGTATCAATTCCCGGTGCTTTTCGTTTGTTTAGAGTTTGTATTAGTCCTTTGATTTCGTGGATGTCTGTTGGCAGTATTGTTTGGTCGTTGTTCTCGTGTGATCTCAGGAGCCTGTCGGCCGAATCTAATACGCCATCTGCAAAGTCATAGTCTTCGTCGTCAGACGAATCTTCCTTGAATTGCATTTCAAGGGAGTCCGCAAATGCTTCTGCTTTGTCTGCACTGTTATATTGTAGGCCATTTAGGCCATGTATTGGAGGTATTTGTATCTTGTCTCGCAATCAAAAATATTTGGATACTCTCCAGAAGTTGTCTGAGCCAGGGTCAAAGCTTAGTAGAAAGCTTTCCCATTGCTCGTTTCTGAATTTGCTTATCTTTTCACGTATTTCATTAGTTAATCGTGTAGCTCTCACTCTTTGTCCAGGATCACCTGTGTACCTGGCTCTTCTCCGAACTTTGTTCCTTCTCCTTCTGAGTTTTTTAATATTTTCTGGGAGTTCGTAGGGATTCATTACCCTTCTCGGAGTTATGGTCGTATTGTCCTATTTTGCCTGCGTGATTTTATCTGTTAGAGTTTCTATTGTTTTCTCTATGTCGTCAGCCGTTTCAGTTGTTCGGTGTATTTCTTTGGCTAATGCGACTTGGAAAGCTTTCCAGTCCGTTATTCTTTTTTCTCGTATGGGGACATCTAGAAAGATGTTTCCTACTCGAAAAAGAACCGGCTTGTGGTCTGATGATAGTTCGTCGAGGACTTCTAGGCGAACATAATTTGTGAAATTACGTGAGATAGCGATGTCTAATGCGTGGCCGTGTATTCGCCCATAGTGGGTTGGTTCCTTGGGGATATGCAGGCTAAGTTGATTTGCTGTGCTAAACTTATGTAGCTCGATCCCGGCTTTGTTGCTTCTCACAGCTCCCCAGAGGCGATGTTTGGCGTTAAAGTCGCCGGCGATGAAGGTTGGACCATTGAAGGACATCAGCGCCTTGAGGTCATCGGCGTGGAAAAGGCATTCTGTTCTGATGGGATTGTAAGTTGAAATCACAAAGAATTCCAGAAAGTCAGTTCGCACCTTTATAACCGTGGCTTCCATGTGATGGAGGTGTGGTGTATTGATGACATTGTGGTTCACATTTCGCCTCACGAAGATTGCCGTGCCTCCTCCTCTTCCCGTTAATCTATCATTTCTGTATGAAATGTAGTTGGTGATGCGGAATCGGTTTCCCGGCTTTAGAAAGGTCTCTTGGATGAGTATGATGTCATATTTATGTTCGAATATGAACTCTTTCAACTCACCAGAGTTCCGAAGTAGGGAATTTGCATTCCATGTGAGTATGGAAATGTGATCCTTTGATGTCATCAGTGTTTTTTGTTAGCAGTTTTTTGTGTGGCGGTGAACATTGTTTGGATCATGTTTGCCATCATTTCCTGCATCATACTTTGGAACTGTGTTTGCATTTTAGCGAACATCAGTCCCATATCTGGGGTATTTATGTTTGTGGCTGAATTTGGGGTTGTGGGTGGATTTGTGGTAGGGGGTTGTTTTGTTGTTTGCGGAGTGCTTGGTTGTTGTGCGGCAACTTGTGCGAACGACTTTCTGATGTTCTTTGGATTTCTCGGACATCCCCCGTAGTTTGCCGGGTGTTCGCCTCCACAGTTTATGCACTTAGGCTTTTCTTCTGCCTTTTTAGGGCATGCGGAGAAATGGTGGAGCTGGTCGCATTTGACGCAGCGAGACTGTGCATGGCAGCCTGATGCGGAGTGTCCATACTGCTGACAGTTATGGCACATGGCTTAACCGTTGCGAGGGCGTTGCGCCTGGACTGTGCATATGAGTTGGCAGATGGCTTTTAAATTGGATATTTCAGTCTCTGTTTTTGGAAGGAGGACTTTCACCAGTTTGGATGGCCCGTCACGAGTTTTGAGGAAGTATGCCTCGGTCGGATGAAATCCCTGGGCTTTTAAATCATCCGTGATTTCTTCAATTGCTAGGCCGTGCAGGCCTCGGATCACAATGTTTAACTGTCGGTCCTCTAGAAGGGTGTAGGTGTGGTATTCAATTTTATGGAGGGTGAGTAGTTTGGTGAGTTGTCTATGGTCAGTTGGAGTTTTGGGCACAACTTGTATGCCAAGATAGACCCTTTTAGCTGAGACGTGTGCAATTCTGTGTTGTGTCATAAAGGACAGGACCTTCGACCACTTGCTTGGTTCTCTGATTATAATTGGAACCGTGCCACTCTCGGATTTAGTAGAGTCTTTTATTTTGGGGTCAGTAGTGAGGGTTGATTTTGGTGGTATGTTTTTCTTCGGGGCAGTGGCCATCTCCGGAAAAGACACTGATGGTTTTGGGGGGCGAAGTGCAGGGAACTCCACTTCTTCTTCTCTATCTTCCTCTTCGGTCGTGTTGGCTGATTCCATGCTGGAATCGTTTATTTCTTCTGCTGAAGACTCATGACTTTCCGACTTTTCGGAGGAGGAGGAAGATGTTTGGAGCTTCCGATTTTTATTCTTTTCTTGCTTCTTAGCGTTAAGTCGCGCGTTGAGTTTTTGATTGGCCTGACGCTGCTCGGCCAGCTCAGCATTTGTCCTCGCCAAATCATTTGAGAGCGACCTTATTTGGTCCATAGCCTCATCAAATTTAGCGGAGAGTTTGTTGAGTTGAACGAGCAGTGCAGTAATCTGCTCGTCCTTCGTCAGGTTTGGAGCGTCTTTTTTGCCGCCGTCCATGGCCATCCCTTCCCTTAGAGACGTGCGTCGAGTGAATATCCACCAGATACAGTAAATATATAAATTTATATCTAACCTACACAGACAGACTACGATATATCAAGTAAAGCATAAACACTCACCCAGAGTTATATCTCCTTGTTTCCTTTTCTCGCCGTTCTCCTCGCTTCTCATATAGCTATCCTTCCTTTCGCACCGCACTTTCCGGTTCTCACGGATCGATTATCCTTGTCTATGGCGTTCTTCGCACTCACTTTCACATTCACTGACACTGTTTTCGGCGGCAAGTGCCGTGCTTCTCACTTTTTGAACACTTGTTTGTTGCACTGTTCTCACGTGGTTTGTCACTCCATGTCACCATTCGCGATGTATGGGTCACTTGCACACTGATTTGACAGAGTATTCGTATATGTGTTATCACCGCGACGATTGCCGTGCGACTTGTGGCCCAAAGGAATTGCAAACTGCAATGATAGTTATGGGGACATAATTCGCGCCTGGCAAAGCGCAACAATATATACATAAATACATAAATACATGCATGCATACATACATACGAACATTTTTCAAACATCCATGCAAACGTAAATACGAACATATCCATACTTACCTACCCACATACATACATATAAACCTACGTACATATGTGGCACCACCGTCTTCCCGCCGCACCACGCAGAAACGACGCACCACGGTCTTTTCGGTGACGCCAGCTCCTCGACGGCAAAAATCGCGACGCATAGTCTACCACTTGCACTTTTGAGACAGGGAGAGAAAACAAAAACGATTTGTTTGAGAGTGGACCGCATGGTCATTTTTTCCGTGGGTTGTAATCTTAATCGGAATTCATCCGCAATAAATCAAATCGAATAAAGTGCGTTTCTTTTGTACTTGCAAATTGGTGACCCCGAACAACTTATTCGAACACAATGTTGCCTTATATTGTTTTTTTAAACGCCTCTTGTGTTCGCGATTCATTGCTCGTGCCGCTATTCGTTCACAAAGCGTGTGCTAAGACTAATAGTGCCTGTGTCGTACCGCGCATTATCGCCCTATTATTGTACATCGCGACTCTGTCTGCGTAATGTCGCTCAATGAGGAACGGAGCGGCCATAGCCTTGAAGGCGAATCTGAGCCCCAAAAGCATCTTGCTGAACCACGGCAAAAGCCGTTGCAGGTAAATGTTGTAGGAGCGTGCAAGCTGCCTCCTTTCTGGCGAGTGAGTCCGGAGCTGTGGTTCTTTCAAGTTGAATCACAGTTCAACGTGCACAAAATTATGTCGGACTCATCCAAATATCATCTCGTTGTCGGCGCTCTGGACTTCGAGATAATTGCAGACGTCTCGGACATCATTCGTAAGCCACCGGCTGCGGATGAATACGCGTCGCTTAAGGCGGCTGTTGTCGCACGCCTCACCGACTCACCAGACATGCAGCTGCTCAAGCTTCTTACGGGAGTTGAGCTTGGCGACAGGCGCCCGTCGCAATTGCTTCGACACATGCGTAATCTTGCCGGTACGCGCGCAGGAGACGACGTTCGGCGAATTAAGTGGTTAGACCTCAGCTGCCGTCCAACCACATCACGCGAGAGCTCATGGCAATCAGACAAGCCATCGTGCAGCTCACTAACCTGACTCGTGAAACACTACAGCTGCACACGAGCCAGCGTGGTCGCTCAGTTGTGCGTGGCACTCAACATAGCCGTGATCGCCCCTCCACACCTGGTCCAGATGGAAAAACTGGATACTGCTGGTACCACACGAAGCATGGTGCATTCGCTCTTCAGTGTAAAAAGCCGTGCACCTTTCTTGTACAAGTTTCCCCAGCGCAGGAAAATTAGAAAGGCCGGCATCGTACTCGGCAGCCGTCGCCGGCATTTCTTCTGAAAGTCGCCTATATGTCACTGACCTTTCTTCTTCAGTTCGATTCCTGGTGGACTCGGGTTCGGTTTTGTCAATCATTCCTAAACGGAACATCACGAGGCCACTTCAAATACAAAGTTTAGTCCTCGAAGCAGCCAATGGCACGCCAATCGCTACACATGGGACGCAACAGCTGACCCTTAACCTCGGTCTACGCCGCCCTTTCCAGTGGACGTTTGTCATCGCAGGCGTCCAAACGGCGATACTCGGGGCCGACGCTCTTAAGTACCATGGTTTGCTCATCGACCTCCAGGGTCGTCGTCTACTCGATGGCCTCACTAGCCTCTCTGCCCTATGCACACTCGGACCAACTCCAGAGATCCACTCCGTCAACATCGTCTCGGCACAAGTCATCCCAGACGGCCCCCTCGGGGAAGTCTATAAAGAGCTTATCAACAGTTTCGCACAGGCTTCTGCAAAGCCTGGCGAAATGGCGCAGGTGCCTGACTTACCGGTTCATCATCACATCGTCACCAGCGGTCCGCCCGTATTCGCTCGGCCCCGTCGACTCAGCGGCGAGCGCCTCGCTGCAGCCAAGCAGGAATTTGACGACTTGCTTGTAAGCGGCATCATTCGGCCATCATCGAGCCAGTGGGCCAGCCCACTTCACGCCCACAACTCCAACACCCGTCCAGACCGGTACCCGCTACCCATCATAGAGGACCTTCTTCAGGACGCAAAGGGCAGCGTTTTCGCCGTCATCGATCTCCGAAAGGCCTTCCATCAAATCCCTGTCGCAGCAGAGGACATCGAAAAGACTGCGGTCACAACACTTTCGGCCTCTTCGAGTTTCTGGGTATGCCACTAGGACTCAAAAATGGGACGCAATCTATGCAGCGCGTCATCAATCACATTCTCAGGAGGCTAGACTTTGTACGCACGTCCCAGGATGACATACTCGTTCACTCGAACAGTCACCAGGAGCATCAAATGCATCTCACCGAGCTCTTTACGGTTCTCAACGAGACTTGCCTGCAAATAAACTGGAGCAAATGCCAAATCGCTCAACCGGAGGTTACGTTTGCCGGATATCAGGTTTCAGAGAGTGGTTTTCGTCCACCTGAAGGCAAAACGAAGGCCATCCTCGACTTCCCAAGGCCGGAGGACTCTACACAGCTCAGGCGGTTCATTGGTATGCTTAATTTTTACCGTGGCTGCATACCACACGCTGCCGCAATTCAAGCTCCGTTAACTGACCTGCTCAAAGCAGTATACAAGAAAAAGGCCAAACTAGCTTGGACGGAAACGCAGGACAAGGCTTTCGAGCGCTGCAAACAGGCTATCGCCCCCGCCACAACTTCAGCCTTTCTCTCTTCATTTCAACCACTAGCTTTGCATACGGATGCCTCCACCACCGCCATTGGAGCTATCCTCAACCAACAGCGCCCTGACGGTGCTTGGATCCCATTGGGGTTTTTCTCTAGGAAGCTGTCGGCCACCGAACAAAGATATTCCACTTAAGATCGAGAGCTTCTCGCTATCTTTGCTGCAATTAAGCACTTCCAACGTATACTCGAGGGCAGGCAGTTCACAACCTACACTGATCATCGGCCTCTCACCTATGCTTTGAAGCAGCGGCCAGAAAAAGCATCTCCTAGACAAAGTCGTCAATTAGACTTTATCGCCCAATTCGACACTTCTCTCGAGTACACTCCCGGCGATGAGAATGTTGTCGCTGACGCACTTTCACGCGTCGGAGCTGTGAGTTTAACAACTGAGCTAAGTTCTAGCAACATCAGCGTAGAGCAAGCCTAAGACAAGCAGCTACCACATCTTCTAGCCAGCCCTCGCTTCAAGCTTCACTGGCTGGATATAGACGGTCATCCTCTGGTCTTTTTGGAATTCAACGACACCATCAACCCGTACCTTTCAGTACCGCTCCATCGTCAGGCTTTTGATACTGTTCACCAACTCTCGCACCCCAATGGTCGGGCTACTGCTAAACGCGTATCTCTGAAGTACGTTTGGCCAAGCCTTCGTAAAGATTGTCTGCGTTGGGCCAAACAATGTGTCCCGTGCCAGTTCGCAAAAGTTGATCGCCACAATCGGACGGAATTGGGAAATTTCATAACGCCGGATGGTCGCTTTGATCATATTCATGTGGACCTCATCAAGCTACCACCACCGGAAACTACGAGTACTGCCTCACTATTGTCGACCGGTACACCCGATGGCCACAAGTGATACCAGTCCAGGACACCAAGGCGCCCACCATTGCTCGCGCACTTTTAGATGGCTGGATCTCCATTTTTGGGACACCTCTCGTCTTCACATCTGACCAGGGAGCTAAATTCGAAAGTAACGTGCTTGCTGATTGCGCTCGTCTTTTTGGAGCAAAGCACGAACACACCACGCCATACCATCCACA
The DNA here is from genome assembly GCA_954870665.1 of Stratiomys singularior. Classification (NCBI taxonomy): domain Eukaryota; kingdom Metazoa; phylum Arthropoda; class Insecta; order Diptera; family Stratiomyidae; genus Stratiomys; species Stratiomys singularior. The sequence goes on from OX940877.1 coordinate 56,500,605, forward strand.
AGCCAACGTTATGGTTGAGCGTATGCACCGTACACTCCAAGCAGCCCTCAAATGCAGCCCCGAGACGCCCTGGACCAAGGCATTACCGTCGGTACTTTTGGGTCTCCGCACCACCTTCAAAGAGGACCTTCAGGCCTTGCCAGCCGAGATGGTTTTCGGCACGTTTCTGCGTGTACCGGGAGAATTCATCGCTGCCCAAGACCCGCCTAGCAGCCCAAAGGACTTCGTCACCGAACTTCGACGCCTTTTTCAAGCCATTCGCCCTGTTCGAGGAGCTAGACACGTTAGCTACCACCCGTTCGTATTCAAGGACCTACGCACCTGTGATTACGCCTTTCGCAGAATCGATGCCATCCGCAAACCTTTGGAGCCACCCTATTCGGGCCCACACAGAGTCATCAAGAGGGTTGACGACCACTCATACGTTGTAGATGTCAATGGGGTCGCAAAAACTCTCTCAACTAGTCAGCTCAAGCCAGCCTACCTCGCCACGTCAGAGGACTCGGAACGTCTTACTCAACTGGCTAAGCCACAGCTGCCACTACCGGCCCAAGAAGCCTCATTTATACTGCCTGAGTCATCGCCGCCACCTGAGCCAGCACCAGGCGTTCGGCATCTGCCCAGCAAAAAAAAAAGTTACCTTTTCGTTCCCTTCGCAAACCACGAAGGTCACTGGGGAGGGAATAGCTGTGGCACCACCGTCTTCCCGCCGCACCACGCAGAAACGACGCACCACGGTCTTTTCGGCGATGCCAGCTCCTCGACGGCAAAAATTGCGACGCATAGTCTGCCACTGCACGACTTGCACTTTTGAGACAGGGAGAGAAAACAAAAACAAAAACGATTTGTTTGAGAGTGGACTGCATGGTCATTTTTTCCGTGGGTTGTAATCTTAATCGGAATTCATCCGCAATAAATCAAATCGAATAAAGTGCGTTTCTTTACATGCAAACTTAAAGACATACCTACAAACATAAATACATTCATGTAGACATAAACACAAACATACATGCATCCATTCATGCGTACATACATACGTACACACATACATACATTCATTCATACATACATAGAGACATACAAACATACTATTGCGCTTGTTCAGGTGCGCGAGCTATTTGCTCCGAAAATGTTCTGACAGGTGAATTAAACACGTATTAATTTAAAATTTTCTGATAATTTATTGAGTTCCTCCAATATATTTCTCAAACACTTCACTTAATTAGCTTATTACTACTTCACCGATTTCACTATTACTTACTTACTTTAATTAATTATCGCTTTTACAAAATCACTTTTACGTATTTAAATCCGCGTACAATTTTACTCACAATTTCGCACTAATAAGAACGCGCACTGTCGTTCTCCGTTCAATCAACAATATTGCTGTAGTCTTTTATATACACGATTCAACCAATCTGGAATCTTTTGCTTGGATCATTCTCGGGTTTACGCGGTTAGTCATTTACACATGCATTTTGTACTCAATGCCCGCAATGTGTTTCCGTCATGGCTATTTCGCCTTGTTATTGATACTTGTTTACTAATTGCATTCTGGGCGACTACAGTGACGCAAGAAATTATTCGAACATTTCACAATACATACGTACATAACACATCCATACATACATTTATTTATAAAACCGTGCACCCATACATACATGCATCCATACATACAGACATGCAGGCATACATACATTCGTATACACGTACATGCATACACACATACGTGCATACATACATATAAATGTACTAATACTAATAATACTACTACCAACTATACCAATATTTCTGCAACTACTAGTAATACTACTGGTACTACAGCTACAACTACCACTACTTCTACCACAACTACAACTACAACTTCTACAACAACAACAACAACTACTACTACTAAGTACTACTACTCCTACTACTACTACTACTACTAAAACTAATAACATTATCCTTACTACTGCTACTGCTACTCCTACAACTTCTGCAACAACTACTACCACTACAACTACTACATCTACAACTTCTACATAACAACTACTACAACTGCTGCTACTACCACCACAGCTACTGTTGAGAATACCTCTACTACTGATACTAACACTACTACGACTACTACTACTGCTTCTACTACTACTACTACTACTACTACTACTACAAATACTATTGCCACTACTAATAAAACATAGAATGACAACAACTACTAAGGGAACTACTACTACTGCTTATGCTATTACCACTACATTTACTAGAACAGCTGAAACTAATACTGTTGAAACTACTACTACTGCCACTACTTCTACAATAATTACTACCACTACTACTACATCTATTACTACTACTACAATTACTCCTTCTGTTACTACAAAAACTATTACTACAACTACTGCCACTTCTACTACTACTATTACTACTACTAGCACTACTACTATTACTACCTCCACGACAAGCACTACAAATGCTACTACTACTTCTACTAGTTCCTGTACTATTACTTATACTACTATTACTGATACTACTGCTACTACTACTACTACTGCTACTACTTCTACTACTACTACCACAACTACTACTACTACTACTACTACCGCCACTTCTTCTACCGCTACTACTGCTACCACTGCTACTACTGCTACTTCTGCTGCTACTGCTACTACTGCTAGTAATGCGGCTCCTGCTACTACTTCTACTACTGTAAATGCTGCTACAACTAGTGCAACTACTGCTGCTAATGGCACTTACGCTACTAGTGCTAGCACTGCTAGTGCAACTACTGCTTCTACTACTACTACTACTACTACTACTACTACTACTACTACTACTACTACCAGTACTATAACAACTACTAATACTACTACTACCACTGCTACTTTTAATACTGTGGCAACTACTACTACTGCTACGACTGCCACTACTGCTGCTGCTAATACTACTACTACTACTTCTGCTACCACTTCTACTAGTGCTACGACTGCAACTACTATTGCTACTGCTTCTACTGCTCCTACCGCTGCTACTACTGCTACTTCCACTACAAAACCTACCTCGGCTTACAAAACCTAGAAGAAAAAAAGTCCATAGTTTGTGGTTAGTATTCTTTATTTCTCAAACTCGATTTGCCAACTGCAGAACTTACTGGCTATTCTTACGTATTTATACTATCTTACTTCGAAAAATATGCTAGCCGCCTATATGAATATTGGCGGCGTTTTCCTTTAAATTAATTTTGTATCTTAAATCTATGTTTACATAAATTTATTTATAAATCAGTTTAAAAAAAACACTTTTTAATTTATTAAAAACAATCTCTTTATTTTATTAACTTTTAATTTACACAAGAACAGACTAAACTGCTATTGACGGATTCTCGAGCAACTCTCCTCGAACGCCAGATTCCAAGTTTCTGCAATACTAAAATGTAGACATTATGTTTCCAATTTCGTGTAATACTAAGATGCTGACATTATATCGGCAGTTTCTAATTTCGTGCAATGCAAATACTTTTGAAGGTGTTCTATTACAATTGTCTTTACTTTGTTTGGTCTAAAATAATTTTTATGTCGTGGGAACTTGGGATGTACTTAACTTCCCCCGCCTTCCGAGAAGAATTCTCCTGAATTCTATTTTTTTCATTGGTTTTTACATTATTTATTAGAACTAGTAGTTTTATATTTTTCCGTGAAAGTATAAGTATATAAATTAAAATGACTACTAATATACTAGCAATTATTGGTAATGTAACTACATTTATATGTATCTGAATTCTTAGTATTTTAATACGTTCTAGGTTTTCCACATTTTTTAACATAATATGTTCGAAATTCGGTTTTTTTAGTTAAATTATATTTTCTATCTATATAGAATCTATCCATAAATTTAATGTTGCTATTGCTAATTCAATAGTACAATTATTTAAAGTGATTAGATAATTTCCGTTAAGTATAATAAGGCGATCATCAGGGACGCGTGTTCGAAACCAGCTTGAGCTCTTTCCACCTTTCTCAAGATCATCACATAAATTAACAATGCTTTCATTTTTCATGTTTTTAGCTATAATAGTACTTTGGTCAATTGTTTTTATTTCTGATATAAGGTTGTGTTGTAACTTACAATTATTATGAGTAATACAATTTTCAAGTGGTTGTAATTCATTTTCATATTGAATTTCATGATTGTACCTATATTTTATGCCATTAAATTCTACTATAAACTGATCCTCCATGATAATTACTGCATAATCATTATTTGGTATTGGTGTAATTAATTTTAGTGCTACAAGTTTATATGAGTGAGGAATTTGTATCGCCAAAGTGAGTAAGTTTTCATTGTATTTAAAGAGTCCTGTTTTAAAGTTCTTTAGTTTATAAAAATCCAGTTTTGTGATAGTTAGTTCTGCTGATTTTAGTAAGCTAGGATGTATTATGTTGTGTTTTGCTAAGGATATGCTGTCCATGATTTGGTTAATTTTCTCCGTTAACATTTGCAATCTAATGATTTGATCGAGCTTCAGTTGATTTAGGATTATTTTCTGTTCATTTGCTATTACTTGTTCGAATGTTGGGGTGATTTCGGTCAGATTCTACTATTTTTTTAAGATTTATAAGTGACTCGGTAATATGAGAGTTGATTTCAATCTGTTTGTTGAGATTTTTAATTGCTTCTTTGTCATTAATTTGTATTGATTGGATATTATCTGCAATATCTTGCCGATCCTCATCACGAATTGTTCCGAAAAGCCATTTTTGAGCAATACCTACAAAATTGAATAACTCTCTTTTTTGCCTAACTTTTGGTTCAATTGCCTCTAATTTGCTTTCAATATTTTCTATTTGTTTATTAATTAATGGATAGTTGGCCACTCCTAGTTTTTCTATGTTTTTTATGGTAGTGTTTATAGTTTGTCTAAGTTCCTGAAGGTCAAATATGTGTAGTATCGTTCTGCTGTCATTTAATATTTCCGTAATTCCCATGTTAATTGTTTTGTACCCATTATTGCTTGTAATATGCTGTATTGTCAAAGTTGCCGATGCTGATTGCATAGTTAATGCCATTAGCATAAGTGCAGTTGGTTTCCATACCTGTAATAAATAGTAATGTATATTAACTATGTAAGATCTTCCCTTGTAAGACTTCTACGAGCATTTTATCGCGAAATTTGGGAATATCCTTTTGTGTTAAATTGGGCACTTCCTTACGAGTGAAGTATTCTGCAAACATGCAACTGAATACTCCACAGTCATAGCCATTAGTTTGGAGGGGGCTATTTATAACACTTTCCTTAACCCATTTCGAGATGTCCAAAGGAATCTTTCGTTTGTCATTTGATTCTTCTTTCAAATAGTTCTCCAACAATGACAATACTTCTGGACCAGCCATTCCCATTGGATCATAATATGTGATTTTATTATTTTTGAAATCTATTATGGCCATGCACCAATGCGAATTTTTAAGGTGAATTGGGATTAACATTACATCGTAAGAGAATATATCAACTTTTCGTGTCCATCGACGGACTGCACTATATCCTGATTGTCTTAGGCATAACAGGAGTGTTCGTTGTGTATACTTTGGGGTAGTTTTCAGTATGCTTTTCCAAGCTTCGTTCTGCAAGGAGGTTCACTTAAAAATTTATTATTTGGTCATTCAACCATTCCGATCCCAATACCGTTTGAATATTACCTCTTGTGATATTTTGATTAAATTTTGAGATTAATATTTCGTCCTTAGGTCCGTTCTTGGTTGTATTTTGGGCGGTAAATATTTGTTCAGCTGTCATAACATCTCTCTGAACTTCTTCAGCACTTTGATAGTCTGTATACTTAAGTTTTCTCTTTATGTTTACCAAATGAATATTGTCCAACTTCGACTTTCTATATTTTGGTTGTTCTTTATGCCTAGTTGCTTTGTAGTTTTTAATAAAGCCTGTTGTTCTTGTTTCTCGATAATCTTCTCGTTTTCATTGAGTTTCGCCAAATATTTCTTTTGTTTTTCGATTATATTGCTCCGTATTTTTTCTATATTAACCCTATGGTTTTGTACATCTGCAGGAGAACACTTAATTGTAGAATGATATCGTTCATTATAGTTTCTGACTGTCCTTTGTGTTATTTGTCTAGCGGTTAGTTTGGGGTCATTTAATAGAAGAGTTCTACATTTTTCTGAAATGGTGTTGTGCAACCGTTCCACATCAGCATTTCCTGTGTGGCTATTTGGCTTCGTTATGTGTAATGATACTTTCTCTGTTTTCAGAAAATCTTTTATATGCAGTACATTTAACTCGTTTCCACTAACTATTTTGTTCGGTTTTCCAAATTTGGCAAAATGATCTTCTAGAGTTTCTATTAGCGTTATATGGGTTTTATCGGGTAGATAATAGGCTGATCCATACTTGAAGAATTTATCTATCACGATTAGAAAATTGAACTTCATGGTAGTATAAATATCAACATGGATTATCTCGTTTTTTTCCTTAGGGACTTCTGAAAATTGTAGTTTTGGTTTGATTGGATTTCTTTGATATTTTACTGCTTGACATACTTCACATTGATCGATAACGATTTGGATTAACTCTAGTAATTTCGGGTAGTAAATTTTATTCTTGGTGGAATTGAATATTTCCAAGATTCCGGAATGCATACTCTCGTTCACGTGATACAAAGATATTTGCTTCACAGCTTCTACCTCTGTTTCGATATCTTGAGCCCTATGTGAACATCTGAAAAATTTAATTTGTTTGTCATTAGAGTACAATTCTCGTAGTTTTTGTTGTACTACGTTGTATTTATGATCGTCAAGCTCAGTATAGATACCCGTTATATCCTTTTTAATGTATCTGCGAAAGATTTCTTGCAGATCTGGAAAATCAAGTTCTGAAATATATATCACCCTTTTTTTGTGAATTGCTTGAAAGTTTGTGGTTTTATTATTCGTGATAATGAGTTGAGTTCTGTACTTATTGACTATTTCGTCCTTGATAGGAATGTGATCCAACAGGTCCTCTTCAGCCGAGTGAATTGTAGCCATTGTAACATCGTCGTCATCTTCAATGTTACACAACATTCCCAGATCTGAATATGAATTTGTATCCATTTCTATATTCGCTTTCTCTGTACCATTTTCAATGTCTTGCTCAATTCGACTAAGGAAATCTGCTACTTGATTTTGTTTTCCTTTCAAGTACTCAATTTCGTATCTGTATTCTCCCAATTTCAATAGCCATCGTTGGTGTCTTGGAGAGAGATCTTTTCCCCTGTATTTTGCCTGTAAAAACTTAATTGGCTGATGGTCTGTTAGTAGTTTAAACTTATTTCCATACAGATAGGGTCGGAAATAACTGACTGACCACATTATAGCCAAAAATTCCTTATCTGTGGCGGAATAGTTTTTTTTGTGTGAGTTAAGGGTACGGGACGCAAAGCATACAGGGTGGCCATCTTGTGACAAAACAGCGCCTATAGCGTAATTTGATGCGTCTGTAGTAAGTTTAAATTTTTTATTAAAGTTCCGGTAGTCAATTTCCGGTAGTCTATTACTATACGTAATTTTTTCTCGCCTGAGTTGTCATTTTTCTTTGGGACCACTATTAATGTGCTTGAATATTTTGAGCTGCTTTTTTGAATAATGTCCTGTTTTTGCCATTTCAAATATTTGTTTTCTGACCTCATTTTCATGTTTGGGAGATATCGATAGACTTTAGAATTAATTTGTTTGTCAGTGGTCGTTTTAATTTCGTGTTTTACATTAGTTGTACTAGTTAGCTTATCCCCTTCCTTGAAAAATATTCTTTCGTAGTGTTTTATAACTTTGACTATTTCACGATATTCCTCTTCATTCAGATGATTGAGCTTTATTCGAGATAAATAATCACTATTTACTTTTTCCAATATATGAATTTCTCCAGTGGAGTAAGGGTTATTTAAAAGTTCAATTTTTTGACCATTATTATTATGGTCTTTTCTTCTAAATCAATTACTGTTTCAAGTTTACTAAGTAGATCGGTACCAATAATAAATTGATATTTTCTATTTTTTAAATTTGTTACTTTCCAGCGAATCATAGCTCCTGGTGGTGGATTAAGTTCTTTTGGGGCTGGGGTATGTAGTTCGTAACGAATTACATCTTTACCAGTAACTGTTGAGAATTGTAAAGGATTAATTTCTACTTTATTAAAACTAGTTATTGAATCATCCGCTATGCTAAATGATGATCCAGTATCTATTAATGCTATATCGTCCGGGCTCTCTTCCCCATCCATCGCCATCGGCATCCAACGCCATCGTTGAAGCCGTTCACTATGAAACACCAACGGAAATTCTATTTTTCACGAAGATGGAGTTGGAAAAAGCAGTCTTGTCTATGAAGGCCAGAAAGGCTCCAGGACCAGATGGGATTTCAGCTGCGGTCTACAAATGGTCTTCCACTTTTCCCCTGACCTGCTCCTCCGCATGTTCAACGCATGCCTGTGCGAAGGGCTGTTCCCAGAGTGCTGGAAGGTGGCGAGACTTGTGCTCATTACGAAGGGAAAAGGGGATCCCCAGTCGCCAGCTGCATACTGCCCAAGTTTTTGAAAAACTTATCAAGGGAAGACTCGCTGACGTGATTCGTACTGCCGTGGACCCATCTCCGGTGGAGCAGGCCGCTCCATCATCGATGCAATTGGAGATTTAGTGAGCGCGGTCCAACGTGCGGAGTCTCACAGTATTTCCACACGACGGGTCGTCCTGCTGGTTACTCTGGATGTCCGAAAAGCTTTGATAGCGCTAGATGGGTGGATATTCTGGAAGCACTAGAAAATCGTTTTCAAGTACCAGTGTACCTGATGCGGACTCTCAGGAACCATTTGAAGGACCGCAGCCTACTCTACGACTCGAAGGAGGGTACTACGACTCGAAGTACAAATCTTACTTCAGGTGTCGCTCAGGGCTCTATCCTTGGCCCGGACCTGTGGAACATCTCCTACGATGGACTCCTGCAGCTTGAACTGCCGGATGAGTCACGTTTGATCGGCTATGCGGACGATGTCGCGGCGCTGGTCGCTGGACGCACAGTAGACCATGCGCAGCTCAGACTCAATACGTTAATGCGGAGGGTAATGGACTCGATGACCGCTCACGGATTCAAGCTGGCACTGAAAAAAACCGAAGTGGTCACCCTAATGAAGAAGAGAATCCGCAGAGTACAGCCTATCAGTATAGGGGACGAGCTGGTCGAATCGAAATCAGCAGTAAAGTACCTGGGCATCCTGATAGACTCGAAAATGAGTTTTTCCCAACAAATCAGGGCAGTAGATGACGAGGCTACAGCGCGTGTGACGGCACTGACCCGATTAATGGCCAACATAGGGGGGCCCACCACATCAAGGAGACGACTCTTAATGAGCGTTGTGCAGTCGCTTCTACTCTACGGATCAGAACTGTGGGGCGACGCTCTCAGCAAGAAGTTACACCGGAAGCGGTTGGCACAGGTGCAGAGACAAGGAGCATTGCGAGTCTCATGCGCATATCGAACGGTCTCCGGGGTGGCAGTGCTGATAATCGCAGGGGTGATACCCATCAACCTCCTTGCGAGAGAGCGCAGAAGTATTTACCTGCGCAGAGGCGAAGATCGAAGAGAAGACGAAGATCAACAGGGAAGAGAGACGTCGCTCTCTCAGCGATTGGCAACAGTCCTGGGAGCAAGAAACAACGGGAAGGTGGACTGCACGTCTGATCCCTGACCTGAGGCCGTGGTTCGGTCGAGTGCATGGTGAGACCGATTTCTACTTGACGCAGCTTTTAAGCGAGCACGGTTGTTTTCGGTCCTACCTGTACAAAATTGACAGAGCACGGTCTCCTAACTGTGTGTTTTGTGCAGGGGAACCGGATGACGCCTGTCACACATTCTTCTACTGCAAAAGGTGGAGCCAGCAGCGAGGGGTCCTACTCAGCGAAATCGGAGAGCTCTGTCCGGAAACTATGGTCGGAATAATGCTGAAAACAGTTGACAATTGGAATCGCGTGGCGCAATATTCTCGGGAAGTGCTAATATTGAAAAAAGTTTTATTGGAGCGCTGGGAGGCATCGGGGATGGATCTCTTTTCTAGCACTTCCTTCCTCTCCCGTCCTTCTCATTAGAGAAGAGATTCCCATAATCCGAAGGCGCCTCTAGGCGTAGGAACACGAGGCCTAGCCCGAAGTAATGTGTCAAACGGTTCCAGGCTAGGTTCTCAGGTTGACAGGGAAGGTGTCTAGTGGGTAGTCCAAAAGCATTTTGCGTCTGGGAGTCCCACACTCAGGGCGTAAACAGCCTTCACCGCCCTACCAAAAAAAATGCATAAAATCTGTCCTCAGATTTCAAATAGCATAGCTTTATTGATAACTGTAAATGAAAAGCGTTTCGCTATGATCGTAATTCCTATGGGACGTTTTATAATACAGGGTGTGAAGAAACTATAAAGGGGTAATCATTTTTGACTTGTGGTATCTTTGGGGGTGTCTTTTTTGCTTTTTATTTACTGGCACATATCTGGGTTGTAGTTTAGTTGGATGCGGGTTCTTTATAAATTCTGTGTCAAAATTAACTACTCGTCTTTTCTTATTATGGCAGTCGTTGTTTCGTTATTGGTTTCTTTTCAAGCACTCTAGGATAGCTGAAAAGGGCGTTTCAGTTTGTTTAAAGAATACAGCAGCATATTTTTCTTTGTGGGCAGGATGGATGGTATTATTGAAGTATTGGACACATTCCTGAATAGGGTTAAGTTCGGTCAGATTACAATCTTCTTGTTTTTGACGTAAAAGATAAGTCCTAAGGTTCTCGTTCAAACTTCTATGTGCTATTTCTATGTCTGAGTTACCGTTTTTATGTTGGGAACATACAAAATAGTATTCATTACTGTTATTATTAAGCCAGTCGTTAGTTTTTGTGTATTGAAGGCATCTTCATTGTCTGTTATGATTTTATTTGGTTTCCCGATTTTATTAAATGCACTCTGAAGAGCTTGGTTAATAGTACCCCATTGCCTGTTTTTTATTGGTTCTAGCACCAAAAGTTTTGAAAGCTTATCGATAATTGAAGTATAAGGTGAGTTTTTATCTCTAAACAATATATATCTTATTTTGTTAGGATATGGTGGACTTTTAGATGAAAGCTTAGCCGGGTTTCGTTCGTATTTAGATTGTTTGCATATTCTGCATGCGTTTATATTATTTGATACGAATCTTTTAAGATTTGGAAAATAATATTTGTTTTTTAAATCAAAATAAACTTTTTCAATACCTTGGTGATTTCAGATTAATTTTGATTAGCTATTATTTCCTTTATTTCCGGTTCGTTACAGTTATGCAAGCGCTTTGTTGCGTTTACTATAGGAAAATTTTTGTTAGATATACGGAGGTTTGAGTACTCTTCCTGCATGGTAAGAAGGGATTGTTTTGTAGGGAAGTTGATTGCTGTAGTGCCAGGTTGCAACGTGATTGTTTAATACGTAATTCATATTTTTTAGCGTAAATACTTGGAAAGTTAGATGTAATATTCGTTTTCCGTTTTTCGTTATTAATTTAACTTGATTGGTCTTTCCCTGTTTTAAGAATATTTGGGTATTGTAGAAGTTTATTGGCCTTTCTGAAATATATATGTAATCGTGGTTGTCCTCGTTAGCAGTATATTGAATCGCAACAAGAGATTCATTGTCAATAGCATTGGCTAGTTGTATTCTTGAAAGAGCGTCTGCTACACTATTTTCTTTCCCCTTAATGTGTGAAATTGTAAAATTATATTCACTAAGTTTAAGCCTCCAGCTTTGCAATTTTGCGTTATCTTCCTTTATATTCTCTAGATACTGCAAAAGTTTGTGATCTGTAACGAGTGTGAATCTACGACCATATAAGTAGGGCTTAAAATATTTAGTTGACCTTATAATGGCAAGAAGCTCTTTCTCTATTATAGAATAATTTGTTTCAGTTTTATTAAGAGTACGAGATGCAAAAGCTCTAGGTTTTTATTTTGAGATAATACTGCTCCGATGGCAAATTGAGAGGCATCCGTGGTTAGTGTAAATAACTTTGAAAAGTCTGGGTGGGCTAAAATTGGGTCATTGATTATATAGTTTCTTAATTGATTGAAAGATTGTACGTAATCAGAGTCAGTAACAATGATTTTGGAGTTTTTTTGTAGTCTAGTAGTAAGAGGTTTGGAAATTTTCGCATAATCTTTGATGAACTTGAGGTAAAATCCTGTTAAACCACGAAAACTCTTTACTTGCTTTGTCGTAGTGGGTATAGGAAATTTCGGGATGACAATTATTTTTTTGGATTAGGTTTTATACCATCAACGGTTATAATATGACCCACAAATTCGGTTTTTTTTGACAAAAAATGTGTCTTTGAAAATTGAATTTTAAGATTAGCGTTTCTTAATTCTTTGAAAATATTTCTAAGTGATGTTTCGTGTTCTTGTAAAGACGTGCGAAACACCAGGATATCATCCATATAAAAGATGTAAATTCTGTTAATGTATTTGTGTAAAATACTATTCATTAGTTTTTGCAATGTCCCGGGTGCATTTTTGAACCTAAATGGCATTCTAAGAAATTCAAAATGTCCCATTCCTGTTGAAAATGCAGTTTTGTACCGAACGTAAGGTTCTAGCTCGATTTGGTGGAACCCCTTAGCCAAATCGATGCTAGTAAAGTATTGACAATTTCCCAGTTTACCCAATAAATCGTCAATGGGATTGGATATTTATTTTCAACAGTTAATTGGTTTAATTTCCTGAAATCTATAACTAATCTGTGTTTTCCACCTTTTTTCGGAACTAACCATATGGGATTATTGTACGGAGACTGAGAAGGCTGTATAATTCCTTGATGTAAATTTTCCATGATTTGCTCATTTACAAAATCATTAACAGATTGGGGAATCCTATAGTTTCTTTGATATATCGGTTTGTCCGATGGGAGAGGAAGAGAACGCTTGATGCTATGCGTAAAAGTTAGTCGCTGATTCTCGTCGTATTGCAGGTGTGAAAACTCTTTGGTTATGCGATATATTAACTCAGATTCTTCTTTTGAGTAATGCTCCGTAGGAGGCTTATTTTCACTTTCTGGAAAGTGTTTGAGCGTCTCCGAGAAAAATGTTTGTTCTACTTGTTTACCAAAGTAGATACTGTGTTTAGGAGTTATAATGGTTTTTTTTTCTATAATTAATAATAGTACCTGTACTTGATAAATTATTATTTCCTATAGTAGCATGAAAGTTTTTATTTGTAAAAGGTATCAAGTACCATTCAATGAATTCATGAGATTTAAATTCCTCTGGAAATCGTGTTCGAAGATGTTGCGTACTTCGCGAATTTTGATTAATGGATGGAATTATGGTCGGATATACAGAGGAGATTCTCTGGTATTTGGGCACAACTTTTCATCTAGTAAAGAAATTGAGCATCCAGAATCTATAAGACACTGAAGTCTCTTTCCTCCAATTGTGAGTTCGATAATTGGAAGTTTTGGTCCGAGGCTTCTACACAAAAATTTTGAGTATGCAGACTAGATTCGGCTCAACGCACCGCATTCATAGAAACATCGTTTTTTTATTGGCATATTAGGGCGATTAGGAAATGAGAAGTTATTGGAGTTGGATGCTTTCATACTTTACTTTAATTGAGCACTATTTCCGCGATTTATTTGAGGTTGAAAATGATTGGAAGGAAAATTACGTCGGTCTTGAATATACTGTTGATTTTCAACGGAAAAGTTAATATAATTTGTTTGCACGAGAATCTGGTGTGCTTTTTCAAGCGTATCTGGGTTTCGAACACAAAGAATTCCGCGTAGAGGTTCTGGGCATTTGTTTATAAATATATCTTTGGCTAATAATGTATTTAAATTAATTCTAGCTAACTTATCCTTTTTACTTATTTGATTGTTAAATTTTACCTTATTATTAATTTTATATAAACACTTACATATGTATTGATAAAATTTTGATCCCGTGGTGAACCTGGCTGCTTGCATTCGTCCTATTAGCTGGATTTCTGACTCTTGCGTGTCAAAATGCTGTATTAACATGTTTCGTGTTTCTTCCCACCTTGACACCATATGGCAGTTAAGGGTTGCTCGTGCTCGTTCTACAATTTTCATTAGCACTTGCTGGAAAAGGATAGCACCGTTCACGTTGGCCGTTATGTGTGCTGTAATCGTGTAGACTTCTTGGATAAAAGCGTGTAGATCATCCTGATTTCCATCGAAGGGTGGTGGTGCGGATATATGCTTCATCAGGCTTGATTGATAGATGTTTGGAGGTTCATCTTGAGCTTCCAAACGCAAACTGTTGAGGAGATTTCCTAGTTCTTGAACTTGTCTCATACACTTATTTAATGATTTTGCCAAGTTCGAGTCTCAGAACTCGTTAACGAATGACTTAGTCCAGCAAAAACGAAGTGTATAGATCACGTTCGATGCCGAATGCGCCAGTTTCTTTCTTCGCCATAGTCTTCCCTAACTTTGTTTCTTTTTCCTATAATCTTTATCTTTGTTTGTTTCAACCTATCACGGATGATATTGTGGTCAATTTTATGTTCTTGTACATCTTGAGGGGTTGCTTTAACAGTTGAGTGGTAGGTATTATTGTAAAATGTTACTGCTTTCAGCATTTGTATCCTAATATGAAGTTTTTCTTCGATATTTAAAATTCTTATTCGTTCTGTTAACGTATTATTTAGTCGTTCGGCATCTGCATTCCCTGTATGACTATTGGGTTTTGTTATATGATAGTCGATGTTTTCCGCTAAACAGAATTCTCTTATATTCCTAGTGTTGAACTCGTTGTCGAAAATAAACTTCTTAACCTTGCCTTTTATGGCTAAAAATTGTCGGAGCTTGCCGATTATTGTCTGTGTGTTACGATCCTCCAGATAAAAAGTAATGGCATGTTTCGAAAACTTGCCAATAAAATTGAAAAAACTATGTTTACTGTTTATGTAACTGGCTACGTGAATGAGCTCGTTTGTAGTGGACGGTGTTTCAGTTAGATTAAATTTTTTGATAATGGGGTTTCTGTCATATTTACCAGCTGCACATATCTCACAGTAGTTTATAATCTTATGAACTTGCGTTCGAAGAACTGGGTTGTAAATTCTGGTTTTAATGCCCACATAGGTTGCCAGTATCCCAGAATGACCAGATTCATGTTTATTAAAAAGTGAGATTTGCTTGTTCATCGCCTCTTCGTTCTCTATATCTTCAGCAAAATTACTGCACTTGACAAATGTTACTTGGTTACTGTCGGAAAATGTGCTTGTAATTACCTGTTGTAATTTGTTGCAATCGAGATCCGACAGGAATGAATAAGTTCCTATTTTTCCTTTGCATATATACCTTCGAAGTTGGTTACTAACACTATCGGTATGTAGATCATTTTTATCAACAAAGATCCTTCTACTTCCGAAGACACTTTCATATTCTTTTTCCTTTGATTCCTTTAAAATAATTTGCGTTCTAAACCTGTTAACTATTATCTCAAGTAAAGGTATATGATCATTTCTGTCCTCTTCCTGAAAGTGTATAGTTTCGTTTTCTAGAGATTCACTTAAAGCGTTTATATCATTATGAGATGGTTCGACAAAAATGGAACTCAAATTTTCAGTTCCCAAATTTTTTTCATTTTCGTATGAGATAACCTTTTCTTTGACACAGTCATTCGAGGTGAGACCCAAATTTTCGGTTTCAAGAATGCTGTCCTGCTGATTCAAATTGTGTAGACTTTCATTGATCATTCCATAAAAACTCAAATTTTCAGTTTTTGAATTTATTTATTTATTATTATTTATTTCATTCTTTTCTGTGTTCAGTCTACTTAAAAAGTCTGCTATTTTGTTATCCCTTCCCTTAATATAATCTATTTTCATATCATAATCCCCTAGAGAGATAAGCCACCTTTGAAGCCTAGGATTTATATCCTTCCCTGAATATTTCAGTCATTTTATTGGCTGATGGTCGGTTTGTAGGTCGAATTCTTTGCCAAAAAGGTATGGCCTGAAATATTTAGTACCCCATACAATCGCTAATAACTCTTTTTCGGTTGTGGAGTAGTTTTTCTCATGGTCGTTGAGAGTTCTGGACGCATAACAGATAGAATGACTTTCCTGTGTTAAGTTTAGTGTTAGTTTAAATCTTTTGCTGAAGTCGGGATATTTCAGAATGGGGTGATTTGTGATGATACCTTTGAGTTTTTCAAAAGCGGAAATGTAATTTGGATTATTCGGGTTTATCTTTCGGTTATGCTACTTTAGCATAATCTTTAATAAATTTCCTGTAGTATCCAGTAGTACCTATTAAAGATTTTATTTGCTTTGTTGTCGTTGGTAATTTGAGGTATCGAATAACTTTTATTTTATTCGGGTTTTTATACCGTCTGGAGTCAGGATATGTCCTAAAAATTCAGTTTCTTTTTTCAGGAAGTTGCACTTGTCGATTTATATCTTTAGACCAGCTTCTCTTAATCTATCAAATACAAAAATGTACTAAAGATTAAGATATCGTCTAGATAGACAATGCAGATTTTGTTAATGAGATCCCTCAAAAATGAATTTATTAATCTTTGAAAAGTTGAAGGTGCGTTTATAAGCCCAAAAGGCACCCTTACATATTCATAGTGCCCAAATAGAGTAGAAAAACCGGTTTTCTTTCTGTCTTCAAGTCGAACAAGGATTTGGTAGAAGCCTTTTGCCAAGTCTAGAGTGGTAAAATAATGCGCCTTACCCAACTTATCTAGAATTCCGTCAATGTTAGGAATAGGAAACTTGTCGCAGATCGTTATTTTGTTCAATTTTCTATAATCGAAGACGATGCGCCATTTTTGTTGACCCGAACTGTCTATCTTTTTAGGGACTATCCATAATGGGCTGTTACAAGGAGAATTACTTGGAACTATTATATTTTGCTCCAGCATATCTCTTATTTGGATTTCGATTTCTTGTTCATGAATTCGTGGGGAGCGATAAATTTTAGAATATATAGAGTGATCGACGGTTTTGATGATAATGGTCATTATGAAATTGATCATGGGTTACTTCGTGTGTGGAAGTTAATTTATCACCCTCTCTATAAAATAACTCAGAATATTGGTTCAGAAGTCTTTGGATATTTTGCTTTTCTTCGATATTAAGATTATCAAGATCTAATTTCTTTAAATCGCTCGTTTCAAAATTACAGATTTCGTTTATTATGAAGTAAGAATCATTATTTTGTATGGGGACTTTATTATTATTAATTTCAATGAATTTTTTGTCTATGTCTATTTTTGCTTTAAGGGGTGCTAAAAAGTTTTAGTCAATTATTGCATCATATTTGCGACTTTCTAAGTCCATTAACTTCCATGACAAGGTTCTTTGAACGTGGAACTCTCCTGGAATAGGTGTGACAGTTTTGAATGTGACTTTAGTTATACCATTTATAGTAAAGAAGTAGAGATGTTATTCTAGTTTTAATTCTTGATACCTGCTTAAAATTTTTGGCTTCAAAATACAAGTTTCTGAACCAGTGTCGATTACACAGGCTAGTTTTCTTCCTGCGATGGTTAGGGCTACTATTAGGAGTTTTGTGTCCGAGGCTCGTTTGAAAAATTTACGTCTTGTTGGATGTTGTCCACTTCCATTGGTTCAATACGATTATTGTTTGGAGAGCGTTGCTTAAATTGCCCGGAATTGTTATTGGGATTATTTCCATAATTATAGTTGAAGTTGTTTCCAAATTATTTTGGAACTGTCCCGAATTATTATTAAAAGAGTGTCTGTTGAAAAATTGTCTCCGTTGTTCGGGGTTAAGTCTAGATGTCCAGTTGGTATTATGAATATTGGTATTGTTATTTAGTCTTAAATTTTGACGTTGATTATTGTTTTGTTGTTCAAAGTTTCTGTCTGGGTTATATTGAATTTTATTCGATCGGTGTTCCCTATCATTCTGTCTGCAATTAAAATTAATATGCTTAAGGTTTTTGAAATTTCTTTTAAAGTCATAGTGGATCACGTCATTTTCGTCTAATAACCCCAATTCATCAAACAGATTGATAACATCAATGAGAGTCATACCATTTCGTATATAGACTCTGTAACAACCATTTAGCCTTAATTATATCCACTAAATTTTTGTCATTATTTTTTGGGCTATAGTTACTGGGCTTATTTTCATCGAAATCATAAAGTTCATTTAGTTGATAGTTTATTTTCCTAATCCTAACAAATAATTTTCTTAAAATACTTACTTTAATATTCCTGGTTTTGTCCATCAGCTTTTTGTACGTTCTTCGTGGTCTGTAGGGATGTTTCAGTTCCGATTTTACCGCTTCCCATGTCAAGTTCTCGCCTAGCCGTTGTATCGCCAACTTGGCTGCAGTCCAAATTGTAACAGCGCTGCGTTTTCGCCGCACTAAGAAGCCACGTTTTCGACCGTGTTCAGGAACTCTTGTAGTGAATCTTCGGGTCTTCCGTAAAAAGGCTTAACACTTGAAAATTTTTTTAAGACTTTGTCGAAACTTCATTGGAAAACTCTTTCGGGTTGCACTAACTATTGTCGTAAGCTTTCAATTTCTATGCGATGTTGCCCCTGCATTTGGTGCAAAGCTTGTTGTAACCTTTACAATTCTTGATCCATTTCGTTGTTGAATCTGTTTTTATCCAAAAGCAAACTTCGTTGCATTAACTTGCCTAAACAAACACACTTATTATCTTTTCTTGTTTTATTATTGTTAGTATTATTATATATATGTACTCATAATATTTTTTTTATGAATCCAGATCCAACACAAGCCTCAGTATCGGTTTGAAGGTGTTATTTGGGCTTAACGATACACCTCTGCATGATTTTATTTTTTATCGCGACGGAGAAATGAATTGCGTTTCCCGAAAAGTGCGGAAGTCTCGTATGACAGGATCCCCATTCTTCGGAAAGGGATCCTACCGACTGCGCCAGTTATTTAATTTTATTTTATATCGGAAAAATAACTTCGAACTTAGTTCTTCTGAATTAAGTTTTCACCGAAGTCAAATTAATTTAAACCGAAAAATGAAACTTGTTACTAAAATTCTAGTTTCAGAAAAAAAGCACGTCTTCAAATCGGACTTAGCTGTTTTTATTTGTCCGTTCAACTCTCTACTACTTTTGCAAGAAGTTCTTAGCTACTTATATACTACTTATCGTATCCTTATATCCTCAAACCACATGTACAATGCGATTTGTATTATCCCCATAAAATCAGATACCGACAACCTCATATAACAATTAAAATTAGAAAACGGAAAAAGGACATGTATGAGATGCAACATTGCATATAATAAAGAAATGATATCGGGTGTAGAGTGTGAAAACTGAAAGGCAATAAAAGGTTGTAGTTTTAAGGGTGTGAAAGTTTTCGGATTTTGTTATCGTGTTTGGATATAACTCCACGTTAAAAGTAATGAAGCGTTTTGTTCAAAAGTTCTTTGTTTCCATTTATTGATGCGTTCACGATAGAATTCGTGGCGTCGCATTTCTTTTGGGTGTTGGTTAGAACATAACTCGCGTAACTACAAACGACTCCTGCTTGTCAGCATCAAAAAATGCAATAAATAGGATAAAAACAAAAGGGTTGCGTATGTACGTGCGTAGGAATTAAGTAACTCTACTACATCTTCTACCACCACTACTACTACTACTACTACTACTACTACTACTACTACTACTACTACTACTACTACTACTACTACTACTACTACTACCACTAATACCACTGCTACTACTACAATAATATTACTACTACTATACCAACTACTACTGCAATAATTCTACTATTGCTACCACCGCTTCTACTGCTACTACTGCTAAAACTGCCAATAATGCTACTACTGCTTCTCCTGTAGTAGTAGCATAATACTACCACTCCTGCTGCAAATACTACTACTACCATTGCTGCTGCTATTACTACTACAACTACTACCACAACCACAATTACTTCTACAAAAACTACCATTACTAATACTTCTACTACTGATAACACTACTAATGCTACTGTCAGCAACGAGTTCTACATTAGCAACTACTACTGCTACGAGCGCCACTGCCACTAATACTACTGCTACTACTACTACTTCTGCTACCACTGCTACTAGTGCTACTACTGCAACATCTAATACCACTGCTGCTACTGCTACTATTGCTCCTACTGCAGCTACTACTGGTACAACTCCCGCTACTTCTACTATTACCACCACTACTGCACCTAAAAATAAATCTACTACCACTACTAGAACTACTACTACTACTACTCATACTACTACTACTCATACTATGACTGCTACTCTTACTACTGCCACTACCACTACTACTACTGTCACTACTATTACTACTACTACTACTACTACTATTACTTTTGCTACCTCTGCTATTACTGATATTACCGTTACTATTGCTATTACTACTAGCACTGCTACCACCACCTCCATTGCCTACACTGCTACTACTGCTGGCACCGCCACGACTGCCACTACAACAACTGCTGTAACTACTACTACTACTACTGCTTTAACCACTACTACCAATACTACTACAACTACAACAAATACTCCTGCAACCACTAATACAACTACTACTACTATTGCAATTACTGCAACTACGGCTACTGCTACTACTGCTATTCTACTACCATTGCGATTGCTGCTTCAACTGCTACTACCACTAGTACTGCTGCTACTGCTACTACTTTTACTACTGCTACTGCTATTACTACTACAACTAATACCACTACTACCACTACTACTACTACTACACTACTAATAACACAACAACTACTGCCATTACTATAACTTCTACTACTGCTACCACTACTACTACTACTGCTACTACTACCACTACTAGTAGTACCAGTACTACTAATACCATTATGGCTTCAACTAATACTACTGCAACAACTATTGCAACCACTACAACTACTACTACAATTGCCATTACTGCTACTACTGCTACTACCACTACCGCTCAACTTCTACTACTGCTAAATCTGCTTCTACTGATCATACTACTACTACCACTGTTACTATTTCTACTACTACCACTGCTACTACTGCTTCTAATGCTAACACTATTGTTAACGATACTACTGCTACTTCTGCTTCAATTGCAAATCCTACTACGAACTCTACTGCTACTACTACCACTAATACTAGTGCTACTACACCCGTTACTATTGCTAATACAAAGACCACTACTACTGCTACCATTACTAGTACTACTGCTACCACTATTACTACTACAACTACTACTACTACTAATACTATTACCACTGCTACTATTACGACTGCTACTATTACTACTTATACTGCTACTACAACAACTACCACTAATACTACGACTACATTAAAAGCAACTACAATTGCTACAACTACATCTACAACTACACCTGCTACAACAACATCTACTACACCTGCTACTATCAGTAATACTACTAATACGTATACTGTGATTGCTGTTCACTGCCAATTCTGCCAATTCTGCCAATTCTGCTGCTACTACTACCCCAACTATTACAACAACAACTACTACTACTGCTACTACTATAAGTGCTACAATTGCTAGTACTACTATAACTACCACTACTACTGCCGCTCCTACTGCTGGTACTGCTACTACTACCGCTACTTATACTACAACTACCACCACTACTACTACTACCACTACTACTACTTCAACTACTACTACTAATACTACTACTACTACTACAACAAAGAAAGCCACTGCTATTGCTACGACTGCCACAGCAACAACTACAACAAAAACTACTACTACTACCACCACTGGTAGTACTGCTGCCACTATTTCCATTACTACTGCTACAACTGCTACTTTTGCTATCATTATTACTACAACTGCAATAACTATTACTACTACTACCACGACTATTACTGCTACTGCTACTAATACTATTAATGCTACCCCTATTTCTGCAACTACTACTACAGGCACTATTGCTACATCTGCTACTACTGCCACTACCACTACAACAACTTTTACCACAACTACTACTACTTCAAATAATACTGATACAACTACGACTACTGCTATTACTACTACTATTACTACTACTACTACTACTACTTTTACTAATACAACCACTACTACCACTGCTACTACTACTACTACTACTACTAGTACCACCGCTACGAATACTAATACAACCGCTACTACCGCTACTACTATGACTACCACTACTGTTGCTACTACTACTATTGCTACTACTGCTATTACTTCGACTACTACAAATACTACCGCCACTACCACCACTACCACCACTATTACCAATACTGCCGCTAACACTTCTACTGCTTCGACTACTACGACTACTACTACCAGTACTACTAATACTACTACCGCTACTACTGCTACTGCTGCTACTACTTCTACTTACGCGACCACTGCTACTAATGTTACTACTACTACAACTACTACTGCTAGTACCATTACTACTACAACTAATATTGCTACTAATACTACTATTACTACTACCACTGCCATTACTACAACTGCTACCACTGCTACTACTGCTACTACTGCCACTACTACTACTACTACTACTACTACTACTACTACTACTACGATTACTACCACGACGAATACTATTGCTAGTGCTAGTACTTTCACTACTACAACATCATCATTAACAACAATTATTACTTCTACTACTACCAATACTACCACTAATACTAATGCTAATACAACTACTAATACTGCTGCAAGTGCCACTACGGCTAGTCCTGCTACCACAGCTACTACAGGTACTAACGCCACTACTTTTACTATTGGTACTATTGCTACTGCAACTATCACTGCTACTTGTGCTATTACTCCTACTACTGCTACTACTTCTATTTCTGCTAGTACTGTAAATGATGCTACTAATACTACTACAACTACTACTGCTTCTACTGCTACTACTATTTCTACTACTACTGTTGCTACTGCTGCTACTACTACTTCTACAACTATTACTACTACTACTACTACTACTACGACTACTGCTACTACAGTTACTACTGCAACTTCCACTATTACCAGTACTACTACTTATTCTACTAATACTACTCTTAATACTACTACCACTACTACTAGTGCTAATACTGCTGCTACTACTACTACTACTGCTACTATTACTACTACTACGTCTACCACTACTATTACTACTACTACCACTATCTCTGTTACTACTACTACCACGACTATTACTGCTACTAGTATTGCTGCAACTAGCTCTACGAGTACTAAAGTTACATCTGCTATACTGCTGCTTCTGATGCTACTACTTCTTCTACTGCTACTACTGCCGCTACTGCTACAACTGCTACCACAATTACAATAACTATTACCACAAATACTACTACATCAACGACTTCTAATACAACATCAACAACAACAAATACTACTACTACTACTACTACTACTACTACTACTACTACTTCTACTACTACTACTACTACTACTACTCCCACTACTACTACTACTACTACTACTACTACTACTACTACTACTACTACTTCTACTACTACTACTACTACTACTACTACTACTACTACTACTACTACTACTACTACTACTACTACTACTACTACTACTATAAAGGATACGGCTTTTTGCGCCCTGATCGTCGGATTCCCAGTGGACCTACTATACTACCGACTAAACACCTCCCCTGTCAACCGGAGCGCCTAGCCTGGAACCGTTTGACACATTACTTCGGGCTAGGCCTCCCAAATTTACGCCTTTACGCACCTTCTGGTTACAGGGATTCCTTCTCCAGTTGGATGGGAAAGAGGAGGAGGATTGCTAGAGTTGGAAACCCTCCACCCTCGACGCCTCCAGCCGATCAAGTATTCCTTTTTTCATTACTAGGTTTCCCCGAGCGTAATGTGCCACGTGATTCCATTTGTCAAATGATTTCAGCATCTCTGCGACTAGGCTATCTGGATGGAGCTCTCCCACTTTTTCGGCAACATCACCGCGCTCTTTGTCCCATCTTCTGCATGTAAAGAATGTATGACAGGCGTCATCCTTCAATAAATGCAAAATATGCAATCTGTAGACCGTGACTTACCTAACTTGTGCAGGTAAGACTTTAAACAACCGTGTCCGCTCAGTAGCTGGGTCAGGTAGAAGTCAGTCTCACCATGCGTTCGACTGAGCCACGATCTCAAGTTGTTGATGAGCCGCGCGGTCCATCTTCCTTTTGCTCACGTTCTCATGATTGTTGCCATTCGTCGAGAGTGCATCGTCTTTCATATCGAGCTACTTTTTCTTTATAACCCTCGTGCCTTCGGAGGTAGACTATTTTACGCTCTCTAGCAAGGAGAGCGATTGGTATCACCCCTGATATTACCAGCATGGCTGGCTCAGAGATTGTAAAGTATGTCTACTCTTCCGGCAGTTCAAGTCTGAGCAGTCCGTCGTAAGAGACGTTCCACAAGTCCGGACCGAGGATGGAGCCTTGGGCCACACGTGATGTGACTAGCATCCTCCGACAACCTTGCACTGTGTCGTAGATCAGGCTGCGATCCTTCAGGTAGTTTCGGACTATCCGCATCAGATATTCTGGTACTTGGAAAGAGTTTTCCAGAGCTTCCAGAATATCCGTCCATCTAGCGGAGTTGAAAGCATTCCTTATGTCCAGCGTCACTAGAAGGACTACCCGACGGTTGGATCGACTGCGTGCCTCCGCCTGTTGGACCGCACTTTCCACTTCCGCGACTGAAACCATTCTGCCTTGGAGAAAGATCCCCAGTGGCGGGGATAACGTTAGCGAGTCTTCTCCTTATCAGTTTCTCGAGCAGTTTCCCGGCCGTGTCTAGCATGCATAACGGTCGGTATGCTGACGGCGACTCGGGATTTCCCTTCCCCTTGCTGATCAGCACGAGCCTTGCCGTCTTCCAACGCTCAGGGAAAACGCCTTCCCGCAAGCAGGCATTAAACGTACTGAGCAGCAAGTCAGGACAAGAGTGATAGGCCAGTTGCAGTACCTCTGTTGGAATACCGTCTGGGCTCGGAGCCTGCTTCGCCTTCATGGAGAGAACTGCTAGTTCCAGTTCGTTTCTCGTGAAGAGTGGACAGTCTGATGTTGTTTCCCTGTTGGCGGCATCAACGCGGACGGGATGTTGGGGAAAAAGTGCCCATACTATCTCGTCCATCATGTGAGCTTCAAGTACGCAGGGGGCCCGTGGAGCTCCGACCTTCCGCATAACTAGTTTACAGCCCAGGCCCCACGGGTCCCTGTTCACGTCTTCAACAAGGTTCTGACAGCAACGGGCCTTGCTCCTGTTGATCAGTTCGTGAAGGCATTTTCTGGCCGACCGATATACTGTCATTCTGGTGCATGCCTCGTCCTGGCTTCGCGCTCGTTGAGCTTCTCGCCGGAGTTTGTGACACTCCCTTCGTTGTTTAGCTATTTCAGTGGACCACCAGTACACTGGAGGCTTTCTATGGCTTGGTCTCCGGCGGGGCATCGATAAAATTACAAGCAGAGATGATTGTACTAGTTGTGGAGTTCACCATGTCTTCACCAATCAGTCCTCTGGTCCTCTGTCATGAGCGTGTCGACAAACTTCTCTACGTCCATCATCTCAGTATTCCACATGAAGGTGGAGCGCTCGAATGCTATGTACTGATGATCACTGGCCGAATAGTCCTCTAGAACTCTCCAATTGTGTGTCATAGAGGAGAGGGACTCCGAGGCGAATGTCACGTCCGGAATGGTACTCACGCAGCCCAAGCGGCGGAAAGTGGGAGTGTTACCAGTGTTCACCACGGCAAGTCCTACTCTGGCTGCCATCTCCAGGATTCGATTCCCCCAGGTGTCTGAAGTTTGCATCGTTGGAAACGCAACGCTGTCAAAACTTTGTTGTTGATAGATGACCGAACTGTGATAAAAACCTATTAGAATGCAAATAAGTAACAAGGGCAAATGAAACTTTCTAGAATTTTAAGTTAATTTATCCAAAAAACATTCAAAAACTGAAAAAATTGGAGACCATTGCGTTTGCAACGATGCAAACTTCAGACACCTGATTTCCCCTGGAATCTGACTTAGGCATGCCCCATTCAATAGCCTTGGCGTTAAAGTCTCCCCCAATAAGAACATGACCCTCTGTGCTCAAGACGGTGTCCTCCAAAGTGTTGAGCTTCGCCTGGAAAGATGTTATTGGTTCATTCGGTGCCAAGTACACACTAAAGAATGTTATTCCTGGGCAACGGACCCGCACGAAATGGCCCCGAACTCGCAGTTGGGTGCTGTTTCGTACCCATATGGCACAAGTACCGGATTCATCCATGTACCATGGTACCATGTACCATGGGTACCATGCTGATGAATTTCTATCTCGGTGTTGTTCGCTAAGCAGCAAAAGGTTGGCTTTCATGTCTCTCGCGAATTGGTCAAGCAGGTCTTGGGCGTTTGAGCTCCGATGTAAGTTTATCTGCAGGACACGGGTCATTGCAGAGCTGCTTTGGCTTTGGTTAGGGGTTCTTTGAATACCCGGCACTTCCCTGTCCCTGGAATATGTCTCAGGTCATCAGATCTGGGATCAGCGTTCTCGCAGACGATACAGTGCGCCTATCCCGTGCATTCTGTTCTTTTATACCCTGTGTTGCCGCATTTATAGCACAAGGAGCTCCTATCAGGCCCTTTGCAGCCTTGTGCTATATGACCGTAGCTTAGGCATTCGAAACAGCGGAGAGGAACTGCTCTTCGCCGTATTCTGCAGACCATCCAACATATTTTTATTTTGCCCATGCAGAGGAGTTTTTCGGCATGTTTCTCGGTTAAGTCGGCTATGACCATGCGCTGCCCTCTATTATTTTCGGGAGTAAGTCGTACTTTGATCCCAGTTAATTCGGGTGAAACCCTTTTGAGGCACTCTTCCACCTCCGTCTTGTCCGTAACGCAGTCAATGTCCCTGATTTCGAGGGTGGCCATTGGTTCAAGTGAAGCTACTGTTGCCTTTTCCCCAAGAGCTTTTTTGACTGCGTCCCGGAATGAGTAGTTATTTGTTGTCTCAAGTCCAAATTCTACCAGGAAGCCACTAGATTGGGTTGGCCGGACGGTTCTGATATCACTTTGAGTGTCATCGGGTTTTACAGCTCCCTTGATTTCCCGCAAAACGTCTGCGTAAGTTCTCCCATCCGTCGGTTTGACAAGCAGTGCATGCCTTACGGTTTTGCGACTTGGCTTGCTTCCTGGTTCTTGTTTCTTGTTTGGGGTTTCTATGCCTTTGTCCCCAGGAAGGAGTGATTTTTTCGGGGAGGCGACCTTTTCAAGGTATCATTAGTGACTTTTTCGAGGAGGAGCCTTCCGGAGGTTTTTTGGTGGCCTTGGTTGCCACCACCTGGAATCCATCATTCGACAGAACCTGTCTGCTTGCTGCTAAGTCCTTCCTCCTTTTCTCCCTCTGTGTTTTTCCAGGCATTTGTTGTTCATGCTTTTCCCCTTGTCTTACGGGAGATTCCGGCGTGCATACTGTTTTTTTGTTGCGTGCGAATGCCGCCAGTATTTCTGGTTGGTAGAAGCTCTCTGCGTTTTTGTGTTCGTTTGTCCGTTTGTCATTTGGGTTTGGTGGTTTGCTCGACGTTTTTGATTTCGTTTCAGTTGGTATTCGATTGTACGGGATCATGCTGAAAGGGTGCCCCCTCGGAGCCGCTATCTCCACTCGCATGTGTAGTCGCCTAAATGGGCCCATGGGTTTCTGTGCAACGCAGGGAGGCCATGCAAGGGTTGGCACCAGCCCTTATGGGGACAGGTGCTCAGAGCCAGACCAGCGCTAATCGGGAGTTCGTCTCAACCGAACCTACACCACCAACTTAATGGTGCGACCTTCGAACGTACTCCGAGGCCCGCCAAAGTTTTACCGAGATGGAGACGTTACGATACTTATATTGGAACCGGTCGCGCCCGAATGTCACTTCGGTGGTACTTGGTCCAAAATATCGTGTCTGCCAGCCCCAGTGCGCCAATTGGAATTCGTTGGTAGGATCGTTTTCCAGAGTCGTTGCAAGGTCGTTTTCAGCTGGTGGGGGCTTGCAATGACCTCCAGGTCCTCGGGTACGTGGGAGCGACACTCCCCAAAAAACACCGGCTTCCAGGATTACTCCTGTTGACCAGCATTCCACCTGCGGGAACTACTGTTACTGCTGATATTACTATTACGATTACAACTACTACTGCTACGACTGCTAGTACAGCTACCATTTTTACCACTGCTATAACTTCTACTACTACTGCTGCCACTGCTGCTACTACTAATACTAGTATTACGACTACTACTAGTACCACTACTGCTGCTTTTACAATTTTATTATTAAGCTATTACTACTAGTAATACTACTACTAGCACTACTACTACTTCTACTAGTACTACTACTACTATTACCACTACTACTACTACCACCACTACTACTACCACTACTACGACTACGATTACTACCACCACTCCTTCTAGTACTATTGCTATTTATACTACCACTTCTACTACGAATACAAGTACTACTACCACAAGTACCACTACTAGTACTACCACTAGTACTACTACTGCTGCTACTACTACTACTACCACTACTACTACCATCACTGCTACTAGAACTATAATCACTACCACTACTGCTATTAGTACTACAACTACCGTTACCACCACTACTAAAACTACTACTAGTATTAGTACTGCTACTACAATTACTAATAGGAACACCACTATTATAACCATTACTACTGCACCTACTAGTTCAACTACTACCACTAACACTACTAAAGCTACCACTGCTACTACTACTACTACCGTTACTACTACTTCTATTACTACCACTATTACTACTAGTTCAACCACTTCTACTAGTGCTGGTACTACTGCTACCATTAGTACTACCAATTCTTCTGGTATTACTACTATTATTACTGCTTCTACTACAACTACTACTACTACTACTACTACTACTAATACTACTACTACGACTACGACTACTACTACTACTACTACTACTACTACTGCTGCTACGACTGCTGCTACTACTACTACTACCTGTTTCTGCTGTTCGTATTTGAGGGCCTGAAGAGAGAAACCTACTTTTCAGTACAAATCTCGATTCTACCTTGAAATTTACCTAAAGCGCATCTCACAGCACTCTCCCTCCGCATCTAATCCAACTTGATCCTTGAAAGTTTCGTCTGTGTTCGTCCTGCACTCATCTCTATGCCTTCGATGAGTCTGCACCCAGCCTGTGACGCATAAGAGGTGCAGCGTAGATGCGCCCCTGCGTTTGCATTGTTCGGTTGTTGTTAGACGGTTTTGGCCTCTTCTCTGATGCAACACCTCATAGAGTGTTTTAAAACCA
This sequence comes from Stratiomys singularior, assembly GCA_954870665.1. Classification (NCBI taxonomy): domain Eukaryota; kingdom Metazoa; phylum Arthropoda; class Insecta; order Diptera; family Stratiomyidae; genus Stratiomys; species Stratiomys singularior. The sequence continues at coordinate 56,529,961 of OX940877.1, forward strand.
TTTCCGAATCGCGGTCCACGCGATTTTTTTCTTTACGATCGATGTTGAACAATTTGCTTATCGTCTTTCCTAGACGGAATATTTGTTCGTTACGTCGGTTGGTTAAGCCTCGGAGTGATGGCAGAAATTATGGACTTCTCCGCACCTTCAACTCACAGACTGCTCTTCTTTTACAGGTGCCCATGTTTCTTCTAGCTATGCTTAAATACTGTAAAAACCTGCTTGTATCAGATCATTGGGTATTTCACTTCGTCCCCTTCAAGGTCACATGGTTATCTTTGTTAAGCGGGAAAGCCATTTGGCCATCTTCCCAGTTAGACGCAGATACATCTGTCAGCTCCTTATAACAACACATCTCTCCTCGAAAGCTCATGCATACATTTAATTTATTAGTACCTGATATGGTAGTAGTTAGCGAAAGACGATGCCCGTAATATTCATAGGTTTTTATTATCATATCTCCACATTTTATCAAATTTTTGGATTGAATTGGAATTTTCTTCTATGTAAATTCAAGGTGTTTTGATTCGGTTCTTGATTCTAGGAAGAATAAATCTCAGCGTTCAAAGAGGTCTGCAAATTGGCATAGAAAACTTCACACTCGTTTCAAAAATACTGCGACTTAAGACTTCTTAGTTTGCGTTAGGAGAAAAATTTATGTAAAGGTTGATTCTATACCATTGAAAAGGATCTTAGAATAGGAGAATCCAATGTGATCTCAATCGCTTATCTCTTTTTGAAACAGCATTTTCTTATGGGCTAAAAAAATACATTCGTTTTTATTTAATTTGAGAAGTCAATTGTTTTGTTTTCCTCAAATAAGGGACAGGAAAATATGTATCAACAAATTGAAAATCATAGCCTTATTAAAGGCGTATTATTTTCAATATGATATTGAAAAAAAAATCCACTTAATAAACCTTCCACCAAGTAAGTTCTCATATTATTGGCTATATTATGAGTAGTAAGAACGGTCTGTGAATCAATAAAAAATTTTATTTGGTTCTGCAAAATCACTTCATATGCGGATGTTAAGGATACTCGAGAAAGGGCTTAATTTGTACAGTAGGTTAGGGTGCCCCAAGTCTGCGCAGAAGGTAAGATTGCGCAGTACCCATATTTCAAAAGCGAAATGACATTTGCGGCTAACCTCAGTCGTGTTCAGACCCATTGCCATAAGCGAGTGCGCTGCCGGAAAGAAATTCAAAAACCTATCAAAACGGAGTCGCAAGGTAAGTTTGAAGGTAAATATTGATTTCGATGTTATTTTTTCTCAATTTGAAACTATAATTACGTAAAATCCTAAAGTACTATCAAAGATCTGGTCATTGTTTTCGTTCGCGTGATTATACATATACAGCCGGAGAGTGGCATAATTTTTAATATTTTCAATAGATGGCGTCCGGAGTCCCATTATTCCACATTGAGCTATTCCCTAAGACTGCGCAGAGTCACGGTCCGTAAAACTGCGCGCGCAGACTTACCCTACCATAATTTTTAATTTAATATAACAATCTCAAATATTCATTTTCAGAATGCCTTATCAAAGGAAAAGGACTTCAGAACGTTCGCTGTGTCCTCAATCTATTTTAGAAGAAGCTAGTCGACGAATAGAAAATGGTGAAAGCAAAAGGAAAGTTGCATTGTCATACGGGATGAAAGAAAGTACTTTGCGGTATCGCCTGAAGAGAGAAAAAGCTGCAACAAAGCTAGGTAGATATGACGCAACTCTTTCTCCAGAAATGGAACAGGAATTTTGTAATTATTTGGAAGATCTCGACAATATGTTTCAAGGAATGATTGCTAACAATTTAAGGGTTGCTGCCTATGAATTTGTGGTGAAAAATAATATTCCTCATCGTTTTAATACTGAAAAGAAAATGGCAGGAAAACACTGGCTTCGTGGATTTCTTAGACGGCACCCAGATTTTTCATTAAGACGTCCGACTACCACAAGTATTGCTAGGGCGATGGGTTTTAACAAACCACAATGTGAGAGGTTCTACAAAAATCTGGCAGAATTGACGGACAAGTATAAGCTTCCTCCAACTTCCATTTATAATATGGATGAAACTGGTATGTCTACCGTGCCCAACAATCCTCCAAAGGTCATATCGAAAAAAGGAAAGCGTGCTGTTAATAAGATTTCAAGCGCTGAAAGAGGGACGAACGTAACCGTTGTTAATGCTATGAGTGCGTCTGGCCACTTTATCCCTCCTGCTTTTATATTTGGTCGCAAAAGAATGAAAGCTGAATTGCTGGATGGCGCACCACCAGCATCTATTGGAATGGTGTCTGACACAAGTTTTATTAATAGTGAACTTTATTTGAACTGGCTAGTTCACTTCAAAGACCACACAAGACCAACTAAAGAAAACCCTATCCTTCTGGTGCTTGACAATCATGTATAGCATTGTACAATTGGGGCTGTAGACTTTTACCGAGCAAATAACATAATAGCTCTTACCCTGCCTCCACACAGCAGCCATGAGATGCAACCACTAGACAAAGGTTTTCATAGTGCGTTGAAAATATATTTTGCGAGCGAATGTGAGAAGTGGATGAGAAACCACCCTGGCAGAGCTATAACTGCTTTTCAGATGACGTCTCTGTACACTCCAGATTTTAATAAAGCAGTCACAGTTGGTTGTGCTGCTGAATGTTTCAAGGTGTCCGGGATCTACCCATACAATCCAGATATCTTTACAGATGCAGATTTTCTTCCTAGTGCTGTGACTGAAAGAGAAATTGATGATAACAACTGTTTAGAGTCGCAACAAGAGAATCCTCAAGAAGCAACACCCCAAGAACAGAGAGAACCTGTGATGGATATTGAGCCTCGTGATTCTGTTTTAAACAAGGAGCCCGAAAAATCAGCAACTCCGAGTGTCAATTTGCCAGAAACTGAGAATGTTTCTGCACAAACAGAAACTCCAGCCCAACCAGTTGTTGTGACTCCTGATTCAAGGCAAAAGAGAAGCGTCGACGTTTCTCCAGCTGAAACAAGTGGTGATATCTTCCAAGTTCCTGCAGCTGTACCATCTTGCAGCAATAAATCAACAGCAATCAAAGTAAAACTACAAGATATTTACCCAATACCTAAATCAGATGTTAGAAAGAGAGCAAACAAGAGAAAACATAAGAAATCTGAAATACTTAGTGGTTCCCCGTACAAACAACAGCTTTTAGAAGAGAATATAATGATGAAGATTCCTAACAAAAAAATTAAAAAAGTTTGCAAAAAGCCTACGAAACCTATAAAAAAGAAATGGTCTTGCGGTGGTTGTAATGAGGAGTATAAGGAGCCGATTACAGAAGATTGGATCGGTTGTTCTGTTTGTTCTGAATGGTGGCATGAGAAATGTACAGCCTACAATGGCAATGGACAGTTTAAGTGCGATTTATGTGCTTAAAATAACGTTTTCTTTTCTAATTCTTAATTTTATGTTTATGTTCTTTATGCGCAATCTTAACGATCCCAGTGCGCAATATCCAGGGACCCGTAGTGGTAAGATTGCGCATTTACATTTTTGTATTTTTCTTTAATTACTCCCAAAGGTGTTACCAAATATTTGATTTAAATTAAAATTATTAAACTACATTAATGTAAGTCTAAAGAAAAATAAAGATGATTATACTAGATTATTGTTTAATTATTCTACAGCTTATCAAACCTTAAGTGCGCAGACTTGGGGCACCCTACCCTACGAATCTTTCGAAAGTATGTAAGCATCTACAATCAAAAGCTACAATTATTATGTTGTTCGTGAAGAGTCGATAACTTTTAATCAAAATGTTAAATATATGGTATAACAGCCCTTTAGGAGTCTGTCGTCATTCTGAAAACAAAGACGAAATTAATAACGGAAAATGGGAAGGATTAATTTATGACTACGAAACGTAATGAATACACTGAGGGTAATTTTATTTCTAACCTCACTAACCAAAATCATAATGTAGTCAAGTGTAGCAATAGTATTTTAAAATAGCGATAAAGTAGCTAACGTATAAAACGTATTTACGGGTCTTCGTAACAATACAATGTAATGAAATATATTTGCAACAGAAATACGTCCAGAAAAATGGGAAATTTATAATAAATATAAACTGGCCTACATGAATCGATTTTCGCGTAAATAAAATACTTATCTATAACAAATAAACTACAAAAGTTGTCCAAATGAAGGCTAGAAGTAAAATACAAATTAAATCAAGTTTTATGCACATGTTAGTTAAGTATAAACCTAGCGTTCAAATGGAGCGGCGATATCAGAAGCAATGGGAACTAGAGCTGTGGTTCGAACCAAAGAATTCAAAGAATTACAAATGTAGTTAATTAGAGTATATAAATAACACATTGATAATCAAATTCTAGTAGGAAAATAGGGGTGTGTGTGTATTTGCAGAATTAGATTTAATGACTTTTTAAATCTAGAAAAGAAACATGAGTAGTAAAATTATTAAATAATATATGCACAACAGACAGTAAAACGGGTAAGACAAGGAACATCTATTATTGAAAAGAACGGTAGTATCTTGCCTCTTGCAGTAAATGTCTCAAAGGTAATGTAGTTTCAGTATTTTTGGTTTCGAATCATAACTACTGATTCAAATTGCTCAAAAGCCTACATCATTAAAAGCCTACATCATTGAATAAAGACCTAATAAAACATTATGATTTCTACTTTGAAGCTTAACGATTCAGAAATGTTTTGAAAATAGAAATGAAATAGACTGGATTTTGGAGTACCCGGTGGTTTCAGGTACAGGTGCAAATACTCAAAGTTGTAATAATAATGACTAATAATTGCACACCTACAACGTATTCCACTAACGCGTGTGAGTCCACTTTAATTTATATCACCATCAAAGTGTAAAACTAGCATGATAACTGTAAATGAAACTTCGAATTTCATCTAGGCGCTTTGAAATTTATATTCCGAATTATCCTTTTACAACAATATGTTTCCAAATCAATAATTAGTAGCGTTTCAAGTTCAAGCCCAAAGTTTGCAATCGTAAATTATGCCACGAAGATTTGTATTTTCACTAATTGATTATTGGTATATAATGTGCTCGAAGAGAGTTCTGTGCACAAAAGTATAGTCATTAAATATAAAAACAGGAAACGAATTTAAAGTGTGTTAGAGAACGAAGCTTTACTATGAAAAATTATATTGATAATATCCAATAGAAATAATATCTGACAGAAATGTTAAATTTTAGATTCGTTTTCTGAAGCACATAACGCCCATTATAAGAACCTAAGCCTACTAAAATTGTACGATTAGAGACCGCTTAGCTTCTGTAGAAATTCATTCACCCAAATACCAACCATCCGACATTTTGTCCTACCTTCGCACGCAAACCCATCCCATACGATATTGATTGGAAGATGCCGTTAATGTTCTGATTTCGACCAATCTCATCTCACGCTGAAACGTTCTCTATTGGTACATGATCCACGTAGAGCATACGAGGGGAAAACCAAATCAAAAGTCGACTGCTACGCCAGCCAACCAAATTATGAGCAGATGTAAATAACTACATCACACCAATCTTAATAAGATGCCTCTTTGCACTTTCTCTCAATTGTTATTTACTGTGAGCATGTACAATTTTTCCCTCTTTGCGCAGCATCTGATTGAAGAAAAAAGTTTATCAAGAGCTTGCCAAACAAAATAAAATAAAATAGTATGTATAAAATAGTATGTATGCAACAATAGATTTTCAAGGCAGGGTGAATTCGATACTGATGACAAACATTTTTGACTAGTTATGTTTAAATTCTCTGATCAATCTCTTACAAACGAGAATTTTACTTCCACACCACTTTGAAATCCTACAGCCATCCTTTTCTTACATATTTCCATCTCCTCCTGTCACTCTCCGATAGACGAAGTCGTCAATTTTCGATGCTCGAGCTCTTTCATGGGTTAGTCACTTTTTATCTTGTTAAGTGCTGCAGTATTATGGAGGAAAGACTGTTGTGGTTATGCGGTGAGCTATATTCATTTCACATATCCACGGTAACATAAGATTATGTGAACTGAATGCACTCCTTACCAACATCAGGCGAATTTTACGATATTTTTATTTGTAACTTACAACATAACTGTGGCAATGGAGTAGAGAGAAAGAAAGAGAAAAAGAGAGTGTGTGCGAGTGTGACTTAGAGCCATTTGAATTCAGCCGGAGCGGGGTGGAAGCGACGACCCCTGCCTTTGGGAACAGGGCAATTATCCATACCCGGTACCACTACAGGAAGCAGCGCACTGCTTGCGTTTGAGCCTGGGTTCGTCACATCGATAAAGACTGTTGTAGAAGATACGTCTGCCCAACGTTTAGTTTTTTTCGCGCCATGAATGAAGTGAAAATATGTTAACTAAATATATTTAATTCGAAAAGTGCGGGAAGCACGATTTTAACAGTTTTGTGCGTGCCGAATGGAAGTTGTTTCCTAAAAGTTTGTTCGTTAATTTCTCTTTGGCTGTTTTGTACTCGACCGGAAAGAGGACGTCCCTGCCGTCCTCGCAACAACTGCCATGCGCGAATCGATACGGGCACGATGTCTCATTTTCTCACGAATGAACATAGTTGAAGCACAGAGAAGCTGGAAACGTTCGGATCCCTTCAGTGAATGAGGGTGGAGTTGATTTATCAGAAAGAGAAAATAGAGGTGGAATATTCAATGATTTTCGGCTTTCGTATTCGTATCAGATGCCTGTTTGTTAGTTAACCATTTCGAATTGATTGTGTCCCATATTCTGCGACAATTATTAGTGTTAAAATGTAAGTGGAAGTACAAGCGCATAACGTTAAAAACATTTTATATGGCAATGGAAGTATGAGTAATTAGTCAAACGTCAAAATTACATATAAGTATGACCCTAGTGACGTATCAGTGAAGGGAAACATGAAACGTGCAATTCGCAAGGGGCTTTTAGCAATCATTCCCCAGAATTGACGGTTGGTAAGTAATCTTTTAAATTTCGGTTTTCATGTATTCTTTTAAGCCAAATTAAAATAATTTCATTCAGAGTGTTGTGATTTAAACTTAATTTTTGTCCAGCGCTTTTCAGTTATTATGTAATAGACAAGTATGAAAGTCGTTGTTTAATCATTGGTACACCAGTTGACCAGAATTCGTTGTATGTGCCAAATCACTTAAAAGAAATTGTGGAACTCCTGCGCATGTTCTCAATTTCATGGGCGATCCAATCCACTTCCTTACGGCGCATCAATCCATCTTAACAGATATGCTGAAGCGGTTACTTCTTCAATCAAAGTGGTAAATTTCAAAGTTGAACTTAGCTCCTTAAAAATCTTAATAACTGAATATAAGTTTCCACTCTTTATGAACCTTCAAGAGCAAGAAACCCCCTTTGTATCTCTCTACTGATTATCATAGCCCACAACATTGTTGAAGTTAACACGAACCCAAATTTTGTAGGCGTTGCTTAACAACTTTTCTGAAAAGGCATTAAACCTACTAAATACATGTATTTTGAATATAGTTAGTAAGCTGAACTGATATATTAAATTACTTGAAAAGTATTCGTTGAATTGTAGAAAGATCGATATGGCCTACCGAAAATTCTTAAAAATGTTCAGCTGCATTCTTACTCTGGAAATTAAACTCCCCATCGTCAGCAACCATAGCTACCCCCAAATGCACTAACATATCAAGTTCCACTTACTTCATTACCATAGATGGAGAAAGTCAATGGTGCATGAGCGAGTATTTCCTTACAAAAAGAAAAGACGTCGTCATACACTATATTTGAAGATTACTACCGGTATACTTCTTTCTAGAAAATTATTGCTCTACAACTCCTGCTACTACCTCTATAACGAAACAGTAAAAACAACAACAACTGCTACTACTACTACCACTACTACTACGACTACTACTACTACTATCCTGCGTGCATGAGGTCTGAGCCCAAATGTTATATAATTTTGATTGAATCTTGAACCCGTATGTTTTCCAAAGATTGATTTTAATTTTATTAATCGTTAATGCTAGATAAATAATATGAAAATTGACACCGAAGCAAATGTACGACTTTGTTAGAATTCGATAAAACCAGCGAAATAGGTAAAATCAGATTCACATATGCTTCATTCACACAATCAGGATCAGTTTCGAAAACTGTTGCTGCGCAGATAATAAATTAGGGTTTAGTAACCGAAAAATATTGTATTGCTTTGGTTTTTTTTTGGACTAAGCAATAATGAACATATTTATAAACAATAATGAAAAACTAAAAATGAGCTAAGCAAAGCGGGCTTCTTCCAATGTATCAGCAGCATTCAATTTTATAAATAGTGACTGTTACAAATGCCTGTAATGAACATGGTGCCCTACTGTTAATCATTTGTTATCACCATTGTCTAAATTTCATCCACGGAAGTGCAATTTACTTCACTTTTGTTCCGAGAAATCATTAAAAAACATCTTTCTTCTCCTTTAAATATCGGGCTTGAACCTGGTTTCAAAGAAATCAATGCACGTTTGACCCTGGAACTGAGCGAACAGCCACTTTGTGACTTCTGTCATAAAAAGAAACTAAATGATAAAAAAAGTCACTAATAATTCACTTTAAATACAAATTCCGTTAATTTTATCCCGAATAATCGATCTTTTCCATAAAAATTTTTGTATAAATGTCCCACACGTGCGATAGGCATTTTGGTTGGAAATATAATTCGGCGATTTTAATATTTTATCGGAACGCAGTCTGCGCCCGGCTACACTAAACACGTAAGATCCAAATTTAGACGTATGTACTAGTAGAAGCGGAGACTTGCATGCCATTTTATTTTGTGGCTCCTTACGTAGGACACGTTGCAATAAACAGAAAGGATATTCTTCATTTCTGTCTAACGAATGAATTTAGTCTTGAAGTAAATCTGATTGAAGGGTGTTTTGCGAATAACACGATGAATCATTTTGCAAATACTTGTTAGTTCTGCACGAATATAAATAATCAGTAGATTGAATTCGATATTGTTAATACACTTCATCCCTAGGAAACTCCAACCATTAAATTAAAAAACTCGACTGATGATTAAATCTGCCAAAAATCGATTTCCAGGAACCTCGCTGTCAATGTTCCGGTCCAAAGCTGGGGTATCTAACTCACATCTAATTATATTCAAATAAGAATATGCGAGGAGCAAGGTCGATACGGAGACTACTCATGTTCGTAATGATTGTATTAACATGTAGTTTCTTTCCGATTACGCTTCACTTTTCCATCTGCTACCACCATTTACATTGCTCCATAATCTCAACACTAAAATTCATGCCTAGGTAACGTCTTGCACCGAATCGTGCATTCTGGAAATGAAACAAGAAGATTTGTCTTGGATCTAGGAGACGACGTAACCATTACGATCCCTGAAGTACCATCACAGCTCAACCATGCATGAGCGACGAACACGTCATGTTTCGCTGCGCACGCACTTTAATGAATTTTATCAAATGAAGAGAAAAGCTTACTAATACATTAGTTAGGAGGTTTCCGTATTGAGAAAACAACTGAAGGGTGAATTAATAATGAAAAATGACCAAGCTATCAAGGATAAAATAGGACTGAAAAATACTATCTGAACTAGCAGAACTTTTATGACAAGAGAACTTCTAACGCACGGTTTTTATAAATTACAATTCCTAATCTTACTGCCCTCGATAGAAAACAGCAAATACCAACAGAAAATATCTGAGTATTCAATATACACCTGTATGGAATATATATTCCTTGTATAAACTAATATTCCTTACATGGAATATATAGTCCTTTCACGTGTCAGTAGGATTGCTTTGGGTATCTAGGGAATGATATTATGATATTATCCATTCCCAGTACTGGACCGAATTTCCGTTAAATGGGAATGCAAAGCATTTGAATTCAAAACATCAACAAATAAAAGATAATCTATAACGGCGGTATACAAATTAAAACAAACATAAGTAAAGTCCTCGTGGATTATCGATTATAGAACAGGTTCCTCTGAATAGACTAAAATACCGCCAAATTCTTTAAGTTTCAAGACCATAACTCTTACTACTCTAGCCAAAATAACTACAAATCAAATAATAGGGTATCTAATCCTAGTTTCTTAATGAAATTTCTTAGATTCAACAACACAAAAAATATTCATAATTAATTTTAAAATTTCACCTAAAAAAATTAGTTATAAAATTATTTATTTAACAATTTAACTAAAACTAAATTAATTTATACTTAATACTTAATTAAAAAATACTGTAGCTGCATATATTTTTAAGGATTTATATATTTGTATTTTATTGAAAATTAAGAATCATTGAATACCTTAAAAAAGTCTCGTGCTGAGTGTGTGCACAAACAAAACAAAGTTAGGCTTGTGTAATGATAAATCATGATTAATAACATTTTTCAATCGCACGCTAGCATTTCACATAACGCAGAACAAAATGCTGAAATAAGTCTGATCACTATTTTGAGTCGCGATCCTTATCTTATCAGAAGAGATACGATGACTTTGAAACTGTGAGATAGCATACAAAAAAATATTTTGTTTCTGTTTCAGTGTCCCAAGAAATTGCACATTTGATCTAGCTTAGAGTTTGGTCGGGCTTAATCTATTATTGACAATTATTTCTTTTCTTCGGCCACCGCAAAGCCAAAGGAAAGATTTTATTTTTTTGCTTGAGTGCAACTTTAAACCACAATTCATTTCCTTTCATTGTCACTTTTGGTAAAAATCTCCTTTTCTTTTAAACGTTCTTTTGCTCATGTGGTTTTAAGAAGCAGCAGCGTAGTTTGTATAACATATCATAAAACAGCGAAATGTTTCGTGGATAGCTTTGTACCTACTAGCATGTAGCCTTATCAGTCAAGGCGTGACTTGAATGCATAATAAAAAAAAAACATATAGTAATGCGAGATTTTTTAATATATAAACTTAACTTCTAGGCCCACATACTCAGTGCACAAGCAATAAATATAATAGATATTTTGCTCCCTCTAACAAGTCACAGAACAAAGATTTAAAATATATAATTGCGCAAAAATATCATTAGATAAGTAAAAATAATGTTCTTGAACTTGTCTGGTATAATAATAGATTTTGCAGAAATTCTGAAAACTAATTATTAATGAATCTTCCATTTTTATGAACTATTGCTGCAATAACTGGCTAGACTTTGTTTTCATATAGGATATGCCTAATCAGCATTTTTACATCGAAAATCTATCCAAATCCTTTTCAAAAATTTTCATGGTTTTCATTGTCATTCCGCTCTCGGGTTATTAGTGACATTTCCGATTTTTAGCCAATCATCTTCTAACCAAAATCTTGAACATTAAGAAAAATTATAATTATTGTTTATTATTTTAAACATCAAGTATTTAATGAAATCGGAGGGGGCTGGACTTGTTTTTATTAGAGAACACTTCAACTTTGTATTAATTTTTTAAACTTTCCCCTTAACTTTATCTTTCAACTTCTTTTCTTATGCCAGGTTATGTGCGGGAATTTCGGTAAGTAAGTAAGATATCTAAGGTATTTATTTTACATTTGCACTCGAAAACCTAAAAGCAAACAATTACTGTAGCGCTCAACATACAGTTCAGTTTCAATATTTGCACTAGATATTCACTATTACCTAAATACTTTTACCATTTTACTTGAATAATGTTATTGGACCAGAATTTGTTCATTAACTTTCGAAAAATTTCTCAAAAAATCCCCAAATTTATTAACAGTATCTGTGTCAATTACGCTCGCTTCTATCTCCGTGATTCAACTAAGCCTGTAGGTTAACCTTGCATTTAGTCGTGATATAAGTTGTTGTCTAACAATTTCCCGAGGAACTTGGCAATGCGGTAGTTTATAACTATTTTCATATCATATTTTCAAATTGTTCAACTATTTTCATTTAATATGCCACGATTAATCGCAATAGATTTTATGTATTTAGCTTTGGAAAACTCGTTAAAGATGGGAAAGGAAAAAGAAATGAAGATCTTTTTCATTTTAAATCAACTTGTTAGTAAAATTTTATTCATCCATTCGAACCTATTTACTCTTTTCCCTACGATAATTCTATCCTCATCATAAATCAGGACCTGTGACAATGTACCTTGCTATTCTTACTGCCGTATTCAATCAAATTAAAGAGGCATTGTCAACACAAACGATTATGTGATTACAATTTAGAAATCAGAGTCGAAGTCAATGTTAGAGGTCAACCACATTTGGCATAACATGTGCTAAAGAGAGTGTGGAGTGTTATACAACATGTTTATGTTTCTGCTAACCTTTATGTGCCACTTACCAGCTGAAATTTACGGAGAGGGTTGAACAATTGTCGCCCTCCTGTTATATGTATGAATTATCCCATATTGAATGTTGCATCAGTTCCCTTAACATTTTGCATTATCGATTTTGAACTTAAGGATGAGGGTCGAACGGATTTGTTCCTTACAACAATTAGTAAAGCTAATGTGATCTTTCATTTAATTTTCCATTAGTGACAGATACTTTGCTCTTGTAAAGAATAGAAGAGAACATCAGCCAATTACCTGTTTCATAGAAAGATTTTAAACATATAATATTACTGCAATAACAACTGAATAGTGGGCAGAAAAATTATTCTATCAAAAATTCGTGAAATTCCTAAAATTTAGGCTTTATTTCCTCATCCAGCATCTAATTAGCTTGAAGAAGTTAATTTTTATGTTATTACAAAATATGTTATGATGTTATTTACAAAATATTTCTAGATTTCAATTATTTCTAACAATACAGAAAATTATTTTATAATGCTTGTGATGCAATGGAAGAATGCTGATGAATGAAATTTCATTGATATGATAGATATACACGATAAAAGGAACGTAGAAATCTGCGTGATGTGATATAGATATTGGATTGAAGGATAAGGACATTACTCCGTATTCTAAGAGCGGGAAACAATTGCACTGTGTTTATGACATTGAACCCGCATAGTAGTTCATCGGCATTTGCTGAAAATTTATTATATTACAAAATTAAATAAATAATTGCTAAAAAAATCGCGGAAACCTACTTGTTAAAAGCCACTGTTTGTATCAAACTGTTGATGAAACGCTCAAAAAACATTTCCATAGGCAGAACTGGTGAGTTTAAAGTACTACCGAAGCTTATTTTTCCGATTACAATCTTTTTCGTTCGATACACTCGATGCTTAAAGATATCAGCTTCATTGTTATGAATATTGTTTCGTGGCTTGCTTTGAAGGACCTCCTCCAAAATGGAACCCGGGAATTGATAGGATTTCGTAATTCTATCAAGTTGTTTAAAGTGTGAAAGAGTTTTTTGAGTTTTTAAAAAAATGAGTGTTTGAAAATACAGTCTTTGTGCACGCATGGCATCAGTAGAAGTATCATATAATACAAGTCATTTTTTCTTTCTTCCTTTTTATCTCTCTCCCTCTCTTCCAAATGCCGTTTTGCAAATTTTTGTAATCAAAAGGTTCTAAAGCTTTCATGTTGGCGTAGTTCGATTACCTTTCACTGTAGCATCCACATTGCGGTACGTAAAATAAAAGTTTTCTTGTTTTCATGAAACACCCCTTTTGAACGCAATGTTTCAGAACTGAAATTATATACATCGTCATATCTTATTTTATTGTAATTATATGTATATATTTTAAATTTCAAGTTATCTCCTCCATTTTAACTGATTCATGTTGCCGTAAGTCTACATGTTAATAGGATTATTGAAATGGTAAATTTACCGCTCTTGTGTTTTAAGTGGTACCGCATCAATGCTTTTAAAACGTTTCCTACAATATGCCTCAAATGAAGTAAAGCATTCAAAAACATTGAAATCAGCAGGAATTTTCTTTTTATTCTTTTGACTGCTCCTAAAGTGGTTAAGCCTTTCTGGAGCAATTCTCATTCAGCTAAGCCAAGCCGGAATTGTCGGGATTGTAAGTTCCGTCCTTTGACTATTTTCTGGGATAAATCTCTATTTTAAATGTTTAAAACATTTTTGCGTCACAAAGGGCTTGAATTTTGAGGCCGTAAGAATTGGGCTTACTTGGGAATAAAAAGTGCTTATTCAGGGTTACTTATTGCCTGAATAAGCACTTATCTCGAAAAGCTTCCAACTTTTCCCGGGTGTATATATGTATACGTTTCCCGGGTGCATATATATAAAGGACAACTATCTTCAGCATACAGTCGTCAAAGAAGTGCTTCCAAATTCTAAGAATATCAGTTTCACCTGATTAAACTCGCTTTGGCCCTGGTAACTGCCTTATAATATTGAACTGCCTTATAATATTGGCGTTGAGGTTGTTTGCTCCATTTCGTACAATTATCTTTTCCTGTATAAAAAGACGAATTGATGCTTTCACAGGACTCTCGATCACTCTAGTCTTCTTTGCGATTCTCGATCACTCAAGTCATTTTGCGGTGCAGAGTTGGCAGATTCATTATTGCTTCCTGTTTCAATCTCTGATGGTGATGGTGATCTGTTCTCATCAGATTCGAAAAATTCGTTTAGAATCGCTTCAAGACGGCGCTGCTGACTTTCGTAAGACATGCTGAAATACGACAATTCTTAAAAAATTTACTTAAACTATGCAGCATGCTGACCTTCACTCGATATGACAAGAAATCGTTTAAATAGTAGTAAATGTAAGATGAAAATTATGCTTAAGTTTTAAAATCGACTGTAAAGCAAACCGCACTATTGACTCACGTAATCGGTGTTCCCGGTCCTCTGCACCCGGTTTGCACATAAACTCTAAAGTGTGCGATGGTGTGGCTACTAGAAGTTTAAATGATGATGCAATACATGAAATGCGGCAGGTAACAGAGATCCCTGTTCAAATCGATCACGACTAACAAAATCATTTGATTTTTTCGCCGAACCCGGTCTCCCAGACATATGCGTCACCTGTGGGACACTTTTCAGCAAAACAAACAAAAGTCATGCAGAAAATGTCGGTGTTCAGTTGATGAGTCATGGGATATTCCAGCACAAGTCGCTTCAAATACACTAGTGTTTCATTGCATTTATTATTCATCAACAATTATTCTGGCGATAGTTAAGTAGTTTCCTGCAGATTTTGTTTTGTGAAAAATTTTATTTAGCTGTGGAAATTAAAAGCAAAGAAATCTATGTGAGTGAAAGAAAAATCATCATAATTTTGTGGGAAGACGGAACCAGCTACAGAGGTCCAACGAAAATAGTGGGAAGACAATATTTGTCAAAAACGACATATAGGGTCACTAGAAAAAAAAATCACAACTAACTGCATTCTAGATAGCAACAAAATTCGAGAAAAATATTTGTCTGAACATTAAAAAAGCCCTTAAAAAGGCTGGATACCACGGTTGCTCGGAAGACACCGTACATTTCAGCAATCAACATACAAAAGCGCATTGCATGTCCCGAGCAGCACATAAATTAGTCAGCAAAGCTTTGGAAGAATGTATGGAAGAGTACTTCCTGGTGAAAGTTTAGAATTTAGAATTTTAGTTTAGAATTTTTCACATAGAAGGACGCAATTTAGTGTGGAGGAAATCTGTAACAGCACTCTAAAATGAACACGTCCTACTCATATTAAAACATGATGGTGGTGGAGAAATTGTTCGGGGTTGTATGACGATTACCGGCATTGGGAAGTTGGAGTATATAAAATCGACGATTGATGGATAAGAACAACCCAGCATTATGAAAAATAATGTGAGATAGATGGCCATTAATTCGGCTTAGGTTCTGATTTTTGTTCCTAATATGACTTGTGATCCGAAGAATATAGCTGAGATTGAGGCTCAGGTTACTCTATCATGCACAAAAGTCGCTACATGCATCTCCACAATAACCAGATCTGAACCCCATCGAACACTTACGGGATTTTCTAACATAATTCGAAAAAAACAAAGGAGGAATTATGAGGGTTGAGTATACGGTATGTCCAAAGTTCCAGGTGTCGCAACCCCACCACAGAATGCAAAGTTAAACTCAAACTTTGACCGCTTTCCTCAATACTGTTTAGGGATGTTATTTTAAAAAGGTTGACGATTTAACAACGTATAGACTTTTTGATATAAAATAACGCTTGTAGAAACACGTAGAATATTCATGGGCCGATTTATTTCAAGTTAAGGTAATGATAACGTGACAGATCACGCTTAGGCCTTTTAACTAAGGGTATATTTGAATTCTTTAGTTTACGCGAATAAGCAATGTGCCATTGGCTAAGATAGACAAAACATAGAATGCACCACTGAAAAGTTATAACGCAATGTGTGTAGTAGAAATTTGGTTATCAAGACTACATTAAGCCCAAGAAATTTGAACATGTTCAAACTACATTACTTTCAGAATTTCATGCCAGCAATGGTTCTTTAAAATTATAATACTTAACATGAATATTACTAATGACTAAAAATTTGATTTTAGGAGGAAAAGA
This sequence comes from Stratiomys singularior, assembly GCA_954870665.1. Taxonomy (NCBI): domain Eukaryota; kingdom Metazoa; phylum Arthropoda; class Insecta; order Diptera; family Stratiomyidae; genus Stratiomys; species Stratiomys singularior. Next base: position 56,546,426 of record OX940877.1, read on the forward strand.
ACTCATATACACGTTAAACAAACAATAAGCCTTTTTACGGAACTCTGACGAACATAACTCTAAAACGAATTCCAAATAAACCATATAGTTGTAGCCATTTCTGTCTTTCCTCATGGAGGACCTTCACAATTCTGCAAAACTCTTATCACCACTCGGTAGAATGTTGGAGAGAAAAAAACTCATCTTCATCGGTAATAGTGAAAATTAGAGGCACTTGCGTGCAAAGATTAACTTTTGAAGTCAGAATTTGTAATTAAGAGGAGATAAGCCATAAGGGCATGAAAGGTAAGATAATCACCTCTCAAACTTAAGTCATATCGAAGCGGGAGTTTAACAGGGATCAGCTTTGTCATCCATACTTGACAAAATTTTCACAACAAATTCGTCGAAGTGCTCCTCAAACGTCAATGTATATAAATATGATAACACACCCCCCATAAGGAATTTGTGTTACACCTGGATATCTGCTAACCTTAGAAACCAAAAGTTAAATGCTATCTATATATGCTATTTATTTATATATTACACGCATATGTATTATGCATATATATGTATATATATATATATATATATATATATATATATATATATATATATATGTATATATATATACATATATATATGTATAAACATAATTTATGTTTCGAAGTGCTTTGTGATGTATGTATGGATCATACAGAATGACGACTGCAAAATTTTAATTTTGCTAATGAACAATGTTATATAGAAATTAATCAACTTCAACGACTTCCGAGAACTTTTATTTGCAAAGAATTTTTTTAATTTTTTTGTATTGTACATAAATAATTTCTTTTCCGTATATAAATCGAGCACATTATACGCATCCTAGAAGAAGAGTGACCATTATCTAACTTGAGCAGATAATCGAGTAGTTACCAGCATACAATTTTAATTTCCATTTATAATCATCCAACTAATTGTCCTAAATGCACCTGTATCTTACATGGCTTGGTTGAAAACCAAACGAGGGTGAGAATCTATAAAGGGTCGCTGCCCTCTCCATCGTTGTCTGCTAATTCAACGCATTTCCGAAGGTAATGTTTCATTCGCATCTTGCCTTTGCGCAAGTGTATCGAATGAACATACACACAACATATCATAGTCCGCCCTATGTGCTGATCAAAAGGAGACAACGTTTGCGAGGTTACCATGCGCGAAGGTTCTCATCCAAAAGCAAAAGGGAAACAATCTTGTCGTGAAAGTTTGTTTCAAAAATACATTCGTCGCTGACTAATATGAACAGGTATAACAACACCAAACTTCGGGCATATGGAAAAATATAGATATACGTATTCACATCATGCCACACCTTGGTATTATTTCAATTCTCCCCCTTTTAAATCCTCCTTCCGTTTCTTCTTCGAATGGTGCATTTTCCTTCGTCATAAAAACGTTACAATGATAAAAAGGACCAGAATAAAAGTTGATATAAACATCTGCTACTATGAAAGTTAATTCTTGTCTCTAAATTATGCTGCTTCTCTTTAATAAAGGTTTCGATACTTTTCGAAACGAAAAAACGTGTTGAAGACTTTAAATGTGGAAAGGTGTGTAAGGTAAACCAGCACGATGTAATGCTTTCAGCGTTGGCGGAGGAAATAGGAAGGAAATGTATTTTTTGCGTCATTGATCCTCAGTCGAAGGGATTCCTCCTGTACAGGTCCACAATGACTGATGTGTGCATGTTGAGTCGGTTTCGATTTCATGAAAATGTTGAACGATTTCTAAGTTTATGTTACGCGCGGTTTTGACTTAAAAGGTCTCGCACTTAAGAGTTTACACTTAGTTTTTGTGCAATGAAAGCCACCCCATATTCTTTATCAAGGGTATTTAATTTTGAGATATAGAAATATGAATTTAAATACAACACTGATAATATAATAATATATTACTATACGTAAATATGGATATTTGAAGCGTAATCTTGTAGATAGGATATGATCGCGCTACTACGAATATTTTGGTGCTTTCATTGTTCATTTCGAAGCAAACTCACGTTTATTGTACACTCCCACATGTTAAATAGTCCAAGCTTATAAGTGTAGACAAGCGGCTTCGTATATTCCCGAAATTGTCCAGAGTTAAATCAAATAAGCGCAGTAGTCTTATTTGCCTGTCACAGGGTCCTTTCTCGACACCAAACGTTTATCAAATGTTTTTTTTTTCAGCAAGTTAAGGGTAATTTTAAATAAGTTTACCATAGGGACGGGATTAGCCCGGGCAGTACTGAAACCGAGCTTTCGTCTAGGATTGCTCAGTGACATATCAGGAAGAGAAAATAAATGTCTATGCTCTTCTATCCAAGTCTAAATGTTGTCGAAGTAACTTCAATAATATGATATAGAATTTCCGCGAGAATAATTAAATATAACAGCGACGACTACCAGTAAAATCAAGAATTTCCTTAGTATTTTCATCTGAAAAGCAGTTGGCGATATGGAATCATAAACTAGCCGTTGGTAGGGTAAACAATTATATAAATAAATTTACGTGATTTTCATTTTGAAAGAGCTGTGCTATTTGTGAAACTGTTATCAAGGAAATAATAAGCTTCATTCGTTTCTTATGTTTTCCATTTCCGTGTTCCAAAATTTGGAGTTATGTGCAGGATTACCGATGCGAAAATTGTTGCCCCATTTTTATAGGGCACTTAGTTTTGTAAGATAATAAAATCAATTGATCATGAATTTGAGGAAAATTAATTTTTAAGAAAGTTAAGCTCGTTTTTAAGGTTTTTGCTAGTTTTAAACTATTTGCAGAAAACATTATTTTCCGCAATTTTATTTCCTGTCATGAAAAAAAAATAGTCAATCATAAACCTTTCAGTATGTCAATTGAATACGCAAAGCTTTATACTACAGTTTATCCACCGTAGGTCTTGATAGCTCATATGTGACTTAAACTGCCATTGCCGTGATGTGTTCAAAAAAGTTCACCATTGAGCCCTTCATAATGGTTTTCGAATTTTGATGGATTTTGCATCGACTGTTAGCTCTTGAATACAAATTGAAATGACTGTTGGGATCCTTTTATTTTTTATGATTGCCACCTAGTTTTTCTTTGCAGCTAGTCTTATCCCACACGGGCCGTCCACCATGTCACTAGATGGGTAAACGTGGTTTGTCATGTTCTCTATAAATTTAACATTTAAATGAAAGAAATATAGAAATAGAAGACTGTTGTTTGTATAGTGCACCTTTGAACGAAATTGAAATGACAGACAAGGTGATCCACTCTCTATTTTGGTCATATATTGAAAATAGGATGAAGGGTTACCAAACGTGAATGTTGCCATGCAAAACACTCCCGAATATTACATAGTTTAATGATCGTCTCGAATAAAACTAATTTGACGTAAGCGTATTTCGAAGAGTTTTAAGAATTAAAATTATTACGTTTAGAATAGCTCGCCCAATTGAGGTGGTGATACTCATGTGCATATGCATGTGCATACCACGTGCATATGAAGTGGAAATGACTGCAAGTTCGAAGCCACTCCATGCAGACTAGCTGTTGTAATTTTTTTTCCACCAAACAACAAACAGTAGCTGAACCGTACCGCAGTTCCTTCAGAATACAGCTGTTAGAAATTTTTTTTTTGAGAAATCAGTGTATTTGAGAGCCCAGAAACTTACATTCACATTTGCAACCCAAATACAAAATTATATTACCTATACGAATGACAATCGCCCGCAGACTGTATTTGAGTGTTCTCAATACCTGCAATGCGAAAACACGGGCGGACGGCCTCTCTTAGAAAGAGATAGAAAAGTTAAGTCCATTTATATTTATATTGCGTTCCTACGCAAAAGCTTTGAGAGTAGTTTTCTTTTTTTAACAAAATGAGGGAAAATTTGAACGCGGCGCAGAACAAGAATCAATCACCCCATTCTAAAAATATTTCAAAACCAACATCTCAAAGCACTAAAAAATTGCCACAAACAACCTCCAACACTCGTTAACCCTGATATGTACCTATTCTTTAGCAGAATGAAATCATTGTCAACTAATGATGTGTAACATGTTCCAAGGAATGTTCCCCGTTCACCCATTGAAACAACGATGCAGCTCTTGAATCACATCTCCATCCTCACGTGGAATGCGAATTCCTCATTCAAAAGATTGGTGAAATTTAGCATGTCTTAACAGAACCAAAATTCCGTATAAAAACTTCCTGATACCTGGAACTCGTCGCCATTACCCCAAATACAATTTGTACAGAAATGATAAATTGACTGACAGAGAAAGCAGAACTACTATTCTCGTAAGACGGAAACTTTACAATTATCTAACCCCAACACCGCACTTGAGCTTGCTGAAGCCACAGCAATCAAAGTTAAGGCCAATTCTCGAGTTTTAAATCACCTCAATTTCCTACCACCCAAGTAACCAACACTTCACGCAAGATCTGAATGCTATTCTCAACATCAAAGGCCCACTTCTGATCTACCATTTGCATTGGGGAAGTTTGAGAAAAATCAAGCCGGGATTATATTAAATAGTTTCATCACACACTGAGATTGAAGCCGGTATATGCCTATTTTACCAACATATTTTGGTCAAGAAACATGAATAAGCAATTTTCTAATTGCCATGTACTTGACCAGAGTGGATTCCTGGACTACAGGAGCGCTCGAGACTTCCACTACAACGTTCGAGTAAGGGTCCACCCCGAGCTCTCTTCCGATGATCACCCGGTCCACTTCTACGTAGAAGATGTCTACGCGAATGAACCACTTAAAACAAAGAATACTACCAACTGGCAAGACTTCCAACAAGCACCTCTATCATAAGTATAGCGAATAAGCTTGGCAGCTTCAGAAAAATAATAACATATAAAATTAAGCAAACAAGAGAAAAATAAAAGCGAAACTCCTGCACGAGAATATATTCACTGCGAACTCCCTCAAGATATTAGAAATTTTATAAGGAAGAGCAACCAAATACGTAGTATACCTGGGAGTACGAGTGATCCCAGACTTAAATCGGAGGCGAACCGGTTGACATACAAAACACGCATTCAAATAGCCAAATTTAGGAGCAACTAATAGGAACTTCCTACAGACCTTAGAGCTAGGTGAAAATAATATTTGGAGTGTATCAAATCACTTTCGCCTGAAAAATAAAAAAAATATACTACGCATACACGGTGCCGATGGAATAAAATTTGGCAACGAGGAACAAACAGTAGCCATTCGGGATACTTTGAAGCAACAAGGAAAATAACTTTCGAAAACAAAATCGACTCTCTTCCAACGAAATGCATGAAACTAGGATATGATCGATGGTATAAACAAACGAAAGTCACCTGCCCCATATTTTAACACAAACACAATAAATGAAACCTGTATATATTACACTTTGTTGCAGCAGAAGCCATTACTTCAAAACTGCAATAGTCTATCGAAACTCTCATGGGATACTTTAGCAGATGGAACATCTAAATCAACACCAATAAAATCCCAGGCAATATTCATTATAAGTTGCAGGGAACAACAGCTCAGCAGATTACCAATGAACTCAGACAACATACAATGGAACAGAACAGCAAGTTACTTGGGAATAATATTAGACAAAACCACATAAAATCACATAAGACGAAAACGACAAGATTGGCTAGGTACGCTGTGTTCTTTACACCCAATTCTAAAATCCAGCCGCCTAAATATCGAAAATAAATGTTTGTTATACAAACTAATCATAAGATTAACACTTCTACATGGCTGTATCTTATTTTTTCAAACGACATAAAAACAAATAAAAGAGCGCTACAAGCCCTCTAATATAAAGCGATACGATGGATCTGGTCAATAACATGGTACGTAAGAAATACATACATCTAAAAAGACCTCAGAATGGAGACGATTGACAAGTTGGTACGTGATGGAGCAGTAAATCTATTCGAAAAAATTACCCAACACCCAAACAATACGCTAAAATTCCTACAAATAACAGAAGAAGGGCAGGACCAAAATGTCCAAGTTTAAGATCAATTGATGACAGAACAGAAACTCGTGCATAAACTCAGCTGAAAACTGAACGTATAAACACTTACAGACCTAAACGGAGCAAAAGTGATAAATCTCACTAGCTCTGACTAACAATAACTCCCAGGTAGAGTTTACGAATGCAAATAAAATTATGAATATAGTTAGATCGGGAGTTATTTTGAAGTTATTTCGAAGTTCGCTTTTGTGCCTACTCTATGGCTGCGGTGTCTCGGCATATAAACTCATGATTAGGGTAAATATTAAACGAATCAAAAGGTTAAGCGTTCAATGCTCACACACTAGCAAGTAATTTGTGATTGTTGTTTTTATGCTTTTCTATTCATATCATAAGAGCATATGATAAATCATGAACAGATATGAACAATCGTATAAATTTCATGTTAACTAGGTGTTCCCTTAAATAACTCGATTATTATGTTTTTCAAAGAAGTACAATTCTATTTTCTTACTTTTCTCTTAGTCCGCGTTTTTCTCTTTTCAATTGCGTATTATCACCATGCGAACATTATATAATAAAATTCTACATTATTCCTAAATGATGTTGGCTAAAACAAAAATACTGTTAAAATGGAAAGTATACTATTGAGAAAAAAAGGATGTATAAATTTACCATCAACATTTTGTCAGTGTTTTGTACTATTTTTTCTGATACTATGATGCATCAATGTCGTATCAACCAATAAATTTTACTTAATTTCTATAAGTTGGTTAAACCCAGCCCAAAAAGAACGCGACTGTGTAACTGGCAAAAAAAGAATGCTTATATAGGCAGGCTAACAATAGAAATTAAAAAGGTGGGTGAAAGTATCTGGAAACTATCTGGAACGCCCTCTCATTCCCATTTCCATGAAAACCTTTTCACAACGTATGCGCTACATACATTTTCTTCGTTAGAAAATCTCCTGTGTATCTGTAGTAGATGGAAGGCTCAACTAAGTAAAAAACAAAATCCATGCGAATTAAGCATACATCTATCTCGTCCTTCTGTGTTGATGTTGGTGTTTAATAAGCGCAGGCTTTTCTTTCATTGCGTATTGGCCAAAAATTCGATGCGTAGTGAAACATACACGGGAACAACAATGAAAAACCCTTGTAGTTGCGTTTGGCTCTGATTGGTTGCCATGCAACCGGGATTTTCACAAGTTCATTGTTATATATTTGGGCTCGAATCAATGAATGGAAGAATATTGTAAACGGTTATGTCAAGGGGACTTCAGGCAAAAGATTTGATGTAATCTCATAACCTCGACATTATTTACTTCTTCATTGCCTTTTACTAATGTACACGATAAAGTTGGAAATAAGCACAAAATCCGTAACATGGCGACACAATGAGGCGCATATACGTCGCTATGTAATGATGATTCAGAGGGAGAAAACGATATACACACGACTGGAGAAGCCTTCATAAAGAATGCTTATAGGACCAGCACAGAAGCAGTAGTTATATATGTTGTTTTCAAACCATACGGACCAAAAGTATAAGTAAATCTGACGATCAATGTGTATGGGGCCTAACGCTGTCGCTGGTGCCTGCTGGTTTACAGATACATAGGTATGTTTGTTGGGGTGCCGTCACCAGATATGAAAGAAATCTATCTTGGAAACTTGGAGCGATTCTTTTCGGGTAAATTGTTTTGCTGATTTTTCTTCGCCTTGTTCTATGCAAGAAGTCGTCTAAATGCAATGACGGCATACCATCGTTGGTACGGCAGAATAGGATAGAGTATTCTAAAGGGTCAGATAGAAACCTTCTGATATGAATTTGAGGAGATATAGGAGGAGGGTAACTTGCAGAAGACGTCTTAGACGCCCTTTTCAAACAGCGTTCACGGAGATCGATATAAAGATGCAAAGGAAGTGGCAAAAAATTATTATTTTGCATTTTATGTTTTCATATGTTGGTTTCAAAATCCGCGTAGAATCGTACCCCAAGGTTAAAAAAATATTCAATTGAAATCAAATTTATGAAAGAATTCGCGATTATGTTTTTATCACAATGTAAGAACGGTTACTGAAAATGGTATGAGTATCTGTATTTATAAATGCATACGATATCCTATCTTTTAATTTAAAGGAAACTTCTTGTATTGCCTTGAATAAAAACTATCATTTATAATAGACGACCGGGTTTATTATGGCCTTCCAAAATATAGTTCGGATATATACTTCAACTGTCATCCATTAAATGTGTTGTAATTTTCAATGAGAATCAAATTTTTGTAATGAATAATCAGGCAACAAGTAATATTGATCAAATGTTCCCTCAAAAGAATTTACTCTTTATTGTCTTCACGGTAGTCCATCTATTTGTCTTCCAGTCAATATGTGCGAATTGCTTATTCCGGACACATTCCACTGCTAATGCATTCGCATTACGAAAAAGTTGAATACATGTCGCGATATCTTAATTCTTGATCATTGAACTTTTCTTAGCAGTGGTTGCCTAAATGGCCGACATCCTTTCTTGTACCAAGTCCGGGTGGAAACGTTCTTCACGCCAAAGTATAAAGCATTTTTCGGATGCCATTTTAAGACTAATGAGAATGATATGTTCGCAGACATAATTTCCCAAGTTCGAAGTAGACACATAAATAAATTCTATTGATACTGATTAAATTATGAATATTTAAGTGAATATAAAAATATAAGGAAGTGCTCATCACTGTTAAATATTTGCGTTTATTATATTTATAGAAATAGTCGTATTTGTGATTTTTCTTTATGAAGTGCGTCGGGTATGCCAATATAAGGAAAAAGAACAGTCTGTAGTCTGCACGTCATATGAATTAATCCTTAATTTTATGACGTGATAAAAATATTTTTTCCTTTTCCTATCTTTTCCATTATTTATAAAATTTCAATTACAATTGTACTTTTGTTAATGTACTTAAAACTTAAGAGTTGACAGAAATAAATAAAATGTTCAGAAAGTAGAATAAATAACAGAATATGAAACAATAGCGTACAATGGGAAAGATTAACTTTCGAACTACCATCACGCTGCTTCCAAAATAAATCTCTTCATAAATCAATTTTTTATTTATATTTTATTATTATTAATTTTTCTAATTGATTGATTAAATATTCTAACAAAGACCTTTCCCTTTATTTTGGGGAGATTACAGTGGTCCAGTTTGAATTAATTTCTTTTCTGTTTGTTTTTTATCGCTACTTGGATTTCAAGCAATGCAACAATATCCGTTGTTGTGCCCATTATTACATTACATACACATTACATTAATATTTATTTTATATAAAAAATTTTTTAAAAGCAACTACGAACAACGGAAATATTCAACATAAGATATTAATATTTATATTTATACATTTCAATAGGGATTTCAACAAAATTTCCTCGTACGGCTCCATAAAAAGCCAAAAATTCTGCTTCTGTTGCAGAAACTGCAACACAGTCCTCTTTCCTTGTGCACCAACTGATGGTGCAGGTTTCAAATTAATTTAATTTATAGCCTGTTGTACCTTCCCTGTCTCTTTGATCTGCACACCAATCAGAATCTACATAGCAAACGAAACTTCTAAAGAATCACTTTTGAAATGAATTTATTTCATCTTAGACTGCCTGTTTCTATAGGTTCCTATCCTCCGCACTTCTTCTTCACGTCTTCACATGATTATGCTATCTTACATATCAATGGTTGAGCACACTTCATATAATCGTGTATACTGATTTTCATTAAGATAGTTTCAGTTTCATGAAATAGGCGATTTCTTTTTAATCTTATCACTCCTTCTAGGCGAAACTCACATTTGTTCCGTTGCATTATCATTTTTTGTTTTCTTCCTCTATTTGTAATCTAATTCTTTTAATTGTTACTTCATTTCAATCTGAGTTTTTTTTTTCTTTCAAGATTTTCGAATTTATCTAATACTATTATAGATTTTAAGTTATTATTTCCCAACTTATTTTTCTTTCTTTGTTTGAAAATTTCTAGGACGCTTAGATACAAATTTTGACTTTGGTTTCATTTTTTAAGAAATTGATTTAATCGAAATTGACATCTCTAACTTTAATAATGTTTCCATCAAACTTTAATAATGCTTTTCTTCACATTTCATGTCATATATCTGTTTGGTTCATATTCCCCAAGTATTTCATGCCAAGGTTTATCATCAAACTCGATTTTACTGGTTTTAATATGTCCATATACGCTAGCACTAAATACTTTAAAATATTTTATTTGTGGCTTTTTACTACGCCATAACTCATACGATTTTTAATTTCTTTCGAGGCTTAACTAGGTGTTATATTTATTGAATAATATTACATATAATATAATAAAAATACAATTATCAAATCCAACAATTTTGTCTAACGTAGCGCCAGGTCTCATCGCTCGAGCTTTTTATCTATCTATCTCGCAATAGTCTATCATTTCGTTCAATAAATATTCTTTTCCGTTATCAACACATAAATTTACCAATTGTAAATAAAAATGAGCCTCACTTTTAGCTACATATTCTTTGAAGATTCAAGACACATCGATTTGTGTTCAGTTAAATAAGTTAGACAACAATGCGTTTAGGCACCAACAGAAATAAAATAATTTTTATCATCCACTGTAGAAGAAGCGATGGTCGCCTGATGCGATAGTTATTATTTTGTTTATTGAAAGGTAATTAAACATGACATATTCATCCTGCATCAAATACGCTTCAATTCTTGAAATTTATTATTTCCGATATGAACATATCTTCGATGCCAAATTTCGTAAATAATGGATGTATTAGCTTCATTAATTGAACACGGGTTGATTGCAAATCTAGTGTTATCAAATTTTTGAAAGGGTCACCTCTCATTACAGCTTTACCTTTTATGCTGACTGCTACACTTTTGTTATCAAATGTGACCGTACTCTTTAAATACCGAAAGTGCTGATGAACCTTAGTGATCTATTGTGATTGCGTTAATACAGGTTCTGTTTTTCGCAAGGTTGAATATGTGATGCAGTCCAAAATAAATCTAAATTTATTTTCAACACTAATTTTTTATATATTATTTGACTGATCATGCGAATTATTGATTTGAAAAGTTTGAACACTTCACATGTTTTCCTTATTCTAATTTTGCTTGTATGGTTGTGTTTTGAATTTATGATCGTAAAGTGGAGGGCTCAAGATATGCTGTCAACCGAGAAGAGAGGCAGCGCACAATACTCGAGTGGCAACAGTCATGGGAAGGCGACTCCAATGGCCGCTGGACTGCCCGTCTTATAGGGGACGTGGGATCGTGGCTAAATCGAAGGCACAGTGAGACTGATTATTACCTTATCCAGCTTCTTAGCGGGCATGGTCATTTTCAGTCTTACTTGCACAAGATTGGTAAATCACGGTCCCTAGACTGCATTTTCTGCCCAGGGGAAAGGGATGACGCATGTCACACCTTCTTCAACTGTAGAAGGTGGAACAGGATGCGGCAGGACTTGTGGGAGGTGATGGGAGAGCTTTCTCCAGACAATCTGGTCGGAGAAATGCTGAAAAGTTTTGACAAATGGACCTGCGTGGCACATTACTCTCGGGCAATACTTATTGCCAAAAAATATACGATAGATAACCTTGGGCGCGGGGTCTAGGGAGGTCTCCTTTCCAGCAGTCCTCCTCCATCCTGCCCCCTCCCGCTGGAGGGAGATTTCTCTAGACTGACGGCGCCCTAGCGCGAAGTAAAAAAGAGGCCTAGCCCGAAGTAATGTGTCAAACGGTTCCAGGCTAGGATCTCTTGACAGGGGGGGTGTTTAGTGGGTAGTCTGGTAGCATGCGCTGCTAGGAGTCCCACACTCCGGGACTAATAACATTCATTTTATAGTGCTCTTTCCCCGGCAATAATTATGGTATAATTTTTGGTTTATTGAATTTATCAATTTCCTTTTTAGGAATTTTTTTTCGTATATGATTACTTAAATTCAATTTTAACCCACTCTCTTCAGATGATTCAGCATGAAGAACCTTAGCACTTTCATTTGATAATTTCACTTTGTGATCGAAAAACCTTGTCTTCACTCAAACTAAAGTTAAATTGTCTTATACCTAAAGTCCCTATAGCTGTAATCAAACTAATATAGAACGCAGGGAATCTAAGTAACAAATTAGCTACTTTATTTCCTTCATGAAATATTGCTAGTATTATTGCAGCAGTTGGTTTAGAGATGATGATGTATCAAATATATTAAAATGTTTTATTAGTGGTGTTTTACCCACCAGTTTGAAGCATAATAGTTTCTTCTTCAGGCTCAATAACTAGCAACACGGTCTTTGTCATAAATTTAACATTTAACATTGCCCCTGTGGATGTGGGAGGCTAGAATACATCCACAGTAACCCAACTTGTCGCAAGAGGCGACTAATGGGAACACAGCACCGAACCCGGACTATGATTTGACTCTTGACTTTATTTGACGCATGTGGGCTGGCGGCCATGATATTCTGGACCTAGTCGCTTTCTGCGCGATACCGCCGGGGTGAAACCCGTGCGCGAACGGCTCCAGGCTAATATCACGCCGTCCCCGTCCCGATAAAACCTTGGCAGGCCTCAGAGTACGTTCAAAGCTCGCACCATTGAGTTGGTGGTGTAGGTTCGGTTGAGTCGTACTCCCGATTAGTGCTGATGTGGCTCTGAGCACCTGACTCCATAAGGGCTGGTGCCAACCCTCGCATGGCCTCCCTGCTTGCATAGATAACCATGGGATCATTAAGGCGACTACACATTCGAGCGAAGATAGCGGCTCTGAAGGGGGACCCTTAAGAACAAAATGAAGAAAAACAACAACAACAACAAACAGAATAATGCAGAGGAGACGAACAAACGAGCCGATGAACATAATTCTGACAACCATAACGATTATCTTGGTGTGTTTTCCCATAGTGGAAAAACCTTACGTTCACCACCACGGTCTCATTCAGCCCCAAGCGGAAAGAGCAGTGATGGGCCGGTAGTAAATGCGGCTCCGGGGGTGTACGACCACCTGACTCCTAAGGTTGCTACTGCTGAATCGACCTCAGTAGGAGGAACGCACAACATAGAACGTAAGCTCCCGGAGGAGAAAGTCGGCGAAAAAGACCTGATTGTTAAGGAGGTTATCGCGGAGAACCGTTCCGAGGAAGAACGGTTGACTAAAAAATGTTATGCGATCCTCAAACGTATGCAAGGAGCATGCATAAGCCAAAAAACAATCAGTAAAGATGTAAAAAAAGGAGTTTTTGAGCTCGAAGACCTCTTGGATCGAGTTTGCCACTACAGGAGACTCTGGAAAAAGCTGGAAGAAGAACATCCAGATCAAACGGTGCACGTTAAAGTCACCCAACCTTTCCTTCCCAGTATCAAGAGGACTGCTGCTAGCCCTCTTGAGAGCGAACAGGAGAAAAGGCGTAAGGAGAACGTTCAGCCAGAAAAAGAAACGCCACAAAGAAAAGACGCCTTCCAACTCGTGATATCTAAGGCGGCAAAAAAGGTGCAAAACGTGAACATAGGCTTAGCCAAAAAACAGTGCCTATTCAAACAACGACAAATACCGTGGACAAACCAGCAAGAAAAAAGCGAAGAGTCCTTGGAGACGCCATTCTTGTGAAGCCCACTGACGGAAGGAGCTACTCAGACGTTCTACGCGATATCCGCAAGAATGTCAAGCCGGAGGAAACAGGGACGATTATTAAAACTCTACGATCGACGAGGTCCGGAGGGCTACTCGTCGAGTTTGGAGCGGACTCCTCCGATAAATCGATATTCCGCGACAAAATAAAGGACGTCCTTGGGGCAAAAGCCACCGTCTCTACCATGGAGCCAAGAGCTTCATTGGAAGTAAGGAACCTGGATTGCATCGCCGATCCGGCTGAGGTCAAAGAAGCCATTCTAAAAGAGTTCCCTGGAATAACTCTAGAAAAAGTGAAGCTTTCTCCAGAGAATCGCCGAGGGCAAAGGCTGGCCATACTCGACGTAACGGAGAAAGATGCTACACAACTCCTGGGTAAAGGAAAAATAAAAATCGGCTGGGTGGTGTGCAGAATTCGCCGCCGAGCCATCCCAGTACGATGCTACAGGTGCCTTGGATACGGGCACACCACTTCGAACTGCAAAGGCCCTGACCGTAGTATGCTTTGCTTTAAGTGTGGAGCGTCTGGGCATAAGAAAAAAGGCTGCGTTGAGACTCCGCGCTGTTTGTTATGTAATCATCTTAACTCTCAACCGACAGAGCACCTTCACGTTCCAGGAACAGGCGCATGCCCAATCTTTAGAGAGGCACTAGCAAAAGCAAAAGCAGCTCTGAGGTGATGATCAGGGCCCTTCAAATTAACTTGCACCGTAGCATCAATGCACAAGATTTGTTAGGGCAGTTCACAAGAGAAAAGAGAGCTGATCTTCTGCTGCTGAGCGAACAACATCGAAATAAGACCTCACCAGCCTGGTTCCCCGATGACTTCCATACTGCTGCCGTTTGGGTTCGTGGCAGCATGCGACTCCAGATTCAAGATCACGGCCGAGGAGACGGTTTCGTGTGGATTCGGTGCCCGGGTATAACGTTTTTCAGCGTATACCTGGCGCCGAATGAGTCAATGCCATCTTTTCAAAATAGACTGGACGCGCTAGAAGATGCTGTTCTGAACACAGATGGCAAAGTACTCGTAGCAGGAGACTTCAACGCCAGAGCCGTTGAGTGGGGCATGTCTCAAACCGATTCCAGAGGGCAACGCATACTGGACATGTCGGTGAGGACCGGGTTGGTGGTTTTAAATACCAGCAATGTACCTACCTTCCGGCGCTGGGGCTGCGAAGGAACAATCCTAGATGTGACATTCGCCTCGGAGTCCCTCGCTCCGACGACGCTGAACTGGAGAGTACTCGAGGATTATTCAGCGAGTGATCACCAATACATCGCGTTTGAGATTGGCAATACCAATCCTCGCTCGTCTCAACGATCTTTCACTCCCGGGTGGAATATCGGAAAAATGGACGTGGAGACTTTCGCCAATGTGATTCTAAAAGGCGGAACGACATCGGGATGCCCTTCGGGGAACGGAAGGGCTGGAGTCGAGGGAATGGTGGAGTCAAAGATGAACCTTATCACTTCTGCCTGTAGCTCATCTATGCCTCGATGGAGGCCTCCACACGACAGGCCTGCTGTACATTGGTGGTCAAAAGATATCGCAGACAAACGAGGCGAGTGTCACAGACTTCGACGTGCAGCTCAGCGCTCGAGAAACGTAGAGGAAGCATCCAATAGGACAGCAGCATACAGATCAGCGAGAAAAGAACTCCGAAGACTCACCAATGATATTAAGGCACGCTGCTGGCGAGAAATTGTGGACGATGTGAACAGGTATCCATGGGGGCTCGGCTACAAGGTAGTGTGGCGCAAGCTCAGCTCCTCACGGAAGCGGTGTTTACTTCAAACAGACAAGATGGACGGCATAGTGCAGGCGTTTTTTCCAACTCATCCTGTCCGTGTTGATGCTGCCCCCGAGGTCGACTCAGGCGAATGTCAATTGTTCACTAAAAATAAGCCGGGGGATGCGGTGCTTTCTATGAAAGCTCGAAAGGCACCAGGACCAGACGGCATTCCAACCGAGGTGCTACAAATGGTTTTCCACGTTTGCCTTGATTTGCTACTCAATGTGTTTAATGCTTGCCTTAGAGAAGGTGTATTCCCATCTCGCTGGAAGGTGGCGAGGCTCGCATTGATCAGCAAGGGAAAAGGGGACCCCGGGCTGCCATCTACATACCGCCCGCTTTGTATGCTGGACACAGCCGGGAAAGTGTTCGAAAAACTCATCAAGAGAAGACTCACTGACACAATTCGTGCTGCAGGGGACCTATCTCCTCGGCAGTATGGCTTTAGAGCAGGGCGATCCACTTCCGATGCCATCATGGAAGTAGTGAATGCAGTCCGTCGAGCCGAAGCGCACAAAACTGAAAAACGAGTTGTCTTGCTAGTGACGCTTGACGTCAGAAATGCCTTCAACTCCGCCAGATGGTCGGATATTCTTGGCACATTGGAAAATTTTTTCCGATTGCCAAGGTATCTGATGCGGATTTTGAGAGATTACTTAAAGGACCGCAGTCTGCTCTACGACACAAAAGATGGGCGACGCAGTATGGAGATAACGTCTGGTGTAGCGCAAGGCTCCATACTGGGACCAGACTTGTGGAACGCCTCATACGACGGACTATTGAGACTTGAGCTGCCAGATGAGTCGCGCTTAGTCGGCTATGCAGATGATATAGCAGCACTGGTCGCCGGACGCACAGTCGAACATGCGCAGCGCAGACTGGGAATGCTAATGCGTCAAGTGAGGGAATGGATGACCACCCGCGGGTTCAGTTTGGCACTAGAGAAAAAAACCGAGCTGGTCATTCTCACGAAGAAAAGAATTCCCACGGTAATTCCTTTGCAGATCGGAGATGCGACTGTTGAGTCTAAACTTGCAATAAAATATTTGGGACTATTGATCGATTCCAAAATGAGCTTTTCGGAACAGATCAGGGCAACGGCGAAAAAGGCCGCGATAAGCGTCTCAGCTCTAAGTTGGCTAATGTGCAACATTAGCCACACCGAGCAAACGCCGACTTCTCATGAGTGCTGTACAGTCAGTGCTACTGTACGGCTCTGAGGTTTGGGCCGGAGCTCTCAGTAAGGAACTGTACCGAAAGCGCTGGGCCCAGGTACAGAGACGAGGAGCTTTGCGAGTTGCGTCTGCATACCGCACTGTCTCTGAGTCGGCGGTGCTGGTGATCGCAGGAGTGATACCCATCGCCCTCCTTGCTAGAGAGGGACGGAGAATTTATGACCGAAAAGTGGAGGTTTCAAGATATGCTGTCAACCGAGAGGAGAGGCAGCGCACAATACTCGAGTGGCAACAGTCATGGGAAGGCGACTCCAATGGCCGCTGGACTGCCCGTCTTACAGGGGACGTGGGATCGTGGCTAAATCGAAGGCACGGTGAGACTGATTATTACCTTATCCAGCTTCTTAGCGGGCATGGTCATTTTCAGTCTTATCTGCACAAGATTGGTAAATCACGGTCCCCAGACTGCATTTTCTGCCCAGGGGAGAAGGACGACGCATGTCACACCTTCTTCAACTGTAGAAGGTGGAACAGGATGCGGCAGGACTTGTGGGAGGTAATGGCAGAGCTTTCTCCAGACAATCTAGTCGGAGAAATGCTGAAAACTTTCGTGAAATGGACCTGTGTGGCACATTACTCTCGGGCAATACTTATTGCCAAAAAATGTACAATGGATAACCTTGGGCGCGGGGTCTCCTTTCCAGTAGTCCTCCTTCATCCTGCCTCCTCCCGCTGGAGGGAGATTTCTGTACGCTGACGGCGCCCTAGGGCGAAGTAAACAAGAGGCCTAGCCTAGAGTCTCTTGACAGGGGGGGTGTTTAGTGTAGTCTGGTAGCATGCGCTGCTAGGAGTCCCACACTCCGGGCGTAAATTGCCTTCACCCCCCAACCCAAAAAAAAACATTTAATTAAAATTTTATAAAATTCAAAATTAATCAACTCAGTTTTCTGTCTTTATGCTCTTTAGTGCTAAATGTGACTTTTTTCAATCATCAGAAATAGCTCCATATACGACCTAGTTTTGTACTTGACCTAAGAACGTACTTATTCTAAATTTCCAAAAATCATATCTCGCCATCAAAGGCCTTAATAATGTTTCTCTCTATATTTTACTTTCTCTAATTTACCATTTGACCACTGACAGTCACATCAACAAAGTCACAAGTCACTAACACTGATAATTATCTTAAAATAAAATTTTTCATCAACGAGTTTCAATTTTCCACAGCAAAATTAGAGCTGAATAAAAACCCGATTTCAATCAATCAAGCCGAGGATCCTGGGCCAATAAGCTACTTGAAATGTGAATAGGTACTGTCACAAATGACAAAATAAGAATTTGTAATAATTGAGTGGATTTTATAAACCATACGCAAAAAATATCTTTATATATATATATATATATACTTTACTTTACTTTACTTTATATATATAAATATATATATATATATATATATATATATATATATATATATATAAAAATATATTACAAGTAGTCGAAGGGCTAACTTAACCATATTAACCTAGCAAATGAATAAAACAACAACCTAAACTAGCAATGTAGATTTTTGTATGCATATTTTTATGTATATGCACATGGTTCATTTCTATGTATATATATATAATGTATATATGTATTTTTATATGTATATTACAATGTGTAAATGGCTAGTTACACAGCACATACTTTGTGAACCTTCCTTTCGTGGGTTTTATTAAATTATGTACCGTAAGCTTATCCATTCTCTTGAAGTTCTCAAATGTATTATATGCTATAGTTTCATTTATTGTGTTATTTGTATGATTACTTGCATTGAGTTTCCTAAAGGCTTCTTCTATCGCTAATAATTTATATAATAAATAAATGTTTTCTTATGAGTTTCGAAATTGGATTGGTGAAATATTACACCATACTTAAAATACTAATATTAATATTAGTCTGGTAATTTGTGTATATATATCTTATTTCAATCATTATTGGTGATATGATATTTCAGTATTAATTGAAAATGTATACCAGCTTTATCAAAATAAGCTAGGTATTTACAAAGAAAGGTGGAAATAGCTCAATCTGGTTTCGTACACGCGTCCCTGCCGCTTCTCATCAGGTGCCAACTCACAGGCTGGGACGCATCGATTGACACTACCAGCTAGGTGGATGTCGTCTGGCTATTTTTACAAATAGGACAAGTTCGAGCTGAGAGCAACAATCATAACACGTAAAATACTGTATACAACCGAAACGCGTCCTCGAAACCAACAAAGCAAGGCCCGGCGGACCCAAACAACACAGTATTAATTTTGGCCTGCGGCAACAACCAAACTAACTTAAATATATTTGTGTTTATTTATTCGGAAATTCGTCAGTGGATGAATTGTTGATAATCTTTTAGCAAAATTATATCGAAACCAAATTTTAGTATGACATTTGTTGATAAATTTTCAACAAAACCTTATTCAAACCTAATTTTAGTGTGAATATACTTATATCGTCAATCAAACAAGTAGTTTCCGTTGGAAATTCCGATATTTGTCCGTAAATGTGGTGCCATAAAGTCCTCGTCAAAGCCACCAAAAAAGCGTCCAGAAGGCTCCTCCTCGAAAAAGTCAGCAATGATAAGCTCCTTCTTGGAGACAAAGGAAAAGATACCCCAAACAAGAAACAAGAACCACGAAGCAAGCCACGCCGCAAAACCCGAAGGAATGCTCTGCTGATCAAACCGACGGATGGGAGAACTTACGCAGACGTTTTGCGGGAAATCAAGGGAGCTGTAAGACCCGATGTCACTCAAACTGCCATCAGAACCGTCCGACCAACCAAATCTGGTGGCCTCCTTGTAGAATTTGGACCTGAGACAACAAATAACGACTCATTCCAGGATGCAGTCAAAAAGGCTCTAGGGGAAAAGGCAACAGTAGCTTCACTTGAACCAATGGCCACCCTCGAAATCAGGGACATTGACTGCGTTACGGACAAGACGGAGGTGGAAGAGTGCCTCAAAAGGGTTTCACCCGAATTAACTGGGATCAAAGTACGACTTACTCCCGAAAATAATAGAGGGCAGCGCATGGTCATAGCCGACTTAACCGAGAAACATGCCGAAAAACTCCTCTGCATGGGCAAAATAAAAATAGGTTGGATGGTCTGCAGAATACGGCGAAGAGCAGTTCCTCTCCGCTGTTTCGAATGCCTAAGCTACGGTCATATAGCACAAGGCTGCAAAGGGCCTGATAGGAGCTCCTTGTGCTATAAATGCGGCAACACAGGGTATAAAAGAACAGAATGCACGGGATAGGCGCACTGTATCGTCTGCGAGAACGCTGATCCCAGATCTGATGACCTGAGACATATTCCAGGGACAGGGAAGTGCCGGGTATTCAAAGAACCCCTAACCAAAGCCAAAGCAGCTCTGCAATGACCCGTGTCCTGCAGATAAACTTACATCGGAGCTCAAACGCCCAAGACCTGCTTGACCAATTCGCGAGAGACATGAAAGCCAACCTTTTGCTGCTTAGCGAACAACACCGAGATAGAAATTCATCAGCATGGTACCCTGATGAATCTGGTACTTGTGCCATATGGGTACGAAACAGCACCCAACTGCGAGTTCGGGGCCATTTCGTGCGGGTCCGTTGCCCAGGAATAACATTCTTTAGTGTGTACTTGGCACCGAATGAACCAATAACATCTTTCCAGGCGAAGCTCAACACTTTGGAGGACACCGTCTTGAGCACAGAGGGTCATGTTCTTATTGGGGGAGACTTTAACGCCAAGGCTATTGAATGGGGCATGCCTAAGTCAGATTCCAGGGGAAATCAGGTGTCTGAAGTTTGCATCGTTGCAAACGCAACGGTCTCCAATTTTTTCAGTTTTTGAATGTTTTTTGGATAAATTAACTTAAAATTCTAGAAAGTTTCATTTGCCCTTGTTACTTATTTGCATTCTAATAGGTTTTTATCACCGTTCGGTCATCTATCAACAACAAAGTTTTGACAGCGTTGCGTTTCCAACGATGCAAACTTCAGACACCTGGGGGAATCGAATCCTGGAGATGGCAGCCAGAGTAGGACTTGCCGTGGTGAACACTGGTAACACTCCCACTTTCCGCCGCTTGGGCTGCGTGAGTACCATTCCGGACGTGACATTCGCCTCGGAGTCCCTCTCCTCTATGACACACAATTGGAGAGTTCTAGAGGACTATTCGGCCAGTGATCATCAGTACATAGCATTCGAGCGCTCCACCTTCATGTGGAATACTGAGATGATGGACGTAGAGAAGTTTGTCGACACGCTCATGACAGAGGACCAGAGGACTGATTGGTGAAGACATGGTGAACTCCACAACTAGTACAATCATCTCTGCTTGTAATTTTATCGATGCCCCGCCGGAGACCAAGCCATAGAAAGCCTCCAGTGTACTGGTGGTCCACTGAAATAGCTAAACAACGAAGGGAGTGTCACAAACTCCGGCGAGAAGCTCAACGAGCGCGAAGCCAGGACGAGGCATGCACCAGAATGACAGTATATCGGTCGGCCAGAAAATGCCTTCACGAACTGATCAACAGGAGCAAGGCCCGTTGCTGTCAGAACCTTGTTGAAGACGTGAACAGGGACCCGTGGGGCCTGGGCTGTAAACTAGTTATGCGGAAGGTCGGAGCTCCACGGGCCCCCTGCGTACTTGAAGCTCACATGATGGACGAGATAGTATGGGCACTTTTTCCCCAACATCCCGTCCGCGTTGATGCCGCCAACAGGGAAACAACATCAGACTGTCCACTCTTCACGAGAAACGAACTGGAACTAGCAGTTCTCTCCATGAAGGCGAAGCAGGCTCCGAGCCCAGACGGTATTCCAACAGAGGTACTGCAACTGGCCTATCACTCTTGTCCTGACTTGCTGCTCAGTACGTTTAATGCCTGCTTGCGGGAAGGCGTTTTCCCTGAGCGTTGGAAGACGGCAAGGCTCGTGCTGATCAGCAAGGGGAAGGGAAATCCCGAGTCGCCGTCAGCATACCGACCGTTATGCATGCTAGACACGGCCGGGAAACTGCTCGAGAAACTGATAAGGAGAAGACTCGCTAACGTTATCCACGCCACTGGGGATCTTTCTCCAAGGCAGAATGGTTTCAGTCGCGGAAGTGGAAAGTGCGGTCCAACAGGCGGAGGCACGCAGTCGATCCAACCGTCGGGTAGTCCTTCTAGTGACGCTGGACATAAGGAATGCTTTCAACTCCGCTAGATGGACGGATATTCTGGAAGCTCTGGAAAACTCTTTCCAAGTACCAGAATATCTGATGCGGATAGTCCGAAACTACCTGAAGGATCGCAGCCTGATCTACAACACGGTACAAGGTTGTCGGAGTATGTTAGTCACATCAGGTGTGGCTCAATGCTCCATCCTCGGCCCGGACTTGTGGAACGTCTCCTACGACGGACTGCTCAGACTTGAACTGCCGGAAGAGTCACGACTGATCGGCTATGCAGATGACGTAGCAGCACTAGTGGCTGGTCACGGTCGATCAAGCGCAATTAAGGCTGAATGTACTAATGCGCCGGGTGGGGAGCTGGGTGACCACTCACGGGTTTAACCTAGCGTTAGAGAAAACCGAAGTGGTCATCCTGACCAAGAAGAGGATCCCCAGTGTAAGAATGGTCCGAGTCGGGGACGCATTAGTAACTATTAGTCGAAACTATCAGTCAAGTATCTGGGCTTGCTGATAGACTCTAAACTGAGTTTTTCGGAGGAAATTAAGGCAACGACAAACAAGGCCGCAGCAGGGGTCTCGGCAATTAGTCGACTAATGGCCAATCATGGGGGACCAAGTCCAATAAAAAGGCGTCTGCTAATGAATGCAGTGCAATCTACGCTTCTTTATGGAGCAGAGATATGGAGTGGAGCTCTCAACAAGGAACTGCATCGAAAACGGCTGGCACAGGTGCAGAGACAAGGAGCACTGTGGATTGCATCAGCATACCGTGCAGTCTCTGAGCCAGCGGTTTTGGTAATTGCGGGGGTGATACCAATCGCTCTCCTTGCTAGAGAGCGCAATAGAGTCTACCTCCAAAGGCACGAGGGTAATAAAGAAAAAGTTGCTCGTGATGAAAGACGATGGACTCTCGACGAATGGCAACAATCATGGGAACGTGAGCTAAAAGGAAGATGGACCGCTCGGCTCATCAAAGACTTGAGATCGTGGCTCAGTCGAACGCATGGTGAGACTGATTTCTACCTGACCCAGCTACTGAGTGGACACGGTTGTTTTCAGTCTTACCTGCGCAAGATAGGTAAGTCACGGTCTCCAAATTGCATATTCTGCATTGATGTGAAGGATGACGCCTGTCATACATTCTTTACATGCAGAAGATGGGACAAAGAGCGCGGTGATGTTGCCGAAAAAGTGGGAGAGCTCCATCCAGATAGCCTAGTCGCAGAGATGCTGAAATCATTTGACAAATGGAATCACGTGGCACATTACGCTCGGATAATCTTAATAACGAAAAAAGGCATACTTCATCGGCTGGAGGCGTCGAGGGTGGAGGGTTTCCTTCTCTAGCAATCCTCCTCCTCTTTTCCATCCAACTGGAGAAGGAATCCCTGTAACCAGAAGGGGCCAAAAGGCGTAAAATTGGGAGGCCTAGCCCGAAGTAATGTGTCAAACGGTTCCAGGCTAGGCGCTCCGGTTGACAGGGGAGGTGTTTAGTCGGTAGTCCTGTAGGTCCACTGTGAGTTCGACACTCATGGCGTAAATAGCCTTCACCTCCCTGCCCCAAAAAAAGTCCTCTTGAGACTATAAATATTTTGTTTGTACGCAATGGTGTATTGTTAGATATTTTGACCATGCATACACCAACACACGCTTTGTTACCATTAGAAAAGCATTTCGATTGAATTCCTTTAAATCAGTGAATCCTTGATTTGATTTCAAATGAGATTTGATAACGCAATGAAATTAAATGAATGAAATGAATGAAAATAGGGAAAAGAAAAAAATTTCCGGTGTGCATATATCTTACGCAGTTGAATTTTAAATGGCAAACATAAAGCATGAACGATTTGAAATGATATGTGTAATTTAATGCGAAATGTGCATCTAAATTCAAAACAATAAATTCAATTCCATAACGTAAATTTTATTGGCAAAAATTTCGAATACATTGTACGCGTAAAACTCGAGTACACAGAAGTATGTTGGCAGCGTCACCTGTAATCATATTATGAAGTTCGTGATCATCAAAGTGTTATCTATATTAGAGTTGAAACTTTGCTAAATTTGGTTGGAGTCATTCGTTCATTTTCCGTTACAAGGGTGTATTGCTTTGCGTTAATATTATCAGCATTCTTGTAATGTCAGCGGCAGCTAGCATGGCGTGTCCACGTTTGATTGGTGCTACAATACGTGAAAAAGATTCTTGATCCCATTTTCAGTTATAAGCTTAATCATTTTTAGTTATAAACGAATATACGCGCCTTTATTTTTCGACACAAAAGTGGTTAATTACGTATTGGATTGATACACCCTACGTATCAATTCAGGCATACAAATGAATTCTTAGAATTTCATTCCGAGTTATCTGCTAACAAGAGCTGTACGTTAGTTGAGGTATTCGATGATACCGATAAATACCCGAATATTTGAGAGCTAAGTTCTTATGTTTACTCACCCACAAATACATATTTCCTGTATCCATGTATATTTGTTAGATTCAATACTGGTTCTTATCAACTGTGTTATGATCAATATCGAATCTAGAAAGCAAATATGATGTTTCAAAGTTTGCAGTCGAGGGAATAGAAACAACATAATCGATGTCTTATCTTCTGGAAGATCTTTCACGTTCCCACTCAATACTCTTTTTTTTTAAACTAAATATCGCAAGCGGGTTCTACAACTCGCACAGGATTTATGAATGTGAAATGAATACACTTCCATTCGCTTTGGTGTATTTACGGGACTGCAATCTACTATAAGTCTTTATCTCGTATGAGACATTCATTAAATTAAAGGTGCGGTCATGTGTTTACTTTAAATCTAATGGAAAATTTATTACGTACAACATTTGAGTCAGTTACATTTTCTAAACCTCATTTGGCTACTTTTCTCATTAGATGATAATTTGGTCCAATTCCAAACAAAACGTTTTTGTGAGGGTTTTGTGAAAAAGAGGTTTCTTTTTATATCATAAAAGGCGGTATTCTTTCAATAAAATTATTGCACTTTACTCAATCAATATTTTCTCTACTTAAATAAGCTTAACTCTCATTATTTTCTCAACTTAACTTTCACTTTATTATAATTAAAATATGAAACACGTTTCAAAAAGATGCTGGTAACAAAGTAATTAATTTTTTCCAAAAGGCCGAATGAAACAAAAACACGTTAACATTAAGGTAAGAACATGACAGAAGATCATATTTTGTAATCTCTTTTGCGACGATCACAATCAGCGTTTTCATACGGTACAAAGCATCTACATCTATTTATTTCAAAAATAGTTTCTCTGGTAATTTAAAATGTAAAACACAAAAACTGACAAAATTTAGAATATTGTGAATCGCAACTACTGTTAGTTAGAAGCGAGTTAGAAGTTGGCAGAATTTATAATAAGATGTTCTACGTAGATGGTTTTTATAACAAGTTGCCATGTGCCAGCAAAGATAGTAGTCATTAACCCGATGTTCATGTAATTTATATATAACTCAATATATTTTTGTAGATATTAAAATGATAAGAACGTATATATTAATATATGCATATATCACATACAATAAGTCTAACAACAAAATTGAACTTCTTCTATGTGAATAGACAAACTTTGTTGTATCTTTGGCATCCCTAATTAAGTATTTCGCGTCGGCTGAGAACTATCATACTTTCGAATTTTCTCAGAAAAAGATCACTTGAAGTTTCTCATGGAAAAGAATTTCCACTGGTAGACATGCGTGATTAAGAAGGTTTTCTGTGTAATTGAATCCTGTAATTGTAATTGAATTATAGTTGTATAATGATGACGCCAAGATAATGACTTTTCGCAAAGGAAAGACCCAGGAACAATTCAGTATATTGTCTTGCAAATACAATAAACAAATAAAATTTTCTTAATGGCCCTCTTTGAATATTAATTTTCGATCTTATTGTTTAAGAAATTTTCGAGATGATAATTCTTAAAAAACTTGGGGAGTTATATTGGCATTAGATTTGCCCTCGTTTCGTTGATCTGGTGACTATTTTAATAAAAAAGTTTATTTTGAATATACGTCGGCTTATTAAAAATGTTCATCTTGCATTTTAAAAAATAGAGAGAAAAGCATGCGACAGCCAAAAATTTTCATACATACTGTAGGCATTTGAAGTAAAAAAATCCTGTTTTAAGTGAATGCCGAAAAGGAGATTTTTTAACTTTAGAGATGTTTTCAAAATAATGACTGTTAAATATAGATTGTTTTGAAATAGAAATTGTTTTGAAATTGTGCAGAAATTTTGAAACAATAAATGTGTTTTTAACTGCATTGAAACCCACAATACGAATAAACAGTGTATAAAATAAAAAACTGCGTTTTAAAGAAGCAGTGTTATAATATTTATGTTTTGTAAAGTTTGACATTGAATTATTAAATGTTTCAGACTCGAACAGCTTTTCTAAAGCGAAGAAATTTATGAAGAAATAAAGTCTTTTTATTTGTAAATTATAAAACTACGTACTGAAAATCGCTATAGCTAGTGAAAATATCAATTCATCGACTTTAGCAACAACTTGGGCTTTGCCCATCTATCTGTTGTAATAGTTTCGGTTAACATCCTTACAAGATGCGACTACTAAAGTCAGGTTCAAAAATTAAAGTCTAATGACTGAAACTTGCGTCTTACAATCTCAGATTGGGCTCATAAGCAAAGAAAGTAAAGTGGAAAAGGCGCATTCAAGTGGAAAATTGAAGAAAGATAGATTTGCCCACTAAAATTTCGTCTCGAAATAAAGATGACAAAATAAAGATCCACTAAACACAAAAGAGTCTAGGTAACTTGGCTTCGAATTCATGCGATTTCGTGCCTCCCAAAAGAATAAAATCATTTTTTAGGGTACTTCGAGTCCTTGGTGTATGTTGACATACCAAAAACACTCATTGAAAAAAACACAGCAGTCAATGCTGTGTTTCTTTCAATGAGTGCATCAAACACCTCCGAAGCGTGGGAATAAAAAAAATATATATATAAAAATAAATAACAATGGAACACCACGCGTTATTTTGGATTCAAAACCAGCTGGATTTAAAATTTGGAGGTTAAAAATTGCGTAAAGGAATGCTCTTTGTAACTAGTTGCGAACTGAAATTCCTTAAAATGCAAATACTTCTGTTTTATTTGAATTTCTCAAACTCTTTGAAAAATACTGTTTTCATATCGAGTAGTTATACTTTATCTCAAAATTCACCCTAAAAAAGCCGCGGAATATAGCGCCAAATTTTAAAAAGTTACTATCCACTATATCCACTTATCCACGCTATCCCTTCATCGCATTGAACATCAATTCAATGTCTCATACACTAATAAAAATGTATGCACAAAATAAACACATTCTACGAAAATTTTAAAAACACATTTAGCTCTAATAAATTTTTCACTCCGAAAACGATTTCCGTTTTGTCACAGAAAATGAAAAACAAAGGTTTTGTCACATGAATCGTATCGGAATATTTATTATTATTAAATGATTAACAATAAAATTAAATGAGAGCTAAATTGTAAAATTGTGCTCTTGTCTGAAATTAACAGTAAGACAGCCCTTATTTAACCATCATTTCACCTAAATCTGTAATGCATCAAATGCTGCTATCTAGTAGTACAAAACACAATTTGACAATCTTTGCTCCTCACCTCCACGGAATATATCACCTTGAAAATTGATAGCAATTGATCTGGGCGTGTTTCATGTAGACAAGATTTCCAGTGATTTTCTCCGGAAAGTTAAAGTCTTATCTAAAAGTCGGTGCCGAATAGTGATTAGTATGTAATGTCTCGTAGCGCTATAGGATATATGTCGCGTTGGAAAAATATCTCAGGTATTCAATCTTTCGCCGACGACTTTCTAGCATACCATAAATAGTAGTTGGCAGTGTTAAGAGAATCTCTGCGTGGCTCAAATTATTAATAACGCAGATACAATAAAGGCGGTATCAGCTATGTACTTGCTAATATATTTGTGATTCAGTTAATTTATTTGTAACTCTGCTGACCTGTATCCAAAACAGATTCACCAAATTAATTAAATGTGTACTCAATGTGAAGTAATTTATGTTTATCATTTTAAGTGGAACGCCGGAAAGGATTCGCTCGTGGATTGCAATTTAAAACGAATGAAAAGTGAGGTGATAAGACGTGTGAGAAAAAAATTATTCCACATATACCTTAGACTTTAAACCATGTGATTTCTGATATGTGAGTGTTTGTCTCTTGTTAATGGCAATTGTATATTCACTTAAAATAATTTAAGATCTCAGGATATCACACAACGAACAACTTTACGTGAGAAGATCAAAAGTATTAGGTGTTGCCCGATGAAGCATTTTATAGCTTTTTAATCTTTTGAATGTTTACTGTAAAGTTTCTGGATGGTAGGTAATCGACCATCTTACTAATCAAACTGTAGTACGGAATTGTTGGAATATGCATTTTGGTCTATATATTATTTATCTATATTTTATATTTTGAACAATAAAAATAAGATTGGGTGCTATCGTATTTACTATTGTAGAATTTTCTTATGCTTATTCTTCTTCTACTCAGATACAAATAAAAAGCTCGAATTCTGGAGAATTCTTTTAAATGGTAGAATCCATCGCAACGATATAGCTAATAATAATTCAAGGCTTATCAAAACTAACAGTCCTAGCATCTTGCTAAGGGGCGCGTTTACTTTTATATAGAGAGTTTTATATATATATATATACATATATAATATATATAGAACATAATTAATACTATACACATATACATAGTCACATCGCTTTCAAATAGATTCATGTGTAGAAAGGAAAGGCTATATTTAATGCTAGATCTTTTTGTTCTTATCATTATTATACTAAAACAAAGAAAAAACTGACAAAAACTCTATTTGTATAATAGAAAATTTCACAAATTCCTATATATTTTTGCATTTATACGGCTCAGACTCAAAGTTTAACACGTTCATACATTACGTTTTAATAGTTTTATTTTCATATTTAATATTTTGTGGCATTCCTGTTCTTCATTCTAACGGCATCTAGACATCTTGGCATACATTCCGCAAGTTTGTTTTGCAAAACGAGGTTTCAATTTTCTGCCATTCCACCATAATTATATCGTTTAGTTCTACAGCCGTTATGAGAAGGTCGTTTTTTATTTTCCGTAAAAGAAACCTTTTATTCCTTTTACTTATTTTTCTTTTATTTTCGGTATTACTCTCCTTATTTTCAATTTGCCCCGGATGCCATATATAATTATATTATGTCGAATACAGTCGACTTGCTTTCGTTTAAAATTTCATTGATTTCTGTTATGGTTTTATCTCTATTAACTTTTTAATTACAATTTCTCTTTTCTTTATTGTACTTAATTGATCTTTTCTAGACATTATTAAACATATTCCCTGCACATCTCTATAAAACTCAGAACACTATAAATGTTCCAAATTAGTTAAGACGCAAAGCTTCTTTCCAGTTAAACAACAGTTTTTTTTAGTAAGAGTACAATCTGTCTGACTTTGGGTGAAAAATGCATTTAGGAATTTTCAAATTATACTGCTTTACAATAGAACTGTTGGAAATTTTTTTCTTCGTTTTATTTTTATTTGGCTTGCCGTAAGAATAGGGGAAATTGAAGTCTTACCTTTAACTTTAATCTTTAACTATCCGAGTATGAGTGGCTATGTATATATATATATATTTATATATACATACATATCCATGTAAAGCAGCTCATGCTTCATACGTATTTATATAGACATATATGTGTGCACAAACATTTATACATACATATGAATAAAAATATCTCTCTTCTAAATGTAAACCTTTACTTGAACGCATACCTGAAGTACATGTATTACTATGTACGTTTATAAAGTACATATATTTCATTGTTCGCAACTGGAAACGATTACTTGGTTAGTTCATTAAGTCTCCGATTACTCAATTTCAAAATAAAAATTGAAACAATTAAGATATTTCACAAAATTTTTCTGAATAATTTTAAAGACTCTTAACTCAATCTTCCTGTGTGAGTATACCTTTAAGGTGTGTGTTTCTGTTCTGTTTGAAGCTTAAAATTTGCTGATACAGTAAAGTAATTTGGTGTCTTACCTGATGGATCAAGTAACTTGAAGGTGTAAAAGTATATCAATGAGTATTTATGCGGGAAATATTTATAAGTTACAAACTTTAAATAATATCTTATATTAAGTTGATGATTAATCATTCGTATTCTTGCGGTGTAAATCCAAATCCACTGATAGAGCATGATTGTTGTACAACTTCAAAATATTATGAAAATAAATAACTTTTGCTGTGGGTATTGTGATTGTAACTTCTTGAATTTGAACCATTTTATCCAACATTTTTAGTATTCTAAGCAAAATTTTTATGGTTTCTGAATAGTTTTCAGTAACGAGATACTTCAGCATTCATAATCCACCTCGATAATATCGGCTAGTTGTTGGAAAGCTGAGTTGCACTCATTATCAACTTTCTTTGTTTTTCCAACAACTTCAGTCAGTGGTGCAAAATGTGCTCTTAGTCATCATTAAACAAATATTTAATTTCGAAATCTGGCGCGAGTGAAGCTCTGGAGAGACCACATTCTACAATGTATCAGGTTCACACCTAGTCAATTCTTACAGATAAAATGCTGAAATTATGAGTATTGATTTGCACACGTCAGCTTTAACGGTGAATGGGAGCACGTTTAATCAGCGAAATACTTTAAACTGTTCAATTTATCATTTTCAAAAAGCAATAATTTAAGGCACGCCTTAAAAACTCGTTTAAATGCACATATATTACCAAGAATTTGCCAAGTAATCTTAAAATGAGAAATGTCATATCGGGACTTTCCACGCAGATTTAATTATTCATTATAACATATCTTATAAGTGAAAAACATTTATTTAGTGTTGATCTATTGTTTCAAGGAATAATAGGAAGGACGATATTTGACTAAAATCTGATATTCTTTGTAGAGTGGGTGTTTGAGAAATACGGCAAACATGCTGCAACTGAAGGATAATAATTAGTAATAAAATTAAAACTAATAATATAAGCACTACCAGACAGTGATTATTCAAATTAAGAAATTGAAGATTTCAAGTATAATTATAATTTTATTAATCATCATACTGGTTATGCTTGTTGTGGATAATATACACATTTCGTGCCGCAAAGTTGGGCCCTTCTCTTTTCAATTGCAGAGAAAACACAAAGCACCATGAAGACCCCTATCAGAGTAACAAGCACAGCGGGCTCAAAGACAGTGTTGAATACAGCCGCAGTTCGCAACGCTAGTTGGTATATTCCCCGCATCAGTCATTTGCAGAAATATTTTCAACTATCAGCGTTAGTCCAAACATCAAAACCATACAAGTTCACTGATTCTGCTTCATTTGAACTTGATTATCATTGCTCAAATATGGACGAGAATAACCTTCAAATTTCGGTTCTTTCCTGGTCGTTTTTCTTGGAGACTTGTGCTTATAACCCAAGCCCCTCCGTTCCTTGCTAGAACCATCTACGAGTCTCTGCCAGTAGCAGGAAGCTTGCCCTCATTGGTCAATTTGCGTCAGAGTTGCCTAGCTAACCGGTATGCCCCTGTTGGAGCTTCATTACACATGGAATTAATGATGTGGTAGTGTCGAAACTTATGGTCTATAGCTTAAAATTAGAAATAAGAGACATGAAGAGTGCTGCAGAGGCCATGGAAGTTGCTTGATCGTTCTGCAGTACTCCCTGAATGATGGTTCAATGCGGTAAAGAGCGCAGAACCGTAAAGCCGCAACTCAAATTATATTAATTTGCTCGTGATATTATTTCCATTAAATGATAGAATTTAAATCAACCTTCTTCGACCAAATTACACAAGGGTAAACGAGTCTACTGTGAAAGTGTTGGCTCTCAAAACAATAAAAGACGCCTACTTATGCGTGCGGTTGAATGGGAGTTCTTGCACGGCTCCATGAGTTCGTCTGACGTTCTTAGTAGCGAATTACAGCGAAAGTCACTGGCACATTCACGGACAGGAGTTGATTTGCGGATTGCGACTGTAAGCTGTACCGTCTTCTAGTCGAAAATGCTATTTATTAGTGCTATTAGTGCTCCTTATTAAAAAGCGAAGGAACTACGAAGCTAGACATGTAGTTAAAGTCTGATAAGGAGTGAAGCTACCTCTGGGGAGAATTAAAGGCCACTAACTTTACAGAAGGATACATAGTTGAACAAAACACGATCTATATCAGGAACTTGGGGCAATACTTCAGTCAAAAACATAGTAAGAGTGATAGTTACCTGGCAAATCGGCTAAGCGTAGATCGGGACATTGGACCAAATAAACTGTGTGTCACACTGACTTTGTAGCATACAGATAGTCCTGGCTTCGAAACCCTGGAGAACTTTTGAGGAAACGGGCGATATCTTCTAAACAGCTTCTTGGGTAAGGGGTTGAGTTTGAAAGACAAATGAAACGGCATGTTCCAACT
Organism: Stratiomys singularior; assembly: GCA_954870665.1. Taxonomy (NCBI): domain Eukaryota; kingdom Metazoa; phylum Arthropoda; class Insecta; order Diptera; family Stratiomyidae; genus Stratiomys; species Stratiomys singularior. The sequence continues at coordinate 56,578,749 of OX940877.1, forward strand.
TAGATGCGAATAGTACTTTTCATTGAATAAGTTATCTATGCTTCCTTACTAACTCTGAGCTAAGGAGGTTACATTCTGGGTAATCTCTCTCCTTTGCATCTATCACTGCAGAATGATTGATCTCACTTCCCCGAAAACGGTGGGTCTAAACAAGTCTAGCCAAGGAAAGGGTGTCGGTTTCCAGTTAGGCTGATAATCCGGGCGTAAATAGAAAACTATTAATTACACTGCTAAAACATTGAATTGTTATTATTGATGCTATTTATATTATTATTATAACTAGGAAAAAAGACAAAGTTATTCGATTGCTTTTCCCTGTGCACCCTGAGAATGGTTTGGCAGAATGCGCAGCAGTAGTTAGTACTATCAAACCGGACGGGGCGGTGAAATTCTTAAAAACTAAAAAGGCCATGGGGCCAGACGGTATCCCAGCGGAATGGGTACAGCTTGCCCGACAACTTTGCCCTGACATATTGGTCAGCACATTCAACGCCTGCTTGCAACAGGGTGTGTTCCCCGACTGCTGCGAAGATCTATCTATCTGGATCTATCTACATAGCAGTACAGCTTTAGGGCTTGCGGATCCACGATCGGTGCAATAGCGGAGGTGGTGAATGCGGTCCAGCGGGTCGAAGCCCACAACCACAACTCGAGGCACATAGTACTGCTCATAACACTCAATGCGAGGAATGCCTTCATTGATGAAGTTATACTCTCTCACTTATTCTCGATTATTTTAGGGTGCTGAAGTATCTGACGCGGATACTGAAGGACTACCTGAAAGATCAGAAGCTCGTCTATGACACATTGGGAGTCCGGCGAAGAATGGATGTGACATACGGGGCGGCGCAAGGTTCTTTTCATGACACGGATCTATGGAATGACTGGTACGATGAGATTTTGATGTTGCAGCTACCGGAGGAGTCGCGTCTGCGTCTACGCAGATGACGCAGCAGTACTAGTCATCGGACGTACTGCCGGCCAGGTGCAACTCAAACTGGGCGTGGTACTGCGTCCAATGAGCGAGTGGATGGCAGGCCATGGGCTTAGTCTAGTGCTGGAAAGGAAGATGCGGATCCCCCGTGTTATTATCGTACGGGATGGAGAAACGATTATCGAGTGGAAGGAATCGATAAAATTTGATTCCGGCTTGATCATCACCGGATGACTTCTTATGGCAAAAACTGGAGGACCCATATCAAGCCAAAGGAGTCTTCTTGTAAGTGCAATGGATTCAGTGCTTTTGTATGGATCCGAAGATCGGGCTAACGCTCTTAGCAAGAAGTTGTACCAAAGGCGTCTCGCACATATACAGAGGCAAGAAATTTCGCGGATAGCAGCTGCATACCGCACTTTATCTGAACCGGCAGTGCTGGTTACCTCGAAGGTGGTCTCTTTTATGCTTCTTGCTGAAGAACGAAAACGAGTATTTACGTAGCGGGGGAGTCATCAAGAGAAGTTTTCAGCTGAGAGGAAAGAAGAAGCATCCTTGCTTTTTGGCACCAATCATGAGTGAACGAAATGCGAAGCAGGTGGACCGCACGCCTCATCAGTAATTTGGGGCCGTGGTTTTGTAGAACGCATGGTGAAACTGATTATTACTTGACGCAACTACTCAGTGGACACGGGTATTTTCAGTTTTACCTGTATAAGATGGGAAAGTCCCCGTCCCCAGCTTCCTTGTTCTATCCGGAGATGACTGATGACCCCTGCCACACTTTCTATGCATGCACAAAATGGATATGACTCCGTTCGCTTCTCTCGGAGAAAATAGGCGTGCTCTCTCCAGAAACGTAACGGGGAAGATGTTGATATCGAACGACAGTTGAAACTTCGTGTGGCATTACGTGCGGACGGTTCTTCTTGTAAAGAAGGGCATCATGGAGCGCTTTGCGGTGCACAGGGAACGGGACCGCTCTGCCGGCAATCCTCTTCCTTCCCATCCAGCCGTACTGAAAGTGGGATTACCCTTAAGCAGAAGGCGCAGCCAGGCAGTGACTAATGCGGCTTAGTCCGAAGTAATGTGACAAACAGTTCCAGGCTAGATTCTCGGTGTGAGGTGTTTAATCGGTAGTCCAACACTCAGGACGTAAATAGCTTTCTGCATTTTACAGGTATACATATATCAGATGCGGATGCTACCATATCCGTAGGTGACAATCGAGTCCAAGGTGGGGTAATAAAAACGTTGGTTCTCAAGGGCCTTGAGTTATGGCAAATTCAGACCAAGATTAAGGCCAAATCCGCTGTGAAAGACTACATTAGTCTAACGCCAGTCTATGGCTACACTCGAAATTAGGGACGTTGATGGTATTTTGCATCTGTGCAAAGTAGAAAACACCTTGAAATCTAATTTTATTTCACTTACCAAATAATAGGGTTAAACGCATAGTAGTACTTGACCCGACAGAAGAGAAACCGGGTCGGGCACATCGAAGAACAATTTCTCTCCAGCGTTTCAAGCTATGTATAGTGGGACCAATTGGAAGCTCCTTGTGCCACATTGGTGGAAAGGGATAGTAGTACACAGAAGAAGTGCTTTGTGTTGCTTACCAGGAGTCTAATCCAAGACAAGATGACTTGAACCTCATCCCAGTTACATGGGAATGCCGGATCTTACATGTATCTCTAATCAAGGCTAAAGATCTGCTGAGATGATCCCTGTCCTTCAAATTAATCTGCATCGGAGCATATTTACCCGCTATCTACTCGAACTGTTTATGAAAGACAGGCAAGCCGTCTTGGTGCCGTTCAGGAAGCAGCTTCAGCGGCAAGAAGATGGTTCATTTGTGCTCGTTATTAAGGAGCTACGCTATTTTCTGTACACCTTACGCAGAACGAATCGATGTCATGAAATAAGCCTCAGCTCATTGCTTTGGAAGACCCTCTTTTGATGCGTTCTATATAATCCTCCGAGATTATTTAACGGCAGATCGATTCAATTTAATTCAAATTTCTTGAAAATAATATTAAAAATAACACTAGATCCAAAAAATATTAATTGGTGTTTATCTCATATTGAGATATGAAGTTATTCAAATTCATCAGAATGCTTCTGAAATGGATGTTACAATACAATTTGTCAGGAGTTTGTATAACTACATTTAAGCTTTATGTCTTCCTGTCTAATTTTGCCAATATTGTGATCAATAGTGTGAAGCAGAAAACTATTATTTGATTTCATTTTGTTTCAAACTTTTCAGATACTTTATACGGAATTTAACTCTGAGCCAGCGGATTATAAAGAAAACGTACAATTTACTTCACACACGACTTAAAAAGGCAATAAAGCCTCGAAATGGATCAACGTTGTCACTCGCCAGTAAATTCCGAATCGTCTCATGAACCCACAGAATCAAGGAATATTCCAACAAGCAATGAATCGAGTTCCAGCGCTTCGGATAACAATTACTCTGATAATTATGAATCCGAAACAGATTATTCTTTGATTCGCAAAAATTCCGCATGCAGCTTGCAAGACATTCAGCACAAACGCACCAATTGCGGAACCGCCAGAAAGAAATTTCGCAGCAGTACTCCGAATGAGGGATGTGACCCGAAGAACTACTGCAGTTATAGTAACTATAGTAACTATATCAATAACAACAATCGTAATTTAATAAATACGAATATTGCGTCACTTGCTCTGAACTCGGAAAGAGAACGCGCTCAGAATGAATCTGGCTTTGTGGATATGAGCAGCCAACATTTGAATTCTAGTCCAGAACCGGGTTCTACCGAACGTGATGATGTTAAGTATATCTGTCCTATATGCGAAGTGGTGTCGGCAACTCCTCACGACTTTACCAACCATATACGCTGCCATAATTACACATCGAGTGATACCGAAAATTTTAAGTGTCGCATATGCTTCAAGGTAAAAATTTTTTAAACTGTACACAAAATCTCGTAAGGCCTTGTTCGAAATTCGAAAGCTGCAAAAATTGAATTTCATTCCCAAAATTATATGTGGATTTTGCTAAATTTATGTGAAACCTTAAGGAAACATTTGGTACTTTTTTCTGCATTGGCCAATCAAACTAAAATTTGAAATATGGTTGGCCTGATGGACTGAAATTTACAATTTTTTCATTTTAGGTTCTCTCATCGGCATCATCACTAGATCGCCATGTTTTAGTGCATACTGGTGAACGACCCTTCAATTGCAAATATTGCCATCTCACATTCACCACCAACGGCAACATGCATCGGCACATGCGAACTCACAAGCAGCATATGCAACAACGGAAAGACAGCAGCGTAGGTAGCAGTGGTGTTGAAATTAAAAGTATTGCTGATGCAGGGATTAGAAGCAGTGGGAGCGGTAATGGCAACTGTGAAAGCGACGAGAGCGATGGTTGCTCGACCGATTCTGGAGGCAGCAGTTCAAACAACCGAAGTCGCAGTATAATTACCAAAAGTAATCTTTGCAAGAGAAAGAACACCGAAGAAGATGGTTGTGTTTTCAAGAGACGTATCAAGACCATCAACAATAACAACATTTTTAATGAAACGGAATTCGAATGCAACAGCTCCTCTCCGCAAAGATACGCATGCCCACTATGCAACTGCAGTGACTTTTTGAATATGTTTACCCTCGGAGCACATATGGATCGGGAACATCCCGGAATTCCGGCAAAATGTCGAAAATGTGAAATTGTTTTCAAAAGTCACAAATCATTAAACTCACACCATTGTACACAAAAGTCAAATATAACGCAAGGATTTAAAGATCTAACGTTTGTAGACTTTACAAGTGAGAAGTTCCCGCTCATAGCCAAGTCACTGTGCGAACAATCGCTTCGAACGCCAATTACTAACCAAAAGTTTGAATGTCCCAAATGTTATCGAGCATTCCCATGCGCAAGTGCTGTCGAAATACATGCTATCGATTGTGGGGATATTCCACAAGACTACTCGATTCGAAAACGTACCTGCAGTGAAAGTTCGGAAGAGGAATTACGACGAGATGAATTTTTTGCTCATTTAGATTTGCGAAACAAGTCTGCCATGAGCTTGCCAAGCACGATGTCATCTCCACAAACATCAGAAAAATCAGATGCACATGGGAGACCCGGTTTCAATTCAATCAATTATAATTGTACGGAGATTAAAGACTTAGCCGATATACAATCGATTTTGAACGTTACATCTACATCAAGTAGTTTCATTAAAAACTTTGAAAATGTGAATACATCGTCAACCACCGATTATGTTCACGGGAAAGACGAAGAAGAAGCACAGGATGCCTTTACTTCCGAATTCAGGAAAATGAAGTTACGGGGTGAGTTTCCGTGTAAATTGTGTACTGCAGTTTTTCCAAATTTACGGGCACTGAAAGGACACAACAGAGTGCATTTAAGTGCTGCGGGGACAGGACCTTACTGTTGTAATATGTGCCCTTATTCAATACATGATAAGGCAGCTTTGATTCGGCATATGCGTACTCATAACGGCGACCGACCTTATGAATGTGCAGTTTGCAATTATGCATTCACAACAAAAGCAAATTGTGAAAGACATTTACGCAACCGCCATGGAAAGACTACTCGGGAGGAGGTAAAACGATCTATAATCTATCATCCATCTGAAGATTCAAGTTGCGACGATCCCACAAAGAAGATGCAAATTCTAGAACTGGAAGATGATGAGACCAGTAGTACTCTTAAAGATCGTTCTACTCCAATATCTCACTTAAAAGAAATGTTGCAGTCGAGTAGTCCAGTAAAGATACAAGTTAAAAGTCTTGAGAAATTGATGAACAACTCTAATAATAATAACCGGCTATGTGAAGAAAATGCAGAAATCCACGACCCAACTTCTAGTATCTTGCGCGCCGCTGTTCCCATTGATCTAAGCATGGATGTCTTGGATCTCAGTAAGAAAGCATCAAAAGCAGAGCAGAATAACGAAGAGAAAATGCAAATGAAAGAAATGAATTTTTTTGATTCGGAGAAGAACCAACAATGGTTTAATGTGCAGCAGCAACTCTTTAAGGACTCAATTTCACAAATCGATCCAGCAAACTATATCCAATTAACGCAACTTTATCGAAATTTGGTATTTCCTGCTATTCCTCCATTTATTTTTTCAAGTTCTTTTCTTTCGAATAACATTGGTGATCTGAATAAATTTTCTCCCATGCTTCTTAACCCACTGTATTCTCCAGTAACAAGACTAAATAATGGCACTGGAAATCTGCACATTAAATCGACAGAAACTCAAAATGTACCATTGAACTCAATCGATAATAAGCTGGATACACCAACGACAATTCCACTTTTTTCTTCAGCGTCTCAGCAAATACCAAGCCATTCTACAGTTAAATCACAAGCGCCAGCTGGTATACTGACCCATATTCAGAATACGGGACCAGTTAAAATGGTAATTAAGAATGGGGTGCTCATGCCAAAACAAAAGCAGCGTCGCTACAGAACTGAACGTCCTTTCATTTGTGAGCATTGCGCTGCCCGCTTCACATTACGGTCAAATATGGAGCGACATGTAAAGCAACAGCACCCCCAATTCTGGGCCCAAAGGCAAAGGAGTGGACATCATATTATACGACGTAGTGCGGCAGTTGCGCCACAATCTAGTTCGACTGCTTCTGCTTCTCCACAAGGAAGCAGTTTGTCTCAAAATCGATTCACGTCCATATCTGATCAAGTAAAATATGCAATTTTGGCGCAACAACTTTCCGCTCGTAAGGATGCAAATATTCTTCAACATCCAGTGTCTCAGACCAACGAAACTACAATTGATCACCGGAGAGTGATGCACAGTATTCCATCGACCACAACAATTAATATTGGACTAGAAGACGATGATCCAAAGCTGGTCATTGACGAAGAAAATGATGGAAACGAAGAAGCAGAAGAGGGCGAGGAAGATGAAAATTATGACAAGCTCAAAGTCGAAGATTTATCAACGAATGCACTCAACCCTATTGCTGAAAATATTCCAGAAATTGCCAAGCTATCTACAACACAAAAAGATTCTGATAATCCTCATTCAAAAGAAAAATATTGTTGTATGAATGCTACCAGCGCAATGGTCGAACAAGACGAGTTGAGTAGAGAACAATCAAAGAATGAAAGTTCTTCCTGTAAAGATGATTCTTCTGACCTGGTTCCAGTTTCAAAGTTGGTCGATAATGTCACCAATTCTCTATCGTCTTTCAACAGTTATTTTCGTTCGAAGCACATTCCTAATCACTTGGAACAAAGCGATGAAGAAGGATTAGTTGCTTCCGGAAGCACATCTGAAAGCAACCAGTCTGGAAGTGACGACCCGCAAAGTGGATGTACAAGTGAAGGTAAAAGAAAGTCCGCATACAGTTTAGCGCCGAATAGAGTTTCTTGCAACTACTGCCAGAGAACGTTTCCCTGGACTAGTTCGTTGCGTCGTCATATTTTAACACACACGGGACAAAAACCCTTCAAATGCTCTCATTGCCCTCTTTTGTTCACAACGAAAAGCAATTGTGATAGGCATTTGCTCCGAAAACATGGAAATGTGGAATCGGCTGTATCATTGTACGTTCCTGTTGAAGACATTGCTGATCCCGTTATGATGCCAAGGCTTGAAAGTGCAGCGGAAGAATTGAAATTGACACAACCGTCTGTGATGACCAGCGTTGGCATGTCGAGCGTTAAACCATTGGAACCGTTGATCTCTTCTTCAGATTTGCCATTTAAATGTCACTTGTGCGATAATTCGTTTGCAGATCGCACTCAATGCCTTGAGCACATAAAAGTACATCACTACCAAGAATTTGCTCTCCTGTTATCGAAAGGAGCAATAGACTCTGAAATGGATTATAATCAGCTGCATTCAAATGAGGATGACGAAAGGGTTGGTGAAGGGCGTGGAAAGTATCCTGACTATGCTAATCGCAAAGTAATGTGCGCGTTTTGCATGCGCCGATTCTGGTCAACCGAAGATCTCCGGCGTCACATGCGTACACACTCTGGGGAACGCCCTTTTCAGTGTGACGTGTGCCTTAGAAAGTTTACATTGAAGCATAGCATGTTGCGACATATGAAAAAACATACCAATGGACAAAGTCATAACCAGTCCATCGGCATGAATAGTGGGTCCGATATGTCCGATGATGAACAACCCAGGACAATTCCTTGCAAAAAACCTCCGACGGAAGAAAAAAATCGTGATTCATTTTGCTATAGTGGGGTTTGGAGAAATAATAAGTTGAGAAAAGCCCCGCAGGAAAGCTCAACTGTTCCTTCGATGATCCGGATAAAAACAGAGAAGGAATGCGGCGGTACCATTGGAAGCATGGTCACAGAAGAAAATTCGGACCTCATTAGTGATTTACTGGGTATTACGGGGCAAGGTATTCTTAATAAACTTTTGTCATCACCAGATGAAGCGGCCAAACTACTCGGAGTTGAAAAATAAAATTAAATACGAAATAGTTCCCACACTAAACCAACATTCTAGTCAGCTTTTGTTTCATGTAAAATATGGAAACGGATACATAAACTTTACGCATTATTCTTTAAACTTCTCAATCAAACAAGCTGTAATGAAAAATTTAGATTTTGCAGCGCATCTAGAACATTAATAAAATTCACGTCAAGATTGTATTCTATGTTACAACTTCTAAAGCTTCTTATTTTCATATATGTACGGTCTTTTCTAAGTTGGATTTACTACTTTTCTATTAGACAATGATGTTGACCGATAAGTTAGAATTTCCCAAACAGAACCAAACTAGAACAAAACTTTTTGTTTGAATCCATTTAGTTACTTCGCTAGAATGGCTTTTGCGTCGATAAAATCATTTGCTCAAGTATGCGATTCGATAGTCAAGTATGCACTTCAAAAATATGGTTCGATTAGTTCAACTAACTGCTTCTTTCGAAAATAAAATTCAATTAAGAGTACGTTTAAAACTGGAAACAATTGCGAATTTCTCGTTTTCTCTCAATCGGTTGGATGTAAAAAAAGTTTGTAATTAGAAAGCAATTTAAATTAATTGTGCTTTAAAAAGGATGTTTTAGGAGAGTGAAACCTTTTCAATATGCGAACTGAATCAAAATTAGTTATAGCTAATATTAATATAGTATATAGTTGAAAAGTACACCTAGGAAAGTTCCAGACAATGTTCACGAGTAGCATCTGATAAAATATTCTGCTTTCAGTCAATGGAATGTGGGGTGGGGGCGAAAGGCCGCATCTTACAAAATAGCAACCATCGACTTGTACAAAAGTCATGATTTTTAAGGGAGGTTTATCTACAAGTTACATGCTTAAAAGGGCTTTTATATATTTAGGAAAGATACCACGGTAATGTTTTTTAAAAAAACTAGGCTTCATAATATAACTTTTTTTGTAGTTAATTTTTGTGATTTACGTATATACAAAACGGCATAACAAATTATGGAAATCAATTATTTTCTTAGATTAAAGTATTTATTTAATTTAGAACCTTTTTATTATCAACAGCAAACTTGGTAGTTTTCGAAATTAAATGTCTGAAAATTCAGTTGTAGATGCTTTTCGGTTAGGTTTGATTTAAATTTATAGAATGTATTTGTATTTAAAATAGTATTGTATTCTAATGAAATCTTTAAATTGCATTAATGTGAAAATATATGAAATACAGCAATAACCAAAGCGTTTGTGTGTGGAATAATTGAGTTTCATTACATAATTTTTTTTTGTAACAGCAAAAACAATTCGTTGACCCCTTAAAACAAGCTGAATATGGTTCGTTATAAGTTGCATAATACGAGTAAGTTACTCGAACAAACATAAACTAAGCGTGGTAGAAGGCCTATAAGCCGCTCCTGGCAACGTAGTTCTCTGTAGCGTCAGTGGTTAATAAATAGGTAGCCATCTTTGAAGATTCGCGTCAACTATCTATTGAGAGCTATCAGGATTAAAATCATGACGATATGTGACGATACGTTCTTTACAGATTTAACTACAACTTACAAAAAGAAACGTAGACACCACGCTCTTCCATATGTTCCGAAAGGCAACAATGGTATCTAGATTTATTTTTATGGTAAAAAAGCAGAGTTACTTGCTAGTAAGTTCCTTGAATACTACAATATCTTCATTACAATGAGCAACAATATCATCAAATTAATGGAAGCTAGTTCACTGTAAGTGACCAAAACACCACGAATTTACCTCCTGGTAAATACCAAATGTAGCCGTAAAAATCTACTGAAAACAGTTTTAATATGCATCATATTCAATACCTACCTGAAAACATCGTACCTTCTAAACTGCTGGAAGTATGCCAGCATAAAACATATTCTGAAGCCAGACAAAGATCCGTAAGATCATAAAAGATGCAGGCTTAAACTGCTTATTGTCGGCGCTTGCAAAACTTTTTCAGAAGCTAGTTTTGAAAGCACCAGCTACTACGTGTCTCGAAAGACATTTGAAGAGCGCTGAATACAAAATCGTATTTGTGCTTGCTGAGACGATCTCTATGGGAAAAGCCTTTGATACAGATTTGCATGATTCAAAAGGATTCAAAAAACCAAAAACTGTTAACTAGCAGCGTTGCGATTAACACCTTATTCTACATTTTCGGTAAGAATCCTAACCTGATATCTCCAAACTTTTGGAAATGCTGGAAAAAATCTACTAATACTTTTACGGGTCAAATATTAAAATCATCGTAAAGAAACTCGGGGCAATTTTCTTCAGCAGAACACGCAAATCCACTCTGCTGCCTAAGAGATCCATAAATTTCCTAGGCCAACGTACCAAATACGCTAAGTAACTCAAATCGAAGGTTCAAGTTACCCTGAAACGCTTTTTCGAATAGCTATAACTAAACCCTACCACTGTTCCTCCAGATTGCTACGTAAAATATCAATAGTATAATACACTATAGACAAACTTGCAGATTAGCGCAGAGACAGAAAATGCTCTTATATAAAGTCAGTTTGTGAGATTTAAAGTCCATAAGAACTATTATCACTATTATCATCTATGATCATGCATGGAACTAGGCTGGTTAAATAGTTTTTAAAAAAGTTCATAGTTGAATGAAGAAAATAGTTTTATATTGAATGTAATCGTGTGATGGGTTTTTTAAAGAAAAAAATTAATTATGAATGAAATAATAATTAACACAACCATAGATGCATTATATAATGAATTTCGAAGTCTAGAATTATTCAAGAGGGTATTTATATACCCTCTTGATATTATATTATATATATACAGAGTGCGGCGCCAAAATCCGGACAAGTTAAACATTGTATTGAAAAATAATTTTTATTACAAAAATGGGAAAGTTTATAATTATTTCTTTTACTAAATTGTTTGTTAAACATAAAAAAACATATTCACTCTATATAACCCCCTTGTGCTTCGATAACCGCCTCCATCCTCGGTCTGAAGCATTCGCAGGCCCGTTTTAATGCGGCACGGTCCATTTCGGCGAATACCTCTTCAATAGCGGCTCTCAATGAAGCGACGTTTGGATGGCTGTACATGTTAGTGTCCCGTTCAACCACGCTCCATACATAGTAATCCAGAGGATTCAAGTCTGGGCTGTTGGGAGGCCAAAATTCTTTGGACCAAAACATGTCCACGTTGTCCGACAACCAATTTTGCACCAAATGACTTTTGTGCGCGGGTGCACCGTCTTGTTGGAAAACATACGGCCTTCCGCTCGATACCGTTTCCATCCAGGGCTTCACCACATTTATCAGAACACGCAAATAAACTTCTTTCGTAACATTTTCCCCTTTGTTAAAGAAATGCGGTGGCATAACATTACCTTGTTATGGTATGGCGGTGAACACGTGAACGTTAACGTTCCGGAAATTTCGTTCTAGAAACAATGGGGACATCTTCAGCGTCATGAGCGCGCCAAAGATCATGTCTTCGATTGATTTTCGCATCGACAGTAAAGATTTTTTCATCAGAAAAAAACCTGAGGCATCCGGGAGCCTTGTTTCGTAAAAAACACAAAATCAAGTTACAGCGTTCAACGCGTTTTGTCCTTGCAGCTTTAGAAAGCATCTGTCTTATTTTAATTGTATAAGACTTGTAGCGGAGGTCCTCTTCCACGATTCGACGCATAGTTTTCTCACTCACACCGACAACTGACGATAATTTTCGGATTGACTGGCTCGGATCCCTCAAAATCAATTCCTGAGCCCCTTTATTGATTTCGTGGGTCCTGACAACGCTTTCTTTGGAGTGGGGGTTCCTTGCTGGTGTCGCGAAACCTTCTCCGATTCATTATATTTCGCAATAACTTCATACACAGTCCATCTTGGGTATCCCAAAGAATCGAATGATTTCTGTGCACTGAGAAAAAAGGTATATTCAGTCGAATCGTTTTCGTTTATTTCAACTCCGTCGCGGGATTGGATACGGTGAAATCTGTATAGGGGCTAACCGAACTACCTGGCGTAGTTGACGAAGCAATGGTGTCAACTCCGTAAGGAATTGAGTAAGGCGAATCGGGAATTCGTCAAACAAGGCAAAGCAATTCGTTATATATCATATACTTTTGAGGGAAATACAATAACAATTAGAGGAGATCATTGAGCGATTGGTTTAAATGTTTTTAATTTTTAGGCAATCTCAAAAATGTTCGAACGAAATCACAATACTTTTAGTAGGAAGTCAAAATTATTTAAATTGATATAATTGACAGTCTATCGAACGATATATTTGGATTAATTGTATTTCACTCTAAATTTCATAAATCGGTATTCAGTCGCTATATTATCCTTAAAATTGTATTTATAGTAGCTTTACCTAAATAATAAATCAAATTTTTTTTAAATAAAAAATGAAACTTTATTCAGTATTACAATAAAAAAAAATTCGACATTCTTTATTCATTGTCCATCCTTAAATTATTCTTAAACATAAATACTTATGAACTACGAATAACAGATATCAAAATGGTTACTAATGTATTTACAAACTAATTTTTAATTTTAATTTCAATAAAACAATATTTTTTTAAAAAAAATGCTTACATAAATGTGGTATACACATAAAATTTTTTAAAACAAATATCTCGAGGTGCTTTGATCTTCAAGTTTTCTTGATGTATAAAACATAATCTAGTTGTAACTTCAACATTATAGGCCTGATAGTGTTCTTTATCAATTATACTTAATTTTTCACATAAAAATATTATTTTTTCATCACAATTAATGAAAATATATTTAATTTTCACAAACTCATCGGACTCCTGGGTTTCACAATGGTATTTTGTGCCGTTCAATTCGACCCAGTTGGTACTTTGAAATTTGTCAATTAGTTCTGAATTACTTAACTTTGCTATAATATCATATTCTGGGATATCTATTAATTTCATAGTTTTGGAAGGTCCTGTCAAAACTCTTTTCTTAAATCCTCTCTTAGAAATAAATCTTTCGCAGAGCATCAATTGATTTTTTAAGGCTAAACTACGAGGTATATTGATTCTAGATCTACACACTGCTGCATATGATTTGAAGTCTTTATGTTTAGCTTCATACCGCATGCATGATATCGGCCATAAAGGTCCAACAGTTCTAATTATTGTTGGATAATGGATTAAGAAATGAAATTTGGGCAATAAATGTTGATTAAACAGTCTTTGATACAGAAAATGATGGTCGGCAATTAATTTTTTTAAATCTACAAGAGATTTCTCATCGAAATGATTTCCTGTCAAAATACATGTTATATTTCTTAAAAGCAAGTACAGTTTCCAATATTCATTGTTTTGGGGGATAAGATCACCAATTACTAAACTCAAGAGACTTATTAAAACACGCATTTTTCCGCTATTACAAATATAATGACCTTTCGTTATGTGTGCCTCTGTAAATTTAGGGAATGTTTTATTTGAGATACAAATACCGAAATTAAAGTAATTTATTCTTTCATTAAGAACTTGGAGAGTCAATGATGGAACTTCATTATCGTGAATTATACATTTTAGAATTAATGGTAATTCATATCGCCAAATCCCTTCGAATAGATCGTGCATTATATCACTATAAAGGTTTTTCGTAAGATGAAAGTCAGGAATTCTATGAAAAAAGCATTCTTGTTTGATGGCATGTTCTAATTTTAATAAATCTTTATCATAATTATCTTTATTCCTAATCATTGAATAATTTTCCCTAACTTGTTGTCCCATTACACTTTTGTGCTCTCTGCAGAACCTACAATAGTGATTAGAATTGAAAGACTCATGTAACCCATACATAAAATTTAGACCTAAATTATCTCCACTCAATAAAGCTAATTTAAAATGAACTTGTTTCACATCACCTCCAATGTTGATCAATATTCCCTCAGTTTGTAATAATATCAATTCATTAATCAATAAACTGAATGTTTCTTTTATCGCGCAACCCGTTGGATCTTTGCGATCAATTGATTTGTGAATTGAATTTAAAAAAATATTTTCTAACATAGAAGAAAATTCCGGCGGTAAGCATGTAATTTTGAAATATACTAAGCCAACTTTATTTACTCCAGTATGTGGTCCCAACGGGTGGTTAATTTCCAAATCATCGAAATATATTGTTAACGGGATAATTACTTTGCCAGCAAATTTTACTTTATATTTTTCCAAAGTTTGGCTTTTAAGAAGTGGTCAATAATGTCCGGATTTGTTGTTTCAACTTTTCTCATATAAGATATTAGCTTACTAAACACATTCGGCAATTCTAAGAAAGATTTCAGAATTTTACTCATTGATATGAATTGGCCTTCGTCATTTTTCAAATCAAGAATGCTTTGATTATTTACGATTTTTCTGCATGGCTGAGTTTGTATCGTAAATGGCACAGGCTCTATTAAGTACCCGGACTTTTCAAAATAAGATTGCCTCAAATAATCTGTATTTAACGTGTTGAAAGGATTGGCGATTACATCCAATGCTTCACCAACATTTACATTCAAAGTATTCGTGGTGCCTACCATTTGTTTCAAATAATTTAAACCACATGTTTCAAACATTTCAGCTGTATTTTCAACAATCGTTTGTATTATCGATCGCGGCACATACGAATTTGTAAGTAACTTAGCAATAAAAGAAATGGCAGCCGAATGTACACTTTCTCGGATTTCATCGACATTAATATTTGGTAAAGCGTTGGATGCATCACTACCTATTATCACGGTTTAAATCAGCATGCAAATTATCATCGATACACGATTTAGTATTGGAAAAACTATGACGATTAAAGCTTGAAGAAGGATGCGATTCATTGTTTATTTGATCAAATATTTGATGCTTGCTAAGAATGTGTTTTTTAAAACAATAAATATTTGTGAATGTTTTAAGGCAAGAGGGTTGTTTGCAAGATACTGGTTCATTAAAACGGAGATTGTGTTTTAATTTCAAATGAGTGAAAAAAAACGTTGCTCTTAGTGCAAGTAGTTGCACAAAGAGGACATAAATAGTCCATTTTAAATTAAAAATCGAGATCTATTATATTACCCTTTTTTATTAAATCTTATTAAATTCTATTTTTACTAAAACTTTGAAGTAATTTAGTCACGTGGGGATGTTTCACGTCGTATACAGTGGAGAATTTATAAATTTGTCTTTGTATGAAACACCAAATCTGCTGCGATTGTTTTGGAAATTCTGCACTACATGTAAAAAATAATTTAAAACAAATGTCTAGCGCTTTGAGGGGTGAATCGAATCGATATCTTACACCATCTACAATTATATAAAAACTATTCACCGACTCCAATGTTGCTCTAACACCGACTATGTACGGCTGTACGGTTAATCCATACTTCTGCATTTTGGTAGCCAATGCATCATGAGCTGCGTTGATATCAGTTATTTCCTGAGAGAAAAATTTCACATGAGTTCTTAATAAATAAAACAATAATTGGTAATAAATAGTAGAATGACGAATAGGTATTGTTATAAAAGTGTTGGAAGTCTAAAATAATTCAATTTTATGATTTATTTCAATGATCATGCAGTTTTAGAAGATAAGATAAAAAAATATTCAAAGTAAATTTTACCTGTAAATATGTGACTATTCCTTGCTGGCTGTCCGAGATGCTTGGTTTCCAGGTATCTTCTTTTCTTCTACTCAGTCCAGCCCGAGGAGGAATCGAGTATACTAATAATAACATTTGAATGAACTCTTTCGAATCTGCAAAAATTATATTATGAAGATTTGTAAATTATAATTTTTCTGATGATAACAAATATTTTCATGCAGACTAAAATAACTTACGTTTATTAATATTCTTTGTCTCAAGTAATTCCCATAAGTTACTTTCATAAAAACTTGCTATTTTTTTTTCGAAAGCTCGTTAACGTTTCGAAAAACTCATCCCATATGCTGAATAAGTTTGTCGCAGCAGTCTCGTACAATGTAGAAAAATCCAACTCTGTCAAATTTTGCCCATGTTCTGGGTCTAAAAGAATTGGGTATTGGTGGAAATAATCGGAAACAATACCGGTAGATGATGTCAGATGCTGTAAACGGGCCTTGGCTGTATTCTTCCAGTGGAACAGTAATTCCGGAAAATGTTTATTATGTTGTAGCCAAGACAAGCTGTTTTTAACTGCTTCGGTAATTTCTCCCAACGTTCACTCGGGTACTTCAGTTCTCCTTTTTTTCGACGAATATCCGCACAATTCACGAAATTTCTTTAATTTATTAGAAAACTAGTCTCCAAGCCTTCCCCGTCTTTTCACATGACACTTGCTGTCATTATCAGCTTTTCTCAAAGGAGGAATAAAGTAAGTATCCCGGTTTTCATTTGGAAACAGAGTAAGAATTTCAAATCGATATGTCATCGTTTGTTAATCGGCTGAAACATAAAAGTTTATTTTTAACAAATTGTGTTTTTGAGATACTAGTTCTAATATACAAAAATAATAAGTAAAATACCTTTCACAACTAGTGATCAAGTCTGAAATTATGAGATCACACAAATCGAGACTAGATTTTTCAGACAACTCCTCATTCCGTTCATACTCAGCCAACAAAGTTGGTCCAAGTGTTCCGGGTTTTCGAAGCAAATTTTGGACGTAGTTTTTTTCTCCCTGCTTTATTTTCTGACGATATTCACTGTCGTTATTAAACCTTCGTTTTCTCAACAATGATGCTCGTCCTTCTTCAGCCGTCGTTAACTTCTCTTGAACGTAGTTTAACTCTGATGTTGGATCTGCATCAATGCTACTCTCATCATTCTTTCGAAATGAAAAAGAACGAAATAAAAAAAAACAAAATAAAATAACAAAATGCAAACTAAATAAACAACCACACAAAAAAAAGAGCAGTATGTGTATGGCTAACAATTACTAACTAGTTGGATAGATGATTGACTTTTTGAAGCTGATCCAAATGTTTCCGCCCAATTGGCGATGAAATCAATCCTATCACCGATTACGAGAATGAGAGCTGTTATGATGGGCTCAGTTAGCAACTTCATGCGATTGATTTTTATTTTTTGTTCTGAAATTTAATTCTTTATTGTAAGAATTAAACAATTGTTAAAAAAAACGATTTTGTTCAGAAATGGGGCTCCAGACGAATTTCAATTTCAAAAACTTCCAGAATTAAAAATTACACCGTGGTTGAAATTTTTACTCAATCTATAATATCTATTCTACAAACCAAAATGTATGTATATAGTTGTATAAAAAACATTTATTTGTAATTTTAACATTCACGTTCATCCTTTCCCTCATTTTTACATTTAAAATATTTAGTCAGGGAGCAATATTTCTAACACAAAAAATTACGCTCCCCGGCCCCAGATTTTCTATTCATATGTGTATTGCATGATGCAATTGCAAAAAAGTATTTTTTTTCAAAATTCGTCTGGAGCCCCGTTTTTGAACGATTATCAAAAATTAAATGCACATAGAAATATTCATTTCTCATAATCATTTACCTTTGAACGAATCGATGAGCTCTTCTAAATTCCATTTTATTAATATCGCTCTTGTCTTTTCATCGGCCAATATGAATACAGCAACTGTTCAAAACTAATCACCTTTGAATTTCCACACGCGTGTATTCTTTGTAGTACTACAAACACAAGTTTTCAAGCACACAATTACGAAACAATTATTTGTACGTCACTATAAAATGGTAATTGAAAGAGCACTGAATGTAATAACTTGTTCAAAAACGAAGCAATTTTTGCACTTCACAAATGAAAATTACTTTTGAATGTGTCTACCAAGAGAGCACAGAATCAACTAATGTTTAAAAAAAGGAAGAACGATTCAATGGTACTATTTATAGTAGTAAGGATATTGTCAATACCGACAAAACAGCCGGCAACCAAAAATAAAATCTGCAGGTAAAAATACGTCGACAGGGAAATTTCCAGTAATAAAATAAGGCGCCAAGTTTCTAAGTGAAAAACAAAAGATTCTAGTAGAAACATTCGGCGTTTTCTTTACGTGACAATGGATAATCCGTTGTTTAACATGTACCCTTATATGTACATAATAATCTATTTTTGGAAGATTTTTTTCAATGTTTTCAATTGTTTTCAATTCAATTTCAATTTGCGAAGCCTACTATGGAGTCTATTCAAATAATTTAAATAGCTAAACCAAGCGATTTGACTGAATTGGATCGTATAAAATATTAAGTCAATTCTAGACTGATGTTCAAATGAATAATTAGTTTTATCAAATGAAAAAATAGACTTTTCATTTAAATGCTCATAAATAACTTCAACTGCATATACTTATGAATGGCAACTCCGCCACGGAGTTAACTTAAAAAATGTAATTCATTTGCCTTAATCTTCTCAGTGTCTGTATCAAATATGATCCGTTTGACGAGACTAAATTCTCTTCAAACCTCTGGCGGAGTTGTTACAATTTTATTTTTTTTGTCAGTGTGGCTGAGCGCCCATCGCGAACACTTTCAATAAGCGTGGCTCTTCGATTATACTCTGCACTTGGCTTCAATATTGCGACTTTTTTGAGGTTATGAATGTTCAACACATGTGTTAAACTATTTGTACGCGAATCGCGACCTCTTGAAACCTTATAGAATGGGGGAAATTTAAATTGAATTTATTCCGGATTTTGGCGCCACACCCTGTATATATATAATAATAATAATAATACAATATAATTTAATCTTTGTTCTTGTTCTTCATTTTCTTTACCCACTAGGAAATGGAATAAGTATATATATAATTAATCAGGAAATAGGTTCTTTCGAATCATAAAGCAGTTGCTTTTTGGATATTTTAATGTTTTGTACGCATCGTACTTAATGTAAGCTGTCATCGGCTGTTTCTAATTGCTCTAGTTAATATTAGAAATGGAGCCATTCTCAAAAATCAATTGAAATGTTAAACGACATTAAAACATTGAACATTAGAAGTATTTAACATTAAAAAATGTAATGATTTGGGAATAGGTTCAGCAACTCATTTCAACTAAATATTCTTTTCAATCAACGGTGCTTAACATTTCGACATATATTTTGGAACGCAGCTTTGTCGAACGAAATTGGAAAATAATTTTCAATATCTTTCATCTTCAAATTCAACAGGGCTCTGCATTATTGCCAATTATTTGTAGTTTAATGTTATGAAGGTCATATTTATCACAAAGATTAGTAGCTCATTTAAATTATAATTCTCCTGAAATTCATATTTCGCCAAAAACATTAGAGGTGAATGTAATTGACTCAAGTTAAAATATAATAGAATAACGTCAAAGATACTGCCGCCTTTTTGCATATCTCAAATTATGCATATCACTTTTAAGCGTGGATAATGTAATAGATGTAATGATCAGTACGCGTTTTTGGAAATTTACGTTATAGACGCGAAGATAAGAAAGTCAAAAATCAAAGAGAGGATATTATTCGGGAGTGATCAAATTTATTATTGGTTAAGCACCTACTGGTAATTCTGGTTAATGTAAATGGTAATGTATGGTAATGTAAATGGTAATTCTGGTTAATGTTAAGGTAAATGTTAACAAAAGTCACGTAATGAAGGGAATCAGTTATTCAAGAATAAAAATAACAGCTCTAACCGACAAATTCGTCAAAATGTAAATTTCGCTCAATTACAGGAAACTCGGTAACCAGAAACAAATCAAATATTACAAGAAATTCTAGTCAGCGTTACCAAACATGTTTGAATAGGTTGGAAAGGAACGAAAATGTAGCTTTTCACACATTGAATCTATAGAAATAGACAACATTGAAATAGTTAATCGAATAAATTGTTGCAGAATTAATCGTTGTGCGGCAATGGGAGTAATAATACAATCTTTTCCTAGTCATTCCCAAGTTAATAATAACATTTTCTGGATGCAGCCTCGGATAATTTACCTAAGTACAACCAGAAATGAAAGACAAATCGTAAAATCAATATATAATTTATGAAACTCTCAATTGTTTTGAAAAAGTTTAATTGAAAATTGAAAGAACTATTACATAATATTTAGTACGATTACAAAGATGTAATAAAATATGATAAACATACAATAGCTCTTAGCGAAATCAGAATTAATGAATCATGTACCAGAACAATTTTGTTCAAATCAGAAAGCCTTTCTTAATATATTCGACATCTTATTTTGCGTCGAAAAGAAAATTTCTTTAAATGCCAAGACGATAATATTCAGAAGTGTTGCTACTAATCCCAACGGAGTTTGAGTGTTAGGAAGTATTCAAAGAAATTTTTTAGAACAACTTATAATAAACCGAAACCCTTACGATATTAAAAAGTTTGAAAGCATTTTTAGGTAAATGGTTATAAATTAACATTAACATCACTGCTGCATGTTTCGGGCATAACATTTTTACAATCATTGATGCTCAAATAAACTCCGAATTATATCGGTGCACCCCTATCATGAAGAGGAAGTACACAGAAAAGAAAAGCGATGAAATCTCAGCGAATAATAAGAAATTGTTCAAAATGCCTTAATACTTCGTGTCGTTCCCTTAAGTATCGTTTATTGGCGCTCTGAACTGCAAGTTCCACTTCTCCTGACGACATGTAGTGTTGAATTATTTCGTATTAAAACGGCATCCACAGAGTCATAGTTGACGCCGAACAGAGCATGTCTGCTGGCACACATGCTCTGTTCGGCATGGTATATGGGCGTGGGTGGAACTCTACGTTACTTTCACCACCCACCACACTTCATTTCAAACCCAAACAACGTCGAAGCTTGCACTCGCTATTATCGCGGTACCCGAAGTCAAAATAAGTTAATGCAACAATCGAAAAATCAATTTATGACACGACAGCACTAAGCCGATGGGAAAAAACTACCGACAACTACGGTACCGCGAATCCATACAGGGAAAACAGCTGACGCCACCACATCGCGATGCCACTTACCTATGCGTCGTCATATTCCTCCGGAAAATGAACGCCCAATGGAACGAAAGAACGTGGTTTTCGTCTAGTTATTCATTTTATAACACCTGCTGTTGTTTCAGCGCTGTGCACTCAATGTAATTCTTATGTTTTAAGTACAATTACTCAATTTTATTTTGTAATATCAACTTGTGTTTTTTAATTTGTTTTTGCCTAGTAGTTTATTTTATTTTATTTATTTCATTACAATTACTTTGATTTATTTCGCAAGAACTTTTTTTATTTTGCCTTTTTCCCTTTTTTGTGTTTTCTCCTTCACCTCGCAGTAACAGTCAATCTTAAAACTAATCAATCCAAAAAAGATTAATCTTGAACAATGCAAATCCGAAAATATTCGTATACAAATCTTGAAATCCTATATTACTCATCATAAACAACGTCAGCAATTCAACCCGATATTCTTAATTGATTAAGAATTTTACATACAATTGAGATTCCATTCGAAACCCGTATCAAGCAATTTGCAATCGGAGAGAAATGTGACCGGCTCCTTACCATTTTTCATGTCAGCACTTTGAGGCTTAAGCTTTGATATGACACATCCCCTTAACTTTTAATTCGTCCTATAATTTGTTCTTGCTGTTTAATTTAATGTTACTATTATTTCTTTTGCAATGCAAATATATAACCGAAATAATTACATTACTACGGGCGATTACAATAATTGATATGGTTAATGCATTTGATATAATATGATTTTGTTTAAAATATTTCACTGAGAGAAATTTTAGCGCGAGGAACCATAATTTATATCCTCTCAATGCCATATGTATAGTCGATTTCGTGATTGTAACAAATTATAGCGCACGATACCATAATTAAAACCGCAATGATTTGTAGGACATTATGCTATGTAGTATGGGCAAAGAAGTCATAAAAGGTGTATGGTCTTTGGCACTATGTAGTGATTTTGTAGTCCAGTATCCATTAAAGTATATTAATAGCAGCTAAATTGTATTGTGACTGTCATCTTGTGTCATAGCTTCTTCTGCTATATTAGCATGAGTCTGAACTATACGATATAGCACTTTAAGTAATGCAATGTTGGAGGCCAACGCCCAACGTCTCACGATACAAAGTACCAATTGACACATTTTATGGGAAGCAATGACGTATAGTAAAGGCCTTATTTTTATTTTCATAGGAACAGAAACTATTTATCATGGTGCTCCAAGCAATGTTATGTATGAAAACATCCCTGAAATTGATGCACAGATTCATAAAAATACGATTTTAATTACTATATTTTATTGTAAATAAAACCAATAATTATGGGTCTACTGATTATATTAATTTGAATCACACACCTTTTTTCTTTTGTTCGGAACATATTAATTACAGCTTACTCTTAAATCATAGAACAATTCTTTCAAGTAAAGCTTTTAAATTGTTTATTCCTGATTGTTAAACGAAAAATTGTAATTCTTGATTAATTTTTAATTCGGGCAATGCCTTAGTCTTGGTAGTAATAAAATAAATGGTTTAATATAATTCTTATACGATAAATGGTTAAATGGTCGAGTGATAGCACGTCTCTAGACTATATTTTTGAATCAATATTATTTTATAAAAAAAATATTATATGTCTTATAGCTATTAAGATCGTAATGTATTGGCAATGGTTATTACTGCGTGCACCACTCTTTTATTCAAGTTTGACTACAACTGATTTTCAATTTCAAAAACCAACATAATTCGTAGATTTTGAAAATATTTTTCGTACAACTTGCTCTTTTCTTCCAAAATTATTACTTCGTTGGGCTTTAATTTAGATTGAAAATAAAATAATGCACCTGTAAACAATTTAGAGGTCTGAATCTATTCTAATCAACGAATATGATGGACAAAAATTTTCAAATACTTCTTTTTTAATGAAGTTATCTGTTTTGACGACAGATTGTACACATTTTTGCCGGTCGAAAAAAATTGTTTACAAAACAGATATAATAATTTGAGATTGATTTTGAGATACCGCTATGTATTCAATAATACCAAAAATTGGATACCCTTCTCCACTTTCTATTATTACTACATCCCTTGTCGCAAGTTGAAAGTTGCGTGTTTGTACCCAATTTACAAATCTACAGCTAGGAATACATGTTTCACTAGCACTTTTGCGGGTTTTTTGAAAATTCGCACGGGTTTTCCAGTTTCAGTTCCAAAAAATGCTATTTTTAATGCTATTAGCCCCACCAAGTAAATACCTTTGAACAAAAGTGTAAGTAATATTTTTACGAGAAGTGGTTGAATTTGCAATTTTTTTAAGCTGCTTATATTTTGATTCAAATTACATCGACCATAAATGTTTCAAAGGACCAACCTTATTGATAATCATTGCATAATGACACATTAAAAAATGTTTGGGCTTAAGGTTAAGTTTAAACTTATATTGAAAGAGCACGTGATGAAAAAGTGAGGGAAGGTCTAAGCGTTGAATCATATTTTCAGACATCTTGTCTTTTAATAGAATATTCAGTGTGTCGTGAAGTGTCAAAAAAATTTCCCATACTTTATTTTCTTCTGGAATCCAGTCGCCAATTATTAAGCCCAAATATTTTGCAAAAACCACTGATGCCGAAAATCGAAGTTTATTTTTTTTAAGTGTTCCTTAGAAATATCTGGAGGTCTATTTTTGCCAAAAGTGTAATCGAAATCAAAAACACTAAGGCGATTGTTTAGGTTTTCAAGAGCAAAAAATTTTTCATTGTGAATGAAGTGTTTAAGAATAAGAGCCATTTCAAAGTTAACAACTCCTTCAAGTAGGTCATGCATGATATCTACGGAATCATTTTCCACTGCATGGAAATTCTCAAGTTGATAAAATGCACATATAGATGAGATGCCAGACATTGAAACGCCAGTCTCCTGACAGTCACGTTCATATGAATGACGGGTTCGGAGTAAATTGATTGGAATGTCAGTGTAAGATTTGGTATTTCGTTTATGCATTTTACAAAATCGGCAGAAATAATCAGCTGAAAAACTTTCCGTAAAGCTCAACATATCATTTAATTCTTTATTATCACCAATGCATAGCCCCAGGACGAAATGCACTTTATTCTTTGATATCATAATCCCCTCATTTTCTAGTTCTGCAAGCTCTGATGCAAGTGGCTTAAAATTTCCAACAGTTTTTCTATCCAGACTATTGAAAAGCATAACAAGAAAAATACTTTCTAGTTGAGATCTGTAACAAGGTGGAAGCCAGGGTAATGAAACGTAGACACCTCCAAGATTTTGTAACCCAGTTCTTGATCCTATACGATTGTTTACCTCAAACTCATCAAAATATACAAATAAAGGTAAAACTATACAATCAGCATCATATTTTCGGGTTTTCCATACTGGGTTTTCCATAAAATCCATACTGTTGACTTAAAGATTCAACATATGCAATTGTTTCGTTAAATTTTTTTTGAATTATTCTATTCGTTCACCAATTAAAATAGAAGTGGGAGGGGGAAGCAGTTTTTCAAAACGGAGTACTGATTTCCTTCTATGTTCTGTTTTCAAATCGTTAAAGCAACCTTGTAAATCAGCAAAAGTGTTTCGTATGCAGGCTTGCATATTTAGAGTGTGATTTAGAGTGATTTTAGGTAGATTCGATAAGGGTGTATTTAGAGAAACTACTAATTAACTTTTGAACGTCTTTTCTAGAAATGGTTGTGTTACTATAAATTTCCGTGTTGAAACCCAACAAACCATTTTTCAGTTGAGTTGTACAATTCAATGGTTTTAATGAGGGAGTATGAGCACATAAGTCAGAAAAAGTTACGCTCTGTGCTTTCTCTTTAGATTTTGAAATATTTTGTGCACTAACTTCCGCATTTGTACCAGTTTCCTTCAACGAGAAATGTAGATAAATATGTTATAATATATGTAAATGTAGTCGTACGAAAAGATCGTGTTATAGGACAGGCATTGCATTCTAAAATTTCCTCGAGCTTATGATAAATTTTTATGTGCAACAAGTATGAATTGGGGTCATTATGCATTCGTTTACATTTAAAATACTCCATAATTAGTTAGTTTACATAGTATCAGCTAACAAAGAACTTAATAGGTGTATAAATATGAAATGCGGATTTTTTCTGCTTGAAATATGCATTTATTTGAATAAAAGAACGAATGAATTCAATAATCAAAGTATTGGCCATAGTTAGCTACGACTTTTTCCCATCTTTCTATCAATTGATGGATTCCGTCCCAGTACCACTTCTCATTTTTTGAGGCTAACCATTCATCAAGCCAATTTTTAACTTCTTCGTAAGAATGGAAGTGCTGTTCCGAAAGTCCGTGCTGCATCGATCGAAACAAGTAGTAGTCAGAAGGAGCCAAATCTGGTGAATACGGCGGGTGGGGCAGAACTTCCCAATTATCTTCCCAATGTTACCAAACTTCCCAATGTTTCCCAAGTAGTTCTGGACAGGTATTGCAACATGCGGCCGAGCAGTGTCATGTTGAAAAATGACTTTATCATGTCTTTGGTGTAATTCTGGTCGTTTTTCCATAAGTGCGCGGTTCAATTTGATCAGTTTTTATCAGTAACGTTCACCAGTAATAGTCTCACTAGATTTCAGCAGTTCCTAATACAAAGCTCCCTTACTATCCCACCCATAGTCCCAAGGTCCCTTACTATCCCATACACAGCCAAGTCTTTTTTCCATGAATATTTCGGACTGGTTGTGATGTTGATGGCTGGCCTGGGTCTACCCATGATTTTTTCCGCTTGCAATTGTCGAAATAAATCCACTTTTCATCGCCAGTAACAATCTGATGCAAAAAACCTTTTCTTTTCTGTCTGGCAAGCAAAATTTCACAAATGGTTTTTCGCCTTTCGATGTCTCTTTCTTTCAATTGATACGGCACCCATTTTCCAGCTTTTTGGATCTTTCCCATGGCTTTTAAATGTTGTGAAATCGCTGCCTGAGTAACTTCCAATGCTTCTGCCAACTGTTTTTCAGTTTGTGTGTTGTCTTCATCCAATAATGCTTGCAAATCTGTATCTTCGAATTTTTTTGGTGGTTTTCCACGGTCTTTATTGCTGACATCGAAATCGCCACTTGTAAATCTTTTAAACCATCGTTAACAAGTGTCTTGGCTTGGGGCATGTTCACCATATGCTTCCACTAACAATCGATAAATTTCTGCTGCCGTTTTCTTCAAATGGAAGAAGGTTATTAGACTTCCCCGTAAAACCTCTTTTTCTGGCAGGTAATTCGAGATTTTTGAGGCGAAAAAAAACTATGTTGTTTGTACAATCAAAACCTATGACATACTGGAATTTGTTGACAGATGTTTACCCTCCAAAATGCCATATTAGTTATCCCCGACACAAACCATATGTAATGGTTATGCCATCTGTTAGTAAAATCCGCATTTCATATTTATACACCTAATACTTAAATTGAGGACTTATCAAATTGAGTTTTAATTTTATAGACGCGCTGATGAATATAGGTCCAAATTGTTTCACTCGCTTGCGGAAACTTCGCATTCAACGATGTGAAGCTCTTGAAGCATATGTCAATGGCTGTTATGACATTCTCCACCTCGTACAAAACATCGCAACATTACATGCTGTAATGTTATCTGGAAAGCCAAATATGTTGAATATTGCCTTCAGCTCGAATATTATAAGACTCTTACCCAAACTCTCACCTACTACCACAACAGTTGGCTGTAGTGTAAGTTTGCAATGGCTGAGGTCGCTCAGGATTCTAATCTTGTATTATTCATCTAAGAAGCAGTCTTTCATCCCATTTAACCCTTGAAAAAATTTCTGATTTAACCTTTCCGAGACGTAATAACAATCACATATACGCGCACTGTCCCCATAATAATTTGGTGGAGCTAATGAAACCGGCACCATACCTGAACAGTTTTGACTATCACCAAAGACATAATTGAATCGGCGAGTGGAAACACAGTATAATTTAATTTATTTTATTGTCAATTCACTCCCCGCCAAGGGTACTACCTTGGCGTGGTGGGGGGGGGGGCTTGGCGAGGTTGCCCGTTATCCAGTCGCATGACCGAGTCACTAGAAGTGCCCAACCAAAAAACATGATGGACCACATAACAAAAAATAACCTCTGGGTGGCGATATACACTCCAACGTGTGAGGGAGCCGCGACCTCATGCGGGCAGAGCATTTTTCAGTGGTGGAACATTTGGCCACTGAAGAATCAACAATTACAAGTTGTCAATCCATGGATGCAGGCATGTTCGCCCGCAGGCCAAAACTACTGCGGAAACCGCCCCAAAAAGTGAAAAAATCGACGCAGACCTGCGAGAAAACAACCAGTATTCAATCTACTATTGAGCGCTTCGCGTTAACGACAAGGGTGCGAGTCCAAAACACTCCTCCTGCTCAAGGCGATGCAAAACCCACGAGAAGCGTAGTTGAAGTGCTGGGGTCCGGAACCGTCGACCCCGAGCGTCATGCTCCAGAGACTGTTGAAGGCCACACACCGGATTCTGTTGGTAGCGGAAACAATTATGCTCAGCAGCCACAAAACCCCCCAGCTGACAGCGAGCCGAAAACTTCACCTGAGAACGAGCTGGCTATGAGGATTACCGTCGACAGAAGTAAAGAGGAACGGCTTACGCGAAGCATAAGCACGGTCTTAAAAATTATGAAAACGCTATCAATGTCCAGAAGAATGTCAATAAGCACATTAAAAACGGTATGGGCGAACTTGAGGACCTGGTCGACAGGATCCAGCACTATCGACGCAGGTGGCTAAGGGCAGAGAACGAGCTGAAGGAGCTCAAATCACAACAAAAGCTGAAAATATCACTTCCTGCGCAAACGGCAAAAGGTCGGCATGTAGCCCACTAAAGCCGAATCGCGGAAAAAGAGTTAAGCGGCCTGAGTCAACAGCCCCCAGCCAAGGGGAGGAGATTGGCAGTGACTTCCAATTGGTACACTCCAAGGCACAACAGAAGGCTGCGAAGAGGGCACAGCGTCTGAGCGCCGAAGAAGTGACCAAACCCACGCCTGAAAACCATAAATGTTCGGAACTCGGGGCAATGCCTAGAAGGACCAAGCACAAGCAGTGCAGGGATGCTCTACTTATTAAACCGGTAGACGGGAGGACTTACGTCGACGTCCTCAAAGAAATAAGGGAAAATGTGGAGCCCAAAAAAACAGGAGCCTGCATAACGACGGTATGAGCGACCAAAACAGGTAGCCTACTCGTGGAACTCGGGGCGCAATCCACAGACAAGGGAATGTTCGAGAGTGCAGTCAAGGACCTCCTTGGCTCGAAAGCTGTTATCTCGACAATACAGCCAATGGGCTCTTTAGAAAAAAATAAAATAATGTGTCGCGGAAGCTAAAGAAGTGGAAGAGGCCATTAGAAAAACTCTTCGTAAGGTTGACGCCTACCAACCCTAGAGGACAAAAGGTCACAATAGTGGACATCCCAGAAAAAGCCGCTGCGCAACTCCTGGCCAAGGAGAAAATCAAAATCGGCGGGGTGGTATGCAGAATTCGCCGAAGAGTGGTCCTGACTCGATGCTATAAATGCCTTAACTTCGGACACATCTCTCCGAACTGCAAGGGGCCAGGTCGAAGCAACCTGTGCTACAAGTGTGGTACTCCTGGCCATAAGACGAAAGAGTGCACAAATATGGCATGCTGTGTTTTGTGAAAACTCAAAGGCCTGAAACCTGAAAATCTGGCACACGTTTCGGGAAGTGGAAGTGTCTGGAGTTCAGAGAGGCACTAAGCAAGAGAAAAGGCGAACTATGATCCGAGTCCCCCAGATCAATCTGCACCGTAGCACGACCGCACAGAATTTGCTTGACCAGATCGCGAGGGAGAAAGAAGTCGTACTGCTAATATCTGAACAGCATCGCAACAGGGAAGATGCAGGATGGTAATCGGACCGATCTGGAACCGCCGCCATCAGCTCGCATCTGCACTACCGGGGATGGCTTTGTGCTGATCAGGTGTGTGGATATGACATTCGTCAGTGTCTACCTCACGCCGAATGAGCCAATGTCATCTTTTCAGTACAAGCTCGACGAATTGGAGGGAGCCGTTTCGAGCATGGAAGGACGAATCCTTGTTGGCGACGACTTCAATGCCAAGGCTGTTGAATGGGGAATGCCTCATCCAGACTCCAGAGGGAAAAGAATCTTGGAAATGGCGACTAGGACTGGTCTTGTCGTCATGAACGTTGGGAACACACCAACCTTTCGCCGGAGAGGCTGCTCGGGAACCATCCCGGATGTGACGTTCGCTTCAGAGTCCTTTGTGCCCATGATACGCAAATGGAAGGTACTGGAGGATTACTCGGCGAGTGATCACCAGTATATTGCAATCAAAATTGCCGAGCGTGCTCCTCGACGCGCAGCAACCCGACCTTCCGTCGTAGGTTGGAACATCGCCAAAATTGACGTCGAGGAGTTCGCCGGAGCTCGCATGGGAAGTGAAATCATGACGGGGACTAGGGGAGTCTCAGTCAAAAACGCGGTGAATTCTATTATGAAATTCATCACGTCTGCGTGCAACGTCTCTGTACCCCGGCGACGGCCACGACGCAATAGGCCTGCTGTGTACTGGTGGACAACAGATATCGCTGAAAAGCGAAAAGAATGTCATAGACTCCGCCGCGAAGCCCAACGCTCAAGGGATCTGGATGAGTCACATTCCCGAATGATGGCATACACGTCGGCTAGGAAACTCCTTTGCAAGTTAATCAATGAAAGCAAAGCTCGCTGTTGGCAAAACCTCATTGAGGACATCAACAGAGACCCGTGGGGCCTGGGTTATAAGCTGGTCATGCGGAAGCTCGGAACCTCAAGGACGCCCTGTGTGGTTGAGGCACAGAGAATGGACGAGGTTGTCCGGGCACTTTTCCCTGTGCAATCCGTCCGTTTCGATGCTCCATGCGACGAAAGTCCTGCGGACTGCCCGCTTTTCACTGCGAAGGAGCTGGATAATGCGATGCTAACATTAAAAATGCGAAAAGCGATGGGACCAGACGGCATCCCAGCAGAAGTGTTACAGCTTGTGTACCATCTTTGCCCTGACATGTTGCTCAGCATATTCAATGCATGCCTGCAAGAGGGTGTATTCCCAAAATGCTGGAAGGAGGCGAGGCTTGTGTTGATCAGCAAGGGGAAGGGGAATCCGGAGCTACCATCTGTATATCGGCCCCTATGTATGCTGAACGCCACCGGAAAAGTGCTCGAGAAGCTCATCAGAAGGAGACTCGGGGAGGCCATCCGAGCCGCAGGGGATCTGACTCCTCAGCAATACGGCTTTAGGGCGGGGCGATCCACGATTGGCGCGATTATAGAAGTGGTGAACGCGGTTCAGCGGGTAGAAGCCCACAATCACTACTCAAAGCGCATACTATTACTCGTGACGCTTGACGTAAGGAACGCCTTTAATTCCGCTAGGTGGATAGATATTCTCAGTGCTCTGGAATCTTTCAGAGTGCCGAGGTATCTAATGCGGATATTGAGAGATTACCTTAAAGACCGCAACCTCATCTATGACACATTGGGGGGTCGGCGAGGAATGGATGTAACTTCCGGGGTGGCGCAAGGCTCCATTCTCGGCCCAGACCTATGGGATGTCTCGTACGACGAGCTATTGAGGATAGTCTTACCGGATGAGTCGCGTTTGATCAGCTATGCTGATGACGTAGCGGCATTAGTTGCCGGACGCACTGTCCAGCAAGCGCAACTCAGACTAGGTATGAAAATGCGTCGAGTGAGCCAGTGGATGACAGACCGTGGGTTCAGTTTAGCGCTGGAAAAAACTGAGGTCATCATTCTGACCAAAAAGCAGATTCCCAGAGTTACACCCATCCGGATTGGCGAAGAGACAATCAAGTCCAAGAAGAAGATCAAATACCTTGGCATGATGATTGACTCGAAGATGAGCTTCTTCGATCGAATCAGAGCGTCAGCGGATAAGGCCGCAGATGGATTATCGGCGCTCAGCCGTCTAATGGCCAACATTGGGGGACCCGTCGCGACCAGGAGACGCCTACTGATGATACGGCTCCGAGGTTTGGGCTGAAGCTCTCAGTAAGGAGTCGTACCGGAAGCGACTGATGCAGGTGCAAAGATGAGGTGCTCTGCGGGTTGCGTCTGCATACCGCACTGTCTCTGAGCCGGCAGTGCTGGTCATCGCGGGTACGACACGTATTGTGCTCCTTGCTAACGAACAGAGGAGGCTCTACCTGTGTAAGGGAGAAGAAGGTAGAGAGGTTGTTTCACGCGAGGAGAGCAGAAAGACTCTCGCTCTGTGGCAGGAAGAGTGGGTAAATGAAACACGGGGCAGGTGGACCGCGTGCCTAATCAGGGACCTGGAGCAATGGCTCAATCGAAAGCAAGTCGAGACTGATTACTACCTGACACAGCTTCTCAGCGGACACGGGTGTTATCAATCTTCCCTGCAGAAAATGGGAAAATCACGGTCCCCTGACTGCCTGTTTTGACCGGGGATTGCGGATGATGCTTGCGACACCTTCTTCACATGCAAACGGTGGGTGAGACAAGGTGTACATCTCAGGGAGAGAATAGAGGAGATCTTTCCAGATACCCTGGTGGAGAAGATGCTGGTGTCTAAAGACAAATGGAACTGTGTGTCGCACTACGCTCGGGCGGTTCTCACTATGAAGAAAGACATCGTCGATCGCCAGAGGGAAGGACAGAAAGGAGAGGGATTACTCACTCTGTCAGTAATCCCTCTCCTTTCTGTCCATCCCTGCTGAGGGAGTGATCTCTCCAATCCGAAGGTGCCGGTAGGCGAGATGTAAGAGGCCTAGTCCGATATAATGTGACAAACAGTTCCAGGCTAGGTTCTCGGTGTGACAGGGGAGGTGTTTAGTCGGTAGTGTGTCACTGAGAGTCCGACACTCAGGGTATAAATAGCCTTCACCTCCCAACCAAATAAAAAAAATTGTGAATTCACTAGAACAATTCCGAACCAATTTCACACTATAAATCACTCGCGATCACGAAACAGAATAAACTGATTCGATGAAATGCAGCCCGTAGACGCGGTTTTTTACATTAGCGTGGACGCGGTTGTTCACATTATCCTTCAATTCTTGCAGTTGGCCGGCATAAAATGAAACAAATAAAATAAGAATGTTGCGTCTTGTTTCTGGGAAGCTATGAACATCGTTTAAAGTTGCGATATGGTAATGTTATTTTGATAATCTAATAGTATTCATCAACATGCATATTCATTGGAGCTAGTCTATTAATTTTAGCGATTTCCTCTATGCATATTTAATCTGCTTTTACTTTGTAGATTTAGCGGCATATGTTACGTATTTTTGCACAGAGCACTAAAAACATGGCTATTGTACTTATTTTAAAGGAATATATGTCATGTCAATTAGTGTGCTATGCAAAATAGTAAAATACGCAAAGTAAATTTTTCTCAGTGTTTTTTATTGATTTTTAGATGAGTTATAGCTGAAGACATCGTTTTAGTTCTTGCCATGTAATTTGTTTCTTGAAATTCATTAAATTTATAGGAATAATTACTCTAAATTACTTAGAATTTAGGGTTTGGAATAATTACTCATTTTCGATATTCTGGGAGTCTGTTATTAAAAGATATATTGTTCATAGTTACTTTATATTTGTATAGGTTGGCGCTATAAAAATGAGAAAATGCACCACAGAATATTAAATAAGTGTTTTCTTTATTAAAATATAAAAATGAACAGAAACCGCTCGGGCCTATGGACGACTCTGATCTCGTGCCTCCTTCGCGTTTGCCTTCCTATTTTATACCCGCCGATGGTAGGGCAATTAAGGATTTTGGGATATCCGTGTTTTTCCCAGATTGGTTGCACACGACCCTTCGCTAATCGTTTGCATGTGCTCGGCATTCCTTTATGACGTTGTCGGCGAAAACTCGAATATGTGAAAGGGTTTTCCGGCCATAAAGATGTTCGGCGACGTGTGCTATTTGTTGTCTGGTCATTATGCGTTGCGTCGCGTTTTTATTGCTGTCTGGGAAGTGCCACCACATTTGTTTATGTCGGAATTGTTGCGATTTTCAAGGGGCCTGGTATAAAATCTTCAAGTGTTCTTTCAAATTGAATGAAAACATTTTCAGTGCTGATCTTACTCTGGCTTTTGTTTAACATATTTATCTTCTTATATGCTAATTAAATCTACAAAAAAATTAAAGAATTTCACTTGTATTGGATTTAATACGAACCATAAAATCATAAAATGTCTACATTTTTGTTATATATCCTTACATATACTATATCCTATAGTAAGTGCGTTAGTGCCGAAACATATCAATTTTACCTCAATACGTAAATAAGCAAACGCATCCGTTAGCCCTTATTCCATCGAATATGAAATGCATTGGCCACATAAATATATTTCTTCTTAATTTTATACGTAAACAAACAAATGCATCTTTTAACTCGAATTCCATCGAACATCAAATGCATTGCCCACACAACTTAAAGTAGCACCTTATCTTAAACAAAAATCTACACAAATTAATTATAATACATTACAATCATTTTTAATACATTACGATCATTGCTAACTTATTCTTATGAGAACTTATCCTCAGCAAAATCAAATTCTTTTTATCTATACTAAAGAGATGGATAGATAAATTGAAAGATAGATGAATAGGTTGATAGATACATTGATTTAATTTGTCAATTATTGGAAAACAGTCTATTAACGACGCATTACTACTTTAACAGATAACTTTTCAAATTTTTCCTAAGGTTACTTGCTCTCTGTTGGCTCGACCTAATTATGATTTCTTGATTTATAATTTATTTTTCATCATATTTTATGACTTCCTAATTTGCTATTGTTAGGCTAAGCCTGTATATGAAAATATTAATATATACTATATTGTATATGAGATTCCTTTACAAATACCTACTAAAACCGCACACCGTAAAATACAAATTAAGTGAGGCGAATGGGAAATTTTTTCATTTACATGATTCTTTGTTTCTTAGTGTTATAAGGTCGTACAACATTTAGTTAAGTCTAACTTTTTCTGTACTGATACGTTAATATATCATTTTGCTTTTATTTAAAGAGAGGATACATAATTGACATCGGATAGTGGGAAAACCCTCTAAAAACCCCACCAACTTAACGTTGATGACATGGAAAGGAGAAGAAGAGGGGAAAAATATTTTACAATCGAGATTAGAAAACTTAGCTCACGCATGCGCGTTTGATTATTATTTAGCTTTAATTAATACACTAAGGTCGTTCGAATTACATTTCCTCCTAAAGAAGGTTACATCATTATTTTGTCGTGTTAGACGAATTTTGTCCAAATAGTACAGAAAAGGAGGGAAGACTTTATATTTATACTTGTCTTGTAAATCCGAATATAAACTAGTCAGGAAATTAATGTTACAAAGTTTATCAAATGTATTATCTTGTAAGTGTTCTAGTTTATCAAATTTCTTAACTAAGGAGTTTAGTAAAAATTCGTCAATTCTTTTACATTTTTTCATCTTACTATAGAAATTTTCTATACTAATTTTTACATAGATTTCATCATTATTTTTAAGTCGCTTGTAGGCTGTCTCCACTGGTAGTGTTTTGTATAGGCAATTTCTTTCAAAAGTTTTTAATCTCCTCATCTGATTGGATGATATGTTACACCAAGCTTCAAAGCCGTAAGCTAGTATTGGCCTCATAAGTTGTTTATATAGAGTTAGCTTCATTTCTGAGTTGAGGTCCCTGATTTTAAGTGAGTTATTAATTCGTGAAAGAGCAAATTTTGCCTTCCGTAGAGTGCTATCTACATGTGATATAGGTGACCAGGCATTGTCTAACATAACTCCCAGGTATTTCATTTTTTCCATGATTTCAATTTTACGATTATTAACATATAGGGCAATGCTGAGATTGTCTTTATACATTTTTGGCCTGATGTGTCTCCTTAGCTTCGTGAAAAGAATACCACCACACTTATCGGTGTTGATGCTTAACTTCCAGTTTTTGAGATAGCTGGTAACTGACATCAAATAGTTATTAATCCTGCTAATTAATAGTCTGGCCGAAGGTCCAGAAGAATATATGATGGTGTCATCCTCGTATAGAATATTTTTAACCCTAGCTTGATTATCTGTCAGAAAATCTGATAGGTATATATTAAATAATATTCGGCCCAGTACAGACCCTTGCGGTACCCCTGCTTTTATATCAAGCGTATTGGACAAGACATTGTTATGCCTAACCCTTATGCTTCTTTGTTTTAGGGAGTGCAAAATCAGATGACATAAATTGGTGGGAAATTGTAATTGTTTCATTTTAAAAATAATACCAGCTATCCATACTGTGTCAAAAGCTTTGCTTATGTCTATTGCACAAGCAAGTGTGGTATTTTTCTTTCTGAATCCGGAGTTAACGTCCTCAGCAAAGGTTATAAGTGCATGGGAGGTGGATTTGTTCCTGCAGAAACCAAATTGTCGCTCACTAAATATATTCTCCTTCCCACAATGCTTCAGAATTTTGTCCTTGATAATATATTCGAAGATCTTACTGTCGCATGCAAGTAGAGATATTGGTCTGTATGATGAGGGACTGGTAGCCCAGCTACTGCTTTTTGGTACCGAAACAACAATTGCTTACTTCCAGTCAATGGGGAAACAGCATAGATTTATGCAGTTGTTTATGAAAATAGATATTTGACATAAACATTAGGAAGTTTCTTAAGAACTTTGTTGCTAATTTTGTTATAGCCTGAGGAATTTTTTGGTTTAAGTGCTTTGACGATCTCTTGTATATATCTTGTTGTAATGAAATCCAAGTACCATGGAGGTGGATTCTGTGCTAAGCCATCAGACTTGTATGTGCTACAAAAATGAAACCTGGGCAAGGGCGCATGATTCAACATGTGATTATAATTTTGTAGCACGGCTTCATCACTGCATTCATTAGTATCTGTAGCGGCTGGGGATTGATTATGTATATTTGCAAAATAATTTGGGCATATATTTGCACAATCTTGCTCAGAGTCAGCCCCATCAAGAAAAGGGAATTGTATTTCTGGACCAATTTCCTGATAACGCCTTGACTTCCTTGAAGAAATTAGGCCCATATTTGATGTTACTTACTCTGTTTTTGAATGCAGCTCTGTGGAGCTGTCTGATTCGTGTGTCTAATTCCTCATTGATACATATTAGCAGTTGCTTAAGGGTTTCATTTTTTCGGCCACTTCTGTGAAATATCCTCCTTAAATGTTTTTTAAATTTTATAATGTGTAGAGTTTCATCATCAAGGATGACCTGGTTGTTTTTTTGTATCTTATATTTCGGTATATAATTATTCATTGCCTCAGCTATGGTTGAATTTAGTGTGCGTATGCTTTCATCGATTTCCTCAACTGTTAGGTTTCTATATGTTGGTGGAAAATTGGCTCTGATATTACTTAGAGTTTCCCTTTTGAAACTTTTCCAATCGGCTTTCTTATAATTGAAGACATAAGTTGGTGATTTATGGTGGACAAACCCAGAATTAATTTGCAGCTCTGCTGCAAGATGGTCAGACTCAAAATCAATAGTTTTTAGAAAGGGGTTCAGAGCTAGTTGCGGAATGATAAGGTCTTCTGTTATAATATAGAATCTATATATGAGTATGACCTCTTATCCATTCTACTGGGCGAGTAAGAATACAATTGTTTGAGATTACATATGTCCTGTGTATATGGAAGCCAGTTATTTAACGTTATTCCATTATTATTATTAGAATAATTTTTCCAATTAACATGTCTAGCGTTGAAATCCCCTCCCAAAAGAATTAAGGAGTTACTTCCAAACTGACTGTAGATATTGTCAAGTAGATCAGATGACAGTTCATCTCTCTTGAAATATACTGAAGCAAGAAGAAGCCGCCTGTCGTCTACTTTTAGTTCCACCATTGCTAAATTTACATTTGAAAAGTTGGATAAATGTTTCTGCTTGTATTTTTACAACTTTTAATGAGAATGGCTGTATCAACACTTCCCTCATCATTTCTTATCAGATCGGAAAATTAAAACAATACCCGGTTTCTTTTTCTGAGCCTAGTTTCCTGAAGGAGTATAATATCCGGTTTTTAAGTTCTAAGTAATTCCTCCAGTCCGAGTCTTTTTCTATGGGAACTATAGTTAAAATTTTAAGGTTAGAAATCATTTATTTCCAATTAAAAGTCGAATAACACTTTATTTTTCTCGGCTAGATCATTCAGTGTCCTGTAATGTCTCGCGAAATTCTTCACTTGTACCATAAAATCTTCAAAGTCAGTACCAAAGCATTCATTCGAAGCTTCGTCTAAAAAGGACTTAAAGTTATTGTTTTTTGTAGGCTGTTTTGGGACTGTGTTGGTTAGACCAGTTCGGATAGCCTGAGAAAATATCTTCCGAAATATAAGTAGTGCGAGGTATTTCTCGCATGGTTGGAACTTGCTTTGCCATTTCTCTTTTTCTT
Source organism: Stratiomys singularior (assembly GCA_954870665.1). NCBI lineage: Eukaryota > Metazoa > Arthropoda > Insecta > Diptera > Stratiomyidae > Stratiomys > Stratiomys singularior. The sequence goes on from OX940877.1 coordinate 56,616,587, forward strand.
GTAAGCATTTCCTGCCATTCGGGGCGGCCTCGGAAGCTTGCAGTATGACCAGCCTCCCTGCATATAACACAGGCGACAGTTTATTTCTCAGTAACTGAGCACATCCCCCTGTCATGTACCTTCAGGCATTTTATACATCTCGTCTTCATACTGCAGTTTAGTGCGATATGGCCAATCCGCTGACAATTAAAACATTGTATCAGCTCAGGGTTTACGAGTTTCTCAATAGTAACCCTCTGATTTAATAAAAATTTAGTTTTTAAGTAATCAATTGTGCTGGTGGTAGGCTTAAGTTTTAATATGAAGTAATTCAAGTTCGGATGCTTCTTAGAGTTAAACTTAACCACTTTATCCAATCCGTTAAGTCCTAATTCACTTTAGTAATTCTTTTTAGTATTAAATGAACACTTTTGTCAGCCTTAGGTGTATACGTGAAATAATGGACCTCTTGTGCTTTTAATAACTCTAATATTTTACTTCGCGTATCACTACAATAAATTACACAACGATTTTTATTAAAGCCTTGCGATATGGTGAAAGTGTTTGGATTTTTCTATTTTCTTTTTCTATTAGGACACTATTATTTTCTATAAGTTTCAAATTGTCCGCTTTAATCACTTTATTCTCTTCTACAACTTTATTATATTTTTCACTCATTCTAACGAACTCTGAGCCATACACTTCACGTTCTAACTCCAATTGTTCTTTTTCTCTTCTAAGTCTTTTGTTGATTGCCACTAGTTCACTCATGCTAATGTTTTTGTCACCTAATGTGTCCTTTAGTATTTGGTTTTCACTTATCAACTCTTTATTTATCCTGAACAACTCGTTGCCTTCCATTGTAGTCACTTCAAAATTTTCATTATTCTTTCACTCATATGAGTTTTTCTATCAGTAAAAAATATATCACTTCACTGCATTTGTTTTTTTCTTGTCTCTGTCTAAGAGTCCACACTACACTAGTTTCTTTGTTCTTTGTACACTTTGATCTTTGTTGAATTTACGCACACACTTTCACGCGCAGCACTTATTTGTCAATAATCGTCCGATTATTATGTCGAAGATACGTCCGAACCATAGCACGGCCTATACGAACACAAGACCCTCGTCGTCACCGACACACCAAGTCTTTTACTCTGATATGGACGACTGCACTCGGCGACGTCCGAACCCGTTCCCTATAGCGAACCGCACACCGTCAATCTGACGGCATACATATAAAGGCAGCGATAAGAATAGTAAACAACGATTTCTTCAAACTAATGAAGGTGCTCTTGTTTTTATTTATGTTCAATTTTGAGTGACAGTCTAGCTTGTTTACATTACACTTAGTAGACATTGGTTTCGTCTAGTGAGCAGTCGTAATTTGTTATAAAAAATATGAGTCGCCGTTTCAGTAGTTCTCAAATAGAACAAGAACTGTGTGTGAACTAGATGTGTGAGTGACAAATATGGTCGAAGCGAAAGCTAGTGTTTTCTCTCCACGTCCACGGCAGTGAGGACATTGGGGTTTCAAAGTGCCTTCCTGGCGACATCCAAAGCAAAAAAAACGTGACTAATAGGGGAAAGACAGTCAAAGAAGGAGTTTCCGGGATCTTGACAATTCCAACACACGCGGTACTGTCTATGGACATTGCTTTCGGGGGGGGAGCGGATACTCGATGTGTAATAGCATCGAGCTGGTCAAGGTTGGATCGGGACCACTCCGATGCCCGAATATTTCCGACTAATGACGGTTGAACTTGAGATCGTTGGTTAAGATCGAAATATTAAGGCGATGAATTAGACCGGGATTGCACAAAACGACTCTCAGGAGGAATCTCCTCCCAGGGTTCCAACACTTGCACTCTAACTGTTATACGACGGGTATTAGTTCGTTTTGCTGTTTCTATTGCTTTCCACGCCTCTTCCACGCTGCGACATCTTTCAACCAGGTCAAAGGATGAGGGAAGCGTGAATCCAGCCAAATGCTTTTGTAGGCGCAGATCCATGTTTCTGGTTATTATATATTTTAGGTCTTCGTCTAACATGGGAACCTTTAAAAGCACATGGAAATCTCGAACCAACTCAACGTTCGAGAATCCATGATCTGCGACCATAGTTGTGACGCGAAAAATGAATTGATGGGCAGATATACTACTAGATCCACCATCATAAGACAAACCCCACTTAGTTGTAGGCAGCGGGGCCTTACAACGCTCCGCCCTGCAAGGCGGTCCCTGGAAGGTGACCCGAGGTTCCATAGTGGCCCCTGGTGTTCTTGTTTCTGATGATACAACTACAGGGGTTCGGTGGTGAGGGATTGATGCGAATCGCGAAGGACCTGGTTTCTCCGCTGGTCCTTCCATTGCCTCATTGGTGCTAGTGGAAAGACAGAGGCGCTCTCATTCACGGTCTAGTTGGGTGTAGTCTGAGGACCCCAGCTTGCAGTTCATCTGCGGGACATTAAGGACTTCACTTCTTTTTTATGACTAAAAATAAATGTACGCTAAAACTAAATAAACTAAAACAACCTACTTTCGTTCAAAAAAAAGTATCATAAAATAAAACTCAACCGCAATAAAAATGTGTGCAAAAATAGCGAAAAGCAACTTATCCTTGTTTCATTTCTTTCAACATTCCTCCTTTGTTAGTGGGAAAGCCAGGAAGGGGGAAACATAAACTGGAATGAAATTAAAAGAATGAAATTATGACGAAACACCAAAGTTAGTTAAGATGCAACGGTGGCATGCACCGAACATAATAAAAAACCCCGAACTAAACTTAAATTTTCTTATCAATTCATCTTTAATTTCAAGCAAAAGGAAAAAAGATAAACAACAACAAAAATTCAACATTTGAAATGGAAAAGCCACTGTTTAAGTCAATCACTTCAAGATGTCCGTCCGCAGCAATAAATTGACTTTCGCCTATCGCGAGAGAACAAAAATTTACTTTATTATGACTTTCACTTTAATAAAATAAAAAAATAAATCCACAACGTAAATGCCATTAGAAAGTTGGGCGCCAATCTGTTGCGGAACAACACGGACGAACCAAGACATTTATGTGGCAGTAATCTTTGGGTCCCCTACGTGTCTCTCTGAGGCCGGCTGCGCTCAGTCTGCCGGGGTTCTGTGGGGAAGATCACTGCCCGTGCTGGGCCACCTTAACCAAAACATATAATTTACATATTGAGAAAAAGGGAGAGAATTTTTAGCAGGGAAGTTTGACGTTTTGAGGGAGAGCGGTGCGTACATGCATGAGGTTGGACTGTTAGCTTGCTGCTTAACATCTACAAAGTATATATAGTCATAATCAATGAAGGACTAAACAACTACTCTGAGAAATATGAGACGTTGCTAAACTGCGATTTTTGACTCCGAGCCAGTCTTTAAATTGTACATGTGATAGTGAAAATAACTTCAGACATCTGTTGTAAACTAAACAACAAGGAGCAAAGAAGGCTTCTGATACGGCTTAGGACAAGTTCCACAGATAACATGCCACTATGAAGTTGTAATTGTTTCTTCTCATCGATGAAAATATGACAACGATGAACATTTACAATAAAAAAGGAATCGATCCTGCTAACGAGAGTTCTTTAAAGAAAACAACGATTTTTCTTATAAAAACTAAATCTTATATTTTTGTTCTCCGCGCTGTCGACACAACTGTGCAGTGAACTGATTTTCAGAAGAAAAGGTTCTATCCATCAAAATTTTGTTTAATACTTGTTATCTTTTGTTTTATCTTTAACATATTAAAAGTATGTATTTATTAAGCCTCAATTTATGCGGACCACACGCGTCCATACTATAAAATGTTCGATTTTAAGGCAATCTTCACGTCATGGCAAGAAGTCCCCCACAAGACGTTATCTTTCTTAAGTGGAATAAGGCTGAAATACAATAGCGCGTGACAGCGGCGCGAGAACGGGACGAGACTCTCGCCGCTAATGTCAAGCAGATTTCGCAAAAAGCGTTTATATGCGACAATGTACAATGACCGCGATGTGTCGCTGCGAGGCTGGAAATATTCGGAAAAACGAAAATTCCTCGCAACGAGATGCGTTCACATTTGTCAGATGCTACATGGCGCATAAATGAAATTTGAAATTCAAACACCTTAATTACTTTTTAAGTACTAGGGTTTTTCTGAATGAATTTTCAATGAAAATTTCATGCATCCTTGTTGAGATTCTCATTTATCTAACGAAAGAAAATTCAAAATTCAAAAGTTGAAATGCAAAAGTACTTAAAAAGTAATTAGGGAATTTCGATTGTCAAATTTGCCATAAGGTTTAGATAAGTATAAAAGGATTGTGATGCAAACCAGAGGCTATCATAGTCTTTTACTACGCATCAAAGGTAGTTATCTCTAAGATATTATATGCAAATATATATCATATAATATCTTTACATAATCAACAAATACTACATAATATATTAATATTTATATTGTAACATATTGATATAAATATTATAATATATTAATAAATAAATTTAAAAAATGATGAAGTTAAGCAGTATCCAAGTTGAGATGCTAATCGATTTAGTTAAGGATAAGAAAGGTCTATATGATAAGAGGGAGCGCAGTTACCGCAATATTGAATGGAAAGATAGTGCGTGGAAACAAATTTCTGAGCGAATGCAGGTTAATGGTAAGTTTTATACTTTTATAGATACAATTTTATTATTAATATTATTTATTTCAGATAAAATATGCCGAATTGCCTGGAAATCTCTTAGAGATCAATACATCAAGTGTCTAAAAGAAATAAAAGGCACTGGAAAAGCAGCCCCAGAGGAGTTTCATCGACGACGGTATAAATATTTTGAAAATCTCAGCTTTTTAAAAGAAAGTTGCGAACCCAGGAAGTATGTTTTGTTAAAAAAAAGTTCCAACTTGTGATTTTCTCTCTAAAATCATGTTTCTTATAGGACATGCGGCAACTACGATAATGCCATGGATGCTATGGAATTCTGGGAGGATGTTGACAACTTCGATGAAAATTCAGACGGACCCTTCTTTATGCAAGATTCTATTTTATCATCAAGTCCCAGCGATCCCGGAAAGCAGGCGTCCACTTCCACTGGTATATACGCGAAAGCATCGACGTCAAAATTGCCCCTCAATGATAGTGTGGAAGAATCAATTTATCACAAGGCATCTGCTGCGACAACAACCACAACGAAAAGGGGGAAACCAAATGCAGAGGATACTTTCATACAGTTTGTCGAAAAGCTGTCTAAAACTTGCACAAGTGAGCAGCTGTCACTCGACGGTGTCGATTATTATTTTCTAGGTATGGCAGCGTCAATAAAGAGCCGAGGATTAAATAGTGCCCAGATGTTTACGATTTAGTGTGAATTATATCAATATTTAAAAGAAAGAGTAGAAGCAATAACTATCAATGCATGAATATATGAAATTTTGTTTTAATTATAAATTATTTGACAAATATCTTGACAAATTGACGCGCAAATTTATTGCTGCCCTTGGAAAGTTATGCGAGCGTGATGGAAAGATTCCTGACAATGGTACGTTTGCGCTATCGTTTCTCCACATTCCAGGCACAATCCGCTCGTGTTGTAAATTGTCTGCATAATTTGTAGGGCAGTAGGCGGCACATTTTTGCAGCATCAGCATATTGTGCAGGATCAGTGTCGCTTTGATTATATTATCCACGTTCGTTGGCCACGCATGTATGTCATTGCGCAGCACTCTCCATCTGGTTGCCAAAATTCCGAACGTGTTTTCCACTGTTACGCGCGCTCGTGATAATTTTTGGTTGAAGTTGCGCTCTTCGGCAGTTGGAGTGTTTCCTGTGCAAGTTAAAAAGAAAATTACACGTTATTAAATAATAAAATAATGAATATTATAATAATGTATTAAATAATAAAAGTTCAATCTTACTTTCAGTGAAAGGACGCATTATATTGGGATGTAAGGGAAAAGCGTTATCTCCCACAAAGTAATACGGAAAGCAATCGTTTGTTCTTGGTAACGGTGATGGAGACGGTACATCTAACTTGTTCGCAAACAAAAGTTTCCCAAAAGTTGACTCAGCCAACACTCCTCCGTCACTTTGACTGCCATACGCGCCAATATCCACCATAGTGAAGCAATAATTAGAATCGCATACTGTTAACAAAACTATGCTGTGCCGCCCTTTGAAGTTAAAATATTGCGACCCTGCGTTCCGCGGACAAACAATATTAATATGTTTGCCATCGATTGCGCCAAGACAATGTGGAATTCCACATTTCATTTCGTACTGCATTGCAATTTCCTTCCATTCTTCGCGGCTTGGCGGAGATAAGTAGATGGTGTTCAAGGACTCCCACAATATGTTACTAGTTTCGCAGATAATCCTGCCTATTGTTGATGTAGACATTCTAAATTTTAGCGCATATATATACCTGGGTCCTCCATGGGCCAAATATCTGCAAAAATGTATGAATACATTATTTTTATTTTGAATAATTGTTTGACTTACATTATAGTTAGCGCCAATCTGCATTCAGCATGTATTGGCCTTCGTATTGACTTTTTCTCCAGTTCACCTCTGACACAAGCTAGCAGCGCATCAAAACATTCCACACTCATACGCGTAGCCTTTTTAAACAGTTCGGAATTCCTAGCCTTCATTAATTTTAAAGTGGTTTCAAAGAAGCCGCTTTCATGCCGATGCTGAAAAGTGGGTCTCACCCACCATCTTCGTTGTCTCCGCTGCCTCAATGATTGAAGCATTTTTAATTGCACAAAGCACAAAGTGATGCACGACAAACGTTGCCTAGCTCTCATATTTCCTGTAAAATTTTGTATAAAGCTTTTTATTTAAGAAATACAACAAACATACCGTAAAAGGACTGTTCACAGTTGTTCACGAAACAAGTTTATAGTTAATGGTAAATAAGTTGATGTTCTGCAAAAACAATTTATATTTATTTATTCTCTTGGTTCTTTGATCTGGAGTCTGAAGAAGCAATTGGCCTTTGCACACTTGGCACAGGCCTATGTTTTCTCTATTTGTTCTGAGCTTTATTATCTATGTATATTATATATTATATTCAGAGTACTAAAAAATTTTGCTACTTGGGTGTCCAGTTAAGGGTAAATTTCATATTTATTCGTCGTTGATTCGTTTATTTAAATAGTCGCTCTTTATTAGAGGATCTGTTTACGTTGAGTGTATTTCAAGGTCTGTTTGAATTCCTTAGGTGTGGGGCGTTTGTCTTGGGGATAACTTTGAAATAACCAATTATGCCCAGATTGTATTCATAAAAACATTTGCATATTCGTTCCTTCGTGCTGAGTTGCGTTCGCCAGTGCACATTTTTGCATTCAGACTTGTTCTTGCTGGTCATATTCGCTACTTTCCTTATCCTTTGCATTTTTTCCGTACATACCGCATACCATTTTATCCGTAGCGTGGGGCTCCTCCTGGTCCGGCTGTATGTTCTTCCGTTCCTCCAAATCCATAACGATATCACTGTTCTCTAATTTTTTATCCTAATATATTTAATTAAGTTAAAGAAGATTACTTACTTGTTTGATATTCTTTTACTGTAGATTTGCACTTAGTTAGCTAGCAATTTATCGACAACTAATCAGAATTAATCACGTTTTGTTCTTAAATTGTTTTGCACATCCGTACGATAACACGCTAACACTCGGAACTGGAGAAGTAATTGATGAAATTGTAAAATTACTACTGTGAAAACAATTCCAAGCAAATTTTATCTTTAAACGTCACCAATTTGACATCTGTCATATGAACATTAATGTTCCCCGCAACGCGTGCATTGTATATTGAAAGCGTTGTGCGACGACGAGGGAAAATCGGATCTCGCTCTCGTTCCGCTGTCACGCGCTATTGTATTTCAGCCTATACTGAGGTAATAGGTAGCATGGTGTTGATATTGATGTTGGAAATGGTAGGATACATTGAGACTTGTCCCACCACTGGCTTTATACCTCCCGAAGTATTGGTGTATTCAAATCGGTATGAATAGTTATGTTATTGATTGTATAGTGTCCCGTTTATACAACTTGTGTTTAGGTGGTACGCCGAAGAGAAGATAGTATATATTTTGAATTTCAATGAGTGACTTCAACATTGCTGACGCAGGTATGCGTCATTGTGTTCAGCATTACTCAGTTGTTAGGTATGTTAGAATCGATCGGTCTGAGACACACATTTCTCAATTTTTGTGGCTGAATGGCACATCTAAGCTCGGAATATAAACGGATATTTATTTTTGTTTTGACCTTTACTTAGTTCTAATTGCAACGTGTTAGTGTTCTGTAGTTTGTTGTCTTTTCTTTGTTGATAAATACTGATAGGAATAAAATCGAACAAGGATGTTAAGATTATATATCAGAATCAGGATCACTGCTAGAAACCTTTATTAGATCGACGTTCAAACAATTAGATGAAGTTTAGAAGTACCCTTTGTGTTCTAGTTAATATTAAATTGTTATAGTCTTCCTTGGTTCTCCCGCATTTTCCAATTAATTAAAAAAATTTTTTACTTTGTAGTATATAACAGATAAGTTAGAGATTGTTACCTTTTCCGTTGCCTAGTGGTGTAGGCTGCACAGAAAACAGAAGAAGCTGAAATATACCCCAAGAACTTTGACATTGGATGAAAATAAATACTACAATCGAAAATTTCAAATTTTAAAAGCAATATCAACATTTTTGCCTCTAAATAGTTAACAGAGTTGGAAGTAGACAATTTTGTTACGTGCCCTAACAATAACTAGATCGATATTTAAAGAATTTATAATACATAAATATATTCGTTAGTAGTCGATATAACAATTAAGAATTGACATTATTAACTAGAACTCGGTTAGTTAGTTGTTAGTTGTAGTAGTTGTAGTTAGTTAGTTTTTACGTTTTTGATAAAAATTATGAATTTAATTAGGCAATAAGGAAATGTAAATAAAATTTTCGTTTCGTAACGAAACTTGAGCATAAAGTCCAGAACATGTGAAAATGACCGAGCTGTTATCCGTCAATTTGGGCTCAGTGTGGCGCGTCGTAAATTTGGTAGATAGGTGTGCGGAAGACAGTTGTTTCCACAAGAAAATTTATAGTGGATATAGTTTGCAGGTTGTTGGGCTGCGGTTAACAAGTTGAGATCTGATCGCCTGGGAGAAGAACGTGGAAGAACAATTTTATTTATATTTTGACGGAGTGAACTGACAAACGAATTGAAATAGTTCGACAGTATCGAGAAGATTTTCTGAGGCGCCGTCACACAAAAAAAAATTTATAACGTCGAAGAACAATCTTGTTTATATTTTGACGGAGAGAATCGAGAACGAATTGAAGTAATTAAACGATATCGAGAATGTTTGCGAGGTGCCATCACACAGCAAAATATTAAAAACGTGGAAGAACAATGTTTTTCATATTTTGACGGAGAGAATCGAGTACCAGCAATCACCAGTGAATTGGAGAGGATTTAGTGGCTCGCCAGCGGTGGATTCAAGCCTTCTAAGAATTGTTGCGACGCGTGTTTGGCCGTAAGATATCGGTGTTCATCTCAGCCAAGTGAATTCTAGGGAACCTACATTTAAGTAAATATGTAACAAAAAGTTAATATGTTTATTTTTTTATTTTTTTTAGAGATAATTAAATCAGGCAAAAATAATAGAAAAAAGATGGAGTGGTAAGCCATTTATTGTGTGTGGCTGAGATTTGTGAGTGGAAGGATCGGAGCCGTTCACATTCGCAATTTGGTCGTGTTTTATTCACAGTGTTGTTCCCAATTTAAATCATAAAACCCCCCACGCCCGCGCGGTAAGCTATTCAGTTTTTCACTAAGTAAAGTAACTTCCTTCGGCAGCCATTATGCGGCCTTTGTGTTTTCAATTTGAAATTTGTGTGATCTTTCCACCTTCTTCGCTGCGGGAGCCACCTATGGGTTGCCCAAGTTATGTTTATTTCGTATCAGATCATTATTTTATGTTTATTATTTTTTTGTTGTTATTACTTCACCAAAACCTTTGGTATAATTTGATGAAATAAAAATTGAGGTAGAATTTCCATACAGAGGCTACAAAAGTTGGAATAAGAAGTATTCAATTGAAACGTAGGAAACGTAGCAATGACGGGGAACGACGGAACGTTCTGAAGGCAAAAAAAATTAGTTAAATCTACTTCGCTAAAAAGATGCGTTCAAAGCAGTTATTTAGATATTTGTGGTTTAATTATATTCTTAAGCGACTAATTAATGTCTCTTTCTGCCAGCTTTTTATTTTCAAATTACAAAGCGGAGTAGTTGTGATCTCCATATATTTCGAATCAAAGAGCCTCTAGTAGTTACTCCAACTATTATCAGGGAAATAGATGCTTATTAGAGTAAACTTAAAAAACTGGCATTGTTTAAGTTGGCTTTTCATCAGGATGATGCCTTCTTGCCGCATAAATACCATCATCATTTTGTGCATACCATCAACGCTTCCTTGTTTACAAAAGTACTATTCATTTGTAAACATGACATTTGTACAAATGTCACGAAATCCATCATATCTATGTGTTAACTCTATTAATTTTCACTGATAATATGGTCTTTTTTTGGTTGTGTAAGTCATTTTTTAAACAATTTTTTATGTAGTGTCAATTAGGGTTGTTTGGTCCGCAACCCGCATTATTTTCAATAGACATGTTTTCGAAACATGGCATGATTTGAAACGCATACATGCTGTTTTTATGTATTTTGGCAGATAGGACTTGTCCGAATAGGACTTACACATATGATATGATATCTACCGCGTATCAAACAAATAGAAAAAAGGATTATGAAAGATACTGTTCGTGTGAAGCGATTCAGTGGTGTAAGAAACAAGACATCGCTACTCCGTGAGTAGGAGTCCCTCATTTGGAGGATGTCCGGATCGCATTCATAAAGCTAAGTCAGAAACTGACTGAAAGCTAAAGTTTTTCGGGCCCCACGATGGTCACCATTGCGTTGGAATTTAGTGTCCGCAACCGTCACGGCGACGACTGCAGGACGAGTCGGCCTCGCGCCGATATCAGGACGTAAAGTCCCAGAGACTTGGCAATGAACTGTACTCCAAAGGACAACTGTTTGGCCACTCGGAAGTTCACTACGTTGGTGGCTGCTGGCGGACTAGCTCTGTGCGGCATGGTGTGCGGACGTAGGTTGGAGCCGAGTGAACTTCCGCTCTGGTTCACTTAGTGAATCAGCCACCGTTAAAACCCATTTCCCGAACGTGACGTTGCAAGTGTAACATTACTCTATCTTTTACATTTTCCACAAATCAACACAACAAAATCGATCGCGCCTCCGCTCACCGGAGTACCGAAATACCGCAGTAACCTAAAATAATCTGCTTTAATTATCACTATCGCAAAGAGAAATCAAAATGTTACGCGATTACAAAAGAAATTTACGGACCGGACGGAAACACCTGATGCCGTACATCACTTAAAGACTTACCTGTGCTCCATCACCTTCCTCCTGAAAAATATTACCAATCGATGGAAGAAAACTATGAATTTAGTACTTCATTATTATTTTTAATATAAATAAAAATAAACTAAAATTAATTTAACATAAAAAAAAATTATTAGTCTTACTTTTCAATGCATTGATTCACTGATATATACATCATAATAAAGTGGTCAAATACTTGATTAAATTTCTGCCGCCGTTAATTCGTAATAATTTTCCTAGTCGAATGGATGATTATCAATCGCCGATTGGATTGTTATAGACAAACAACAGCAGACGTGGAAGAAAATTTATTTGGAAACTCCACATTAACTTTTACTTCTTCGTAAGAAATCAAAACGATACCATCCAAGAACGATGTATATGGTTGAATTACTCTACACAAATCAGAGAGAATCTTGGTGTTGCTTGAAATTTCACTTCCTTTGACCGCTTCTCAATTTAATTTTCGGTTGTACCACCGAATCATAATAATCTTTTTTTTCAATATTTTTTTTAAGAAAAATGTGTTAATCCTCAATTTATTTGTTGAGCGAGCTCTAAGCATAAGGAAATATCAGTCCTAGTTCAACAATGTTCACTGTTCACTGTTCACTGTTCAGAAATGTTGTGGTTATGTATCCGAATTTATACTTCTAAAATTCACTCCTTAAGATCAAAGGTGGTGATGATGCTCGACTTTTTTAAATGTCCGATTTCGCATCGTAACAAAACATCATCGCATCGTGTTTTTGTTTTTGACAAAACAAAAAAAACCAATGAGGACAGCGCGTTGTTGTGATTGTCGAATCGAAAACGTTCTATGGCACAGTTCAACCACAAAAAAAATTTTCACGACCGCTCTACGCACTCAAATAAATGCGCCGACATGAAAAAAAGGTAAACGCAAATGTTACAACTAACTGGTCTCTTTATCACCCTTATTTTTACACAATTTGCCTACACGGGTTCATCGGCAAATTTCGATAATGACACTTTTACGAACGTTTGCTTGTCGAAATATATTTTATTTTTCGTAGGCATGGAATCTATTTAAGCCGCTGCTTGTAATGATTTTTAGGGATTATTCACCCTCCTGGCATTGCTACACTTCGAGGTGAAAGGTCTTAATTTAATCTCTCAAGTGTGCCATCTAGTCGGAATTGCCACACTCGAGAGGTGGATTGCAACAATTGCTAAGTAAAAACTTAATACAATTGAAACTTCAAATTCAAACAAAACAGATTCATTATTTTGGAAACAGAATTACCCGTTATAAACAGCATTATATACATACCAAAAATTCAGATTTTAAATTTAGAAAAACATTATAGAAGAGATTATAGAAGTAGAGAATTAAAGAGAAAATAAGGACAATTGAAAAATATAAAAGAGTCAAAACAGGTCGTCTCCACCATCAGAGAATTCGGCCGTATGCCGAATGTCCGGGTCTTTTTCTTAAATCCTACACGAATAGTAGCGCCGCTTTTGGAATGAGACTCTTCTCAAGGGGTAGGTCGTCCCCACGTGTTCGTTTTCCTTTGGGTAGGTGATATAAAAAACAATAAATAAAATAACAATAAAAGAGAGCAAGCGCTATGCGATGAGGATTATATGGTCTGATCGAATGAAGTTTTGGTTAAATTTTTAATTTGTACTCAAATGTTCGAGTTAAAAGAAAATCATACGAAATAAAATAGAACTAACACTAAAGTTAAAATGTAAACGTTTATTTACAATTAAATTTAGGTATTTAGTCTATGGAAATTTCTTCCCAAAAGCGTTCGAAGCTTGTGGGAAAACATTGTCCAGCAATATAGTTCGGGTGTTAGTAATGATCATCTACCTTTAAGAAGCAGAATAAAATATTAAGTAAGGTTAGAATCCAGAAAAGTGAATCAAGTATTAAGCCATAAAAGTGAATCAAGTATTAAATAGATATAGAACCCAGAAAACTGAATTAGTAAATATAGAACCTGAACAGTGATCAGTTTGCTCGGAATAAGAGAGTTTTTCAAGACGTTCACTCAATACATCAAGAGGAATACATTTGTGTAATTTATGACGGAGATCGTTTCTGGCAGATGCCAGATATGTTGTAGTAAGACGCTCAAGTAAAGTCCCGAAATCAAGCTGAGGTGAAGATTCATGTTGGAGGCAGCAGAGGTGGTCAGAAACAGCAGCGCAGCAGAATTCATGTAAATTGAATATTTTATTTACTTACTTGTATTTACTTTATTTCTATTACAATTGCTAAAATTAATCAGTAAAAATTTTCCGTGCGTATATGTGTGTGTGTGTGATATGCAGAGATCAGGGCTTTCAAAATATCATAAGCCTCCTATGCCCCCGCGGCCAGCTAGTCGGTTAAAAATAAATACAAAGGCCGCCATCATGCGGCCTTTGTGTTTTCAAATAATTCTGTCTTGCTAATCTCTCCTTTTTTCGCTGCAGATGCGACCTATCTGTTGCCCCAATTAATTACATGATTATTATTATTATTTATATTTATATTTCGAAAAAAACAAACAAAACATGGCGCCCAACGTGGGGCTATGTTTTAACTACATTGTATATTGTTTTGTTTATATTTTGTAAATACACAACAACTTTGTATTCGAAATCTGCGAGCATACTGCTTGACGCGCAGTAACCCAACCTTCAGCTGTAGGCTGGAACTTATAGTTGGGTTATAAGCTTGTCATGCTCTGAGCTTCACAGAGGTCCTATATACTTGAAGCCGAGAGAAAGGACGAGGTTATTCCAGCGCGTTTCCTTGTGCATCCTGTTCGTCCCTTAACTTCATATGAGCAATGTCCAGTTACGTGCCCCCTTTTCAATGCGATCAACCTGGACATAATGGTGAAATCTTCAATCATTAAAATGACCTCGAGACCCAGCGAAAGTGGTATAGCTTACACACAAACTTTGTCCTGACCTGGTGCTCAGCACTTTTAACGGCAGGTTGCAGGAGTAGGTGTTCCCGAAATGCTGGAAAGAGGCGAGGTTTGTGTTGTTCAACAAGCGGAATTGGCCCCTATGTGCATATCGGCTACTATGTATGTTGAACGCCAATGGGAAAGTGGTCGAGAGGCTCATCAGAGAGAGATTTTGGGCTTCTAATTCGGAAACGAAATCAAGCAAGCCTCTAAAAACTCCTTGATTCAAAGAATCCTTGGATTCGTCATGACCTCGTAACGCTAATTGAATAAAATACCATACAGCTTGTTATCCTTGATAATATGTTCCTATTTGTATGAACTGTGTCGTTGTGCGTTTTTATTTTTAATCGATAGGCAGAATCTAACTGTTGTCTTGTATGGACAGTTCCCAAGGCCGCAAAATTAATAACGTTGTCTAGATGTGATTTAGAGCAGCTATGCTTTTTTATTTTCTCGGATGGATGCGTGAGGTCGTCAACTCCTTTCGCTGTCCATAATGAATCACCCTGAAAAAGTAAACAGGGGAAACCAAAAAGTCTATTTACCTTTTCACATCCACACAACCAATGTACTTTCTCGTAAAACTCAATTTAGAAGCAGCGCGTATACCATTTATTCTTACACTCACATACTTGTTAAATATTTAAGAATGGTCGAGGTGGACCGACTTTCTTTAAATTTAGTTTATCGTCATATGTCAGCTCATTTTCTTTTATATACGCAGCATTCATTTTGAACACTTTCGTCTGTCACGAATTTAGTACGACTAAGCTAAATCAATCGAATCCACAATTTTTCACAACATCCACAAAATACACAGCTGAATAAATGGTTCTTGCCTTGCAATTAATAATCTGCATGGCAGCCCCGACACAGTCAACTATTAAGCAGGCTTCAAATGAGTGGGCATGTGTGCTTACCCCACAACAAAATATGTATATGCACACCAGAAATGAATGTTGAAGAAAACTTTGTGTCTGATGCGGCGCTCGAAAATGTGATCGCCATACATTTCGATAATCTCACGGTTATGTGGGCTCCATTATTTCACTATAGAAAATTCCTTAGATGCTCGTGCGGTATTGAGGTCGCACGCGTATCATGATGCAAGCGGATTCACATTGCAATAACATGTTGGTATAAGTTAACCAACTATAAACATTATGTGCAAGAAAAATGCAGCAACAAATGTATGCAAGCAAATGGAAATCCATCAGGAAAACATAAATGCAATTAGCTACACTAAGACTCAGTTACACACTACACGTACCACATCTGCTGACCATCCTCATGATCTCAGAAGGATAATACAAAATATCCTTTTTCCTTTTATTATTTTATGAGGGTGTCGGCATTTCAAAGATGCGTTGATCATTTTATGATGTCTTACAAAATAAGAAAAATTTTATAGAGGTTAAGGTGTTAGAATATGCATATGTAAATTCCTAAGTAAATAGCGACAATAGAATAAGGATAAGATATTTTAAGTATAAATACAAAAGATTATTTAGTAACGTAGAAGTAGTATTACCGAGTTGCTGAAGGAAGCAACTAGTAAGAATTTAATTTAAAATTTTGTAACAGTTTTGAATGAATAAATTCTTTTTTTTAATACAAACTCTACACAGAGTTTTATTAAATTTATTAATTTATATTGTAAACCATGAATAAGGAGTTGCCAATCGATAAAACTATCTTTACTTTAGATGGCTATTGCTAAATCGAAATGATTATTTTTTCCCAACCTGAAATATTAATTTTGGTGGTTCGCTGCAAAAAACATCGATAATGCTTATTTCATAGCATTGGAAAATTGCCGCAATTTCTTCTTTGCACTTTGTATATTTCCATTAAGTTGGAAAGATTCTTCGATAGGTTAATTACCGATGCCGTCATCTCGTCATCACCAACCTATACTAAGTCGACTGTTTGTGCCCCTTAGAACACAGATTTCTGCTGGGTCCACTCTCAGTCAGTTATGAGATTCCGACAACGACAGGGGTTTTGCAACAACTTCAAGATCAACTTCGTTCAGTAGCTGTTCGGAGTGCAAAATACTAACAGAACTCAGTCACTACAACACAGTTATATGCTAGAAGTGAAGACAGCTCCATTAGATTCAAATAAAATCAGTTACTATTTGCAAGATAACCATTTTAAAGAACAATGGAGAAGGCTCGTGTTTCAGCTTATGTGAATATTACACAAATATTCCCAACAATGATGGTACTATTAAACGAAAATTTGCGAAATCTAGAAGAAAATTTAAGCAAAATTCTGGCAGCTTAGAAGAAAAGCTGATCACATTTAAAAGTAAGCTGACAAAAGATACCAAAGGACTGACGGAAATGATGTGTGAGTTCCAACATTCTGCAAAAGAAGAAACAGCGGGCGGATTCAAAAAGGATATGGGCGAAATGAAAAGCACAAGACGCCTTTGTAATATGCTACTGACGACCGAGTTCCTGATTGACGTTATTGATGATCAAAGTGGAAAAAGAGTTACAAACTGTAATTAAATTCATGATAATAAAAGGTGCTCAGTTAAAAAAACTGTTTGAAACGTACCTTATTGCAGAACAAATAGAATGATGGAGTTTTTACAATCAATACAAGATAATGGCCGCAATGATTACAGGACAAGTATGGGTGCTCCGCGAAGAAACTATTGTAGGTAACATATGAAGCAAGTGTTTAGTATGGAACTCAAAAACCAAATTCAATGATAAGCTGAATAACTACAAAAATATGTTACTGTTGCAGAAAAACTCATTCATCTGGCGTATGCCGGTTACAGTCCGAAACACTTTGAGTAGGTAAGAGTAGAATCCAAATTGAAAGTAGAATAAAAAAGAATGGAGTACAAGATTAAAAAGCCAAAAATAAAAAAATATGTCGGTGTTATACGGGGCGTTGAAACTGAAAGCGATGCAATTATTACAATAAAGCTGTAGTGTGAAAGCGTGCACGTGTTCTCCTCGACTCAGGAGTTAATGGAAAAGGAGTTAACATCGAAAAAATTCAGTCCATCCAAAACTTTTTATCTGAGCCTTTTAGTAACGTGGAAACTTCCTTATCTCCGCAGAGACACCAGTGTTCGTCTCCCGCCAACGAGGTTGTTAAAAATATTGAAAATCATCAGCCAGAAATATCAGACCCTCACCCAAGCACATCAGGAATGATACGGACAACTACAGGTACCATTACACAATCTCGGGCACCTCGACGATCATCGACTATGAGTAATGCAATCGGTCATAGATCTAAAATCCCTGGCTCTGTGACTATCAACCAAAGAAAAACGACAAATTTTTTTCGAAGAAACATCTTTTCAATGTGAAAAGAAGGTGATTAAAACATCTTTTCAATCACCTCCTTTTACATTTACTGAAAACACAAATTTACAGTCTCGGATTATAGACTTTGAAACTCCCCTTCATTATATTTTATGTTATTTTTCATGATGTGTTACTTCAGCATATTGTAGGAGAAATGCACAAATTTAGTGCCCAAAAACCCTTCAAAGCCTTTTACAATAACAATTAGTGTATCGAAAAAGTTTAAAGGTGTCTGTGTGATTATGAGTTTGGTGCCACTGCCAAATATTCGAATGAACTGGGCACCTGAATTGTGTATTCCTCTGATTATGGAGACAATGTCGCTAAATCATTTCAAAATCTGTTAGTTCCTACATTTCAACGATAACTCCTCGCAACCGCCATCAGTTGTCCAGGGTATGATCGTTTGCATAAAATCAGGCCTATATAGGAAATATTAAAAAAATACCAACGCATGCCTAAACGAAAGACACTATCGCCGACGAGTGAATGTGCGCGACATACGCCTCTAATCTTCTACGGCAATACCTTGCGACGATCGTAGCTTTGCTTAAGAGATTGAAAATTACTCTGGAAGGGAGAACCAGCTAAGATATCCAAGTGAGCCAGACTTCGGAGCAACTTCAAATACCGTAGTACGCTTATTTAGGTCCATACCAAAGAATCAAAATTACAAATTATTCTTGGTTAATTATTATATATCGCCAGAGTTGATTGCATATTTGGCCAAAGAGGGAATACAGTCACTGGGAACTGTCAACAAAGGTCGTTTAGGAAAAGACATCTAAATAACTTCCATAAAAGACATTAAAAAAGGAAAAGGTTCACAGAGGTTATTCAAAGCAATGGGTAGCAAATTGTGATAATACAGATATTGTCACCGGTAGGTGGTACGATAGAAAATCAGTCGTTTTATCATCGTCTTTTGTGGGTCAAGAGCCAATAGAAACAGCAAGAAGATACTGGAAAAACAGAAAAAGTATGTACAAGTGGATTACAACACTATATAACGAACATATAACCAGCATATGGATGGTGTGGACCTCCTAAATTCGTTCCTAGGGAAATATAAAATAAAAACGAGGACCAGAAAATGGTACCTGACGCTATTTCAGCATCTTCTTTATGTAACTCTTATCAACTGCTGGTTATTGTTCAGAAGAGTTGGGGAGCAGCAGCACGCGCCAACCCCAATGAAATAGAAGGACTTCAAATTTGAAGTAGGGAAGAATTCATGCATGTTTGGGCCATCGATAAACAAAAAGAGAGGAAGACCAAGTTTATTTGATGAAATTGAAAATAAAAGGCAGAAGCCAAATACATCAATCCTATCTCCTCCTGATTTGAGTATTTTCCTGTTTAGGATGAAAAATGTTGCGTAGAAGTTTTCCTAAATAAATATAATAATTGTTTTCGATTTTCGCATCAATAAAAAAATTACAAATTTATTATATTACTCCTATGATTTTGTTCATTATAGATTACAATATATAAAAAGTAAAATATATAAGAGTTATTTCATTTTATTTGAAATAATAAGTCACTGAGTGAAAAAAATTCAAATAGTTGTGCATTGCCTTTAGACACACGGAATGCGGAATTGTTCAGGGATGATTTGGAATAGCTGTTAACAAAATGGACCAAAAATCTGAACATGTATGTATGAGACAATAACCACGACGAAACCAATTGGAAGGAGGTTGATAGTCAGACAAAAAATTGATACCGATAACGCAAAGATGATTCACCACCTATCACGCAGATTACCACTAGCCAAAAGAAATTTACTAATTTGTTTTCCCTAATTTTATTCATTTAATTTTTTTAATTTAATTTTTTCTTTTACAAAAAGTTTTATTTCATTCATTTATATGAAATTTCAATTCTAGTTCGTCGTGCCACATTATGTACAGCCGTTGCAGGAAAATTTTATATTAACCATTATACATAATACATTGTAGTACATTTGATTGTAGGAAAACATACATAGCGGATGATGACGAGGAAGTATATTTCTCGAGTAGCTTTTAATTTCCTTCTGGGAGCGGAATTTGCGATAGAATACTTCCATCTAAGACATTGACCGGCGAAAACAGTGCCACTAGAGCTTGAGTCCATCAACAATGAAAGCACTATGTATAGAAACACAATCATGCGATCGGTGTACGTACTCAAAGAAACGTAAATTCGCGCCTGAAATGTAGCATTTTAATGTCGAAGCTCAATCCGAAAGAATACCTATGAATGTGGTTCGACCGTTTTCCACGACTGAATCAAGAAATAAATATATGTGAGTAGTTACGGGCCGTTTCAACAAGAGAGCCGAGCTCATCTATCCAATACCAAATCAAGAAGCGAAACTCTGGGGCGATGTACTCGGATTAACGGAGGATATGATGTGATGAAGCAAGTTTGCCAGTTGTTAGGTATTCATTCAACGTGTACATTTTACTGCAACTACTGAATTGAATACATAGTGTAGGGTTCGTGTTATCTTAGAACCAACCTCGACAAAAACCATGGTGTCAGCACAATTTGCCAAACCCATAACATATTAAAGTCAAATAGCAAGCCTAAGCCAGAAAGTGCTGACCAATCTAAAGTTAAGTATTACAAATTGCAAAACCAAGTTATTTAATAAAAACCTCTGGTGTATTAATTCAGAGCGCGGAAAGCTCTGTTATAACAATTTTTTTGGTCAGTATAAATAACGAAAACTTAAGTGGCGCAGTCGTCGTCTAAAGAGGGGAGGTGTATCCGCAGATCCTTTCTAGATTATTCGAACCAAAGGTGAAAAAAAGAACAGTGAAACAAAGTAACTTGAAGTGAAAGTGAAATTGTGAAATAGTAAAATAAAAATGCTATAACCATCAAGTTTAATTTTCATCAAGCTACCCTTAATAAATGAGTTGCATTGTCTGAGCAGCATTATAAGAGAATTCGCTTCCTTGCTGTACACTCATCGTACTGACAAGGCTGAACCCCGAAATTATAAAATTATTAAAAATCACTTTTTTGGGAAGAGTCGCCCCTGAAACAGATAAAAGTGGTTCCAGTACAGTTGGTAAATCATTGAACATTTTATATACAATGTATTTATAAGGATATATAAAGATATTTATCGACACTTATAAAATCATGGCTATCCCATTCTCGGAGCTTCTACGAGAACCAAGGGCATTGCCTCCTTTTTGTGGAGATGAGGGATTTCAACTTCAGAGCTATATACTGGAAGTAGAATCGTTATTGGCACTGGTGGCTGCGGACCAGCCAACTAACTACTTATCGAAAACATTGTTTTCAAAGCTTCAAGGGAAAACAGCAGTGGCAGCCAGAAGGTTATCAAATAAAACTTGGGAAAATGTGAAGCAGGTCTTGATCCGAACATTTGGAGTGTGAGAAACTTATCTCAAATTAAAGGAAGATTCCGATCGATTTCAGAACCGAAGTGTGCACCAAACTTTAAGTTTTTAAAGTGATATACTATTAGGTTGCTGCAGATAAAATGCCCGATTTAGCAATGACATAAAGTTAGCTTCAATTTTAAATGTATTATGTTGGCACAAGGCGGCGCAAATGATATGACATATTGAAGTATAAATACTGCTGCCTTGGTTTTAGAGTCATTTCTATCTTGCACATAGTGATCGTAAAAACAAAAAGGGATGGTGAACATAGAAGTGAATCAAAAACGGCTACTTTTACTATACGAATTTAAATTAGA
Organism: Stratiomys singularior; assembly: GCA_954870665.1. Taxonomy (NCBI): domain Eukaryota; kingdom Metazoa; phylum Arthropoda; class Insecta; order Diptera; family Stratiomyidae; genus Stratiomys; species Stratiomys singularior. The sequence goes on from OX940877.1 coordinate 56,638,047, forward strand.
GCACAACGCAACGGAAGCAACGAGGAATATCAACAGCGCATTTGGGTCTGATACGATACAGTTAGCGAACGAACCATTCGGCGGTGGTTCGAAAAATTTCGATCCAGAGATATGCACCTTGGATGTGAGCCACGTGGGTACCAAGAACAATCGACGAGCTGCGTGCATTAGTGGAGGCCGACCATCGCCATACCATAAGGGATCTTGCCGAGAAATAAGGCGTTCGAAATTCGACAGTTTGCCACCACTTGCAATAACGTGGAAAAGTGAAAAAGCTTGACAAATGGATCCCGCATGATCTTACCGAGCAAAACATGACATCTTGGATGGAGCTTTAAATTTCTCTTCCCTACCGCAACAAAAAGGAACCGTTATTGCATTTATATGATAATCGTCACCGATCGACCCAATGGCTAGATGCCGATGAAGCGACAAGACAAATGCCGAAACCAAGATTTCATCCAAAAAACAAAATGGTAACTGTTTGGTGGTCTGTAGCTGGAGTTATCCACTATTCGTTCCGGCAACCTGGTGAAACCATCAATGCTGAAAAATACTGTGCTCAACTGGATGAAATGCATCAGGAATTGATAGTTCAACGACCTAGGCTTGCCAACAGGGATAGAGTGATACTGCTTCATGATAAAGCACGACCTCATGTATCGAGAACAACGGTCCAAAAATTAAACAAGTTGTGCTATGAGACTCTTCCTCACCCTCCATATTCACCAACCCTCCCACCAATAGGTTACCATTTCTTTAAACATTTGGATTACTTTTTGACAGGAAAAAGATTTAATAATGAAGCTGCTGTCAAAAATGCCTTCGAGAAGTTTCTTCGAACCAGAAACTTGGACTTGTACATAACTGGAATAACTGTAATTGTATCTCATTGGGAAAAGTGTGTTGCATCTTATTGGTGTCTATTTTGGTTAAATAAATTGCCTTTATAAAAAAATTACAACTGTTTAAAAATTTATTACTAAATCGGCCATCTTATCTGCTATGTTAAATTTAAAATATGCATTAGACAATGAGAATCAATTTGAATTTTCACCCGAAATGAATGAGGCAGGTATTTTGGAGAAATTTTCAAGTAAAATTTATCGAACTGGTAGTATCTATCTACGAACAAAGAATGTTACCACTTTACAAGAAGCTTATCATGAATTACTTAAAACCGGTAGTACTATTAGAAACCCAGAAAAGAATATTAAAAAGGGGGTTTCCAAAGGCAGTCCTCAAAATAGAAACTTTCAGTTTCATAATTCAAGATATCACAGACAGAATCATAACAATAATTTCCACCATCCAAATTATCAACCAAATTTTAAGAACTATCGACCAAATTACAACCACAATAATTATAGACAAAATTTTAATAATAATTCTAACAGGACATTATAGAGGAAATCAAGTAGAACCAATGGATATTAATCCCATTGAAGTAGAAGAAAATTTTCCCAAACACGCCTCGGAGACACAATAATCAGATTGATGATAAACCGATAAAAGCTTTGGTGGATTCAGGTTTTCCATTGGCAAAAGGCAAAATGGGAAACATTGCCAAAACAAAAGTTGATAATGTACGCATCAGAACAATAACAGGCATTATTATTATTATTGTACTGGGGTCCACTTGCTGGAATTTAGCATAGGCCAGAACTCGGCCCTCAGCTCCCCATGTGTAGTATTATTGTTTACAGATGGTCCATCCTGTCGTCCTACGGAAGCCAAGGAGTTCCCCCAGCTCTGTGGTCGCCAAGTGTTCCAATTCTGTTGCGCCAGTACATCTCAGCCAAGTGAGGCGTTTGTTGGCCAGACTCGGGCAATCTAGGAGGAAGTGTTCTGCACTTTCTTCCTCATCGCCGCAAGCTCGGTCTCTTCCAGTCTAGGTTTTCAGTTTTTTTTATTGCGAAAGTAGAATTAATAATTTTATCACCACCCTTAAACGGTATCGAGAGCAGAATGCATATTTTGAAAATATTTTCGATGATGTTTAGTTGAGCCATTGATTATATTTTTTGATGTTTTTAATTTTTTATTTAAAAAAAAAAATCAAAGAAAAGAAAATTAGATAATGACGGTATTTCTGAAAAATCATTATATTTTAAGCATCTTCATGTTGAAATAATAAATTTGGCGTATAAATTAAATTTTAATAAACAGCGAAAAACAATATTCCAATGGATATACTATAGTGTGTTTTCTTACATGATCCGAAAATGTTTGAAAAACAAAAGCTTCATAATGAATTTTCTGTTTGTTAGTCTAGCCCCAGTATTATTGGTATTTCAACAGATAACGTTGACACTTCAAAATTTATTTCAAAAAATAATTAAAAACTAGTATTTACAAAGAAACGTGGAACGATCTCAAGCTGGTTTCGAACACGTGTCCTTGCCGCTTCTCATCAGGTGCCAACTCACAGGCTTGGACGCATCGATTGGCACTACCAGCTAGGTGGATGTCGTCTGGCTATTTTTACGTGTTATGATTGTTGCTCTCAGTTTGAACTTGTCCTATTTTCCAAATCGCGACTCTCCACGCTCTGCATAGTCGGGCCTGGGACTGGCCCGAGGTTCACTCAATCAGCGCCGCGGTCGTCTCAGTAAAGGTCATCCCAGACGGTCGCATCGGAGACGTCTAAAAGAGGCTCATCGACCGTTTTGCTCAAAGCCCTGTACCAGCTGGCAAAATGGTACAAGTGTCCGATCTGCCAGTTCAGCACCACATTGTCACCAGCGGTCCGCTAGTTTTCGCTCGACCCCGCCAGCTCTCGGAAGAGTGACTCAACGCTGCCTGACGAGAGTTTGGCAGCCTTCTGGAATGCCGCATCATCAGGCCAATGGGCCAGCCCGCTCCACGTGGTACCGAAGGAAGACGGGGCTGGCGTGCCACCGGTGATTATTATCAGCTCAACGCCATTACCTGCCCAGACTGATACCCGCTGCCTGTCATCGAAGACCTTCTTCAAGACGCCCATGGCAAAGTATTTTCGGTTGTCGATCTCCGCAAGGCCTTCTACCAAATCCCAATGGCACCAGAGGACATCGAGAAGACCGCGACACCCTTCGGACTCTTCGAATTCGTTTGCATACCACTGGGGATCAAACACGCAACGCAAACCATGCAGCGCACAATCAACCACGTGCTGAGCCTTTCGTACGCGAGTACCAGGACGACCTCCACATCAACTCAGGTAGACACGAAGAGCAGCAGATCCATCTGACCGAGCTTTTCACTACCTTAAACGAAGCTCGGCTGCAAGTCAATTAGAGTAAGTGCCACATTTCGTTATCTGTGATTATGTGTTTAGGTTTTCATGTTACAAAATGCTGGTTCAGTGCTGGTTTAATATCTTTCCAGTTTCGAGTGTCTAAATGTATTGCTTGAGCAAGTTTTGAAAACTTGTCAATGAAGGTTAAGTAGAAATGATGTTTATCTATAAACCATATATCCTTATGGACGACTTCATGAGGCTTATCTGGAATTGGTGGTTAAAGCAATCGTAGTTAGCTGGTTTTCTTTCATATTTACTGGTTTGGCAGACATGACAGTTGTTAATTATATACAATACAATATATAACTACACTTAATAACTTTAACGCTTGTATGTGGAGTTCTCCATTTAAGGTATTCTGTTTGGAATTTACTGAAAGCTTGAATATCTTATATATATAATCCAATAACTCCATTCTTTGGAATGTGATTATTCAAGACATATTGAAAATATTTTTCATCTAGTTCCTTGGAAATACAAGTTATCCGTAAGTTGCCAAAGTATTTCTTTCTTGTGATTCTATTTTCGCGACTTAGTTTGCTAATCAATTGGTTGTTGCATACATTGTTGCATAATTTGCATTATCTTCATCAGCACTGTGACAAGTTGCGCCGGTCGAGTCACTTTCGTCTGTGCTTTTTTCTATTTCGTTAATATTTACTTGAATTTCTGACCTGTTTTGGTTCCTTTTTCTCCTTTTTCTGATTTTTTAATTGTTTTAGTTGTATTCTTCTAATTATGTTTTCCATCTCTGTAGTTTTGGGTTTGGTTCTTTAAGATTTGCTTTGCAGGATAATAGCCTACGTCCGTAGAAGTATATCCTAAAATATTTAATGCTCCATATTATTGCTAAAAGGTCTTATTCTATTGTTGAATAATTTGTTTCATGATCATTCAATGTAAGTGTTGCAAAACATATAGGGTGTGTATTCTGAGATAAAACGGCACCAATTGCATAGTTAGTGGCATCCGGTGTCTGGACGAATTTTTTTTTTGAAAATCAGGATATTTTAATATAGGTTCAGAAATTATTAGTTTCTTCAATTTTTGAAATGAATCAATATAATCTTTGTCAAAAGGATTAATGAGAGTTAATGGTTTCGCAACTTTTGAAAAGTCTTTTATAAATTTTCTATAATATCCGACGAGTAATTAAAAATGATTTTATTTGCTTCGTTGTTTTTGTAATTGGAAATTTTTGAATGGCTTCCACTCTTTTGGGATTGGGCTTTATACCCTCTGTGGTTACTACATGTCCCAGAAATTCTGTCGCTCTTTTCATGAATTCACTTTTATCTATCTGAATTTTTAAATTAGCTTTTTCTAATGCATCTAGCAGCTTTTTTAATGACGTCATGTGGTCTTCTATAGATGTGCTGAAAATAATTATGTCATCCATGTACACAAAACAGATTTTTCCAATATATTCTGACAAGATATCGTTCATCAAACGTTGAAATGTTGCCGGGGCATTGTTAAAACCGAAAGGCATTCTGGTAAATTTGTAGTGTCCTCTGCGATTAGAAAACGCGGTTTTATGGATATCGTCTTCATTTACTTCTACTTGGTGAAACCCTTTCGCCAAATCGAAATCGAAATGACCAGAATGGTCAACCACAGGTCACCTTTTAAGGGTGCCAAGTGTCAGAAGAGGGTTTCCGTTCGCCCGAGCCCAAAACTCAGGTCATCAGCGAGTTCCCGAGGCCTGAAGACTCCACGCAGCTTCGACGCTTTATTGGCATGCTCAACTTTTACCGTCGTTGTATTTCGCATGCTGCCCATCTACAGACACCGCTCACGGACTTGCTCAAACGCGTGACCACGAAGAATGCTAAGCTCGTTTGGACTCAGGAGGCAAACGAGAGTTTCGAGCGCTGCAAACAGGCAATGGCTTCTGCGACAACTTCAAGGCCCAGATTCAATAGTGCGTGACGGCGACGCGAGAGCGCGATGCGATTTTCGCTGGTCGTCACGCAACGCATTCAATTAACAATGCACGCAATGCAAGGAAGAATATTGTTCATATGACAAATGTCAAATTGGTGACGCTTCAAACGAAATTTGATTAAAATTGTTTTTGATTTTTTAAAACTTTGAATTTGGAATTTTCCTTCATTTGGCAAATAATAGCCGCAACGAGGATGCACGAAATTTTCATTCAAAGTTCATTCCGAAGAACCCTCCTACTTAACAAGTAATTAAGGCGTTTGAATTTCAAATTTCATTTAAGCGCCATATTGCATTTGACAAACGTCACGCACCTCGTTGCGATGAATTTTCGTTTTCCCGAATATTTCCCGCCTTGCATCGACGCATCGCAATCATTGTACGATGTCGCATACAAATGCATGTTATGAAAACTGCGTGACATTTGCTGCGAGACTTTCGTCGCGCTCTCGCATCGCCGTCTCGCAATATTGTATTTCGGCTTTCAGCCTCAACCACTCGCCCAACGCACGAACACAGCGATGGGTGTAGTTCTGTACCAGCATCGTCACACTGGGCTCTTTTCCAGGAAACTCTCCGATACCGAGCAGAGGTATGCCACCTACGATCGGGAGCTCCTCACTGTCTTTGCAGCAATAAAACACTTCCAGCGTATTCTGGATGGTAGGCCGTTCGTCACCGGCCCCTCACCTACGCGCTCAAACAGCGGCCGGAGAAAGCATCACCACGGCAGTGTCGACAACTAGTTATATCCTGTAATAAACAGGAAAAAGAAAATACACTCCTCTAACGCAAAATGTTTTGCTTTTGTTTTTTTAATTGTAATTCGATACCCCAAACAATAATCAAACAACAATAAATTTATCCATTCGCACATAAACAAAAACCCGCGAATCAACAGATTAAATTCATGGTGCTTATCACGCATATTAATATTTATTAAACAAAAATCTGCAATAATGCAGATTAAGAAAAATCACTTAAAGGCGTATCAAATTACACTCAGATAAGGGCAAGAAGAACCAAAGGAAAAATATAGAAGTAGTTAGTCTTGATTCCAGATTCAAACGGTTCGGTTGTAAATTTTTAAGAATAAGAAGAATTATGAAATTAAGAAAAAATTATAAAATTGAATTTATAAACGAAAGTTTGTGTTTTATTTTGTAACTGCATTTAACTGGCGCAGTCGGTAGGATCGCGTCAAGTGTGAAAACAAATTGAAGCGAAAAGTTTTATTAGAATGCGAACGCTTAAGTCCATTCACCGGCAAGTGAATTGAGAGATACACAAACGAAAAGTTTGCTATATCAAGTGCGTTTCAGTTCGTTTCAATTGTCGAATCCAAACGATAAGTTTGTGACGCGAGTGACGAAAATTCGTAACTTTGAGTTTCACACGTGAATTTAAATTCTTTATGACGCGGTCCGAACAATCTCAAGCCTTTACTTTTACGGGTTTATACTCGCGAGTGTGAGTGCATATTACATTTATAATATAAACCCTCGAAGGCGATATAATTAAAGGACTTATCACGAATAAGTGTGAAGACCGTACAATCAACTAAAATCATGGCAAGTGAAGCAGGTAATGGAGTAAATTCTAGGCTAAGCATAACTTTGGACTCCATTAAACACGCTCTGAACATTCCTATGTTTGATGGAGGGCGGGACCAATTAAAGAGTTTTACAGACATGGTAGACGTCATGGTTCCCACGTTAGCACAATACGACATCCCGTCCCAGAACATAGTCTGCAATCTGATCAAAAGCAGGATAACAGGAAGGGCCAAACTAATTTTGGACGCGAGTCCACACATCAACATTTGAGCAGACATGAAGAAGATTCTCTACGCAAATTTTTCCGACCAAAGGAATAGCAACCAGTTGCTGAACGAACTACGAACCACCGAATTCAGAGGATCAATTATAGAATTCATCAACATCATCCAGAAGCGACTAACGAATCTAAATCTGAAAATAGAACAAGAACATGCCCCAAACTTTAAGCAGTTAATAATGGATAACCAAGCCGTAGCATTAGATGTGTTAAAGAAAAATTTACCAGAACCAAGTCGCACAATATTATTCTGTAGAAACCCAGACAGTCTCGAAAAAGCCACTTTTATTCTTATGGAAACTGGTCATCTTTATAATAAAAGAGATCATGTTAGTCCTAAATTTAGAAATAATAATAATTCCATTAAAAATAAAAACTATCGTGGCGAAAATAATGACCTGAATCATCAAAGTTACAACTACCAATACCCAAGAAGATACCATTCGAATGAGATCTTCCGAAAATAAAATTACAACCAATATCAAAATCAAAACTTTCAAAATTTTCAGAACTACCAGAATCAAGGCCATAATTATCATCGTCCTTGTCAGAATTCCTTTCAACAGGGTTCCCTTCAGAGTCGAATGAGAAGATATGGACCGCCTCAATCCATGGAAGTGGAAAACTCAAGACAATTTATCCATACAAATAACCTTGAGAATTTTCTTCTGAACGAAAATGTAACACTCCATTTCACCACCCCTGGACTGAAAACTGGCAATGCAGATATAGAAAGACTGCACAATACCCTCAATGAGCATGTTCGAATCAAAATAACAGAGACAAAATTAGCACCATCCTTAATAGACATACAGGAAATAATAAAACACTATAACAATACTATACATTCGGTAACTAATCATAAACCAATTGAAATAAACAATGGAATCATAAATTCTTCAAATTATCAAGCTATAAGAGACAAAATAATAAAAAGCCAAAACCAAAGTATTGACAATAAAAATACAAACAAATTAGACGAGAAAATAAATCCAAAATATATTAAAAATAAATTTAAACGCAAAAAACACGATAGACCCTTTATTACAAGAAAGAATCACAATGTAACCAACAAAAAACTCTTCATGAAATTAAAAACTTTTCAACAATCTACCCCACAGGAATCCTCGTCTTCCTAGCTATAATAATGAGTATATGAGGACAACATATTGAGATAACCGAAATCCCTCAAGGAAATGGATTCACTCTTATAAGAGACAATCAAGTGCTGATTATCCAAAACTTTTCAGAGGTCATTCATTTCATTGATCTACAAAGATTTCAAGATGTGCTGAATAATATAGAAAACACATCAATATAAATTATACCTAAATTTCCTAGTATTAGTATGATACTTAAAAAAATAAAAACCAAACTATTTACTCTCGAACCCCATAGAACCAGAAGGACGATATTTAGCCCCTACGGGTCTTTTTTTAAAATGGTTTGGCGGAGTGATGGATGATGACGATAGGAGTTATATTGAAAGGAATTTTGATAAACTAGAACTAAATATAAAATCTTTTGTGGACAATAATGAAAAACAAATAAAAATTAACAGACAAATTGACGAAAATATTCAAAATATGGCAAAACATATAAACAAACAACAAGATATTGTTGTTTCCAAAGTAAATTCATTAAAATCTCAAACAGATGCAATGCAAATGCGAATGTCCGAAATGGAAACCTACCAATTAATAAAAGAAAACTTACAAACTCTATTAGATTCAATGGAAGAAATTGAAGAAATAGTATTGCTCTCTAGACTAGAAGTTTTAAGTAAGGATATTTTAACAATTGAAGAAGTAAAGTTATTTAAAATCGATGTACAAAAACTCCAAAATATTAAAGTATCAGTAGCACAAAAGGCTAAATCAATACTAATAGTTATTCGCATACCCAATTTTACAGACAGAAAATTTCACAAAACATCTATTATGGCTATCCCAAATAAAAATAATCTAGAATTAGTAACACCATATAATAATGTCCTATGTACAAATGATAAAGTGTTTTTATATGAAGAAGGAATAAATGAAGAAAACAAACTAAAACCAGTTGACAAAATTTGCATAGTTAAAATCCTAACAAACCCCGAAAATTGTACAATGAGAAAAAATAACCGACCAAGCATAGATCTAATAACAGAAAATGTAATTATTACAAAAAATTAGAACATTACACCAATATATCAAAATTGCAATGACCAAGTAATCGTAATCAAAAACCATAATATCATAAAATTTGCTAATTGTAAAATCACTATAAAAAATGTAACTTTTGTAAATAGAAATAACATAGTATACAATAATATAATTGTACCAAATATCATTAAAAATATTACATACAAAGAAAAGCAAAACTTAACGTTAGAAAAGATTCATGCCCAAAATATCGAAAATATAAAACATATAAAATTGTTAGAATTAGATCATAACAGGACTTAGCACAAAAAAGCATTATTACAGACTTTGTAATCATTTTAATTATAGCTTTCGCTAGTATAATCATCTATTACAAATATTGCAGAAAAAATTCAAACGTAAAAGTAAATATTAATACATTGCGCGAGGCCACGCAACTTAAGGAGGGAGGAGTTATATCCTGTAATAAACAGGAAACAGAAAACACAGTCTTCTAACGCAAAATGCTTTGCTTTGTAATTTTGTTTTTAAGTGTAATTCGATACCCCAAACAATAATAAATTTATCCATTCGCACATAAACAAAAACCCGCGGATCAATATCAAATTCATGGTGCTTATCACGCATATTAATATTTATTAAACAAAAATCTGCAATAATGCAGATTAAGAAAAATCAACTCTGGGTACTTTGGGTCCGCCGGGCCTTGCTTCGTGGGTCTCGAGGACGCGTTTCGGCTGCATACAGCCATCTTCAGCTCGAACGAGCTGACCCACTCGAGACCCACGAAGCAAGGCCCGGCGGACCCAAACTACCCAGAGTTAATTTTGGCCTGCGGCAACACCAAAACGAACTTTAAGAAAAATCACTTAAAGGTGTATCGAGTTACACTCAGATAAGGGCAGAAAGAACCAAAGGAAAAATATAGAAGTAATCCAGTCTTCATTCAAAATTCAAACGGTTCGGTCGTAAATTTTTAAGAATAAGAAGAATTATAAAATTAAGAAAAATTATAAGATTGAATTTATAAACGAAAGTTTGTGTTTTATTTTGTAACTGCATTTAACTCCAGTCACCTTGAGCTCCAGCAGCATCAGTGAGGCGCAATCCTATGGACGACCAACTGCCTAATTTGTTGACCAGCCCTCGCCTCAACTTTCATCGTCAGGAGTTCGACGGGTGTTCTTTGGTATGCACGAAGTATAACGTCACCATTAAGCCCTATCTGCCGAAATCACTTCGGTGAGAGGCCTATGAAACTGTTCACAGCTTGTGAACAACCGGCCATGCAACAGCTAAGTGAGTGGCTTTCAAATACTACTGGCCGAGCCTTCGCAGGGACGTTATTCTTTGGACCAAGCAATGCATCCCCTGCCATCGTCCATTCATATTCACGGATTTGGCCTGCTTCGAATACGTCTTTCGTCGCATCGACTCAGTAAAGAACCACTGGAACAGCCATACTCTGGCCCCCACCGAGTCTTGAAAAGGATTGACGATCGCACTTCCGTCGTCGACGTTCATGGGACCAGTGAAGTCGCTCTCCACCGACAAGCTAAAGCCTGCTTACATCGCTGCGGCACAGCGTAATAACATACAGCGATAACACTCCGACCATCGACCGATGTAATGAGTTTTGCAGAATTACATTGGTGTTAGTAAAAATATTTATTTTTTGCTCCTATTTGGATCGTTCTGTTAATAAGCTAAATGAAGCTGAGTCGCACGGCAATCGTCGCGGTAAACAGAAGTTGTATCCGAACAGCTCAATACCCTCTCGAAACAGTGTAGAAGTACCCAATACATCCTCAACAGTGACATGTAGTGACGAATCTAGTAAACAAGTGCTTAGAAAGTGAGAAACCGAAAGAACGGCGCTTGCCACCAAGAAACAGTGTTTGTGAATGTGGAAAGTGAGTGTGAAGAAGAACGCCATACAAAAGGACCATCGATCCATGAGAAACGGAAAGTGCGGCGCAAAAACAAAGTAGGAAGCTATATGAGAAACGAGGAGAACGGCGAGAAAAAGGATACATATCTCTGGGTGAGTGTTATTGCTTTACTTTATCTATCGTAGTCTGGCTGAGTAGGTTAGCTATAAATTTATATATATATATACTGTATCTGGTGGATATTCACACGACACTCGTCTCTGAGGGAAGGGATGGCCATGGACGGCGGCAAGAAAGCCGCACCAAACCTGACGAAGGACGAACAGATTACTGCACTGCTCGTTCAGCTCAACAAACTATCCGCTAAATTTTATGAGGCTATGGACCAAATAAGGACGCTCTCAAATAATTTAGCAAGGACAAATGCTGAGCTGGCCGAGCAGCGTCAGGCCAATGAAAAACTCAACGCACGACTTAGCGCTAAGAAAAAGGACAAGAAGACCCGAAATAAAAAACGGAAACTCCAAACCTCTTCTTCCTCCTCCGAAAAGTCTGAAAGTCAAGAGTCTTCAGTAGAAGACATTAATGATACCAGCATGGAATCAGCCAACTCGTCGGAAGAGGGAGAAAGAGAAGAAGAGGAAGTGGAGTTCCCTGCGCTAACCCCCCCCCCCCCCCCCCCCCAAAACCCTCAGTGTCTTTCCCGGAGATGCCCACTGCCCCGAGGAAACATATAACACCAAAAACGAACCCCTCTACCGAACCCAAAATACAAGACACTACAAAATCTGAGAGTGGCACGGTTCCAATAATAATCAGAGAACCAAGCAAGTGGTCGAAAGTCCTGTCCCTTATGTCTCAAAACAAAATTGCACACGTCTCAGCTAAAAGGGTCTATCTTGGCATACAAATTGTGCCCAAAACTCCGACTGACCACCGGGACCACTCCGACTGAAGCGAAACCGATTCTGCATCCCTAACTACATTTCATACAGAAATGATAGATTAACGGGTAGAGGAGGAGGCACGGCAATCCTCGTGAGGCGAAATGTGAGCCACAATGTCATCAACACACCACACCTCCAACACATGGAAGCCACGGTTATAAAGGTGCGAACTGACTTTCTGGAATTCTTTGTGATTTCAACTTACAATCCCATCAGAACAGAATGCCTTTTCCACGCCGATGACCTCAAGGCGCTGATGTCCTTCAATGGTCCAACCTTCATCGCCGGCGACTTTAACGCCAAACATCGCCTCTGGGGAGCTGTGAGAAGCAACAAAGCCGGGATCGAGCTACATAAGTTTAGCACAGCAAATCAACTTAGCCTGCATATCCCCAAGGAACCAACCCACTATGGGCGAATACACGGCCACGCATTAGACATCGCTATCTCACGTAATTTCACAAATTATGTTCGCCTAGAAGTCCTCGACGAACTATCATTAGACCACAAGCCGGTTGTTTTTCGAGTAGGAAACATCTTTCTAGATGTCCCCATACGAGAAAAAATAATAACGGACTGGAAAGCTTTCCAAGTCGCATTAGCCAAAGAAACACACCAAACACCTGAAACGGCTGACGACATAGAGAAAACAATAGAAACTCTAACAAATAAAATCACGCAGACAAAAGAGGATAACACGATCATAACTCCGAGAAGGGAAACGAATGCCTACGAACTCCCAGAATATATTAAAAAACTTATAAGGAGGAGGAACAAAGTTCGGAGAAGAGCCAGGTACACAGGTGATCCTGGACAAAGAGTGAGAGCTACACGATTAACTAATGAAATACGTGAAAAGATAAGCAAATTCAGAAACGAGCAATGGGAAAGCTTTCTACTAAGCTTTGACCCTGGCTCAGACAACTTCTGGAGAGTATCCAAATATTTTTGATTGCGAGACAAGATACAAATACCTCCAATACATGGCCTAAATGGCCTACAATATAACAGTGCAGACAAAGCAGAAGCATTTGCGGACTCCCTTGAAATGCAATTCAAGGAAGATTCGTCTGACGACGAAGACTATGACTTTGCAGATGGCGTATTAGATTCGGCCGACAGGCTCCTGAGATCACACGAGAACAACGACCAAACAATACTGCCAACAGACATCCACGAAATCAAAGGACTAATACAAACTCTAAACAAACGAAAAGCACCGGGAATTGATACAATAACGAATACCATGCTAAAATGGCTACCCGACAATATACTACAAACACTGACGGACATTATAAATGCGATTCTCCAGCTGCGAAAGTACCCCAAAGCATGGAAATCAGCGACAATTATTGTTTTTCCGAAGCCTCAAAAGGACCCAACTTTTCCACAAAATTGGAGGCCAATCAGCCTTCTTTCATCGATGGCAAAATTGCAGAAAGGGTGATTTTGAATCGTCTTATCGAGGCATTATATGATAGAAATATCATACCGGAAGAGCAATTCGGCTTCAAAGCCAATCATTCCACAGAGCTCCAGCTCGTAAGAGTGGTCCAACATATAAGAACGGGTCTAGAACGCAGGAAGTCAACAGGACTGGTTATGTTTGACATAGCCAAAGCCTTTGACAAAGTCTGGCATGCAGGACTAATATTCAAAATGCATGAATTCAACTTACCACTACAACTCACCCAAATCATTGGCTCCTTCCTACAAGGTAGAACATTCCGCGTCAAAATTGACAACCGCCTATCAACCCTGCGACCCATTGAAGCTGGAGTCCCTCAAGGATCACCCATCTCACCGGTCCTTTACAATATATACACTGCAGATCTTCCCACTCTGCCCCGAACAGTAAAAATATCACTGCACGCTGATGATACCTGTATCTTCACCACAGGACGACAAGCAAAAGTCATAACGTCAAATTTGCAACGCTCAACGAACATCCTTTTGAAATACTTCCGCAGATGGAAAATCAAGATCAACCCGGACAAGACAAAAGCCATTTTTATAACCAGAAAGCCACGACAAAATCCACAGACAATTACAATCGACAACGAACCCTTAGAATGGAACAGAACGGCGAAATACCTCGGACTTACATTCGACGACAGACTTAATTGGAAACAGCACATACACAACAAACGAGGACATTGCATTGGCCTCCTATCCTCACTCCACCCTCCTCTCGCATCAAAAAAGCTTAGCTTGAAAAACAGAGTACTAATTTTTAAACAGATTATACGACCGACGCTACTGTACAGTAGTTCAGCTTTCTACCAAACGACAAAAACAAACAAAAAAGCACTCCAATCCTTCCAAAATCGAGTGATTAGGAAAATCTTGGGAACTCCATGGTATGTAAGAAACAACGACATATACAAAGATATCAAAATAGAGACTGTCAAAAAATACGTACGAGACAAGGCTTTAAAGCTCTTCGACACAATAGACAACCACGACAACACTACCATGGCGTTCCTAAGAACCATGCAGACAAAACCAAATTCTAGATACCCGAATATCCGCCAGATTATAAAATAATATTTCAAGTAAATAAAGACAGACCGCGATAGGTAGAGTGGGCATATAATGCTCACAGACAAGAGGGAGTCAAAGTGCTAAATCGCACTAACTTCAAGAATCACACACTCCAGAGAAGCTAAATGAAAATAGATAGAGAAAATAGAGAAAAATAAACATTTTTACTAACACCAATGCAATTCTGCAAAATTCGTTGAATATCGTTAGATCAATCGTCTGTTCGGAGTGTTATCGCTGTATGTTGTTACGCTATGGCTGCGGCAAACCTCAAGAATAGCTTAACAACAAACAGCGCTAAAACTCCGAACAAACGACCGATATAACGGTATTCAAAAAATTCTGCAGAGTTGCATTGGTGTGCAAAATCCGTTAGATTGGTCGATGGTCGGAGTGTTATTGCTGCTTGTTGTTACGCTATGCCTCAAGCACCTGACCGTTTTCTCGCCGCAGTCACCGCAGCTCACTAATAGATCGAGCCCGCCGTCGAAGAGCGCGCAGCTAAACAGCTCGATGCCCTCACCGCGGTCAGAGGTTTCAGCGCCACCTCAATCATTACCGCCGCCTGAGCCGCCGTCGACGCTTCAGCTTTCACCATCTTTCGTCCGCGAGCCTAACATCATCAGCAAGGGGAGGTCACATTTTCATTCCCTTCGCAGCCTGCAAAGGTCGTTGGGGAGGGAGAAGCAGTGGCGCCTCCGCCAGCCCTCCATCCTGCGCAGCGCTCTTGACGCAAGCAGTTGTTGGTGTCACGCCAGGATTTCTCGTAAATACCGGTTTTTTCGCCGTAGCTAGTCGCCTGGAGCATTGCTTCTCTCGGCCCAACAATTGATTCATCCTCATGGCAAGAGCAGCGGAGAAAAGCAACACACGCCTAACCCTGACAGGGAACATTTTAAGGTCAAGATAAATTTACGTAAATGTGGAAATGCTATGTATATTTACCTGTATACAGTGCAATGAACAGTTTTTGGCTCAATTCTGAGAGTTTAAAGATTTAACTTTGAAGTGAGCTTTAATATAACATTAAAGCTGAACAGAACAAAAGTATCGATACCTGTGCTCGTAAAAGTCGTTGATTAATTGTATATACAGTTGAAAATTTTTCCTGAAAAAACGCAGACTGCATGCTATACTACAAGCACGTTTTATGCACCTAGCTTCAGGATTAACATTCAACTTAAGATACAAATGTATGTGCTTAGTTTGTTCGAATGCGTCTATGAAAACTAAATGAAACTTGGAACTGGATTCATACGGCTTCCTTACCACCTCTCAACTCTTGTTCAATGTGAGCAAAGCTAAAAATTACTATTAAGTCAGTCGTGATAGTACTTCCCGTAAGTAAGTTTTAGTGGAGCGTTAAAGTTATTTAACAATTTTACGTCTGAAAAATAAAGGCGAAGCAAAAGTTAGATGTCTTGAAAGCGAAAAACACTGTGGCGCGTAATTATTAAAAAACGACGATTCGTCTTAAATTATTTACACTAACGAATTGCTTGGTTGAATGAAACATAATTGAAAACATAAAAATGGACTAAGTGCAATATTTATACCAAATAATTTTTTCTTGAAGCCGTACATTAGCATGAAAACGTACATTCTTTTATTGCGCTGAAAACGCTGAGGGTGTGTGGGTTTCATTGTATAGATACAATGAAAAGGAAACAAAGAAGATATAGGTGTGTTTATGATTTCCTTTCCATTCTAGAACAACCTGTTTTTCCGAGAGTTTTTTTGCATGCTCGTAAATATTTCAGGACTACCTTCAATTCACTTCAGTTACAGGAATTAGAAAGAGCTTTTCAACGGACACATTACCCTGACGTTTTCTTTCGAGAGGAATTGGCTGTGCGCATAGATTTAACCGAAGCTCGTGTTCAAGTATGGTTTCAAAACCGTCGAGCAAAATGGAGAAAACAAGAAAAAAGTGTCATAAACAACAATATTAATATGCATGGAATAATTATGGATTCACCTTTAAATGAAGATCATCTTGGTCAAATTTCAGAAGGTATTTTAAAATTTCTTGATAAATTTAAAATATGTTCACGGAATATTTTTTATAGATATTAAATTGCATATTGCCATTGAAAAGCGGTCTTGGGTCTTTTCAAATTCTTCATCCCGATGATGATTTTAATTCATGAAGAGAATTTCTTTCCTTAGAATCACAAAACGACTTTGTAGACTTGCAAATTTTCCAAATATGATTGTAAAATTGTTTGAAATACTGTTCAAAAGCGAGCCGCAACTGAAAAATTGAAACTCTTCCAACTTTTCGGGTAGAGATTTGCGAAAAAAATTCGTCTTAAAAATCTTCCACTAATTACGTAATATAATAAAATAATCAGCGAAAATTATGTTACTCTAGTCAAACTCCAAATTTTGCTTTGCCGAATTCATCCGTCTTTCAATATGGTTGTCGTCAATAATAATTTCGCGATTGTACACTTGACGCTAAGCTCTTGCGATCTTCGCCTTATCGTACTAGTTCACACCAACTTCTTTATCAAAGAATCTTTAATTTTTCGTTTTATGTACTTGGTATTTATGTATATGTATCTTGGTACTTTTGAAATAAGTGGCGGATGACCTTATCCTGTTTTTAAGAAGTCGCTCAGATAAGACTTGTAACTTCCTCAACAGTCCTCGCTCTGAACAGATGACTTCCTCGTCACCATCAGTTCATTCTCCAATAATTGATAACATTTAATTTTACGTTCCTCTTGGTGGATGAGTTCTGTTTTGCTAATTCTGGTAAAATTAATGTAGCGAAAATTTTTTTGAATTACTAATCTTTTCTCTATGAAAGAAATACATTAATTACCGATTCCACATTAATTACCGAAGCACCGATCGTGGATCGGACACCAAGAGCCATTTGGCTCCTGTTTTCCGCATGACAAGCTTGTAACCTGGGGACCCCGGGTCCCTGTCGATGTATCAGCAGAGAGCCTTGATCTCGTTGATTAACCTACAGAGGATTTTTTTAGCCGACTTGTATGCCAGCGTTCGGAAATGTAACACGTCTCGATCTCTTGAACCTTGGGCTTCGCGGCAAAGTCTGTAACACGTGACAAGCTTTCCAAAGATTTCTGCGTGCCACTGGTAAACAGCAGGCTTATCGTGTCAAGGCCGTCGCCTAAGCATAGAGCGGTCCCATGGAGTCTTGATGAATCTCATAATGGAATTCACTTTGTTTTCAGCTCAGTCCCCGTCATAATTACACCACGCATAAGAACTGTGGCGAACGCGTCGATATTTATTTTAGAAACGTTCCAAGCTACAGCTGAAGGTTTGCTTGCATCAAAAGCAATATACTGGTGATCGCTCGCCGATTAGTGCTCCAGTACCCTCCATCTGTGTATCTTGGGCACCATGTACTCCGAAGCAAATGTCACATCCGGAATGGTTCCCAAGCAGCCTCTCCGTCGAAACATTGGTGTGTTCGAAACGTTCATGATCACAAGTTCCTCTTGGATCTAGATGAGTCATTCTCCATTCTATCGCCTTGGCATTAAAGTCACCGCCCACAAGGATTCGCCCTTCTGTGCTTGAAACAGCTTCCTCCAGTTCATCGAGTGCTCTGAACGCATGAAATGGGCTCATTAAGTGTGAAATAGATGCTTATGAATGTTATATCCGTGCATCCAATGGGCACAAAGCCATCCTCGCTGACGCAAGTCCGAACTGTGAGTAGAGCACTATCCCATACTCAGATGGCGGCGATGCCTCCTCCTCGTTGCTCCTGTTGCACAAATATCAGCAACAGGAAGACTTTTTTCTCCCCCACAACCTGTTCAAGTAAGTCTTGTGCGGTTGAGCTATGGTGTAGGTTAATCTGCAAGACTTGGATTATGTCTTCGCTCTTCTCTTGCTATGTGCCTCTTCGAACACCTGGTTGCTACCACTTCCTGCAATGTCAGCCAGATCTTCAGGCTTCAGTTCCTTAGTTTTGCACTAGATGCATCTAGGTTCCTTTGGGCAGTCTTTCGCCTTATGGCCGGGAGTGCCACACAGTTTGCTTCAATCTGGTCCCTTGCATTTCATGGATATGTGTCCAAATCTAAGTCACTTATAGTATCGAGCTAGGTCTACCCTCCAGCTTATTCTGCACACAACCCAGCTGATTTTAATTTTTTCCATGACCAGGAGTTGCAAAGCATCTTTTTCTGGGATGTTTACAAGTGCGACCATTTGCCCTCTATGATTCGTAGGCGTCAGCCTTACCCTAAGGCTGTCGGCCGTAGGAAGAGTTTGTTTAATGAACTCTTTCACTTCTTTGACATCTGCAACACAGTCAATATCTCTTATTTCTAAAGAGGCCATTAGCTGTAATGTCGAGATAACAGCTTTAGCGCCAAGGAGAACATTGACAGTGCTTTCGAATAGGCCCTTGTCGGTGGATTCTGACCCGAGTTCTACGAGGAGGCCGTCTGTTTTGGCCTGTCTTAGCGTTCTTTCGGGTTCCACATTTTGCTTGCTCTCCTTGAGGACCTTGGCGTAAGTCCTCCCCTCTGCAGGCTTGATCAGTAGAGCATCCCAACGCTGCTTGCACCTGGTCTTTTTAGGCATCGCGTTGTGTCTTGTTCGTTCGTGCTTTGCGGGCATCAGTTTCAAATCTTTAGCTGTCACGCGCTGTACCTTCCTCGCAGTCTTCCGTTGCGATTTGGAGCGCACCAATTGAAAATCAGCATCTCTCTTCTCCTGGTGATTGGTGCCTGTTCTTTCGGGCCTCTTTCCCCTTTTCCTGCAATCAGGTTTTAGTGGGCTGTTTGCCGCTCTTTTGCCCTTTACGAAAGGAGTAGTATTTTCGGTGCACGGGGTTTTATTTTTAGAAATTTTCTTGAGCTTTTGCAGCTCTATCGCAGCCCGTAGCCACCTGCAACGGTAGTGCTGGTCTATTTATCAAGGAGGTCCTCCAGTTCGTCAATCCCGTTTTTAATGTACTATTGGATATTTTATGGACGTGATTAATGATAGTTATTAATGTGCGAGGTAATGAGGTACTGTAAATCAAATTCTTAAAGAAATGTAAATTTTGCAGCACGCGTGGAACCTCTTATGAGATTCCACTTTGTTTGGATTCTTCGGAAATTTAGTGACGCTGTCCAAATTATCGAATAGATTATTCATCTTTGATATAAATTCGACCACACTGATGGCAGTTGCAGCTTCTTTACTACCATGCTACGATTATCCTAACTCAACTGCAGCTGAAATTTCTACAAAAACTGAATTACTAAAAATCTGAAAAGCTAGTTTAACTGACACTTTTTTTCAAAAAATTCCTGGTTTGAAATGCATGTCAGTAAGCTTATGTAAGCTTGTGATACCATCATTATCAAACAAGTGCACATTTTTGATAACCTTCCACGAAACGGTATCACCATCATAATTAAATATACTGATCAAAAGAATATTTCGTACGCTATTTTTAATTATTGTTTTTTTTTTATAACGTAGACCAGGGAATTTCCATCAGATGAGCCAAAAAATAGCTTTTTCCTTTCATCTACACACCATTAGAAGCAGCGAACTTAATAGCCAGCCCTTTGTTTCCGGTATCATAAAACCATAAATAACATCCTCTTCAGAGTTAAATTCCAGTTTGGTTTGAATTGAGACCTCATCGAAAAGTAAAGCACAACGTGTTTCTGACTTTTTTCTTAAAACATGTAAACTTTTCGTACAAGAATGCAAGCCGAAGCACGGAAGGTTTCTAGTTTTGAACTGCAAGCCGAAGTGTTTCTAGAATGAATGTTTCTAGAATGTTTCTAGCATACACATTACTAAGCCCGTTGCTTATAATTTGATTGTAATTAAATTTTCGAATAAAGTCTCTGTTCATCTTTTTTCCAAGACGCATTCGATTTATACATAACCATGAATTTATGAGTTTATGAACATCATGACTTTTGTGCTTCAGCAAATCTTTTAACCTTTTTCTGAACGTCAAGCTTAGTTTTGTATTTTGGGTATTACTTCAATGAAGAAAAGCAGGCTTTAAGGCTTTATTCCTTTTCTCTAGCTTCATTTGTCCGGCAACGGTCTTCAGAAGTAATATAGTTTTTAAATTTTTTTTTCGACCACTTATGTTTATTACCGAATCGATCACGTCACTTTTTAAAGAACTAATGACCTATTGCATCTATTGTGTTCACAAATTTTCCTAACGGTAAACCCAATGAAAACTCGTACTTCGCAAATTGCCCTGGGGAGTTTCCTCTTATTTCGTTTATGTTTTCCTTTATGAACTTACAATTTTAGGTTTGAATTCTTTAATTGATTAAATACTCAAACTTTGTGAATGTTCTACTGAGTATGCGCCAAAAACCAAATAATGGTCTTCAAAGCACGACACATATTTTCTTAACTAAATCTTCCAATACCTGATTGACCAAACGGCATACTTGTCTACCCATAATGACTGCTTAAAGTTGAAAATGCTGCCTTCCTCATATCAGAATTCCACAATATAATCAAGCGACTCTTACTTCAAATCGATTGTTGTTTGAATTTGTTGATTTCTTTTTAATAGTAGTTTTAATAGTCCATTTATATTGATTTGCAGTAGTTTTATTGGTTCAATAATGGTCTCTACATTGGCTTCATCGAAAATGGAGACTCATTGTGTCCCCAAATGTTGCAATGGATGCTGCTATCATATTTCCACAAGTTCGGCTTGCTACTTGCCTGGCTGCGATTCCTGCACGACCTTGTAATTTTGGGCAGGGAATGTCGAGGAATTGTCACTGAAATTCACTAAAGTTTCCTTGTAACTTTGAGCAGAGTATTTCTGCGATACATAGTCCCAGAAAGCGTTGTCTGGAACCAATCGTATGAGTTTTTCGAATTTTATTATATAACTTTGAAATTCGACTGTGTTTTCAATTGCAAATGTAAGCATAGTCATTGCTTCCCATAAGAATTCCTGGAAGGGTATCATCTTTAGCTGGCTTTAATGTGTTTTCCGTTAATAATAATTACCTGATTGACATTTCTTGATCTCCAGCGTCTGGCGGCCACATAATCTGCTGTAACCAATACTCTTCTAACGGATTTAATGAATACCGCATTTTCTATAATTTTAGGCCTTGGTATAAGTCCTGCCAAACAGGCAGCATGATCTCTTGTAATTTTTTACTTTTTACACAATAACACAATAATTAATCATCCCAACTATCTTTTCATTACAGCTACAGCTCATAACCATATTTTATTACATAAATCTTGTGCGGTTAGTTTCAAACTTGTCTTCTTTTTCATGGCCACACAAAAAAAGCATTGTTAAATTTACTTCTTCACCACTACCCAGTTACAGATAGATTAAGGTATTACTGATAATCTCTTACATAGAAAGCATACAAAGTCCATTGCGCTAACAAAAGCACCAACACTTAAAAAAAAATTTCTAATCTAACGACATTCGACGTCAATTTTCCAGATGCATTGAGTTTTTAAGCAACACCTGTCGCAACTTGGGCATATAGACGACATGTGGAGAATTACGCAGAATACGCATCTCAAATACATTTAAGCTCAGAGAGCTATCAATTGCTATCCCTCCACTGACTTACATTGTTTAATTTCTAAGCTGTCTATCATGAAAGAGGAATTTTTTTCTATTAATTTATCTTTTTTCGAGATCGTTCAAAACAACTAACCTTTGCATGATTTCTTTTTGTTTTTTTTTTTCATGATTGGGAGATGAAGGCTTTTTACGCCCTGAGTGTCGGACTCCCGGTGGCAACCAGACTACCGACTAAACACCTCCCCTGTCACAACGAGTACCTAGTCTGGAACAGACCTTTGCATGATAGGTTCCAGAAATGTTCCTGTAACCCTGATAGTTATACTGCATTTCCAAATCGTTACTTGGACGCGTGTACTTGAAACTTTCAAGCACGGCGTAGCCAGTAACAAGTGTTAATTCTGCGAACAAACTCCTAATCTGACAGGATTCGATTCGGATTTTGTAGATTTATCTCTTTTCGTAACCAAAACTTGCTAGAGATAGAATGAAAAGTCAACAATGCGGTGAAATGCGTATGAATACACTCTGAACACAATGACTGGTTTGTATTCATACACTCTTCACCCACCTACCAGCAGACATTTGATTCTGAATCATACATGTATGCCCCACCTGTTCGTTCAATCTCACAATTTACTTGTCTCTCGAAATCGACTTTGGTTCCTGATTCGAACGCTGAACCATATTGAAACTATATATAACTACGAGTCGGCCTCGCTCATTTCGGCCACTCGGAAGTTCACTACGTTGGTGGTTGCTGGCGGACTAGCTCAGTGCAGCGAGGTTCGCGGACGTGGGTCGGGCTCGAGTGAACTTCCGCTCTGGTTCCATTGACGAACCAGTCACCGAAAAGCCCGATTTTCCGGACAAGACGTTACAAATATTACGTGACTCTACCTTTTATATTTTTCCACAAATCAACACAACAAAATCGATCGCGCCTCTGCTCATCGGAATAACTGCCATACGAACTAACCACCGCAGTGCCCGAAAATAAACTACGTTAATTAACACTATCGCAAAAAGATATCCAGTGGTTACGCGATTACCAAAAGAAATTTACGGACCGAACTACAAACGGCACTGCGGAACCCGAACCGACGAAACACTTGTTGTCCTACATCACCAGCCGACTTAGCTTCGCATCATCACTTTCCACCTGAAATAGACCGACTGATGGAAGGAAAGACGCATGTTGTGGTTACAAATTCAAATTTTTCTTTATTTTATCTTTTATTTTTAATGTTAACAATTATTCGCTACACATCACTTAACTGTTTAGTTAATTAGTTAAAATTAAGATAATTTTTTCCCCTTCTCCTAAACCTAAAATGAATGAAAAACTTAAAACTTGTAAAAACTTACAAAAACTATAACTTTTTATGGTATGAATTCAACTACAATACATTTATTTATCTATAACCAACCTTACCATATTCCCTAATCCGAACAAGGTTATCAATACCAAACAAATAATTGGTTTTCGGTTAACTGGTAATCCAACGAAGATGCATGCGTGATATCAATCAAACTACAAAATGGACCATGTACCGATGTTAGAGGATCCGTTTGCAATTAGCTCTTGACACACTTGTCCCTACTATATTGCCTTACCAGTCGGATCGAATTCAACCGCACGACACATGCGCCAAAGAAATCCAAAATCTTACTATTTTAAAATTGCTATTTTTCACTAGAGAAATAGATATTGCGCGCATATGAAGCTCACAGATGAATACTCAGCAAACAATATAATCATTATATAAAGCTTAATTCGGTGTAATTTTCTTCTAGTGTATAAGACCTATCACGCGTAAGGGAAAACAGTTTGCATATACTTTACCTTATTTTATCCCTTAATTTAACATGGGCCATGTCATAGACAATCAATAGGTTTACAGTTTTTAACATTATATAGACCTTATGATAAAACAAAAATAATGATATATAGTGGTGATTGCACTGCGCTAAATGCACTTACCCAAGAATTATCGCTCACTCGAGGTAATTGCCACTCACTTCTTCCTATCACACACTTCTCATGCATGGCCCCAGTAAGATTCACACATATACTGATAATCCTTGGTCGCGCCTATACTCACATTTCTGTTGACACATTCACACCGACCTTAAATCTGTTCGCGCACGTCCGTTCTTCTCAACTTTACAACTTGAAACTTACATGCATGAAACTTACATTACTTACTTCATGGAAATGCCAATAAAGACAGAATATTTTAAAAGAACAGGTCAAAACTAATATAATCATTAGAATAAGGCTTAGCTAAGGCTTATATTAATCATTAGTTAAGCATTAGCTTGATGTGTCTGATAGTTCTATTTGCTGGGTAGTGACGTGGAAGTGGATGGCACAAACACGCGCTACTCTCACCGGGGTAGATATGTCTCCATCACCACTCACAATTCCCCCAATCCTTCCAATAATTTCACAATAATTCTTTCTGCACACTATCAACAGACGAACTTTGTTCAACAGAATCCGTTTTGATAATCTTTATTGATTTAATGTCTAATTTATGATATATTTGATTGCCCGCACGACCAAGCACTCGCTTTTCTTTTTTATTTTTTTTATTTTCACGCGCGACATGTTCACTCCGAAAAAAATAAACCCGCTCGCCCTGCAAGATCGATCTTCCCCCCGGTCCCCTCGTGGTCGTTTTTGTTCTTTTTTTCTCCCGCATGTGTGTCACCCTGACGGCATTGTCACACTTGCGAGGTGAATTTTCATAAGTTCATCACACTCAAGTGTGTCATCTTCGCGGAATTGTCACACTTGAGAGGCGAATTACAACAATATGTAAGTATTTTTCAAGAAAACAATTCTTTCAATTTAATTTAATTCTTCAATTTAAATTTAAATAAATTGAGCTATGAAGGAATATTCATGGATTAATGAATGTCTGACACTTAATGCAAGCCCATATTCATTTATTACCAAAGACAATGATTTGTTTGTCACAACTTCAGATTTCATTTTAAGAACCACTCCGGTAGAGCAATACTAATAAGAACGGCTTTCACGGCCCTCGAATACAAGTATTTGGTTGCTGCATGAAATGGCCGATTTGGTAATAAATTGAAATACAATTACAGTTATTCCAGTTTTGTACAAGTCCAAGTTTCTGGTTTGAAGAAATTTCTCGAAGACATTTTTGACAGCAGCTTCATTTTTAAATCTTTTTCCTGTCAAAAAGTAATCCAAATGTTTAAAGAAATGGTAATCTGTTGGTGAGAGGTCTGATGAATATGGAGGATGAGGAAGAGTCTCATAGCACAACTCGTTTAATTTTTGGACCGTTGTTCTCGTTACATGAGGTTCTGCGTTATCATGAAGCAGTATCACTCCACCCTTCTTGAGAAGCCTAGGTCGTTAGACTTTCAATTTCTGATGCATTTCATCCAGTTGAGCACAGTATTTCTCAGCATTGATGGTTTCACCAGGTTGCCGGAATGAATAGTGGATAAATCCACCAACAGACCACCAAACAGTTACAATTATTTTCTTTGTATAAAATCCACTTTTCATCGCAGGTCACAATTTGATGCAAGAGCGGTTTCTTTTTGTTGCAGGAGAGAAGAAAACGTGAAATCTCCATTCGACACGTCATGTTTTGCTCGGTAAGATCATGCGGAACCCATTTGTCAAGATTTTTTCACTTTTCGAAGCTGTTGCAAGGGGCGCCAAATTGTCGAATTGTCAAAGCCTAATTTCTCGACAAGATCCCTTATGGTTTGGCGATGGTCGGCCTCCACTAATGCATGTAGCTCGTCTATTGTTCTTGGTACCCACGTGGCTCACATCCAAGGTGCATATCTCCGCATCGAAATTTTTCGTACCACCGCCGAGTGGTTCAATCGCTAACTGTATCAGGCCCAAATGCGCTGTTGATATTCCTCGTTGCTTCCGTTGCGTTGTGCTCTAATTAAAATTCGTATAGTTAAAGTAGCTGTTTTTCATTCACATCCACGTTCACTTTCTAATTTTGTTTCTACGATCCCTATGAAGTGCAAAACAGAAATGACTCCATAAACAAAGTAGCAGTATTTATACTTCAATATGTCATATCATTTGCGCTGCCTTGTGCCAACATAATACGCTTAAATTGCAGCCAACTTTATGTCATTGCTAAATCGGGCATTTCATCTGCAGCAACCTAATAGATACATCGTATCCCGCTTGATTTGGAAATTTTTCAAAGAACTAACGTTTGTTAGAAGTTGCTGAAAAAGTTGGTAAGCATAAGTACAAAACAGTGCTACGACTCCCAACAAACACTACGGTCTAACAGGATTGAACCAAACTAAAAAGAATTTTATTTGTATTGACTAATAACACAATTCAAACATAAGTCCACTTATGCTTTTCTTTCTCTGTCCCGGGAGTGCTTTCATCAAATTTTTCGCTCACACAAGCGCAACAACTTCAAAGTTTGATTTCCGCTCTAATCATATTCATACGAAAAATATGTTTTGTCGTATGTTTGATCCACAGACTAAATGTTTCGCTTAAGATTACTTTACTTCAGAAATTTTTGGACTGCAAATATCAGTTGAGTATTGATTAGTTTTATTATTCTTCTTTCCAAACGAACATAAATTTTCTAAAACAATGTCTGCACTCCATGGAAACTCTGTGATAAAATAAAAATCTCCAGCATCATATTATCACGAAATTTAAGCGGTGTTTCGGTTAAATTTAATTTACAAATTTAATTCTATCCTGAAACCGCATATCCCCTCATCTTCGCCAAAGCACAACAGTCTCTAATATTGAGAACAGAAAAAACACTGAAATTCGCCTATATTTACTTGTTCTCCAAGAATCCCAACAAAAGTTTAAAATGCCAATTTTCATAAATTGAATTTTGATAAGTACGACATTATTGCTTGGATTAAATTTCATCATGCCTTAGTTATTTTCTAAATAGAAATTTCTTCTCACATGTACCCTTTACTCCTGAAGAAGAAAAGTTGCAGAAAATAATAAAGTTTGCAGGAAACAGTAAAAAAATGTAATTCGAAGAAAAAACGTCATGCAACTACGCATGAATCGCGGAAACATCAATGAAGGATCCTCTTGCAGATTCTTGAGCCTATATGTATAATGAAGGAACAGAAAATTCCTGGATTCCATGCAATAAAAACTTTAAAATTTAATAAATCTAGGAATATAAAAATTCATTTAAGAAAAAATTCGCTACAGTCAACAAATCTGATAATTATTCCAACTTTATGAGTTAGTTTGTTGTTCAATTGAATGTTTTACGAATTCAATTATATCAAATTCTTGATTTGTGTCTTAAAACGTCAATTGACCTTGAGTAACATCACATTAAGGTGATTAAGTTGTTTCTTATGATCTTTAATCTATTCCTGGTTAAATCCATATCAAGGAATGTACACCGTTGCTGACACTACACAACGAAGATCTGAGTACTATAGACACACATAGGGCGCCCATAAGATGAAAAAGCAATATGTTTTTTCTTCGCACGGGGCACAAATAGTAGCAGAGTAGCAACAAAAGTGGTTACTACTCTGTGTGGCAGCATGTTTACGACAAATATAAATTCTTAAATATTTGAATTTCGATGACATACTCGTACCTTTTAAAAAAGATCTTTGGCATGCATGGCTTTTACTTGGTGCTGGATAATGCATTGACTGCCAAAGTTTTTCTATATTTCTATGGGAATTACTCGCCGTATACATAACTACCGCGTTTCCCATCCAAACGAAGTTTAGTAAGTTTTTAAGATTCCTATTTACGGGTATAAGTACGACTGGCTAACTGACTTCGGTTCATCTTATATATCTTTAAATTGATCACCCTTATAAAACTAATATTAAATCCTCAGTGCTCAAGAGTAAGGCAGGAAATCAATTTCGGAAGTCGGCAGATATTCTTTAATCAAATAAAATAAATTTTCGTAAAAAGAAAATAGTTAATTAGTTGTACAGATCACCAATCTGTAATAAAGGAAAGCGTATCTTTTTGTCAAGCGTATCTTGACCTCACCTTGAGGTTTTGTCTTAGGTTTTGATAGATAAAAAATTGCATTTAAAATTTCCCCAGAAGTTAACTTTTGATCGTGTACAAGGGGGCACGTGGTAACATCAGATCAATTCATTCATGATATAAAGTTAATGATTGATTTCAAAATATTTCCATTTGCTTCAATGTTGTTCATTGATCTTTCAATTAAAACTGATAGCAACCCATAGACAGTTGACCAACGGTGGAGAGTTTTTTGTTCACAAACTTGAACACTTCGCCGCGTTTGAGGCATTATTTCCAGCTAGGTCTTGTTTATCAGCTTATTGAATTATGGATATCTTTATGAATTATGGAATTATGAATTATATGAATTATATATATTATATTAATTATGGATATATTTAGTGGAAAAAGGGAAATCTCCTTTATTTAGCAAATAGACCCCTCAATTTCCGACGCCCCCTGACGTGAACAGTAGGCTTTTTAACAGTCGAGACTGCTTTCGTGCCACACGTTTCCATATGTCAACAGTTGTAAGATTTCTCCGCATTGGTCTTCCGCATTATCTTGGTGAAATTTTTTTGCTGAGGGCAGGATTCCAAGATAATAATTTCAAAGGGCAGATGATCATTATACTCCTAACAGTATTTGACGCATAGTACTGCTTCATAATGGTTGATATTAGTGCGTACAGGAAATATATCAATTATTTTTTCTTATTTATTTTATTGTGATTGTCAACTTTCAAAACATTGGTTTAAATTTATATGCATATATATACATATATACATATATATATAAGTATATATACATTTATATATATAGTATATATATATATATATATATATATATATATATATATATATATATATATATATATATATATATATATATATATATATATATATATATATACATATATGTATTAGGTGATTAGTAAATATTTCTTCCTTCTAAAAGTTCTTCTCTAAAGGATATTAGATTTGGTACTTTCTCATCCATTGGGTAATTATCACGGAGCAGTTCTAATAAACTTTTATCAATAATTTTTGATAAATGACTTTACTAATGTTGGGCATTGCATTTCTACTTTGCCTTTAATTATTTCATCCAAGAATTTTAATTTATATCATTTATAACACCTATCTGTTTATCTTTCTCATTCTTTATTTGTGAGAAAAATATCCGTCAAAGCAAAATTTATTTTATCATTCACTTCCAGTCTAGACTATTGATAGGAGTCATGAAGAATATTGTGACATGTTCGAATACTGTCATGCCTCACTGTAGTCGCATAAAATACGAAATGCAAAACAATACCATAACAAATACATGGATCATTCTCGCAGGGGAGAAAGCCATGACGTAGGCACATTGCGAGTATTGAGTGCGAAACTGCATGTGCAATTGATTTAGCGCGTGAACTCGAGAATGATTCACATAGAAAGTATAAGAAAATTCCGGATTGGTTGAATCCAGTATATAAGCGACTACAGCAGGCGACGATGGAGAGGATGGAGAAGAAGAGCGACAGTGCGCGTTAACAGTAGTGCGATAATTAAATATCGTTATACACTACCGACCTATTTCAATTTCCAAATCGAAAATCACCTGATTTGGGTGTTCGCTAAAGTAAATTTTTCCGGAGTCAATGCTATCTTTTGATTACGTTTACAAAATGAAAAATAAAATTCTCACGCTGCCAGCAACGAAGATTTTTTTAAATAATTTCTTAAACCTTTTTTCACAATTTTTTTTGAGTTTGACCCACTCCGTCATTGCTCTTTAATTTTTTTTAAGTGCAAATTCTCGGCGAAATAAAAACATTATTTATTCATTATTAAAGGATTGATATAATTACTAATTTCTGGGGAAAATGAATGATAACAATTTCGCATTCTCAACGAAGATAATGCGACTACACTCAAACTTTCACATTTCACAAATGTCTTATTCCGAACTTGAAGTTTCACATATTCTGATGCTAATACAACATCAGGTCCACAAGATATAATCTACCACAACCTTGATTCCAACTGATAAATTGAAAATTCAATACAAAGATTGATTTCGAACATAAGAATTGCTCCAATTGATGTCCAATTTTTTTAATGAATTTTTTCTCATAAGACACACCATGATGATATTTTATTCAATTCTTAGTGAGAAAAATGCAGTGAAAATCCTTAATTAAACAATTGTATGAGTTCTTTTTGACGTCCACAATTACGACCTATTGATCGCGGAACACATTTTGTCCGAAAAACAATAATTTCACTCACTATACTTAAAATTGACTTTAAAATTTTTCAATTTAATAAAATTTAGTTTTTATTTCACTTTGACTGACGTCAACAAACTGTTCGTGGTTACTTTATTCTAACCAAAGAAGTATAAGATATAGAGAGACCCTAAGCCCAATTTTTGGCCGCAATCAACAACATTTACGCATATCGACACAAATTCAACAACATTTACTTTAAGTACTCATAAGACAATGGTAAAATATATTATAATATTTGCTTGCTATGATTCAAGCACATCTTCTGTTTTGAATCGCATGGAGTATTCAAATGCTCATTAACATTATTTCACCATAAAACTAAAAATTTAGAATAAATATCACCACATTAAACGACCCATCCTCCAAAAATTTATGCTGCCCATGAATACAGGAGAACTGACTTAATCGACTCAATACATTGAGTGACCCATCTTCAACAAATTTTTACAGCCCATGGATACAGGAAAAAACAACTTTACGAGAGTGTTAACTCCACAAGAAAATTATTTCTCGAAGCTCTTAGCCTAGCCCATTCTATACAATTTAGACAGATACTCAACTTCGGATTTCATTTGCTAGAGGCGAATAAACATGGGAAAAATTCAACTTTCAGTTTATATCAAGTCTACACTAAGCTAATCAAATATGTTCAAATCAATAATTCAGTTGTAAATGCCATTCATGAAAATGTCCTTATACTTAATGAGGATTGTCAATAGTATAAATAAGTGTAATTCACATTTTTAATTAACGTTGACTGAGCATAGGATATGATTCAGTGACCAATTTCATCAAAGTCTTTTAAGTGAAATCGTTCGAAAAGATATTGATGAATCATTTCCAAGTTCAAGGCAGATATGCACTTCAACATGATATTTGAAAGAAACACATTTTCATCTATTTGTAGTGATTTATGAATATAACTTTCATCTTTTTACCTATGACTGAATGGTACATTGTGAGTATTAACGATTCATAAGTATATTTCATAAGTATGTTTCTCGTCGCTCGGAAAACATTTCGATTTCGATAGAATTTTGGATTGATATCCGAATGTTGCATGTGGCAGCTTAGAGGTTAAAAAACATAAGTTTAATCGCTAAGACGCTCACATACGCTCATGTACACGGATAGGGCCTCTCCAGAATCTCATACCTTTACAGTTCTTCCATCTTAGTGATTGCGAACTGAGGCATTGTTATGGGTCGACTCCTCTCCTCAGTGAGCTCGCTAGCCGACACGACGCAACTCAATTTTTTTTGTTAATGAATTAATTTGACGGTGGGTTATTGCTCATCCCGCGAGCTGTTCTCCACGAAAGATATTGTTATTATTAATGATGAATTGTATGTTGGAAAAAAAAATTCTTTTAATTGTATTAAATCACAATAAGTATGATAGTGGTAAGAAGCACAAATTATATTAATAATCGGAACCATAACGCTCGCGACGACGGACAAGAGAAAACCTGCGATTGTCAACCGACGGTACAGTGTATAATACAGCGGCGGTACAGTGCACCAAGACCAGCGAAGGCGAGGCGGTACACGAGGCGGTACGAAGCGGTCTGGGAAACCAGCAGCGATATTTCGCCAGCCAATCAAGCGCTGTGGAGAAATGATTTTTCCGTTTCAACCGCCGCAGCAACAACATCGCCGTAAAAGCTCTGGGAAGAGTTTGCGGCTACACTAAGTGCGGGGTACGGAACCCGGGAATTTCCCCCTTGCGGGCGATCACCTCAGCGGGCGACCGTTGGGCGAAAGGAATAAAAGCCCGACGAGCCGGAGCTGAGGCCCTCTTTTTGATCCCATCCATCGAGGAGCACGAGTGTCGAGGAGTGCAAGAACACCGTCCGACGAGCTGGAGCTGAGGTCTTCTTTTGTTTCCCATCAAGGAGTGCAGAACACCGTCCGACGAGCCGGAGCTGAGGTCTGCTTTTCGTTTCCCAGGGAGGAGTGCAGAATACCGTCCGACAAGCCGGAGGTGAGATCTTCTTTTGTTTCCTATCAAGGAGTGCCGAACACCGTCCGACGAGCCATTTTATCCATAGAGGAGCACGAGTCGTCTGGGTGGCCCCCGCCGTACTTATTGTATTTAAAGTAAGTCCTAGGTATAAGTAAGGAGTAGCTAGCTAGTAGTAAAATTAATAATTAATATTCAATACATTAAATAATTTAAATATTAACTAATTTTCAATCAATAAGTAAGGAGTAGCTTGTTATAAAAATTAATAATTAATATTCAATAAATTAAATAATTTAAATATTAAATCCAGCAACTTAATTAAGACTCTTGGTGAGAATAGCTCGCGGCAGATTCATCGCGAGAGACACGTTTGCAGCGTGGTGGTGGCAAAGCATCCATCAGAGGTTGCAAGTACCCGGCTTCCGAGGCCAGCTCATCTCCACTAAGAGCTTGGGGTCGCTTATTGGGGTAGAGGAGTGGCGCCCACGCCCGTCTGCGACGCGGCTTCCGTGACCCAAATAACCCCACGTCGGAGATGGATTCCTTTAAGCCCTCTTGTCGGGCAATTGAACAGATTGAGAGGGGGTAATAGCATGGAATTGGCAAATTTATTACTTGAGGTATGGATAATATTCTAATTGTGCATAGTCATATGATAATCAATATCTAAGGAAGGACTAGAAATAGATTAAATACAGTTCATACGGAGCTAGTAATTTCAGCGGTTTAACCGCTTGGATAGCGAATAATTATTCAATTTATAAACAAGTTCGACGATAATATTTACTTTCGGTGTAAGGATCTCAGTACGTCATAGTAAAGCAATTTGGACAAACTAGCTTAATCACACTTAGGAGGAGTTCGTGTTTATTTCCACCTTATTAGCATTACAAGCGTTGCCTTGAGCTCGCATTTGTTTTTTTGTAATTTTTTCAGATTGTACGATCGATTGTCTGAGTTGAGCTCTTTACTTGCGGTTTAGCTTTTTCAGATCATCTATCCTGTCTTCCTATAGAGGGCAATGAGAGACATCAAATGTGTTGCTTGCCTGCTTCTACTGCTTTCAGCCAATGAAAGCGTTTATGAATTGGACCTTAACAATCTAGAATAAAGGGTTGCACAAGAGATGTATAGCCCGTCCGGGAATCCAGGAATGAATGGCCTGTTGAAAATGCTACTAAAGCTCTTGCGGCATTTCTGTTCCGCCGTAGTTTTTAAGCACTCGTTTACCACTCTTTCCTGCCCGAAACAGTGACCTAACAAGGGTTCTTTCAATAAATACTAATTTGAGGGTACATTCATTTTTCTTCTACTTGATTGGAAGTTCATTTCATTTTTTAGAGAGTCCGATAGTGGCCCGTTCGAGGATGTTTGGTTATCCCATGCTTGCTAGCGATGACCTTCTTAGCGCATGTGTTTTCATAGCATTGGGTTTTTATAATTAACAGTGAATAATCTGGCCAAAGAAGAAAAAATCACTTTTTCATCTTCATTTTTGTCGTTTCTTATAAAAGACAGATATGCTAGCCGTTTGGGTACGGGTCAATTCCAAATCTTTGATTGGCTCTTGCAATGCATACCTACACAAGAGGCTAGACAGCAGATGTTTTTTTTTGGGGGGGTTGGGGGGTGAAGGCAATTTATGCCCGGAGTGTGAAACTCTTAGGAGCGCATGCTACTAGACTACCTACTAAACACCCTCCCCCCCCAGTCAAGAGACCCTAGCCTGGAACTGTTTGACACATTACTTCGGGCTAGGCCTCTTTTTTACTTCGCCCTAGGGCGCCGTCAGCGTAGAGAAATCTCCCTCCAGCGGGAGGGGGCAGGATGGAGGAGGACTGCTGGAGAGGAGACCCCCCTAGACCCCGCGTCCAAGGTTATCCACGCTCACTTTTTTTGCTGTAAGTATTGCCCGAGAGTAATGTGCCACACAGGTCCATTTGTCGAAACTTTTCAGCATTTCTGCGACCAGATTGTCTGGAGAAAGCTCTCCCATTACCTCCCACAAGTCCTGCCACATCCTGTTTCACCTTCTACAGTTGAAGAAGGTGTGACATGCATCGTCCCTATCCCTTGGGCAGAAAATGCAGTCTGGGGACCGTGATTTACCAATCTTGTGCAAGTAAGACTGAAAATACCCATGCCCGCTAAGAAGCTGGATAAGGTAATAATCAGTCTCACCGTGCCTTCGATTTAGCCACGACCCCACGCCCCCTACAAGGCAGGCAGTCCAGCTGCCATTGGAGTCGCCTTCCCAGGACTGTTGCCACTCGAGTATTGTGCGCTGCCTCTCCTCTCGGTTGACAGCATATCTTGAAACCTTCACTTTTTGGTCATAAATTCTCCGTCCCTCTCTAGCAAGGAGGGCGATGGGTATCACTCTTGCGATCACCAACACCGCCGACTCAGAGACAGTGCGGTATGCAGACGCACCCCGCATAGCTCCTCGTCTCTGTACCTGCGCCTAGCGCTTTCGGCACAGCTCCTTACTGAGAGCTCCAGCCCAAACTTCAGAGCCATACAGTAGCACTGACTGTACAGCACTCATGAGGAGTCGGCGTTTGCTTGGTGTGGGCCCACCGATGTTGTACATTAGTCGACTTAAAGCCGAAACGCTTATCGCGGCCTTTTTCGCCGTTGCCTGATCTGTTCCGAAAAGCTCATTTTCGAATCAATCAATAGTCCCAAATATTTTATTGCAAGTTTAGACTCAACAGTGGCATCTCCGATCTGCAAAGGAATTACCGTGGGAATTCTTCTATTCGTGAGAATGACCACCTCGGTTTTCTCTAGTGCCAACCTGAACCCGCGGGTGGTCATCCACTCCTTCACTCAACGCATTAGCATTCCCAGTCTGCGCTGCGCATGTTCGACTGTGCGCCTGGTGACCATTCTTGCTATATCATAGCCGACCAAGCGCGACTCATCTGACAGCTCAAGCCTCAATAGTCCGTCGTATGAGGCGTTCCACAAGTCTGGTCCCAGTATGGAGCCTTGCGCTACACCAGACGTTATCTCCATACTGCGCCGCCCATCTTGTGTGTCATAGAGCAGCCTCCGGTCCTTTACGTAATCCCTCAAAATCCGCATCAGATACCCTGGCAATTGGAAAAAATTTTCCAATGTGCCAAGAATATCCGACCAAGAATATGAAGGCATTTCTGACGTCAAGCGTCACTAGCAAGACAATTCGTTTCGAGTCAGTTTTGTGCGCTTCGGCTCGACGGACTGCATTCACCACTTCCATGATGGCATCGGAAGTGAATCGTCCTGCTGTAAAGCCATACTGCCGAGGAGAAAGGTCCCCTGCAGCACGAATTGCGTCAGTGAGTCTTCTTTTTCGAACATTTTCAGGCAGCCCGGGTTCCTCTTTCCCCTTGCTGATCAATACGAGTCTCGCCACCTTCCAGCGAGATGGAAATACACCTTCTCTCAGGCAAGCGTTAAACATATTAAGTAGCAAGTCAGGGCAAACGTGGAAGACCATTTGTAGATTGGAATGCCGTCTGGTGCTGATGCCTTTCGAGCTTTCATGGAAAGCACTGCATCCTCCAGCTCATCTTTTGTGAACAATGGACATTCCACTGAATCGACCTCATAGGCAGCATCAACCCGGATAGGATGAGTTGGGAAAAGCGCCTGCACTAAGCCGTCCATCTTGTCTGCTCGAAATAAACACGGCTTCCGTAAGGTAGTGGTTGCTAATGTTAGTCAAACTTTGCGGCTCTTCCTTTCGATAAGAATTAATGTTTTTATTTTTTATTATGCACTTTTCATACAAATTTATACTCTATTTATACAACCTATTTCTAAACTAAACAAAAATATATACCAATATTCATCATTTAATGGTAACCCATATATTGCTCATTGTAGACCACACGCATGAGATATTTGTTCATGGGAAACAAGTGTGCCTTTTTCGATTAACATTGTCGCTCACAAATATATTGCACAATGTACAATGAATTTACATGTACTTTATTATGTCATAATCATATTATGTCATACGAGTTTAAGTTTATGGTTTCATGTTTACAAATGTTTGATCTTTCTGCAGAATTACTTGTTGATATATTTGTGTGTACATTAGTGTGTCTTATGACATTACACACACTGCTCTATACATACTATTTTCACATTAATACAGGCTCCTGTTTCCTGATCGAAATCGAAGCAACGAAAGTTTATTCTTCATTCATCACGTCTCTCTAGCGCTCTGCCTCCCCTGTTGATCACATCATATAGTGCCGTCTGTGGATGTATAGAAGCTGGAAATGCACCTTTCATATTTCCATCAGGAAAATATTTTCAACACAAAATATAAGCAAATAGTCCAATAATCCTTGGGTCTGTAGAGACTAGTTCTGACCTGCTTTGGAATGAAAACTATTTTTGCTTCTACGTAGTTCAGGAAGGTGAATTTCTTTGACAAAGAATTTCTGTATATTTTTAGCCATGTCTGTATTATGGTAACAGCCACTTTCATTAGCATAATCTGATATAATGCGTAATTTCGGAGAGATTTGTATTGGTCGAAGTTGTAAATATCTCATACGACCTTCTCGTGTACGATTTTCCGTTTCGACCTCCTTGTCCGTCAAGGCTACAAAATGTTTAGCATGAGTTAACTACTTTCGTTCATTTAACATATCCAATATCTATCACTCATCAGAAGCACCAGTGCATTTGTAGTATATTCGGTTACAAGATCAAAAGCTCAAGATCTTTCCTTTTTGAAAATAAAAACGAATACCAATATATCCAACTTCTTCAACTTTAACGCTCGTACTTCGCACCAAATCCTTTTGGTCGCGAGTATTTATACATTTTCACAAAATCTAATCTTATCTCCTAACATCGTTAGTAAATCCAAATGATCTTGAACTATTTATCTCTAGTTACATGAGTCTTAGTCGTTAACAAATACAAATGATCTTAAGCTACTTATCTCTAGCAATTTGTGTGCATCCGATCGTTCGGTCATTAAAGGATAATTATGACTTATTCGGAAGCACTTTGGTTTCTTTAGATAACCAGCTCATTGGGATGGTAGTGTACGTTGTAGGAAGTGATGACGTAACTCCTCCCATCCTTGTTTCAAATCTGTCCTCAGATTTTTTAATATTTTTATTGCATAGTTTCTTTTGTATACAGTAACCTCCAAGAGTGATTATTATTGTAAGTGTGATTATAGTTGTAGGTAATGTAAAGATTAAAAAATTGTGTGAATTATCTAATTTTAATAATTTCTGTATTTCTAATAACTTACCTGATTCAGATCTTAATTGTTCAATATGACCAAAATTGACTGCTTTAAGTATGCTAAAGTTTTTGATAGCATTGCCTTGTGGTAGTATTTTAGGGATGTAACTTTCTGAGGTTGTACTTATGATTTTAATTGGTTCTAGATATATAGTGCATAACTCAAATGATAATTGAAAATTTTTATATTCTATGAGCATTGTATGATTTTCTACTTTGTCACAAGAATACGTCCAATACTTATCATAGATATTTGTAAATATGTAAGTGCTGCTGGTAATTTGAACATATTGCGTTTGATTTTCTTCATTTAGAGTGCAATTGCTTGGTTTTTGATTGATAATATTATTTATATAGGGTTTATTCAACAAATTTTTTGTTTCGATATCTCTTGCTACGCCATCCAGCCAGAACTTATTTATATTTGAATATATTTGAAGATTATTCCGGTTTTGTAGTGGAATAAGTTGCACAGCTGAGATTGGTTCTAGGTTCAATGATATTTCGACAAAAATTGTTAGCTTGTTTGTTTCTATTAGAATGTCAGATTTAACATGTTGAAGCTTAAGTACGTTTAAATCGTATTTTGTTATATC
This sequence comes from Stratiomys singularior, assembly GCA_954870665.1. Classification (NCBI taxonomy): domain Eukaryota; kingdom Metazoa; phylum Arthropoda; class Insecta; order Diptera; family Stratiomyidae; genus Stratiomys; species Stratiomys singularior. The sequence goes on from OX940877.1 coordinate 56,676,315, forward strand.
TGAGTCTGATACGATATTTCTATGAAGTAAGTGCCCTTTATTATTCAGAAAAATCTCGTAGGTTTGGTCAATTTTCTCTTGAGCTAGATTTACTAATTTATTTTGTTATTAATTTGGGATAATTGTTTTGAGTGTTCATTAACAATATTAAAAGTATTATTTAAGCTTCCTTCTAAGGCTAAATTGTTTTTATTTATTTGTTTTGTTACGTATTTAATAGATGCACGTAGTTCGTTGCTAGATTTTAATAAAGTTTCTTCATTGATTTTGAGATTAGTTTCACTTTTTTCAATTCTCTCGAAGTTTTTTTCAATCGTCAATCTATCTTTCTCGTCCATAGTTCCTTCGAGCCACTTTCGAAGTGTCCCTACAAAATTGAACGCTCCTCTTTTAAGTCGTGTGTGATTGGGGAATAATGCTTGTACCGCGGTCTCCAAATGTTTGATTATTTACCATGTATTGTCTAGTTGAAATTGTGCGTTTTTTCTTTTCCATTAAAAGTTCCGTATCTGTTTTATAGATTGGATGTCCTATTATAGCTTTACATATGGTGATGTATTCCTGTCCAGGTTCTACAAGAATATAGCCATTTTGTTGTGTTAATGGTAACATTGTGATGCTTACTATTTTTTGGATCAGCATTAGGGGCAACATCAGAGTTATCCCTGTAAGGATAGATTTTACGTTTCTTTTTAAATCTTTGTGGGTGAATTTTTGTTTTGTATTTGCTTTACAAAATCTGGGTTCTAACTTGGTAGGATTTGGATGTTGGAAGAAATTTCCATTAATATCATGATCATACCTATTGCGTTTTAGCTTTTTTATATATTTCTCTTTATATTGTTTAAGCCTTTCGTGGATAGTTTTTGGATCTGTTTCAAATTCGTTACAAAATATATCAGCGGGTTTTTCTTTGTGAGCCGAATGCTACATGTTATTGTTCACTTTTAAACATTCCTCTATAGGGTTAAATCCCATAAATCTTTCTCTTCCGTTTTTTGACATGAGTAATATTTCCTTAAATTTTCGTTCAAGGTACGATGTGCTACTTCAACATCTCCATTTGCCGTTTTATGGTGAGGCGAACAAAAGTGAATTTCAATTTTCTCTTTAATTAGCCAGTCTTTTGTTTTCATAGAGTCGAGTGCCCCTTCACTATCGGTGACTATTTTTTTTGGTTTACCTATTCTGTTAAACATTTTCTGCAGTGCTTGTATTACCGTATCCGATTGCCTATTTTTTAATGGGATTATCGTCATAAATTTTGAAAATTTATCTATGCAAGTTAAATGGATGGAATTTTTGTCTTTAAACCATATATCTATATAATATACTTCTCGTATATTTTTAGGTGTTACTGTTATTTTAAATGGTATTTTTATAGAGTTTCTTTCATACTTACTTTGAGTACATATGGTACATTTATTAATATAGTTTCCAATTCGTTGCTTCAAGTTTTGATAATATTTCATAAGTTTTAGTAATTCCGGTATGGTTATTATTTTGGTGCTCCTTGGCAATAATCTTCCCGATTTTTGGTTTGGTACAATTCCACAGAGATCGATTAGCTTGCACAACAGAACCTTTTGAGTTGTCTATTTTTCATTGATTGTATTGTTTTTGAAATTCCAATAATATTTCTTTATTTGGGAATTTCATTCCCGTGGTTCCTATCGGGGATATGTGATTTTTTTAAATATATTCAATTACTTTGTTGTTGTATTCTATATAAGTGAAAATTACTTGCTTACGATTATTGAAATAATTGTTTCTTTTCACATTGTTGGCTTTGCCTATTCTTAATATGATTTGATTTCGAAAACAGTGTATTGGTTATTCTGATAAATATATATAATTTGAGTTGTCTTCTACTGCCGTATGTTGGGTGGCTAACGTAGAGGTCGAATTTCGTTGGTTCAGTGCGTGAATCTCAACCCTCGACTGGGCATCTGCGACATTATTTTCTTTCCCCTTAATATGTTTTATTCCATAAATTTTACTTTCCACCTTTGAAGTTTAGCATTTTGCTCAAATATATCAATTGTTTATGATCAGTTTGTAGCAAAAATTTTCTACCGTATAAATATGGCCTGAAATACTTTGTCGCCCATATGGTTGACAATAACTCCTTTTCAATGGCAGAATATCTTGTCTCATGTTGATTCAGAGTTCTAGATAATAACATATTGATTTATTATTTTGACTTACAACCGCTCCTAAAGCAAAATCGCTTGCATCAGTAGTTGATGTGAATTGTTTATTAAAGCCAGGGTACACTAGAATTGGATCATTCAGGATATATTTTTTTAGGAAATTAGGAAGATCGAATATATTCTTCATCTTGCATGTTTATATTTTTACCTTTTTGTAGAGAGATTGTCATAGGTTTTGCTATTTTCGCATAATCCTTAATGAACTTCCTGTAAAAGCCCGTTAATCCAAAAAAATGATTTAATTTGTTTCGATGTACTTGGCAGAGGGTATTTCACAATCGCTTCTAATTTGGATGGGTTAGGTTTTATGCCTACAGGAGAGATTATATGTCCCAAAAACTCAGTGCTTCTTTGCAGAAAATGAGTTTTTGATAATTGAATTTTAAGATTAGATTTGCGCAATGTATGAAAGATTTTTCTGAGTGCGATTTCATGCTCTTTTAATGAGGTAGAGAAGACGAGAATGTCATCCATGTAAACCATACACGTTTTATTAATATGTTCACATAGTATATAGTTCATCAGTCTTTGAAATATTGCCGGGGCATTTTTTAATCCAAACGGCATCCTTGTAAATTCAAAGTGACCACTATCCGTTGAGAATGGAGTTTTATATCTATCCTCAGGTTTGATTTCAATCTGATGAAACCCGTTCGGAAAAATAATTTGCATTACCAAGTTTTCCTAAAATGTCATCAATTTGTGGTATGGAGAATTTATCATCCACAGTGCCATTATTGATTTTCCTAAAGTCAATCACTAGTCTGTGTTCTCCAGGTGTTTTCTTGGGTACTACCCATATGGGCGAATTATATGGAGAGTTTGATGGTTGGATAATACCCTGTCTGAGGTCGTCCTGAATTTGCTTTTCAACAAATTCTTTAAGTGAAAAGGGATATCGATAATACTTTTGATAGATAGGTTTATCCGTATTTAACTTCAATTCATGTTTTATTGCGCTTGTAAAAGTTAAAGGCATATTTTTGTCATACTCTAAGTCGCGAAACTCATTTCTGATCCTATTGCCCACGGCTGTTTTCTCGTCAGAGTATTTTTCTTGGTTTTCTTTTGCATTTTCGTATTCGACGATAACGTTATTTTGCTCCGCAATATTGTGGTATATTACTTGTGAGTTTGAGCTAAAAGGGACTTTAAATTTGTTAATCTCCAAAGTATTGTCATTAAAATTGATTGAAGCTTTAGTAGGAGCAAGAATATTTTGCCCAAATATTGCGTCGAAATCTTTTGTTTTTAAGGGAACAAGTTTCCACTCAATACTACCAGAGAGACCAAATTTCTTTGGAAACGTGGTAAAGAAACCCTTTGTAGAAGATGAACTACCATGAATAGATGATATCAGTAAGATACTATCGAGATTGTGTTGTCCATGCTCTGCCACTTGAGTGATATTCATAATTGAAGTGGAGCAACCAGTATCAATCAAACATCTCACTTTAATATCATCAATTGTTAATTGAATAATTCGTAATTCATACGGGGAGAGGCTAGCAAGCGAAAATTTTGAGTATTTAACCCAATATGCAAAGACGTATCCCGAGACACTGCCGTATTCATAGAAACATCAGAGGGTAAGGTTAGATCATTGTTATGTCTGACATTTTGCGAAGAATTTTTAGGCCACTCAACCTCAACCACTCCACCTTTTCCACTACCATTTGAATTGTAAGATGTTTACCATAATTAAGATAACCCGTGTTCACTATCACTTTATACATATCTTCTAACGTCTCAGGCTTTTAAGCATGCGAAATACCGCGTATAGGTTCAGGGCGCTTATTAATAAATGTTGATTTCGCAATCTGATTTTTAGTTTTAATTAGATCGATTTATTGCGGTGCACTATAACTGTTATTGTAATTAATTTTTTGGTTTGGCTTAAGTAGGCACTTACATGTTTACTCGTATAGTTGTCCCGCTGTCGTGTATCTTGCTGCCAATAGCTTCTCCATTAGTTTAGTCTCATTTCGGGGGTGTCAAAATGGTTTATCAAAAGGGCTTTCACCGAGTGCCAGTCCGTTGTTATATGTGTGTGCAACACCTCTTGGGCTCTCCCTGTTATTTTTGTTAATACTTGTTGGTGCAGAATCTTCATGTGTTGGCTGTTGGTTACATGCTCCTGGACCGCGTCCACTGCATCGATGAAAGAGAACAGATCGACTTGAGATCCATCAAATGTAGGCAATGATGAAATGTAATTCGTAAAATAAAGCTGTCTGAATTCCATTTCTTGATTATTTGGCAACGATAATTTCGCAAAGTTCTTCAAAAGGTACTCCAGAGTTGATTCGATTACCGACTGCGCCAGTTACAAGATCAAAATTGATCTTTCCTTTTTGAAAATAGAAAGGAATAAAATTAATTATAAATTTATTTGTACCAATATATCCAACTTCTTCAACTTTAACGCTCGTACGCTCCAAATCCTTTTGGTCGCGAGTATTTATACATTTTCACAAAATCTAATCTTATCTCCTAACATCGTTAGTAAATCCAAATGATCTTAAACTACTTATCTCTAGTTACATGAGTCTTAGTCATTAACAAATACAAATGATCTTAAGCTACTTATCTCTAGCATTTTGTATGCATCCGATCGTTCGGACATTAAAGGATAATTATGACTCATTCGGAAGCACTATGGTTTCTTTAGGTAACCAGCTCATTGGGATGGTAGTGTACGTTGTAGGAAGTGATGACGTAACTACTTTTTTTGGTTTGGGAGGTGAAGGCTGTTTACGCCCTGAGTGTCGGACTATCGACTAAACACCTCCCTGTCACGCCGAGAACCTAGCCTGGAACTGTTTGTCACATTACTTCAGACAAGACCTCATTAATCATCGCTTAGCGGTGCCTTCAGGTTAAGGGAAATCCCTCTTTCTGCACGGATGGATTGCTGTTATTTGCTGTTACGGAGATCCCCCCCCTCCCTCATCAAGCGATCCATCATGCCCTTCTTTATTAGAAGAACTGTCCGTACGTAATGCGACACACAGTTCCAATTGTCTTTAGATTGCATCATTTTTCCCGTTACATTTTCTGGGGTGAGCACGCCTATTTTCTCCGAGAAATGCGAACGGAGTCTTGTCCATCTGGTACACGTAAAGAACGTGTGGCAGGCGTCATCCGTCATCCCCGGGCAGAACACGCAAGTTGGGGATGGTGTCTTTCCCATCTTATACAGGTAAGACTGAAAATACCCGTGACCTTTGAGTAGTTGCGTCAGATTATAATCAGTCTCACCATGCATTCTGTAGAACCACGGCCCCAAGTCACTACTCAGCCGTGCGGTCTACCTGCCTCGCGTTTCGTTTTCCCATATTTGCTGCCACAAGATTAGGGTCCTTCTCCGTTCCTCTCGGCTGACGGTTTCTCTCGCCGATTCCCCCCTACGTAAGTATACACGTTTCCGTTCGTCTGCAAGTAACTTAATAGGAACCACCCTCGAGATTACCAGCACTGCAGATTCAGAGACAGTGCGATATGCAACCGCTATCCGCAAAGCTCCGTGCCTCTGCACCACTGCACCTGCACCAGACGCCTTCGGTGCGTCTCTTTACTAAGAGCGCCAGCCCGAATTCGGAGCCATACAAGAGCACTGACTCCATTGCACTCATCAGTAGACGTCTTTTGCTCGAGGTTGGTCCCCGCATGTTGGCCATAAGGCGACTGGAAGCCGAAACTCACACAGAAGCTTTATCCGCTGACGCTCGAACCTGCTCGAAAAAAAACTCATCTTCGAGTCAATCATCAAGCCAAGGTATCTGATTGATTCTTTCGACTCGATGATCAATTCTCCCACCCGGACGGGAATAACACGAGGGATCCGCTTCTTGATCAGGACGACGACCTCGGTCTTTTCCAGCGCTAGGTTAAGTCCACGGTCTGTAATCCACACGCTCACTGGACGCATTACCGCACCCAGTTTGAGTTGCGCCTGTCCGACAGTACGTCCGGCGACTAGTACTGCCACGTCATCTGCGTAGCCAACCAGGCGCGACTCCCTCGGTAACTGCAACCTCAAAAGCTCATCGTACGAGACATTCCAGAGGTCTGGGCCCAGAACGGAACCTTGCGCCACCCCTGATGTCAAATAAATTCTTCGCCGGCTTCCCAATGTGTCATAGAGGAGCTTCCGGTTTTTGAGATAGTCTTTCAATATCCGCGTCAGATGCCTCGGCATCCTGAAATATTCGAGCACGAAGAATATCTTTCCATCTAGCAGAATTGAAGGCATTTCTCACATCGAGGGTTATGAGCAGTACTATTCGTCTCGAATGATGATTGTGGGCTTCTGCCTGCTTGACCGCACTCACTTCCTCTGTTATTGCACCGATCGTGGATCGACGAGCCCTGAAGCCGTACTGCTGAGGAGACAGATCCCCGACAGTTCGGATGTGCTCTCCAAGACTTTCTCTAATGTGCCTCTCGAGCACCTTCCCAGCGGCGTTCAACATACGTAGGGAGCGATATGAAGATGGTTGCTCGGCGTTCCCCTTCCCCTTGTGGATCAGCACGAGCCTCGCCTCTTTCTAACAATATGGAAACGTGCCCTGCTGCAGACAGGCATTGAAAGTGGTGAGCAGCTTGTCAGGGCAAAGTTGATGCGCAAGCTGTATCACTTCCGCTGGTATACCTTCTTGCCCTGGGGCCTTTTTCGATTTTAAAGATTTCACCGAATCTTCCAGCTCGATGGCGCTAAAAAGTGGGCATTCTCCAGGACATTCAACATATGTATCATCGGGACGAACAGGATGCATAGGGAAAAGCGCTCGAACAATCTCATCCATTTTTTCCACTTCAAGGACACAGGGCCTCCTTGCAGCTCCTAGTTTCCGCATGGCAAGCTTGTAACCCAGCCCCCACGGGTCTCAATCGATGTCCTCAACGAGATTGTGCCAGCAGCGAGCCTTGCTTTCGTTAATCAACCTACGGAGGAGTTTTCTGGCCGACCTGTATGCCAGCGTTCGGGAATGTGACTCGTCTCGATTTCGTGAACGTTGAGCTTCGCGGCGGAGTGTGTGACATTCTCTCCGCTTTTCAGCGATTTGTGCCGACCACCACTACACAGCAGGCTTATTGTGTCGAGGCCGTCGCCTGGACATAGAGCAGTCGCACGCATTCTTCATGAGCCTCATGGTGCAGTTCACCATGTTTTCAGCTGAGGCTCCCCGCATTGCCGTCATAGTTTCACCGCGCATAAGAACTGCGGCGAACGCGTCGATATCTATTTTAGAAATATTTTAACCTACAGTTGAGGGTTGCGTTGCTACGCGTCGATTAGCACACTCGCCAATTTCGAAAGCAATTTACTGGTGATCGCTCGCCGAGTAGTCCTCCAGTACCTTCCATCTGTGTATCCTAGGCACTAAGGACTCCGAAGCAAATGTCACATCCGGAATAGTTCCCAAGAGGGGAGGCTCCCGTCGAAAAGTTGGTGTGTTCCCAACGTTCATGATGACAAGTTGCCTCCTAGCCGCCATTTCTAGTATTCTTTTTCCTCTCGAGTCTGGCAGAGGCATTCCCCATTCTATCGCCTTGGCGTTAAAGTCACCGCCAACAAGGATTCGGCCTTCTTCGCGACAGCTTCCTCCAGTCCATCGAGCCTGCTCTGAAAACATGAAATTGACTCATTCGGCGTGAAATAGACGCTTATGAATGTCAAATCGGCGCACCCAATGAGCACAACGCCATTTCCGCTGGAGCAAGTCCGAGCTGTGGGTAGAGCCGTATCACGTACCCAGATGGCGGCGGTGCCGAATCGATCACAATACCATCCAGCCTCCTCCTTGTTCTGGTGTTGCTCAGATATCAGCAACAAGTCGACTTTTTTCTTCTCCCATATCACTCCCTACTTACCAATAGCCACTCCACATATATTATCACAAAAGTACCTAAATTAATTTGAGACGATAAGTGCGATATTGTTTACAAACTATCGCGCACGAATGAAGGGATGTTTACACTTGACATCTGATACGCAGGAAGGAATGTTTATACTTGACATCTGAATACGATTGTCCACTCAATGTTTGGTTAATTTAAATTTTTATCTAAAGATTTATTCGAAATGCTTATCTAGGAATTATGCGAAATGCTACTTTAAATCCCAGTTGTCTCCGAGGTATAGACTTAAGTAAATTAGAGATATGTCTTCAGTCTTAGACTCGGCGTTGTAAGAATCAAATCGAACTTAAAAATAAAAAGAATTTTTTCTTGTAAAAACCGTTCCTTTGATTTAACATCCTTAATCTCATTTTTTAAAGATACGTTCAGGTATCGAACCCATCACTATCGCAGTCGGTACTGCCTAAGGCAAATAAAGTCGTTCGCGTTCGAAAAGACGTTAAATCGTCGTAAATTCTAAAACTCGTGAAGTGTGTATTATTCATGTAAATTTTAAAACTCGTGAAATGTGTATTATTCACGTAAAAATTTTAAAACTCATAAAGTGTGTATTATTCACGTAAATTTTAAAACTCGTGAAGTGTGTATAATCTAAAAGTGGAAGTCCCTTCTAATTGAATATAAACCTAATTAACCGCGTAATATAAACGCGTTCGTGATTTAGACGTGGATCGTAGACACAAATTGGTTCAAATTCTTACTACTGAGTCTGGTAGTGAGGGGTCTAGTAACAATAAAAATTAATAAGGAATAAATAACAAATTGTGTCATAATCTAATATAGTGAAAGTGTTGTAGGTAAATGAAAACGCGAAAAAGTGACATCGTGAATAATTGAAAAAAAAATAAGAAGAATTAATATAGTGGAAGAATAATTGTGCAAAGGAATCTGTAAGATCAAAAATTAAGGGTAGTGAGTATATATATATAAAATATAGCCACATGCACTAAAAGAAATAAAAATAAAAAAAGTCTTACGCTCCAAGAAACATGGCAACATCAGGAACTAGCACAGAAACCTTAGGGATGACCATACAAGTGGACCCGATATCGTACGTGGACAGAATCCCCAAGTTTGATGGAAGTAGCTCTAATCTGAAAAGTTTCGTGGACGCAGTGGATGCCCTAACACCATCATTCGCAAAACACGACGTTAAATCGCAACTCCTGATTTCGAATGCAATAAAATCAAGGCTTACAGGTAGGGCCCGTAGAATCATAGAGATCAACGCACATCTTACAAAATGGGAAGACATAAGGTCCTTATTGTTTTCAAACTTCACTAACTGTAAAAACAGCTTTCTCATCGCTGATGAGCTCTTGTCCATTCAACTTCAAACCACAATCCTTGACTTCTATAATAAAATAGAAGAAAAACTGTACGAGCTCAACATCAAGACGGAGCAAGAAATGAGCAAATGCGACCCCGAATTTGGACTTAAAATAGAATCAAATAAACGTCTAGTTTTAAATGTGTTTAGGAATAAATTATTTGAACCAGTAAAAAGTTACCTCAAGTGTAATAAACCAAATACGCTTGAGGAAGCTTTAAGCTTTTTACAAGAGGAAGGCTACCTTAATTATAGAGTGCGAAAACCAAATTCAATTAATAATCAATATGTACAAACCAAAAACTTTTTTCAAGTGCCCAGTAATTCTTTTAATTCTCAAAGTGGCCAAATTCACCAAAGCACCCAAAACTTTCAGCCGGGTTTAAGTTTTAGAAATAATAGGAGACAGCAAAACAGAACAGATTACCAACAAAACAATCATCGTACAGACTCTACTCAAAGCAGAATTCAAAGATTTGGACGACCGACACCGATGGAGATCGACGCTTCCACTCAGTTTGCGAATTCTAATAGGATAGAGGATTTTCCGAACTCTGCCTCGGAAACAGCACCCCAAAAAACAAACCTTCCCTATATACGAATAGACTCTCGAAAGATGCCCCTTGGGTTTATTATTGATACAGGCGCTAGTGTCAGCATCATAAACCCAGGCGTTTGCGCACCACACCTTAAAAAAGTGACAAAACCCTTTACCGTCCATATACTAAGCTCATCAATTAATTGTAACTTTGTGTACAGTATAAAACCTTTTCAGGAGGTTGGGGATGTGAAAAACATGGAATTTGTGGAAGTACCTTTCCACAACTATTTTACAGGTCTAATCGGTAACAACATTTTAAAGAATTATAATACTGTGATCAAGTACACAAACAATAAAATAATAATCGATGGCAAAACAATTCCCCTGTACTTTTCACGTGAGGACGAAGAATGCGACGAAGGTGTCTCATTTTTCGTAAGCAAAGAGTCTGAGAGAGAGCCATGTAAGGACCCTCTCGCACAGATTCGTACTGGTCATTTAAATTCTGAAGAAGTTCAAAAGTTAATTAAAAACTCTTTGTAATTACAAATCAGTTTTCTACCAAGAAAATTCTGACCTGACCTTTACTAATGCCATCAGACAAAAAATAAAAACCATAAATAATACACCAGTTTATAGTAAATTATATAGGTATCCCGAAATTCACAAGCAAGAAGTAAATAAACACATACAAGAAATGCTCGACCAAAACATCATACGCCCAAGCTTGTCCCCATACTCTTCCCCAATTTGGATCGTACCAAAGAAGATGGACGCCAGCGGAGAGAAGAAATGGAGAATAGTAGCGGATTACAGGAAATTAAACGACATCACGGTGGACGATAGACATCCCATCCCTGTGATTGATGACATCCTGGACAAGTTGGGAAGGGCTATGTATTTTACCACACTCGACCTTGCGAAAGGACTCCATCAGATACAAATCGAGGAATCTGATATTCAGAAGACAGCATTTTCTACGGGTACGAGACACTACGAATTTTCGAGGATGCCTTTCGGTCTGAAAAATGCTCCGGCAACCTTTCAGAGACTGATGAACAATGTCTTGCGACCGTACGTTGGAAAAATTTGTTATGTGTACTTAGATGATATAATCATCTTCAGCACAAGTCTGGAAGAACATCTCCAATCGCTGGAAACGATATTCAAGGTTCTGAAGCAGGCTAATCTTAAAATACAATTAAACAAGAGCGAATTTCTCAAGAAAGAAACAGAATTTCTGGGACACATCGTCTCTACTTGTGGTATCACACCCAACCCCAACAAAATTCAAGCCATTTTAGATTTCTCCATTCCAAAAACAGCCAAACAAATCAAACAATTTCTCGAATTGGTTGGTTTTTATAGAAAATTTATTAAATACTTCGCAAAAGTTGCAAAACCTTTGACGTTACGTCTTAAAAAAGACAACAAGATTAACCATCAGGATAAGGATTTCGTTGAATCGTTTGAAAAACTCAAACTTTTAAGAACGAGCGAACCCATTTTGGCCTATCCTGACTTCACAAAGAAATTCATTCATACAACAGATGCATCCAACTACGCCATTGGAGCGGTGCTCTCACAGGACTCCCACCCAATTTGTTTTGCGAGCAGAACCTTAAACCAACATGAAATTAGGTACTCGACAGTTAAGAAAGAACTCCTCGCTATCGTCTGGTCGACAAAGTATTTCCGTCTTTACCTTTATGGTAGGAAATTCACAATCCGAACCGACCACAGACCACTCACATGGATCTCTAATCTCAAAGAACCAAACTCTAAGCTACAAAGGTGGAAATGCAAGCTCGAAGAGTACAACTATGACATAGAGTATATCAAGGGTAAAGATAACACCTTCGCAGACTTCCTTTCAAGACCTCAAGTGTTTTCAAACGAACAAGAGGACGTGATAGACTCAGCTGCAGCCACTATCCATAGTGCACTGGAGGACAACACTCAATACATTCAAATTTCCAAGAAACCAATTAACATATATAAACACCAGATTGTAATTAAAAAAGGTAAAACTAATTCCACAAAGAAGCTCAAAATATTTGGTCGAAACAAAATTTTATTTTCAAGTCGTGAACCTGATGAAAGATTCATGAACTATATCCTTAAAAATCACATGCCCGAAAAGGGCATGGTCGAAGTCTACATCCCGGACATCAGGATATTTAACACATTTCAGAACGAATATCTGAAATGGATTAGTCCTCACTCCAAGGTCAGAGTGGTGAAGTGCCCTTACATGCTGTACGATTGTGAGAATCTAAGCGAGATCCAAGAAGAAATTTTGAGGGAAAACATGAGAAATAACCACAGGGGAATTGATGAGACCTTCCGAGAGATGAAAAGTAAATATTATTACCCAAACCTAAAAACTGAAATAACCAAAGTGGTTAACGATTGCACCACTTGTAACGTGGCAAAGGTTGACCGAAATCCGTATAAACCTCCATTCTTTAAAACAGAGATCCCAGACAGATCCCACGAGGTGGTCCATATGGATATTTGGTTCAGGGACAAAAATTCCATGTTTTTGACCATAATCGATAAATTTTCGAAATTTGCCCAAGCTATTCCCATACAAAGCAGAAACTGGCCTGATATTAAAACCGCCTTGAATTCATACTTTGGATCATGCTTCACACCGAAGAAAATAATTGCAGACAACGAGTCCACTTTAAGTGCAAATTTACAAAATTTTCTAGATAAAGAAAACGTTCAACTACACTTTACTACACCAGGTATGAAAACAGGTAATTCTGACATCGAGAGATTTCATGGGACTCTCAATGAACACATTCGATTAATGAATGTGGAAAAACGAAACAAGCCGGATAACTACGTATGTGTGCAAGAAGCTGTAAAGTATTAAAATCGTACCCATCACACCACTACGGGGGAACGACCTATTGAAATTCACAACGGCACCATACCTCTTGAAATTATTCCGAATATTAAAGAAAAAATAGAAAGAACTCAACAAAAAAGACTTACTTACCATAACAAACATAGGAAAGAAACCGACCTAAACCTAGATTTTACTAAGAACGTACATAAATCAAAAAAGTTAGAACCCCATTTTAAGTATAAAGTAAAACAAAAGAATCCCATTCACAAAAACCTCTTCAAAAAAGCACGAAAGTTTCAAGCTAATAGAATTTCATTCCAGGAAGCATCATCCTGCTCACCTTATATCTCTTTATCCCAATTGCAACAGCACAATTTATCGAAATTAGTGAAGTGAAACAGGGAAACGGATTTATACTAACCCGCACAGAACCGATCGACATCATTGAGGATTTCGCAAACACTATCCATATCGTAAACCTTACACTCTTCGAGAAGGCTTTGAAATCTGTCGCGAATAATATTCATAATACAAGTTTTCAAGACAACAGATCATTAAACATAATCGAACAACATGTCCTTGAGAAATTGCAGTCACTAAAACCACATAGATTTGCAAGAGGTCTCATTAACCTGCATGGCAAACTCTTGAGATGGCTCGGAGGGACTATGGACGACGATGATAGGCATAGAGAATCATTTTGACAAAACTGAACAAGACATAACTAACATTGCCAACAATATAAATAAACAGATAAAAATTAATACAGACATCAACAATAACATACAAAAACTCACAGACTATATCAACAAACAACAAACAGCAATAAATAACGAAATCAACAGACTATCAACCGAAACTAATCTTTTGCGTAAATCATTCGAAGAATACAAATTACTACAGGAATTAAAAGAGAATTTGAGGACCATTTTGGAAGCTTTGACGAACATTGAAAATATAATTATGACTTGTGAATCTGGCATTTTAAGCAAAAGTATTTTAAGTAGCGAAGAAATCACTAAATATAGAATAGATATAAGTAAATTTCAGAATATCAGAGTGTCTGTGCCACAACAAAATATGTTGATTTATATTGTCCTTCAAATACCAAATTTCACATCTGATAAGTATTTCAAAACATCTACTGTACCTATCCCGAATAAAGATAAAAACCTAGAACTAGATACACCTTACAAAGAGATTATTACCGATCACAAGACTATTTATACATCCTCCACAGAAAATATTAAGAAAAATCTGGAAATTGTACCAGATGAATGTATCTGAAACATACTATCAAATAACATGCAAAATTGTAAGATGCCACAAAATGTAACACCCACTATTGAAAAAGTTGCCCAAATATTATTATAACAAAAAATTAAACCAAACGTATATTTATCAAAATTGTAATAACCAACATATAGCTATTCAGGGGAATAACATAATCAAATTTGAACAGTTTAAAATTTCAATCCAAAATTTAACCTTCAAGAATTTCATAGAAACATATAACGATTATGTAATCTTGCCAAATACACTCAAGAACATAAATATTACTGAAACAGAACCACTTGTATTAGGAAAAGTACATGCGAAAACCTTGGAGAACCTGGCCGAAATTAAAATTACTAAATACAAGCATTCGGAAGGCGGATGGATTAGCATTTCTACATATATTTTGATCATAATAGCAATCATTATTATTTCAATTTACCTATATTTGAAACTCAAGAGTAAAACACCATTTGAAATTAAATAACTATTAATACTAATTTAATTACTATAAATTATATATAAATATATAATTATAAATTAAAATTAATTATAAATTAAATAACTAACGCAATTCCTGAGTAGCGTGGAAAAATTCGTCAGGAGCCGAATCCCGGGGGGGGGGGGGGGTTGGTGAAGTCACAATATCGCACACCGATCCTACTCCGAAATCCTTATTTTAAACTACATCGATACCTCTTCTCCCATATCACTCCCTGCTTACCAATAGCCACTCCACATATATTGTCACAAAAGTACCTAAATTAATGTGAGTCGAAGTTTACTAGCCGTTGCGTGCAGACGTGTTATATTCGTTCGTGCCGAAAACTTGTCATATAAAATGACAGCTCAGTAGTGCCAAAACGTGACGAAGTGTCAAAACAAACAGTTAAATCTAAAAAGGCGAAAAGACAGAAGGAGAGCCTGACTAACATAAAAGTGAAATAAGTGAAAAGAGACTGGCGGAACACGAAAAAAGCGAGCCCCCAACGAAACAAAGATGGTCGAAAGGAGCCAATGACGAAGCAGTAAGACAACCCCGAACGAAAGCCGCCCGCAAGGAAATCGAAGTTGCATCATCAATGGAAATGGAGCAAGGACCAACAACTACATTCGACCGCACCGAAGTGGATCTTATGAATAAGGAGGTAGAAGAATTTAAAACAGCGACGGGGAAACTTCTTCTTAAACGTAAGTTTTCCACTTCTAGTGTAGAAAACCCAAAACATAGTGAGAATCCTTTTTCGCCTCTCTCAAAGAGCCCACCAAAAGACACATTATTTAACAAACATTCCCCAAAAAAAATCGTCATGGTGTCCCCCAATATTTGTAGAGGGTATTTCGGCCATGACGATCAAAACGATCATGGAAAGAAATCCTACAACTAAATACAGAGTCACGCGTTTAAACGTAAGAAAACTAAAAATTATAGTAAACGACGTTGTCACCCATGAAAAATTGCTTGAGACGATACGGAACTCAAACGCAGAAGGTTACTCCTTTACCCCAAAAGAACGTAGAAGATACTCTGCTATTCTCAGAGGAGTAGACTCCGCCTTCCGGGAAAAGGAGGTGAAAGAGGATATTGAGGAACAATTCCCCGGCATAAAAGCATGCACCGTTTCGCCACTGACCACCGGTTGGTCCAAAGCAAACGGAGTGAGCTTAGACCTCTATAGAGTGACCGTAGAACAGGATGATGATCTCCATCGTCTTCTGAAGGTACGGTATATACTCAATCAAAAGGCAATCTGGGAAAGACCTAAAAGGAGTGAAATGCTCCAATGCTTTAGGTGCCAGAGGTTTGGCCACGTATCGAAAAACTGCGCCTTTCACTCAAGATGTGTCGCTTGTGGAGAAGGTCATAGCAATGCGGCATGCCCAAGACGGCAAACAGACAAGCAAAATGAGCCACCCTTCTGCGTCCTTTGCAAAGAGAAAGGCCATCCTGCAAACTACTCCGGATGCCCCGAAAGGAAAAGGCTTAGGGAAAAAATAGCGTCTGTAAAAACAAAACAACTAGATTTCCCCACCCGAGCCCCCGCCTACAGACTCAGCCCTTCGCAAAACACAACAACCGCCACTCCAACAAAAATCCAATCAAGCGTATCTTACGCTGAAATCACGAAAGGACTCTGTGCTGAAACGCCGCGGAGCGTATCAGTACAGGGAAATCCCTTTCAACGCCTACAACAAGAAACCTTGCTTGTATTAGGAATGTCACCAGGCGACCTACTAAAAAAAATCGCAGAATTTTGTCCAAAATACGATACTACACCAGCACAAGACAAACCAATTGCACTAATAGAGCTATACCTCAATATCTATGGGGGCAAATAAGCTGATGTCCATTTGCCTAAATATAAATTCCTTAGTCTCTCATGATAAAAGAATATTCATTTCTAATTTAACAAAATCAGTGCAACCAGACAAAGTACTTCTAAACGAAACTGTACTGAAATCGGCCCACAAGATCCGGGTGGACAATTACCAAATTCTCAGGAATGACTCGGGCAGAGGAACCGCAATTCTACACCGCGCTAACCTTTCGGTCGAACAAATAACCATTGACCACACAGACATTTCTTGCACGCTAGCCACCCTTTATACAAAGAGAACCAATGGGAATCGTGGGAAAATACTCATTGGTTCAGTATATATTCCAGGAAACCTTGGAAATCCTATACAAACATTTCTCGATAGGATCTTGAATATAGCCTCTGACTATGACTCCATCACATGGGGGGGACCTGAACGCGAGACACGATCAGTGGGGGGACTCTAGCCGGAACTTGAATGGCAAAAGTATCCATCAGTGGTACTATTCGAACGCTTTTTTGACGTGCGACATCATAAATGCAGGAACTCCGACATGCCCAAGAAGCAGTTCCTTCCTTGATAACTTCATAGTATGTCATAATCTGTTAGCCCGAAATTCGACTTCCTATAACTGCTCAACCTTTCCATCAATATCCGATCACTACGGCTTACTACTAACACTTAATCTGAAAAATATAGAAACCAACTTCGTGAGTCCGAAAAAAATTCGCTCCTATTCCCACGTAGACTGGATACAGTTTACTAAAGACCTCGAAGATTTCTTACCCCCTATCCCTCCAGCAAATAGAATACTATCTAACCAAGAAATAGATAACCATATAAAAAACCTCTCTGAGTCGATAATAGGCTGCATGGACTACCATGACCCGAGAAAGCAACCAAAGCAAATGCTGTACAAGTGCCTTACGGAGGATACATTAGCCCTTATTATTGAGAAAAAAAGGTAACTCCAGAGGCTGAAACGTATTTTCCATAGGCATTACAACCGAGTGAGCGAGGAATATCTCACACTCAAAGCGGAAATCAATGCCATATCCAACAAAATAAGGGAGGAAGTGAGAGAACGGAAATTAACGAAAACTACCAAAGTAGACTGAACAGTCTAAGGCCATCTTCAGGATGTCTTTAGAGAAATAAATATTTTAACAGGACGACAGGAACAAAAGTTCAGTATTGATAGAGATTCTGTCAAAAGTGGAGGGCAATCTTTTTCTACTATTAATCAAAAACTCCAAGCAATTTCCTCCTTTTACAGTAGCCTATACCGAGAACGTAGCCCGGAGAACGTAAAAACACAGGAGATAATTGACTCTGTCAAAGCCAGAAACATCGGATACCAGGGCTCATATTTAACCATGTTCTCCAATACCAACAAGGCAGTGTCACCAAGACATAATATCTTTGGCAACTTTTTCACTAATGAGGCTGAATTTGAAGAGATCCTAGCCAGCATGAATAGCAAGACCTCCGCTGGCCTGGATGACATACCCAACAAAGTTTTGAGGAAGTGTGGAGCAGATGTTGCGAAAACATTGACGATCCTCTGTAACAACTGCATCAATAATGGTTACTTTCCTCAGTCCTGGAAATTGGGCAAGCTTGTTCTCATTCCAAAGCCACACTGTGATGGTAACATTAAAAACTTCAGACCTATTTCGCTACTATCTAACATAAGTAAAGTTCTAGAAAGAATCATCCTACGTAGCTTTAAAGTGTTCTCCAACAACCTGATCCCAGAGTTTCAGTTTGGATTCCAACATAGGAAGTCCACAGAACAAGCAATAATGCTGATGCACGACACGGTCACTCAGAACTTGCGCAAGAAACAATGCACGATCGCGTGCGCACTGGATCTACAAAAGGCATTTGACTCCGTCTGGACTGACGGTCTCATATCCAAACTCATCTCTTCAAATTGCCCTCTTCCCCTTACAAGAATCATAGATAACTTTCTACTAAACAGGCCTTAACTTTCAATATCGCTCATCAAACTTCAACACCAATACCCATCCTATCAGGGGTGCCACAAGGATCCATACTCGGACCATACCTTTTTAATTTTTTCTTTCACGATGTGCCGAATCCCGCCAACTTTAAAAGTGGAAACCAAAGCCCGTCTTGCAACCCGAAGGTTATTATGTTTGCCGACGACATACTAGTACTAGCCAGTCACGCACTGCCCATATTCGCTGTAGAAAAGGTGCAAAGATCAGTTGACGAAATAGCAAGCTACATAAAAAATTGGGGGCTCACAATAAATGCCTCGAAATCCGAGTTAATATGCTTCCGTAATGCTAGCGGGAAAGGACACAGACTAGCAGTCCAACAAAGCAAGGCGATACGACTGAACATTGAGGGCAAGATAGTATCGCCTAAGGACACTTTTAAGTATTTAGGCGTGAATTTCACTAAAAGGTTCAAAATGAACCCCCACGCAAAGAAAGCTGTAAACAGAGCTAAAGGAGCAGCAGCATTAATTTCACCTCTACTCTCCTCCACATCCGTTTTGCCAAATGTAAAGCTTCTTATGTATAAAACGTTAATCCGGCCAATCATCACCTACTCCTTCCCAGCTTGGATGACTATTTCACCGACAGTGGCAGAAGAAATTGAAATATTCGAAAGAAGTATACTTTGAAAATGTGTATCGAAATATCGACGCCCCAACAAAAAATACTATAAAAATCAATCTCTCTATAAAGAGTCCAATATTATTCCCATTTTGCAATATATGATCGAAACAAGCAAGATAAGATTAGCCAAATGGCGGACACATTACTCAATACTAATTCGAAACCTATGTAATAAGAGTCCTTGCCCCGAAAACCCTTATTACATCTCACCATTCAGAATTCTAGAAGAATATCAATCCAATGCCGACCCTCTACATAGTCCCTTAAAACCGGATTTCTACCACATAGCCGCAGTCAATACCTATAGGGGTTAAAATGAATTAATTCTTACGCTAGAAGTTTCCCAAATACCTCTGCATGCCCTGGAGATCAGGTCGGATGGAAATATGCCCTCTTTAGAAAAATGGATTATTTTAACGCTGAGAAGAGAGCATACGGCCAGCCAGAACAAATGAAAAGGTTTAACTGTAAATAAATATAAGCACATAAGCTTTTAGGTTTAGGATAGGTTAATTGTTGGTGGTTTTAAGTTTTACGTTGTTATCCACTAACGAACCAAACCGTATGAGCAAACGGTAGAAGAATGTATATTTAAAATAAATTAAAACTTGCAAGAATGGACTCCGGTCGCATATAAATCAAAAATGACATTTGACTACAGAGTCACTGTCAAATGAAATGTAAATAAATACAGTAGGTTAAGTCATATATGTAAAAGAAAGTCTCAATAAAGTACTACTACCTAAATTAATTTGAGACGATAAGTGCGATATTGTTTACAAACTATCGCGCACGAAGGAAGGGATGTTTACATTTGACATCTGATACGCAGGAAGGAATGTTTATACTTGACATCTGAATACGATTGTTCACTCAATGTTTGGTTAATTTAAATTTTTATCTAAAGATTTATTCGAAATGTTTATCTAGGAATTATACGAAATGCTACTTTAAATCCCAGGCGTCTCCGAGGTATAGACTTAAGTAAATTAGAGATATGTCTTCAGTCTTAGACTCGGCGTTGTAAGAATCAAATCGAACTTAAAAATAAAAAGAATTTTTTCTTGTAAAAACCGTTCCTTTGATTTAACATCCTTACTCACATTTTTTAAAGATACGTTCAGGTATCGAACCCATCACTATGAATGAATTTAACTTTGATGTGTGAATTTGTATGCGTTGTAATGCGTTTCACAGGAAAATGTTTTGCTTTTATTTGTATGCAATTATGAATGAATGAATGAAGATATCCATGGGGAAATATTCGAAAAGTTTGACAAGATCAAATTTTAAATGAAAGTTCAAGCTAAACTTTGAAGTATTGTAATTTTCTTTTAAATTTTTATAAATTTGAATCAAATATATTGACATTCGAATCTTTGATTTTTTCTTAAATAAGTTGAAATTTGCTGCAACACAGACTAAACTGCATCTGACATGACAGTAGCTAACAGTTTGATGCGGCGTTTGTTCCGTTTCATGTTTAACTCCTCGGGATGTTTTACTTTTATGAGAGCGTTGCTTATCTTAACCACTGCTGCCTTAAGATATGTCAAAGACTGATGATCGCTGAAATTCAGTATGTGCTGTAGTTTGCTGCTAAAGAGATTAACAAGCTCCTTTTTCAAGATCAATTGCAGCTTGATTAGCAGATATTTCCTGGGTCTTCTTCCTGTGTCTTCGCCTCCGTGTGATCGTCTACATTGTTTTTGGGTTCCAAGGCTAACCCTCTGGTCTCTTTTTCCAGTGCCTTGTTTGCTGGCATCCGAATGCATCTGTCAGAGCTGTGTCTAATCCTTCACCTTAAAAGTTCGTCAGACTTCTCTATCAGCAAATACCATTTTCTTTGTCCTTGCTTTTGTATGTTTTTTTCCTAAATACAGTGTTCGGTAGAAGCTCTTCTTTGGTGCTTTAACTTACTTGGCGTCATTTGTTTTATGCTTTCGTCTGCTCAGTAAGTGCAGTAGCCGCTTTTCTGGTATTTGCTAATGCCAGTTTCGTTGACTCACTTGCAAAGGATTTATGCACGCAACTGTAATTATTCTCACTTTAGTTTATGCATTTTACAGGCGGCTTAGTTGCCAACATCATTGCTGAAATGCAGACACGTCCAACAACTAGCTGTTTGTATTAATGCCTTAAACATGTATTAGTCAATTAATACGTTACCTGTCGCCAATAAGCGCTTTTCCCTTCTATTGACTAGCACTCTGTGAGTTCCCAATTCTCGTTGCTGAGCACGTAAAAGATTTTTTAACGCGGATTGCGAGGGTGATCATTTAGAATTCGAAAATTTTAAAGCATATTCAATAGAATATACCTTGAGTTCTTTTCACGTTCAGTGACTCCAACGTCTTACCGGATAACGTGTCTAACACAACAAAATTCTGCAGTTAGGTGAAAGAAAAATCGATACGAATAATATAATATATCAATTGAAAGGAAACTTTTTCTAGTTTTCTTATTTATCACGAACAGCGTAGAAACTTAAACTGTTAATTCAACAAAATAACAATAATAACTCCAACGCATAATTCAACTTAACACGACTAATCAGATGACGTATTTGTAATGGAACGGTATTACGGTACTCCCATTTATATAGAAATTATCTTTTTTTTTTTGGAATTTTTCGAAAAGTAAGAATTTCTGAACTGATTAATAAGCTTTATTTTAAGGAAAATTAATGTCTATTTGTGTTATTACATGTCCTCTTTACAGATGAGAGCAAATTCACCTTGCACGGAACTCTTGACGAGAACAAATTCAACTTGTATTCAGTTAGGTATTGTGCAAATGAAATAATGTATTGTGCTGTTTTTCTGTTGGAGGGATAGGAATTTTTCATTTTATTGATCAAACGTGAAAATTGCTTGCAGGAATTTGAGTATTTCTGATAATTTTATTTTTTATCAAGACAACGATCCTGATCACAAACCATATAAATTAATGAACGTGGGTTCGATTTAATCTATTAGAGTCAAAGCCTGCTAACCGCACAGAATATAACTTAGACATTAATTTAGACGAAAAAATGCTGAGCTTTGTCTAGCCATTTTCGTGTGAACCAAATGATGAGCAATGTTGATGAGAAAATGCATTTCCCCATGTTGCACTGCTTTGCAGTGTTTTATTACAATTTATCTGGAAATTTTTTGTTACGTCCTCCCCGGTCATGTGGAATTGTCCGCCCTTGTTCATCAAAAATATAAAAGGCCGTTGATGCGCTTTTAGTTTCTTTGGGCTGGTTGATATGTTGTGGAATTATATCAAGTATGTCCTGATTAGTTTCTGCGTCGTGTTTTCAGCATTGAGGATTGCGGAAACGTTGTTGAGAAGTAGAATGCCGGTCGAGATTTCGTCGATTGCAGGCATATGATATCCAGAAGTTTCATTGCAGGTGGCGTTTGAACCTTTTAGCAACCTTGGTAGGCAACCTGAGCGACTTATGTCTTTAATATCTTTTTTCATGCAAACTGAAAATTGATCAAGTTCCTTACAAGTTTTTGTTACATCGAGGATTTTATCCTTTCGTTACAAAATTCTATTAAATACAATACCGTTAACCGAATTTCTGTTTTTGATCGGTTTTATTAGAAGCATGTTAAGTGTTCTTCCCGAGTCATTGGGATATAATGATACAAGTCTCATGATCTGGATTTCCGGCGAGCCACTTCTAGGGTGTTATTACGAAATTAAGTGACCTATTCGTCCTACGGGGAACGAGGTTTTGCTCAAATTCGTTCTATTTCATGGGCTAATTAGCGAGATAGTGGATGATGCCAGATAATGGACGCATTAAGAATATCTTCCGTAATGGTTACGAATGTTTTGTACAGATGGGCAATCATTTTGTGGATAATTTTGCAGTTTTTATCTTGTGTTTTTGTCAGTCGTACGTTAAACAATAATGTTTGTGAGTTCATATAGTCTAGGATGTGTACTATGGATGTGTTACCTGTGTTGAGTAACGTGTTTGATTCAGTTTATGTCTAATGCAATTTTTGAATGTGTATCTTATTTAGTAGCTATTCTCTTCGCCAAGTTCGAGGATTGTTTGATATCTAAACACATTGATGGAATACACACAAAGTACTAAGTTTTGTGATGAACGTTTATCGCTATGTTGTGAGGGGGTCATAGAATTAACTTTGGGTTGTCGAGGTGCTCCCGGAAGGGAATCGGCCACTAGGTTTGCTTTACCCGGTTTGTATTTTAGTTCGTAGTTATATTCCTCTCATGTCGCTTTCCAGCGTTACATCTTCCTATTTGTGTTTCTTGAGCTAAAGGCGTATGTAAGTGGTTGGTGTGTGAAAATCTTAATCTTAATCATAAGTAATTTTGAAGACTATCCAGAGCCCATATTATCGCTAAAATCTTCTTTTCGTTTGTTGCGGATTTTGAAACACAAAATCGGTTTGTTGTCTTGTAATAATATTGTAATTGTTTCGCTCTGATGGCGAAACCGGATGCGTCGGTGGTATTAGTAAGACGTCTTCCGTAATGAGAACATTTAAAACCTTCTTGAAGGCATCCGATGCGTCTTGACTATGTGAAATGGGTTTATTATGTTAGAGGATTCCCCGGCTATCTCATCTTGGCCTACAATCTTATTGCGAATTACTGAAAGGATGGCATAATACGTGCCTTTCATAGATCCTTAGAATCCTCTGGATACTTTTCGTTCACGAGGAGTATTCGCTGTGATCACCTGAAAATGTTCTCAAACTCTCGACGGCGTCAGGGATCCTATCCATATTTGAAAAATTTGCTATCGGAACGTTGCAGTGGAAACGATTCCGGTGAAGAATACCTCTTGTAAAACTCTCCTTTATTTTTTCATTCAGGTTTGCGAGAGAATATAGTAACTATAGATCGGTTCAACGGTCTCTTTTATGATAAATTTCGATGATTCTATATGAAAAGATAAGTTGTCCCTACAAGAGTCAAATTTTCTACTTGAAAAAATTGCAAGGAATTGCATGAAAAAATATTTGTAATTTATTCCAGAGACACAAGTTGAGATAATCTCTCATGAATCTTCCGAACTAGAACAATCTCAATTCAGCTCAAATTTTATAAATATTGACTTCTCTTGCTTGGTTCACTTCTCACTTATTGTCATAATATTAAAAATGTTTGTAATACTAAATAAATAATTTAAAATATGAATTTGTCTTTAAGAAATAGACTTTCAAGGTTGCTACAAAGGTTCTCATCTCTGTTTATCCTTTGTTGAACGATTGTCGACAGAGAGGACGACTGTTGATTCTTTAAGTTCTAACTCCTTTTTTCTCTAGCTACTCAGAGGCTTCGTTCCCTCTACAAGCACCACGTTTGGAAATAAATAAATAAGTATAAATAATGGAATGGAAATAAATAAATATCATCCCCGGTTTTTCACTTAATTTTGAGTAGTACGCACTTGCATTATCAGCGTTTTATTTTTACTATGATTTTTTATTTAAACTTTACGGTGTCCCGACAATATCCTTGCTCGGGCGCCAACAAATGAACGTGGCTTCGATTTAATTATAAAAATATATGCATTAAGTGGCAGAGCCTGCTAACAGCGCAGAATCCATCTTATATGCTAACGCTTTGTCCAGCTTTTCCGTGCGAAACAAATGATGAGGAATGTTGTTGAGATAATGCATTTTCCCGTGCTGTACTGCTTTGCGGTGTTTTGCTACACTCTGTCTGGGAGTTGTTTGTTAACTTATATTGCTAAGACCTGGGTACTTCGTCACTCAGCAGATTTACCTCGAAGTTAGACGTAAGCTATTTCAGATGACTTACTCACATGACACCGGATTAACAGAAGCAATTTCAGAGGCCTACTGTTAAGGCTCCGGAGGTCAGGACGAAACTCTTCAGCTTCCTCTCAATAACCCCAACGTGGAGTCTCGTGCAACGAACGACACGCACACGGTGGGTCTTTAGGCCTTCTTTTTTTTTGGTTGGGAGGTGATGGCTGTTTACGCCCTGAGTGAGGGGCTCCTATCAGCGGAAGGCTACTAGACTACCCTCCAAACACCTCCCCTGTCACACTGAGAACCCAGCTTGGAACTGTTTGTTACATTACTTCGGGCTGGGGCATTACTCAGGCCTTCTATGAAGGACCACGTTATTGTATTCAATCAATACGATGACACATGATGACACAGAAGGTCTAGGGACGCTTCTGTGAAGGGCCACGGAATAGAAATAAATACAACTTCGTGCAAAGAACTATGACACACACAATGACACAGAAGGCCTAGGGACACTTCTGTGAAGGCCCATGGAATTGTACCCAATCAACGAGAAAGAATACAGATAGATTCTTCAAGCTGTAAGCGATTGGTCAAAAATTATGTGAGCGATTGGTTGAAACTTGGGCAAAAAATCCAGAAAAAAAGTGGAAGACGCGAAGTGCGGAAAACAGAAGACTCTAACCGAACTCACCATGTCGGAAGACTGAAAACGTCTGTGGATTTTTGTTGGCGAAAATAAAATTTTGACACATCTGGCAGAAGATATTTCAGATAAGGCAAATTGTGGAAAATCCTACTCGTTGGTGACCACATGTTTGCAGGATGTGAAAGGTGGTAAAATATGTTTTCCCAGAAATAGAAATGAGATTGTTTTTACCAATACAGGCAGGCAAAAACTTTAGACACCTACAATTCTTAAAAAGTCCAGGTGTAAAAACATGGTGAATTCCATTCCACGGAGTCTGGAAGAATTCATCTTGCATAAAGGCCATGCCATGCAAACGGTTAGTTGTGTGGAGTTGAATTATGCGTTGGATTTATTAGTGTTATTTTGTTGAACTCGCAGTTTAAGTTCTAATGCTTTTCTTAATAAATAATAAAATTAGAAGACATTTCCTATCAATTTTTTTACACCTAACAGTAGATTTTGTCATGTTGAGCACATTATCCGGTTAGAAGTGTGAATCACTGCTGGTATTCTTAAATCTTGATATTTTTAAATTATATGGATGGATGAAAAGGTAAAACTTTCACAATACAATTGAATTTTACATCCATAACCATTTCCATTTTTGTATTGCACTGATGTACAAGGTAAAAATTAAGGTGTGCTATTATGTATTAATACGTCAAACCCTTGTAATAACCACCACTAGAGGCGCTGCCATAAATAAGCAGTCATATGTCATAATTGTAAAAGTGAAATTTTTAACCTCGAAAAAATGTACACGATATACAGATCGAAACGGAAGAAATAAAAAGAAACACAACATGTGCTTTGCAAGGACGAAAATTCCAATCGAAAAACCGATACAGTTTGTTGTTGTTTGTTTTCTCTTCATTCTGTATTTTGAACGGTAAAATATTATTTGGTCATCCATTTTCAGCTAGTTTTTATGTTTGAAGTATATAAATCTTATTTTGATAATAAATTAATGGACGGAAAATCGAATACGAAAATTGCAAGAAAGTTCATCAAATATTTAATATCGATATTGCTGAAAATATTCTAAATGATTGTGTTTGGTAAATTAAGATTCACTTATTATAAAAATATAATATTTGCTTTTACAGGTGGTCACATTCTATCAGGAACTTCTGCTAACCACCAAGCACTGCAACCAGAATCAAAAACTGACTTCAGTACGACTTCAACAGAACATCTATCATCCAATATACTACTCAACTTGAATATTGATAATTTGGGACTTGAACGAAATAATGTAACCCTGGATTGGAGCAATCTTCGAGCTACTGGTTATAAATCGCAAGCTTTACAAGAACAACGCCTGATGTTTGATCACAATGTATCCCCAAACCAAACCGATGAAGACAAAATGTTCACACCGGACAGCCCTTTAGAATCATATAACGAAATGAAATTTTTAGACGTTGATCAATTTAGTATGGATAACTTTAAGCATGAAGGTATCCTCACCCTTGACCAAAGTATTTTGGCAGAAAAAGTACAGGGTCTGGACATGGATATACGTACGTTCGCGATGCCTGAAGCAGCAAAATCCCCACCTTTGATGGACTTAGACAAGCCAATTATAAATATTAATGTATCTGGAATCCTTGATTTAGATGGAAAATTTTAATATGAAATTCAAAGCTAATGTTAATAACAGTGAGCAAACTTAGCCGAAAGAATAGGCGCGTTTCAATTTCTGTTATAATTAATTCGCATATATTTTAGATTTCTAATTTCTTCTGATTTAGAGTACCAATACAAATGTGAAAAATAAACAGAACGTGTTTTGGCCACTTTAATGTTTTGATGCAATTCGTCGTTAACTTAAACACCTATGGTGAACTATTTTCATCAAACATAATCCGATTCAATTATTTTGCGTCATCCACCTCAAAAAGTTACGCAAATGCATGTTGGTCGGAAAACTAACTGCAATATGAATATTTAACGTATTCCAAAGAAAATTTTATTAACGTAAAACTACCAAATTATGTTGGACTTATCTGTTATTGAAATCAAACCGATTTGAAATAACATTAATTCCAGCTTTAAAATATCTATTACATCGATTCGATTTTCTATACATATTTATATTCGTTTACATGCATACGTGTACCCTTTTTATATTCTTTGTGTGTACTCAATTGATAATATCGAAAGTTTCCAATTGATCCCAATTATTTCCAGACACGACGCTTGATGCCACTACTGCCTCATGCGAAAAATCACACTTAATAAAGTTTACGCGATGGACATTCCATGCGCACTATCAATTTGTCTTCGAGCAGCACACTTCTACGATCAAAAATACGAGTGTTGTAATCCACTTATCAACTGTGGCAACCTCAGCAATATTGCACACTTCAGAGACCAAAACCTGTTGTAATTAACACCTCAGGTGAATGTTGCTATTCCAACAGGATTGCACACTGGGGAGATGAAAAATCGAGTCGAAACTCGCGATGAGGGGAATTTGGGTTTGTCGATCGAAGCAGGTCACGTTGAGCGGAAATTTTCAGTTCGTGAGGTCAGAATTGGAAAATTGTTTTGAAGTGAAGATCTCTTGCAAATCACCACACCTAGTAGTGACCAAGGTTTTCGTTACTACTTCTTTTCATTAGTAATTGGTGGCTTTGTGAAAAAATTAGTAAATTTAGTGGAAACGCAGACAAAAATTTTGGGGCGGGGTGACACGCAAAAGAAGTCCTGATAGTCCCAACGTTTGGTGTTATTACTGACTTACTTGAGTTGTAGGGAACACAAAATTGCAGCGTCAATGAAATCTCCATTATACAAATATCATTATCAAATGGCATATCGAGTATCAAGTACTCTTCATTTGTCTTTCATAGCCACTAAGGAGTCCAAAGCAAACTGCATATCCAGAACAGCTCACAGGCAACCACTCTGGCGAAAGTTTGCCCTAGCCGCTCTTTCCCGGGTTTGTTATCCTTTGGAATCTGGATGAGACGTTTTACCTTCAATCACCTTTGCGTTGAAGTCATCGCCAACCGGTATTCAACCTTCCGTGCTCGAAACAGTGGCCTTAGTTCATGGTGCTGCCCCTGAAGCGATGAAATTAGCTCGTTTCTTGGGACAGACACTGAAAATAAGTGGAATATACCTTCAGCTTCCTGGAATATGAGGCAGATCTTCGGACTCTTGGGTGGCACATGATGCATCCAGATTTTGTACTCCCTTGCATTATAGCTGCAAGTGCCACACTTTGCTTAACAGATTAACAGCCGCAGGATTCTTTATGTTTATCTTCATCCGGGATGGTTAATAAATCATGGTCTTCTATAGCGACTGGTAACGAAGATTGATTAGATGTTGAGAAGATAGTCAAACAAGGCCTTCTTTATTCGACTTCGAATTCTTCAGCTTTTTTGTAAAATAGATCGTTGGTGGCTTGATTCTCGTAATGCTCCTGCTATAAAGGGACCTGTAGAATACGTTGCAAGTGGAGAGGTTCTGGTCTGTGGTGCACAGGTTGTGGTACTTGCATCAAATAATACATACTTTACATTGTACAGGACGTTTCGAAGGCCATAAAGGTTTTTTATTTTTTGAATACATTGGTGGAGGGCTTCTTTGCTGAAAAACGTTGCTTGAAATGGCTGTTGATGGTATCTAAACAGTTTATTTGTGTAAGAATGTGTTCGGATGTGGTTTGGATCCAAGATTTTTTTCAGCCTTTACAACCACCGAGCCTTTTCCGTATATAGGAAATATTCTTCCTTAGTGGTGCTATCCATGCAGCTAATGATTTTAAGGTTGCTTCATTCATTTCCTTTTTTCCTACCATCGTCAAAGGTTTTCCCTCCTTCAAGGTTTTGTCGCAAGACGTATCCAAATCATTTCGACTTGTCTTGCGAATATTATCCATAATGCGGTCAAGTCTTATAGGAATTAAGAGTGAGGCTCAACTGACCAAGTTGCCAATGAAGGAGCTTCCACTAGGATAAATTGGGACACTTGCATTGACAACTCCAAAATGTATTTGATGGCCAATGGGTAAACATCGAAACATAATTCTAGAAGCGTTGGTAGATCAACTTATCCATTCACACTTACCAGTTGTAAGTTGACTCATACCATTGCTAAGCTAACTCAGCGAAGACTCATAGGTGCGGAAGTTTAGATCAACTTTGTTGAATAACTCGAAAGTGAATTAATATGAGAAAGAGAGGTTAGAAGACCTTAAGTTGGTTTCGAACGCGCGCTCCTGCCGCTTCTCGTGAGTTGGCACCTGACTGGATAACCACAACGAATACCCAGTAATCCTCAAAGGATTTTTGAATGCAGCCGCGAAAGCGTAGGGGTGCAGGATATGCTTTCCGCAGTGTGATCTACTTGTTAAAGGGTGGGATTACAATGTATATCTGAGTTCCACGCAAAGTGACGTTGTCGGTTTGTCAATCGTGCGTGAGACTGTACGAAATGCATAAAAATGAAAAGTTTCTGTATATATAC
Source organism: Stratiomys singularior (assembly GCA_954870665.1). Lineage (NCBI taxonomy): Eukaryota > Metazoa > Arthropoda > Insecta > Diptera > Stratiomyidae > Stratiomys > Stratiomys singularior. The sequence goes on from OX940877.1 coordinate 56,706,358, forward strand.
ATAACCACCAGAAGGCTGGTTCGGGATTTCATACGACCTGATACGATAATGTCGGAGAAAATTAGCAATATCTTCAGATAATTGCAAGTGCCATTTGGGTACGTAGGAAATTTGCGTAAAGTGTAAAATAAGATGTGAATTAAGTCGTTAAAGTGAATGTGTGGCAAGTGACTGTTTAGTGTTTTCTCCGAGTTTCGCTCGCACTAACGAAGGTAATGCCAAAAAGGCCAGGATATAAGTATCCTGGTTTCCTGGTTTGAATGCATTCGAAGTAAATGACCTTCATTCATAGAAATACTGTTAAGTGCATTGCGCCTTTTGGTAATGACATTTGCGTTAGGGAGATTTCATAAGATTGATAGGGCACGGGAGTCTTCATTCACATCCTTATAAACATTATACAATTTTAGTTACTAGTTCCGAAAAATCAAAGATATCGTTGAATTCTAGCTATTTTTCACGAATCAGTTGTGCATCGCAACTCTAGGACACTTGCGCGTAGTGCATATTCAAAATGTTGCAGTGATTACGTGCATGCAATGTGATAAAATAGGGGCCGTACATGCTAATAGGCCTGGTAGCCACTACTTTCGATGGATATAGTGGACTACTTATATTGCGCATTAGAAATTATACAGTACCCATAAAATCTCAATAAAGGCGAAAGATAATATAGGGAGACTATCCCCAAGTATGTGAACGTCCGTTAGGGGGTAAGGAATTTAATTCATATATTTTTTCCTGTTATAAACTGTCCACATGTTCAGCTTATTTCGTTGCACTTGAACAACAAAGATTATGGAATCCGAAATTAATCTATGGGATTTGAAAAAACAGGTATAAAGAAATTTAAAGTTTCGTTCAATTTAAGGGTCTTCAACGTAAGGATAGGTTCACATTTTATTCATACTTATGTAGTTTAACTTATTGTATGTTACTTTACTTAAACTTTAAGTATTCGCCAAATCAGCATCTAAGTTCTTTTCAAACATGGTAAGTACATTTTGTATCAAATTTAACAGGCAAGCTGATCTCAATCACTTAGCATATAAGTTAAATCTTGGGACTTTCGAGGTGATCAGTAAACTTTATGAGGAATTTACAATCCGGTTAAGTTTATTTCCCCGCATCAGTAGAATTATTGTTTGTCATTGGATGGAAAAGAATATTCTGATATGTTGAATTTCTTATCTTCGGTTTTCTGCAACAAACAGAACAAATATTTGTTGTTTACTTATGGCTCAGGGCGTATTTCTATATATAAACATACTTTAGCTTGTTCTATCGCTGCCTAAGGGAAGTCAATTGAAAATTTAGGCTATAGAGGTATAAGATATAGGTATGGATCCGTGTACATGAACGTAGAAGAGCGTCCGAAGTTTCAAACTTATCTATTTCCGCTCATCCGTTGTTCAAATGTTCGGCTCAATTCTTTCCTTCCATTCGTATCACATGCAACATGACATCCGAAATTTTATCGACATTTCAAAGTTGTTCGCGCAATTATAAGCACATATGCTTAACATTCAGAATGTACTATCCAATCATAAACATAAAAACGAAAACTACATTCATAAATCACTACAAATAGCTTACAAAATGCATTGATTTTCCGTGTTTTGTTGGAGAGAATATATATGTTTAAAAATTGAAAATTACCCGTCAATATTACTACCGACACTTTCACATAAAAGTTAACTAACCAACTAGAGCATTTAGTTAACAAATCAAAAACATTTTCATCCACGAAATGTAAAAATAATACAATATTTACATTTTCCAAAATCTTCGGCTATTTTCGGTTTTTGACAGTTAGTGAACATAACAGTTAGAAAAGCAAGTTTTGTAAAGGAATGGTCACACATATCACTTGAATGTTGAAATCGGTTAATGTTAAATCGGTCGCTGAATCGTGCACATTAAGCAAGTCAAAGTTAATTGAAATGCCGCAATCTCTTATACTGGGCATATGTAATTCTCATTAAAGATAATGATACGCTCATTAGTGACATTAACAAAGGAATTATTGGTTTGAACATATTTGACTAGTTTACTGTAGCCTTGAGATCAGCTTCAGATTGCAATTTCCCATTGTTCATTCGGCTCGATTAAATTAAATCCGAAGAGCATCTGTGAAAATTGTATGAAATGGCCGGGGCTCAATTCTTCGGGAAATCATGTTCGTGTCAAGCTAAAATTCTCGTTAAGTAGATTCTCCTTTGGCCATGGGCAGCACAAATTTGTTAATGATGGGACACTAAATGTGATGATATTCTCGAAGTATTATTGATTTAAGGACAAGAAAATGTTTATGAGTATTTGGATAGTAAAATGCTTAAAAACATGTGTTTGAATTATAGCAAGCAAATATGTAATACTTTTGACGATAGTTCATATCGTGAAATTTTCGCCCCTTCATTTATACTAACTATGAGTATTTTCAAGTAAGTGTTGGTGAATTTGTAAAATTCATTAAAATGATTTACTTTTGGTTATTCCGGACAAAAATGTGGGCATTCGGCTTCTCTTTATGGTGTTCCTCTATGAAAGCTACACTCTGGCTTTCGTCTTCATTACGTGTTCTCCAAATATCGCAAAGATCGTGTGGATATTAACGCGTTTGGAATACAATCCATAAGTAGTATTTATACTAATGTCATTGACGTCACGATATTTACTGAGACTGCACTTTTGTAACTATATTAACAAGAAGAACACATTTTGCACGATGACAGATCTTACATTGCTAAACGTAGTTAAATGTTTGGATGAACTCGCACCTATTAAATATGCCGAACCGTGGGACAATGTTGGATTGCTTGTTGAACCATCCTCGCCCAAGTAAGTGGTGAATCGGACAATTTTCAATAAATTTATTGGATATTTTAGGCCGATTCGAAAAATATTTCTAACAATTGATCTAACAGAAATAGTCTTGAAGGAAGCAGTTGGAATGGAAGCAGATCTGATTATCTCTTATCACCCACCGATATTTGAACCCATAAAGCGCATAACACAAAAGTATGTATGGTATGTAAATAGATAATTATAAGTTTAGAAATTCTTTAAGTTGAATTGCGATTTAGTATATTTCGCTCCGTCACAGATCATGTTAGATTGTATAGAAATCGGTTGAGTTACAGTAAACTCACCTAAAGCAATTTGAAAATATCAAAAAATTCCATTCACAACGTTGACAATTAACAACGGCACAGCTTTGGTAAATCTGTAAAACATCATGAGGCGCCTCGCTCTAATCACATTCGTGTAAGTTGATATTTTATAGTAAATATTCAAAATTCTGCGTGTAAATTTATTGAAAATTTGAAATATCCATATAATCATATATTTCAATTTAATCCTTATAATTATGGAGCGCGTGTCTGCCACGCAACTTTCAGTGTCAGTATTCTGCGAACACCGAGGTATTGTGAACGAGCAATGAGAATCTAAAAAATAGCTATGTAATACCTGCAGTCGTATGCTTGTGACAATTGAAGGTCTGCTTACTGTTGTGGATTAATTATGAAACAATATCACTTTTGTTTGACTCGTAATTCCGCTCCCTAAAGCTCATTGTGGGTGATATGCGTCGTATTCACTAAGGAGCGGTTAGTTTTTTCTATGTATTAAGCTCTTGAATTTTTTTGGCCCGTTTGATTTTTAAATTTTCCGGAAAATAGGCTGCCCTAGGGCTGAAATATTCAGCACAACTGACAGGTAGGCAAAATTTTCGGTCTTGTCTCATGAAATCGGTTTCCATGTACCGTTTAGCTGTGGAGCTAAATGTTCCGTCCATGATGCGGGAGGCCCAGTTCCCATTGCGATTCTCACGGAATGTATGGTATACCCGATAAGAACCGTTGACAGAGCAGACCCTATTTGAACAGCCATTGCGGAAGAAAAGGCTCGTCGATAGTTGTAGCGAAACGAGCAAGAAACATCATAGTAGCTGCGGGCGGCACTCGAAACTCTGTAATAGAATGGCCCAAAAAGGTTTAACTGATGTTGGCGGAATTATATAAGAAGTATGATTACCGAAGCACTAATCATACACATCTACGTTTGTCGTTTATGAGGTAAATATTACAATGTTTCTCATGGGCACTTATCGACATCATTTTATGCTTCCTATGCATGGCGTTTTGGCACGTATCGCAAGCCTTTTTCTTTTAAAAGCAAAATATATTTTCTATACATTGGGTAGTTTCCTCATACGTTCTTGTTTCATCAGATCGAGACGATTCAGCTGGTTTGTATCGTCTTGTTTTGTCACATAGTTTATAGCACACGCGTAAATGAAAGATAGCCTTTACGCGACTAGACAGCACATGTGTATACCGCAAATTTTTCAACTCTTCTGAAATTTCTCGCTTGTTAGATCTTCAAATGTCGACTAAAATCAGCTTATAAGATCTCGTCAGCATCCTTTCAGCATAAGAAACTGACACGAGCCAGTTATCTTAAGTCCCTTTTTTCTATTCGAGCCATGGATGGTATTTGTGAGCTCTTTTACTTAAAATACACCTACATCTCGCCGAGAAGTAGCCCATTTATTCTTGCACACAAGCAAGAATCGAGGCGAACATTCTAGTGCAACTGAAATGAGATTCACTCGTAAGAACCTAAAAGAAGTGGAGAAGGAAAACGCAATAAGCTCGGGAGAAAACTTAAAATACATCTCACATAAAAATCAATACCACTATCATACCACGACTTGAAAGAGGATTTGGGACGCCTGATGACAAAGCGAATCATTGACTTCCTTAAGGAGATTGATCTGCTTGAAGTGGTTCTCGGTGTTATACTCCAGTTATAGTTACTCTACTTTCCACGGTTCTCTTATGATATTGCAACAGTTGTTTAGGTGCTGATTCCACCATTCTCCGATTTCTTCCAACTCTCGGTTTAAAAATCAAGTGTTCCCGCTCTTTTCGCAACCAGTTGGCTGCTGCAAATATATTGTCTCTTTTCCGTTGCTATGTAGCCTGCTTACTCCGTATTTTGTCCGATATGGATGGAAATGCTGTTTGTTCTACTGAGTGTATCTTCTAAGCCATATTAACAATGCTAATGTCGAAAGACGCTTAGCCTTGTCAGATAATTTCGTAAAAACTATCGGAAAAAGACACGTGTCTGTCGAAATGTGACTTTCGAAATAGATTCGATAAGCTGGGCAATTGAGATAAGCTGGCAAGTGATCATGCCGAAAAGTTTTAAATGGGGTTTAAATGGAAGGAAGCAGATGCGATTCAATTAAATAAACTAAATTGAATTGACTTTTCTGAGGGAATTTGTTAGTAATGAAAAAGTTTACCTTAAAATAAATCAGATATTTAATAATAAACCTTATTAACTTTATAATAAGAAGTGTTGGCAAAATATAATGGTGCAGGCCCCATGCAAAAGTTGTGGAGCGAAATAATCCATTTAAGCTTAAATAAAAAAGTAGTAATGGTTTTCTTGTAAATAGAATAGCAGAACCAGAACTCTACACAAAATACTTTGACGCAAAAACTCAATGTTCATTAAGGCCAACGCATTCGACAAGCGCGCAGTGCTGATATGGGTTACTCTGTCGGGGTTTTCCGCTGCGACCTTGTAGCAGCGAACAGTCCTGCAGTCCCTCGATTACTGCAATCTCGCATATCTCATTTAAGTTGTAGATGATCGATTGTGCGTCCAGCGACAAGCGTCAGTACTCGAAAATGACTTTCAGGCGATTTCAAGATATCCGCGGTGTTCAGTCCTATATTATGCTCACACAGTTTAACTTACAAATAAAAAACTTCAAATTTTTTTATCTAGAGAGGCTTGTAATTGCGATATCAAATCAGAAATAGTTCAGGTGATGCACTCTCTATTACTAAATGCAACTATAGTTCATGACCGAGGTATAAAGGTCCTAAATTCGTTGAGAAAACAAAAACTACTAGTAAAGAAAGCTAGCTTCAAACTACGTCAATGGCTGCTCATACAATCAGGAAGTTCGAGACGGAGTGCCGTTAGAGGGCAATAACTCATTGTAACTCTGTAAAGAATACAATCGTATAAACACTCAAATTTTCAAATCGGATACAAATTTGTCATTTTAAGAACGATTTATTTCATTTTCTTTTCTTCATTTTTTTGCAAATGAATTTTAATTTTCAAAATTTATACAGAGATTACAGTTCATTATTAACTTAATATGTCCATTTGTTAAGTTTGATAAGGTAATGCCGGTAGGTAGGATTTATTTAATAATAAAAATTAGTGCTAAATGTATAAGGTCTGGTTTTTGTACTGAAAGAATATATATAGGGTCAATTAAAATTTTGTTTCCCTTTTTTCACTAAAATAACAGTTTTAATTAGTTGACAAACAAGCGTATTTCGGGTACTATTTGTTCCCTTCTTCTGTGCTTACTGAAGGTTTCGTTGAAGATTTCTTAAAGTGTATTTTATCTACTTTTTTTTGTTAAAATCTAGCGGAGTATACGCTGCAAGATTGTGTAGATATCTGTATGTAGTATCTTAAGTGGTTTGTTTGGTTTAGCAGTGTCCATAAATTTTAACTTTGACGGATTACGATCGCATTTCATTGGGTGACAGATAGCGCATTTGTTTGTAGTTTCCATTATCTTTTGCTTCATGAAAAGAAAGTTTAATATTCTAATTAATTTGCCTGAATTGTTTTTCCATCGTTCATGTCTTCTAGGGTGGAACGAATTGTTACTGACTAGTACGGAATTGGGATTCTTTAAACTCATGATCCAAGTCAGTGTTGTCAGTTTGTTTTCGGTGACAATTTAAAATTTGCCTCCACGCAAGTAGAGTGAATGTATTTAGTGACCCAGAAAATGAAGTTCAGTTTCGAACTTGGATCATTAAGCTTCGCAGTTTGTTTTCTGCTTGCATTACATACAAATTTATCACTTTTAAAAGTTTCTTGCTTTGTAGCAGTATTGTTACTGCACCCATTGCGTAATTACACGGTTCGGTAGTAAAAACGAAGGTTTTGAAATAGTCGAGTTTTAGAGAATCGGAACATTAGTTTTAAAGGCAGAGATTAAAGGTTTTGATGTAATCGTCACTCAGAACTATTTGTTTTCCTTTCTAAAGGCCAGCTGACAAAGATATTAGTTTTGCAAAATCCGTTATGAACTTTCGGTATTATCCTAAAGCCCTAAGATATAATTTCTTCCTGTGTACAGGAAATTGATATCCTTTATAGCCCTGGTTTGCACGGGATTAGGCCTGTATCCTTCGTAACTAAATGTCCTAAGTATTCAACCTTCATGTGTAAAAATTCGGTTTTGTCGAATTCTTGCTACGAATTGAATGCTATGGCTTTGATTTTCTGCGAGGTGGGATGACATTTACGAGAAGTAAAATTGTAATATAGTAAATGGTCGACGGAGGTATCCAGCCGTTCACGCGTGAATTTGAATTCAATGAAATTCAATATTAAGTTAGCGTTAAATGTTGACGTGAAATGTAATGTTAAGCGAGGTATAGTTACTTGTCTGGCTGATTGGCCATATAGTTACGATTTCCAACTTCACGGGTTCATGGATGCGACATATGGAGAGTACTTTCGCTGGACTATTTCAACAGGCAAAATCATGATCCAACTACTAAACGTAAAAACCTCTACCTTTCTACCTCTTTAACTGTTTGTCTCGCACGATTACCTCTTTGAGCACAATTAAATGTCACATATTTTGTGTCGCAGTGATAGAACAAATTAAAATGAACAATTTAAAAAATCGTTCTGGCTAGACTACGCTCCATTGTGTCAATACTCAGAATAATCAGCAACTACCTTTACGGTCAGAAGAGGTTTACAGTAAATCAAATAACAAAAAGTTTATTATCAAGAGGACAATCACCGCGCAAATTTCTAACTTTATTGGCTGATAGAAGATTATGCTAAATTGCTATCATCTTTGATTTAACCTCCTAGTGAAGATAAGTAAAAACTAAGTAATTCATTCGAAAAATGCTAATTCGCATGTTGCTTAATGTTGATAGTGATACGTAAATTGCGTTAGAAAGTGGTATATTAAATTGGACAGCTAAATTGAGCTCAGAAGAAAATTTTCAAGCTAAGTCAATTAACCCATTTCAAAAAAGCTAATCAAAATTTAGTCTACTGGACCGACACGCTGCAAAGCAGCAAATGAATGAATAAAAATGTATATAAAGCAGAACAAACATACAAACTGCAATAAGACGAAGGTTTACGTGAATATTTTCATATCCACGACCACAGCAGTATGTGACCTAACTACGAAAGTGATATAAACGAACTGGCACCTCTAAACAGATTCAATGCTCGGCCTGGCAAATGTGTCTGTATACAGTCGGACAATGGAACCAGCTGCCTTTGAGTATGCAATCATATAAGAAAATTATATGCATTACTATAAATGATAAATAATTAAATGACATCATCAACTTAATTCCGATGAGTCCACCCAACGTGGATGGATGAGGATTGAAATTAACTGTATAAAAAGTTTTTCTTTGTTTTTTGTTAATTATGAAAAACAATCCTTCGGCCTCTTCCAAACAAACATTGAATTAAAATAAACAGTTATAAGATACACCATGTGACTTATAAAGAACTTAATCCCACCTACTCAAATAAAAAACTTTTTGTTTTTTCTCTTCGATAATTAAATTTTCTTTCGAAATAAAACTATAGTAGGGCATTGGAAACAACGACCATTGTTTGATCAAAGGAGAGAAGACTGGAAAGACAATGGCAACAAATTGTCGTCAAAGCCCGTAGGATTTGTTTTAATCCACCTTTCAAGTATGGCAATCCCAATAAGATTGTACACTTGAGAGATCAAAACTTGTAATTCACCTCGAAAGTGTCAACCCCTATAGGATTGCACAAGGGGAGAATAAAAATCCAAAACGAGAACACGCGGCAAATGGAATTTGTGGTGGCCGCGGGGGACTCGACGGTAATCGGTTATGGCAGGAATTTATACTCCCGGGACAGTATCGCGAATTCCAAATGTGACGAGATTTAGTTACCACAAAAGTCATCTCGACATTTCTTTATACATGTAATAAAGAAGTCAGTTTATATTTCTAAGTCAAATGCGTGATGGATGCGATTTTTGGAATTTGGATTTGTTGTAATCAGTGAACGATAACTAAGCATGTGACATTTGGAACTATTATCAGTTAAGTTCTCACGGAAATATTTATGATGGGATATGGGAGACCACATGGTAAAAAAACAAAAATAAAGTTGGAAAAAGGAAACGGTAGATAGTTTGCTAATTGTGGTTTAAGTGACAAGTGCATTCACGTTTTTTGCTTGAACGTTGAATTCAGATTCATGTCTACGAGGTTGAATATTGCTTGTGGGTTTAAGGAAAGAAATGTCTGTGTCAAGAAAAAAAGGAGTAACAGCAGTGAGATTTTGCAATCAAACATTTCCTGCTCCATTTTTTTAACCCTTTGCACTCGTAGATATGTCCTTTTGCGAGTACACTGTACTCGGACTATTATTTTATCTACTTATCTGTATACTCGGAATTTTTTTTTCTTTGGGATTTATTTTATGGTTAAAGAGGTTCAGAATATCCTTAGAAGTTCAAAATATTAAGGAACTAAAGAAGAACGTACTAACCAACTGTTCTGAAAGAGCTAATAAAAGGGATAAAAGTAAAATATCTACTATTAGTAAATCTTTAAAAATACACAGTGGCAGGCAACTAAGAAAACTGCAGCTGAATCATAATCTTTCTCAAGTGGGCTTTGATGCTTTACTAAGAATAAGATTGGGATCATTCCAGTTCACTAATGAGCTGGTAAGAAAAAGTAAGTTACCAAGTGCTTACAAGGATAAGTGCGTATGCTGTGGGTTAAAAGCAATTGGAGACCCAGAGCATATGATGCTTAAATGTGCTGCCTTTGATGATATCAGAGCAGGCTTGAAGTCGAAAGACTATAAATTAGAGTATCTCCTAGGAGGGGGGTCGCCAGCTTCCGGCGGGAAGCCAACTGCAATACTTGAAGCCATCAAGTATTTAGCAGTAACAGTCCGAAGAAGAGCAGCACTTGTAGCTGCAATTCAACGGGCAAACCTGTAAATAGTTCCTCCTGAAATCAAAGCCCTTGGGTAAGATAGGTGTGATCACCAGGGATTGATTATTGATCATATGAGTTTTGGAGTTTGTGCAACATTTTGACCGATTTTACAATATGAAAGATAAATATAAATAAATCCGCTTTTTTTTTCTTTGGGATTTATTTTAAATGCGCTGATATTGCTTAGTAAATACACTTTATTCAAATTAAGCACAATAATTTATTACAATTATAACATGAAAAATAATTAACTAAAAAAACCTAAAAAACACTAAATAAAAAATAATGGCTTACAAAAATAATAAATTTTAAAAATAGAGAAACACAAATCAAACCTAACCTTACCATTATCACTAAATAAATTTATACACAATATAAATTACGTTTTGTAATGTTTTAGTGTATGGTATCGTTCGAAACAATCACCAATATGTAGTCCAGGCTTACGGGTGCAAGTGTCACAAATATACCTAGTTTCCTGCCTGCCGCCTTGTACTTTACGGTTAGAACATACCGCACAGTCTTTTTTCTTCCCATCATTTTGGCGTAAAATATGCAATTTACCATTTAGCCGCTCTTCTGTATCTGCAGATGATGGTCTGCCAGAAGTTTTGGATCCCTGCCGAAAGTTTTTTGTCATTTCGTCAACCAATTCCCGAACAAACTTTAGATGGGTCATTGGTTTGTTGTTTTGGCCCAGAAAAATCGAGTCCCCAGAAAAATAACTTTCGCCACCATTTCAAAGATTTCCTCAGGAAACAGTATGACGCTGAATAAGAGTCTGCGCGGTCGACACGTCCCATAAATTTATTGTAATTGACCACTACATTTGGCTTATTTACAACTTGTAAGTTACCTCCACGTACTCTTCTGCTGATGGGCTGTGTTCCTGAGGTATCCCACGAAGTAAGTGCGGTGACGACCCTTTTATCTTTCCATGCCCATAACATCAAATTACCAGATCTGCATGCGAATGTATTATCTTCGGCAAATGTTGGTTTTTTGATAGAGTCAGGTATAAATTTGCGGTTGATTTGAATAGTGCCTGTCAGATAAACATTTAGTTTTAACAACTCTTGTGCAAGTAGCAAGCTCGTATAGTATCTATCGGTGTAAAAATGATATCCTTTGCATCCTGGGTTATCGTCTAATAATTTTTGACAAAGATGTAACACTATCCTTGTACTTACAGGTAAATCAGGTCTCACTAAATCTTCCGATGTCAAGCTTCCGTAGTACGGCAAAATTGAATACACATACCCAGTGTTAGCATCCGCCATTACATAAATTCTTATCCCCCATTTCGTAGGCTTGTTAGGGTTGTAAGTTACGAAACTAATTTTACCCTTAAATCCAACAACAGATTCGTCTACCGATACCTCTCTTGATGGAACAAAATGTTCTTTGAATTGTTTGTTCAAATAATCTAAATAGTGACTGACTTTCTGATTTCGAGCCCTAAGAGTTTGGTCATTTGGATCGTTTTCATGTAAGTGTAGCATCCAAAAAATTTGTAAAAATCGTTCTCTTCTAAATATGCTACTAAAAAAAGGTATTTTGGCGTTAAACTGTTGTGACCAATACTCTTGGATATTAGATACGGTTATCGTACCCATATTTAGGACAACACCAATAAATGCGGTAAACTCTTCTACTGTAACATCTACCCACGTATGCCATGTAGAACGTTTTGACAACATCTTCTGTGCAATTTTATGTCTAGCGTAGTTATTTGTTTGTTCCACTATTTTTATTATTAGCTCATCGGTAAAAAAGAGCTTGAAAAAATCTACGGGTTTTGTACATGTATCTGGTATTTGTGGTCCTACCTTATTATCCCCAGAAGTAAATAGAATCCTGTCTGGTACCTGATCGTGGAATGTAACGACCTGCCATGGACCAAAATTACCAGGTTGTCTTATATTCTCGTCTTCACTGCTGCTTGAACTTGATGGTAAAGATATGATTCTCTGTCTTTTAGCAACTATAATATCACTACCACTACTAGAGTCACTTTCTTTACTAATATTATCACTATCCAATCTATCGTTGTCAGGCGCGTCAATATAAAATTCATCGTCACTACGTTGCAACTCATTTTCAATTTCATCTTGTAAAAATTTCTTGGACATTTCAAATCTTTTTTTTTTTCGAAATATAAAGAAAAAATACACCGTACTTAACCGAATCGTGTTAGTTATAAAACTGAGTAATATTCAAAACGCAAAAGTGGTGCACTTGTGAACTGAAGTGGTTGTAATATATACATCAGCAGGTATAAAATAAACAGCTACGATGGCATGTATGAGTATAAAATAAATATCATGTTATCTTTTATTTTTACATAAACATGTCCTCAACGAAGGTTTAAGAAAGTAATTTAGAAATATTAGAAAATAAGCTTAGGGGATGACAGACCGGCCAACCCGCTTAATGATAAGACATAAGTATGCCGCCTATACGGCGACATACGAGTGCAAAGATTAAACGTACTGTGGCGACTATACGGCGACATACGAGCGCAATGGTAAAACGCATCTTGCCGCTCCTACGGCGACATACGAGTGCAAAGGGTTAAAAGATGTATACAGTCATCTCGAAAAGACTGTGTCTGTGACCGTATTATTCTTAGTTACATATACATGGGTTATATTTTATGTATTACTTTTACTTTTAATTTCACCGTTTCTACTGAATTACAAATAGCATTTCAAACTCAAAGGAATGCAATCAACCAGTTCTCAATTTCAATGTTCAGAGATAATTTAATACTTAAAATACTTACAGATGGGTCAGTATATTCAGTTAATTAAATGTAGTCACTTAAAATATAGGACACAAAACTCCATGTTTGGATTAATGGAATGGTTTATTCTCTTATAACAAACAAATGCTTCTATATAAAAAAATCAAAAATGCTGCAAACCAAGTTATTGACTAGTTAAAGAAAAAATAAAGAAAACTAAATAATATAGCCTTAAGCACAAATAAATAAAACCATGAAAAAAAATCACGTATGAAGAACATCGTGGTATAGGGCATCCAGTGTTCCGTCGGTTCAGGTTCGCGGTGCCGTGGCTGAAATTTGGGTTAGTGAATTCACGGAATACATTGTTTTATCGGTAGTGTAACTAACGTAGTTCGTTTTCGGGCACTGCGATATTTTGGTTACATATGTACGATTAAGTCTCATCGCACCAGCAGCCACCTACTTAGTGAACTTTTGAGTGGCAGAACGGTTGACTCGAAGGGTATAGTTCGTTGCCGCACTCCTGGGAATTAAAGTCCTGATTTCGGTGCGGAGCTGACTCATTGTGGAGTCGTCTTCGTGGCGAGTCCGATTCCGAAGTAAGGAAACGAAGAACTCATCGCATTCACTACCATATTTCATTCGTACTTACAAATTGATACATACATCATCCTACGGTTCCAGGCTAGGCGCTCCGGTTGACAGAGGAGGTGTTTAGTCGGTAGTCCAGTAGGTTCGAGGAGTCCGACACTCAGGGCGTAAATAGCCTTCACCTCCCTACCCAAACAAAAAACATTATAAACCTTATCCGCGTCCATAAAATGTAATATTTATACCAATAAAAATTCATTTGGGCTAGGTAGTTTATGGCTCTGAGGCAACAAAGAGGACTTCCGTTTCCCCCCGGAGAATATTGCCACGGATTTTTCAAGTTGATTTTAATTTTCCATATGCCATAATTCCATATGCCATTTTTCATAAATTCCAATTGGAAGTAGCAGGGAAAAACAGAAAGTGACATTAATTTGAAATTTTTTTCGAAGCAAATTTTAGTTCTTCCGAAAACAGTGAGATATCGGATAATTCTACCACTATCGGACACCGTGTGAATCTAAAATGGTGACCAGAGCTGTATTTTTAGCTACTTAAAAGTAAGATGCGTTAAAGACCTTTCCCAGCTCATCAGCAATCTTAGACTACTTTACAATGTCATCAATAATATCGAGTAAATTTTCACTTTCATTTTCAATTCCAATTATATTCTCATCTTTACGTCCTTAAAGTAGCGCCCTCTTGCCATTCGCAATAACTTTTAAGCTCCCACCAATGATGTCCTTTCTACATATGTAACATCATTTGATTTGCCAGAAGTGAAGGAAACCCTTATGTTTGATTGCAGTGATTTGCAATGTATTCATTGCAAAGCAAAGAGTTCGCTGAAAATTCTACAGTGAGATAATCGAATTCCTGTCTATTATGATCAATCAAGTGCTCATATAAGAAACCGAATCTTCAACATGCTGCTTCAAAAACCATCTACAATAATGATCGCACCATTTGAGGATATTTGCATTTTTTAAAGTTTTAATTTCGTATGAACAGATTAAACTGTTTGTCATCCCTCCTTATATTATCTCTTTCTTTTCTTTACCCAAAGTTAATATTGCTGACTAAGCATCACCATATTTTCTTTCCAAAATGTACCTTGTTTTCTTGACATTTCATAGGTTAAGAATTATGGTGTTTTATAGTATTAATAGCAGAGTTCCAATGCATCTAAGCACAGTGCTAGAAGCGATAACAAAAGAAAAGTAATTAAGCTAGGACCATGAGAAAATTCTGGTAGGAGGGCTTAGCAATTTTTAGGGTAAACACGTTTTAATGAATAGCGATACAGGTAATAGTAAGTCGTGGCTAATTAGCTTCATTACCTAATTAAATGTTGCATTCGACTAGTTTTCATTACGCAGGCTACGCGGAATACTTTTATTTACTTTTTGTGCAACACTTTCCTTTAAAAGTACGATAACTTTAGTTTGCTTAATTTTTTTCTGATTTTGTATTTTGAAGTATTTATCTTAAATCTTCTTTTTTTTTAAAATTTATTTTATGTGATAAAAGTGTTTTGTGTGATAAATGTTAGAATAACATCTCTTGTGACAGAGAATATCACGTTTGCACGATCAGCGACTTTTCGCTGAAGAAAAAGGGACGATTACGGTCGAAATCGACATCGAGTGGAATAAAAGTTTGATTTGATTTCCATGCTCACTTTGAGTATTTTGTGAAGATGCTATTTCAAATACAGATTCTTCTCAAATAAAAAAATACGCTTTAAAACACATCTCCTCCTTTAAAACCATCTACAATATTTGTCACTTGCAATATTTAATAGTTTTTTTATTATTGTGATAAGTGATAATAAACTAAATGATATAAAAAATCTTAATTTTAATACTAGATTATGTAAATGTTAGACTCATACTGCGTATAATATTTCTCAAATATCTTTTTTTTCAGAACATGGAAAGAAAGATTGATTGCAATTTGCTTTGAAAATCGTATAGCCCTGTTCTCTCCTCATACTGCCTGGGACTGTGTGAAAGGAGGAATTTGTGATTGGCTTTGTAAATCTCTGCCTTTCAAGACCAGTACACCGATCAGGGTATACCATCATATCTTAAACAATTACAATTATTCTTAGCTCTAAGATTTATTTCAGTGCCACCCAGAGAACCATGAATATGGTCTTGGTAGAATTTTGAACCTCGAAGATAGCATTACTTTAAGAGACACAATCGCAAAAGTCAAAGCTCATACGGGAAGTCGGAATGTGCATGTAGCAATTGGAATAAATTGTACATTAGACACGATAGTAAATGTCGTCGCAGTCTGCGCAGGAGCTGGTAGTTCAGTTTTGAAAGCAGTAACAGCTGATTTATTTGTTACCGGTGAAATGTCGCATCATGATTTATTGAATTGTACACAAAGAAATATATCTGTTATATTATGTAACCACTCTAATTCAGAGCGTGGATATCTTAAGGAATTTAAAAACAAATTAGAAAGAAACCTTAGTAATCAGGTTGAAATTATTGCAGCTAAAACTGATGAAGATCCATTAGAATCATATTGATTTTGTAATGCATACGAAAAATCACTAATTTGTTATTATTTATATTACCGCACCTAATTATAAATTGATACCATAAAATCATATTTGCGGATTTTGTAATTATGTTTTGATAAGGCTTATTGCGTGATTTTACTAGAATTCCAATTTTTCAATTAAACGAACAATTCATCCCGCACTTCCATACATATTTTCGCGACACGATATCAGCCCCCTATGTCCATATGTGTATAGATGTCAGTGAAGACTTCCAGATCTATGACCGGGGCTTCACGCATCAAAAGACCTGGAAGCCTCAACACCCACCCATACGCACATTGTTATAAGTAAGCCGAGTCGATGCGAAGAATTGTATTTTCAGTACATTTTACAGGAAAAAATTTCCACTTATCAAACATTTGTTTGTTGCCTCTTAGGCTAGTCCTACAGCAAATGCCTGCATAAATCTTGTTTTTTTCTTTCAGAATAAGGTCAAGGAATAATCGTAATCGATTTTATGTTAGCTACAAACGTATCTTTTTCCCTAGAAGTCGGTTAGTACAAGTTCAGTAATAATTTAAAATTTCTTTTATACAAATATGGACGGAGATAATTGATTACATAAACGATCGTAACACAAAGCAAATTGAGTGGGCATCTTAAAAAAGTGTGGCTCCGATAGAAAAGTAACGAGCATCTGTTGTGAGTGTGAATGGTTGGTCATATTCTGGAAATTTCGATTTTGGATGTGGTAATCAAAACACTAAACCAAAACTTTTTGGTGATTGTTTTTCCTTTACGATCGGTTGAAATCAACTGACAGAATTGGCCGTCTCCGCAGCGCAATGCATAGATTTTCCTGATAAATTTTGGGTATGGAACCATGGATTGTTACCTTTAAGGTGATGTACCTGATTCCAGGGGCTATGTTGAAAGTGTTATGTTTGTCTGTTGATCTTTGCTCGCCAAGCCTTTTATTTCCTTTTGTATTTCGTCCAGTTCCCAGTGTGACTTAATTTGTTCGTCGTTTAGTATGCCTTCTTTGGCTTTTCTGTCTGTTAGTGCAAGGTCCTCCAGTCCTTTGTGTCCAGGTATCCATTGTTATCTTTATATTTAGTTAAGTCTTTGGTTGGCATGGCTTTGCTGAGATGGTATTTGTATTTGTGATATATGTACCTGTAACTGTTTATGGTTGGGTGTTTTCTCTAGTTTTTTTTTTTGCTTAGTTGTTGGAGGTGTATTTGCTATCCAATTTCTTTGGCCGTGAGATATTCTGCTCTTTCTTTTGTGTTCAGTTCAGTGGCTATTTTGAAGGTGTCTGGTTTGGTGGGCGGTAGTCCTAAGCTGCTTTTTAGTGCCCTGGCTTTTATTTATTTTTTTTAAAGTGATTTGGGGCTTGTTCTACTATGGTGATACCGTATTCTAGTTGAGGTCTAACAAGCGCTTTGTAGAGATTTAAGGCTATGTTAGGGTTGGAATTATTGGTGGGTTTGTTTATGATGCTGATCATATATCTGTAGTTCCCGTTGGACTGTTGGAAATTTTCTTCATTTCTTTGTTGTTTATGTCTATATATGGGTTGACCTAGGTAGTTGATGTTGTTTTGCCAGTTTATTGGGTTGTCTTCAATTCTGAGCTGTAATGCTGGTTACTGACCTTTGGTGAAGATTATTGCTTAGCTTTTGTTTGGATTGACTTCAGTTTCAGATATTGGCATATTCTGGCTTGGTTTCGTCAATCATGGTTGGGTAATACTCATATCCTTGTGATGAAATAAGCCGACCGATGATGTCAATGTGAACGTGTTGAAATCGTTCCTCGGGCAACTGGAAGAATTGAAAAGCGTTTCTTTGATGACGGCTGATTTTCGAAAGCTGGCACGGCATGCAATTACGAGCCCAAATACGAACGTCCTTCTTCATGTTCACCCATACAAACTGCTAGATATTGTCTTCAGGGTAGCACGGCCGCTTGGGCGAGAAGGCTGATGAAATACGTCGAAGCACTTACGTAAACTCTAAGGAACGGAGGGTCGTAAGCATGACGGAAGTGTCGACTACCATTCCACATCTCCATCCATTCGGACCTTTTCCAGCTAGAGCGATGTGGCATTGTTACTGAGTAGTTGCTGAAGTTCAGTGTCGGCTTGTTCCTTACAAGCCAAATCTTTGATGTCAATGCAAGCGGGAGTCGAGATTCTTTCGATTCGGGATAACGCGTCCGCCTCATCATTAGTGGGACCAGGGATGTATCGGAAATCGGTGATAAGCTGCGACACGAAACTCAAATGCCGTTGCTGACAGGGAGAGGCCTTGCCTGCTGGCTGCACAAACGCATAAACCACCGGTTTGTGGTCGGTTTGTACGTGGAACTCTGTGCCTTCCAAAAAAAACGGGAAGCAGCTCGCGGTCATATACGTTGTACTTTGTCTCTGGCACGGAGAGCTGGAAAGGGTGGAAAGCGAATGACAACCAACGACCATCCTGCTGCTGTTCAAGGACTGCTCCAAATGCCACACTTGATGCATCTGTAGCAAGTCTAAGGCGTTCGTTAGACCTAAAGTGTACCAGCATTGTGGTATCGGCCAAACTATTTCTGCATTGAAGAAACGCCTCTTGCGCTTCCGGGGTCCATTCGATGGGTGTTTGATCATTCTATTTTGCTTTTGTACAATATCTTTTCAAGGGTGCCTGGAGCTCGGCCGCGTTTGATTGTGCCAAAAAAACGACAGAGCTCGTTAACTTTGGAGGGTCTTTTTAAATTTCCGAATCGCTTCGAATCGTGACGGGGGCGGTGAGGTACCACACTCGCTGACTAAATGTCCTAAATATTCCACGTTATTCGCTCCAAAAACACACTTGGCCACATTAAACACCAATCCGTACTTCGAGAGCCGCTCGAAAATCGCACGCAAATGGTCGAAATGCTGGTCTTCTGATTCTGAGGCCAGTATGTTGTCTACGTACCATATGCAAAACTCGAGGCCAGAGAGAACGCTTTCCACGAATCGTTGCAATGACTGTCACATTTCGTAGGCCGAAAGTCATTACGATAAATTCGAAAATACCGAAAAGCGTCACGACTGCTGTTTTGGGGATATCGCTTTCCTCGACGGGAATTTGTTGGAATTAATTTGCCGGCCAGATCGAAAGTGACGTCTTGTATGTGACGCATCGTATACTTATCGGGTATCGTGACGGAATTAAGTGTAGTGGGCTCGCCCAAGGGCTAGATGAAGGACGGTAGTAACCTTTTTCCAACAGGTAATTGAATTCCGCTTTAGCCGCTTAGAGTTTCTCCTTATTTAGTCTGAGCCACGATCTCAAGTCGTTGATGAGCCGCGCGGTTCATCTTCCTTTTAGCTCACGTTCCCATGATTGTTGCCATTCGTCGAGAGTGCATCGTCTTTCATCGCGAGTAACTTTTTCTTTATTACCCTCGTGCCTTCGGAGGTAGACTCTTTTACGCTCTTTAGCAAGGAGAGCGATGGGTATCATCCCTTCAATCACCAACACCGCTGACTCAGAGACTGTACGGTATGTTGACGCAATCCGCAGTGCTCCTCGTCCCTGCACCTGTGCCAGCCGTTTTCGGTGCAGTTCCTTGAGTTACATAATTACACATCAAAGGACGGGTGCGAAATAGTTACAGAATTACATTTCAAACAACTGGTGTGAAATATGCCATATACAAAACTTTCAAGAATATCAATATGCGCATATTCCGATCACCCTCATTAAGAATGGAAATCCTTTTCTCAGGAAAAACCCTGAAATTGGATAAGATGTACTTTAAGTATAAATAGGTAATGCATTTTGTGTAGCTAGTCAGTAAGTACTCAATCGCCTACGAGCGATATTCAAATATTATACATATTTTTAATACAAAAAAAAACTTATAATTTTTGTTTCTTTCTTTCTTTCTTACTAAGATAAAGGAACAAGTATAAGCAACTTGGAGCTATACTTGTCATTGGCGCAGTCGGCATCGCACTTGAAAAACACTTAGTTTTTGCTGGACATAAGTCACAATTCCTTGACGAGTTCTGAGATTGGAACTTGGTAAAAACAATAATAAGTGTATAGTTCAAGTAGACGAATTCATTAACGTCCTCAACCATTGGACTTTAGAGGATCAACAAGAAACTCAAAAGATGGAATTTTCGAACATTATGAAGTTCATCTCAACACTACCAGCTTTTAATGGAAACGAAGACGAACTTCATCCGTTTATCCAGGCGGTCAACGCAATTTCGCCCCATATAACGGCCAGCAAAGATAGCGAAATATTGTTCCAGCAATTGCCATCAAAAATGACTGGAGAAGCACGCATCATCTTGAACTGCCATATGGTTTCAACATGGGAAGAAACGAGAGTAATTTTACTTCGTCATTTTTATAAATTTATTCCCTCAAATCATCGTAACAATTCACAACGGCAGCCAAACTCAAATAATTTTCGGGTATCTAGCTCTGATAATTTCCATTTTTCAAATCGACCTGATATGCCTATTGATGATATTTCAGTGAATACTATCCATTCAGAGGAATCTAGTCTCCATACTCAGGATTTTTGCCTAAATGTCTCGGGCAAAAATTACCAATCATCGAACTTATCAATATCACTTCTTGATGAAAAAATTGTCCTCGAACATCAGAAAATACTCTCCTCACACCCTATCACAATTTCTTCGATCAACGGAAATTCACAAATTACCCATTATTTCCGCACTCGATTTCCTGAAGAATTCGGATCGTTGCAGTTTGTAGAATTGCATCTAGTGCCATTTACTCATAAGAATTTAATGAAACTCGTGTGTTGGTTTTGCAGAGACTGTACGTTTATTATTTCAAACTTAGGTTGACACATACAATGGCAGGTGGCGCTATTGTAACAAATTATTTTTATACTACCATAGACTGCAGTCCGAATTGGAACAATGTTTAATTCAAAATAACACCCCCACTTATAAAAATAATATCAACATTAAAGTTACACAGTTTTAGAACAATACATCAAATTATATTTTACTATTTTCATAAACATATATTTATACTTATTTTATTTGTGTCAACCCTATACCATTTATGAATTTATAATGTTTTACATGACAAAGACTTTTGGTTAACACATCAGCTGGCATATCGTTAGTAGGCAAATAAGATATTTGTACTAAATTATCAGTGACACATTCTCTAATGAAATGATGCCGAACATCTATGTGTTTTGTTCTTCTATGGTATAAAGGATTAGATGCTAACTTTTGTGAACTTTGGTTATCACTTAATAAAGTAACTGGTACATTTCCAATTTTAGTTCTCATTATTTCACAAACAAGATTTTTTAAGTAAATTGCTTCCTTACATGCTTCTGACAGGACCATGTACTCAGCATCGGTGCTGGACAAGGCAACTGTTTTTTGTTTCCTACACTCGTATGATATTGCACATCCAGACATCTTAAAAACAAAACCCGTATATGACCTTCTGTCAATTGAGCATGATGCCCAATCAGCATCAACATATCCTATTAAATTACAATTACTTTTGACATATTTTAATCCATAATGTTTAGTTTTATTTAAATATTTCAAGACCCGTTTTAGATGTTTCCAATTAATCTCACTGTAATAATTATTATATTGACTTAGAAAACTAACTGCAAAAGCAATATCTGGTCTTGTGAGTACACATAAGTACATTAAAGCACCTAACAATTGTTGGTAAGGATATTGCTGAGAAATTGTTGTAGCCTTTTCTAACCTTAAATTATTTTCCATCGTATTTTCCATCATACATATTAAATCTTTTCAAAATTGTATCAACAAAGTCCTTCTGATCAATAGAAATAGAGTCATTATTTACTGTTACATTCATACCAAGACATTTTTTTATTTGGCCTAGATCTTTTATGTTAAATTTTGCTTTTAATTCACTTTCTAAGTTCTCACGAGTTTCCTTACTGTTATAAAAGACAAAAAAAAATCATCAACAAACAGAGCAATATAAACTTTGATATTTCCATCACATTTCATAAATAAACACGGTTCATACTGAGACTTGGTATACCCTAATTCTAGCAATAATTCCTCAACTCTTTGGTACCAAGCTCTGGCAGACTGTTTTAGTCCATATATTGCCCTTTTGAGTTTCAAAACTTAATTCTCACAATTAGCAAAGTTTGAACAAGCTGGTATTTCCATGAAAATTGTCTCATTTAACAGAACATTCAGAAATGCAGTAGGGACATCAAGGTGAACAATATCTAAGTTTCGGTCGACACTTAGTGCAAATAATAACCTCAAAGTGGAATACCTGAGAACTGGTGAGAAGGTTTCCTTAAAGTCTGTACCTTTCTTCTGACTAAATCCCTTCGCAACTAGCCTCGCTCTGTACCGCAATTCACTTTTACTATTGAGCTTTGTTTTAAATACCCACCTGTACTTCACAACTGTCTTATTCACTGGTCTGTCCACTAACTCCCACGCATCTCGGTCACTGAATGATTGCAATTCTTCTCTGATTGCTTTCTGCCACTGCTCCTTTTCTCGTCCATTCACGGCGTCATTCAGGGTTATTTCTTCTTCAGAGAAGTCCTCCATAACACACAAGTTTGCATAGCCATAATAATCTGGTTTCTTTCGAGTACGCTTCTGTGACATTTCAGTGTTTTGTTGCTGAGAACTAACCTCTCTGTCTTCTGACGTCAATGTCATTGACTCATGGTAGCTGTCCTCCGCAAATGGTCGAAATGCTGGTCTTCTGATTCTGAGGCCAGTATGTTGTCTACGTACCATATGCAAAACTCGAGGCCAGAGAGAACGCTTTCCACGAATCATTGCAATGACTGTCACATTTCGTAGGCCGAAAGTCATTACGATAAATTCGAAAATACCGAAAAGCGTCACGACTGCTGTTTTGGGGATATCGCTTTCCTCGACGGGAATTTGTTGGAATTAATTTGCCGGCCAGATCGAAAGTGACGTCTTGTATGTGACGCATCGTATACTTATCGGGTATCGTGACGGAATTAAGTGTAGTGGGCTCGCCCAAGGGCTAGATGAAGGACGGTAGTAACCTTTTTCCAACAGGTAATTGAATTCCGCTTTAGCCGCTTAGAGTTTCTCCTTATTTAGTCTGAGCCACGATCTCAAGTCGTTGATGAGCCGCGCGGTTCATCTTCCTTTTAGCTCACGTTCCCATGATTGTTGCCATTCGTCGAGAGTGCATCGTCTTTCATCGCGAGTAACTTTTTCTTTATTACCCTCGTGCCTTCGGAGGTAGACTCTTTTACGCTCTTTAGCAAGGAGAGCGATGGGTATCATCCCATCAATCACCAACACCGCTGACTCAGAGACTGTACGGTATGCTGACGCAATCCGCAGTGCTCCTCGTCCCTGCACCTGTGCCAGCCGTTTTCGGTGCAGTTCCTTGAGTTACATAATTACACATCAAAGGACGGGTGCGAAATAGTTACAGAATTACATTTCAAACAACTGGTGTGAAATATGCCATATACAAAACTTTCAAGAATATCAATATTCGCATATTCCGATCACCCTCATTAAGAATGGAAATCCTTTTCTCAGGAAAAACCCTGAAATTGGATAAGATGTACTTTAAGTATAAATAGGTAATGCATTTTGTGTAGCTAGTCAGTAAGTACTCAATCGCCTACGAGCGATATTCAAATATTATACATATTTTTAATACAAAAAAAAACTTATAATTTTTGTTTCTTTCTTTCTTTCTTACTAAGATAAAGGAACAAGTATAAGCAACTTGGAGCTATACTTGTCATTGGCGCAGTCGGCATCGCACTTGAAAAACACTTAGTTTTTGCTGGACATAAGTCACAATTCCTTGACGAGTTCTGAGATTGGAACTTGGTAAAAACAATAATAAGTGTATAGTTCAAGTAGACGAATTCATTAACGTCCTCAACCATTGGACTTTAGAGGATCAACAAGAAACTCAAAAGATGGAATTTTCGAACATTATGAAGTTCATCTCAACACTACCAGCTTTTAATGGAAACGAAGACGAACTTCATCCGTTTATCCAGGCGGTCAACGCAATTTCGCCCCATATAACGGCCAGCAAAGATAGCGAAATATTGTTCCAGCAATTGCCATCAAAAATGACTGGAGAAGCACGCATCATCTTGAACTGCCATATGGTTTCAACATGGGAAGAAACGAGAGTAATTTTACTTCGTCATTTTTATAAATTTATTCCCTCAAATCATCGTAACAATTCACAACGGCAGCCAAACTCAAATAATTTTCGGGTATCTAGCTCTGATAATTTCCATTTTTCAAATCGACCTGATATGCCTATTGATGATATTTCAGTGAATACTATCCATTCAGAGGAATCTAGTCTCCATACTCAGGATTTTTGCCTAAATGTCTCGGGCAAAAATTACCAATCATCGAACTTATCAATATCACTTCTTGATGAAAAAATTGTCCTCGAACATCAGAAAATACTCTCCTCACACCCTATCACAATTTCTTCGATCAACGGAAATTCACAAATTACCCATTATTTCCGCACTCGATTTCCTGAAGAATTCGGATCGTTGCAGTTTGTAGAATTGCATCTAGTGCCATTTACTCATAAGAATTTAATGAAACTCGTGTGTTGGTTTTGCAGAGACTGTACGTTTATTATTTCAAACTTAGGTTGACACATACAATGGCAGGTGGCGCTATTGTAACAAATTATTTTTATACTACCATAGACTGCAGTCCGAATTGGAACAATGTTTAATTCAAAATAACACCCCCACTTATAAAAATAATATCAACATTAAAGTTACACAGTTTTAGAACAATACATCAAATTATATTTTACTATTTTCATAAACATATATTTATACTTATTTTATTTGTGTCAACCCTATACCATTTATGAATTTATAATGTTTTACATGACAAAGACTTTTGGTTAACACATCAGCTGGCATATCGTTAGTAGGCAAATAAGATATTTGTACTAAATTATCAGTGACACATTCTCTAATGAAATGATGCCGAACATCTATGTGTTTTGTTCTTCTATGGTATAAAGGATTAGATGCTAACTTTTGTGAACTTTGGTTATCACTTAATAAAGTAACTGGTACATTTCCAATTTTAGTTCTCATTATTTCACAAACAAGATTTTTTAAGTAAATTGCTTCCTTACATGCTTCTGACAGGACCATGTACTCAGCATCGGTGCTGGACAAGGCAACTGTTTTTTGTTTCCTACACTCGTATGATATTGCACATCCAGACATCTTAAAAACAAAACCCGTATATGACCTTCTGTCAATTGAGCATGATGCCCAATCAGCATCAACATATCCTATTAAATTACAATTACTTTTGACATATTTTAATCCATAATGTTTAGTTTTATTTAAATATTTCAAGACCCGTTTTAGATGTTTCCAATTAATCTCACTGTAATAATTATTATATTGACTTAGAAAACTAACTGCAAAAGCAATATCTGGTCTTGTGAGTACACATAAGTACATTAAAGCACCTAACAATTGTTGGTAAGGATATTGCTGAGAAATTGTTGTAGCCTTTTCTAACCTTAAATTATTTTCCATCGTATTTTCCATCATACATATTAAATCTTTTCAAAATTGTATCAACAAAGTCCTTCTGATCAATAGAAATAGAGTCATTATTTACTGTTACATTCATACCAAGACATTTTTTTATTTGGCCTAGATCTTTTATGTTAAATTTTGCTTTTAATTCACTTTCTAAGTTCTCACGAGTTTCCTTACTGTTATAAAAGACAAAAAAAAATCATCAACAAACAGAGCAATATAAACTTTGATATTTCCATCACATTTCATAAATAAACACGGTTCATACTGAGACTTGGTATACCCTAATTCTAGCAATAATTCCTCAACTCTTTGGTACCAAGCTCTGGCAGACTGTTTTAGTCCATATATTGCCCTTTTGAGTTTCAAAACTTAATTCTCACAATTAGCAAAGTTTGAACAAGCTGGTATTTCCATGAAAATAGTCTCATTTAACAGAACATTCAGAAATGCAGTAGGGACATCAAGGTGAACAATATCTAAGTTTCGGTCGACACTTAGTGCAAATAATAACCTCAAAGTGGAATACCTGAGAACTGGTGAGAAGGTTTCCTTAAAGTCTGTACCTTTCTTCTGACTAAATCCCTTCGCAACTAGCCTCGCTCTGTACCGCAATTCACTTTTACTATTGAGCTTTGTTTTAAATACCCACCTGTACTTCACAACTGTCTTATTCACTGGTCTGTCCACTAACTCCCACGCATCTCGGTCACTGAATGATTGCAATTCTTCTCTGATTGCTTTCTGCCACTGCTCCTTTTCTCGTCCATTCACGGCGTCATTCAGGGTTATTTCTTCTTCAGAGAAGTCCTCCATAACACACAAGTTTGCATAGCCATAATAATCTGGTTTCTTTCGAGTACGCTTCTGTGACATTTCAGTGTTTTGTTGCTGAGAACTAACCTCTCTGTCTTCTGACGTCAATGTCATTGACTCATGGTAGCTGTCCTCCGAGTCACTCAACTCTTCTACTGGAACATAGGTTTCTTCATGTTCGTCAATCTGCTCATCACTTTCAGCTTCTTGACTTGATAAATCCTGAACATTTTCTGACTGTTTTTCCCCCACTGAATCCTGTATGTCACTCTTGTCTTGTATAGTAATCTGAGATGTCACTGTTTTTGTTATGGGATCATATAGCCTATAGCCTTTAGTGTTGGCAGCATAACCAACAAGAAAAAGTTTCTTTGCCTTCTTATCCCATTTAAGACGTCTTTCCTTCGGGATGTGTGTCATGGCTATGCTGCCGAAGACCCGGATATGGCTCACATCTGGCTTATATCCCATCCATAATTCAAATGGAGTTTTCTGATGAATTCCTGCTGCAGGAGATCTGTTTTTTAAGTATACTGCAGTATGAACTGCCTCTGCCCATAACTTTTTTTCAAATTGGGCATCTGATAGCAGGCATCTGGCTTTTTCTACTACAGATCTATTGTATCTTTCACAAAGCCCATTTTGTTGAGGGGTATATGGGTTTGTTTTCTGATGTACTATGCCACACTGCTTCATATGATTCTCCATAACTGCTGAACAAAATTCACCTCCGTTATCAGTTCCTAAAATCTTTATTTTTGTTGATTTCTGATTTTCCACTAAGTTTTTGTACTGCTTGAAGTAGGTGAATGTTACATCTTTAGATTTGAGAAAGTACACGTGTGCCATTCGACTGTAATCATCCACGAATAATAGAAAGTATTTGGCCATACCGAGCGACTTAGTTTCCATAGGCCCACACAGGTCTGCATGTACCAGATTCAAAACCTCCTTGCTTCTCGACAAGCTGGTGGGAAAGGGGAGTCTAGTTTGCTTTCCCTCGCAGCAAACTGTGCAATTACTTTTGTCAAATTCTGCCTTATCTTGGAAATTTAAGCCCTCCACAGCACCATTTCTCATGGCGTTCAGGTCACTTTTGTTAATGTGGCCAAGACGCCGATGCCAAGTCTTGCTGGAAGTTACTGCCATTGCTGCTAGAAGCTCTTCCGACTTTACAATGTTTAACTTGTACACACCATTCACTTGGTTTGCTTCTCCAATACAATCATTTTGCTGATTGTAAATGTGACACACATTTTTGTTGAAAATGACTCTGTTGCCACTGGCTATGATCTTGCTCACGGATAGCAGGTTTGTAGTTAGGTTATGTATGCACAAAACATTGTTTACTTTTATGTTAAACTCTGAATCTCCAACACATGTTGTTATCTGCAGATCTCCAGAACATAAAACCGGCGCTCTTTCTTTATTTGCCACTTCAATGTCTCGAGTTTCTGTATTGTACGAAATATTTGTCAACAAACTTTTGTTTGATTCGGATATCAAATGAGTGCTCGCTTCGGAGTCCACATACCAGTCTTTGTCACTAAATTCACCAGTCAAAAACATTGCACTGAATGCGTTCATTTGTTTTTCGTTATGTGTACTCGCATTCGTATTATAAGATCGGCACTGATTTTTATAGTGTCCAGTTCTTTTGCACTTATAACACTTGACATTTTTTCCCGGCTTGTTAGTTTCACTGACGTAACCTTGACCGCCGCCATTTGCTTTTTCTTTGCTTTTATGGCGCGCGTTTTGATGATATGCACTTTTGGCAATAAAAGCACCCTCGGACTTTGTAATTTCAGAATCTGCACTCATATCCAATAGTTTCGTCTTTATAGCGTCTGCACTAATGTTCATTCCCGAGTGCTCAATGGCCATAATCATAGGCGCGTACTTTTCTGGCAATCCGGCCAACAGGAGGGACCCTATCCACTCATCGTTGATTTCAAAGCCTGTGCCCTTTAGCTTTTGTGCTGTATCCACTAACTGTGTCACGTACGCGGTCATTGAGTCGCAACTTTCAAGACGAATGGAGATCAAGCTTCTGAGTAGGCTGATGCGGCGGGTGAAGCCAGTATCGTCGAATAACGACTTCAACTTTTTCCATAAGCTATGCACCGTAGTTTCACTCTTGATGTGTACATATAGTGATGGATCAATGGTCATCACCATCTTAGCTTTAGCCTTCTTGTTATCTTGCGCGCTTAATCCTTCGCTGTTGCTGATGTCAATGCCTTCGAGGATGAGGAAATTTTCCACTGCGAACGCCCAATCATCGTAATTGTCCCTTCCCTTGAGCTTTGGGACATTCATAGAATAATTTCCTGCCATTATCACTGTGCTGTACAAAGATCACTAACTATTTTTTTTACTTTACGCGGGACTGGGCCCATAACCTAATGAAACTCGTGTGTTGGTTTTGCAGAGACTGTACGTATATTATTTCAAACTTAGGTTGACACATACAATGGCAGGTGGCGCTATTGTAACAAATTATTTTTATACTACCATAGACTGCAGTCCGAATTGGAACAATGTTTAATTCAAAATAACAGAATTTTCATGCAATTATAGGAAATAATATATTATTTAACACCGGTACTATTATTAATTATAAAAAGAAAACTATTATCACTCCCAAACAAGTTTTGTATTTTGAGGAGCAAATATAACAAACTTATTTTTCGGAAGCTCTTAAACATTTCCCACAAACTGATATCTTCCCTTGTGGGGAACAATATACAGAAAAAGAGTCTAGTTTAATAAAACGTATAACCAAAGAATTCGCATACTTGGAATACAATGAAAAACAACCATTAACGTTTACCCATAGCATCAAGCAATCTCTTCTCCTCACTTCGGACAAATCAATTTATCAAAAAAATTATAGGATTCCTCAGTCAGTTAATGACTTCGTGAACGAACAAGTTAAGGAGGATTTACGGCAGGGTATAATACAGCCTTCAGCATCTCTTTACAACAACCCTATATGGGTCGTACTTAAAAAAGGTGGAAAGCATAGATTAGTTATAGATTTTAGAAAATTAAATAACCTAACTGTAGAAAACAAATTTCCTATTCCAAGCATTGACGACTTATTAGGAGAATTAGGAAATTGCCAATACTTTACAAACATCGATTTAGCCAAAGGGTTCCACCAAATCGAGCTACAGCCTGAAGACAGGCATAAAACCGCATTTTCAACGGGAATGGGACACTTCGAGTTTTTAAGAATGCCATTTGGCCTCAAAAATGCACCGAGTACTTTCCAAAAACTAATGAATGAAATTTTACATAAATACATTAACAAAACTTGTATTGTTTATATGGATGACATCTTAGTTTTAAGTAGATCCTTGCAAGAACATGAATAGCCCTTAAAAAAATTTTAACTGAGTTACGAAATGCAAATCTCAAAATTCAACTTTCGAAAACACATTTCTTGTGTTGAAGCGAAGCGCACTGAAGTTTTAGGTCAGATAAAATTATGCTGACGGCATAAAGCCGAATCCAGAAAAAATAAACATCATCTTAAAATTTAATATATATACAACGACGAAGCAGATAAAAAGCTTTCTTGGGTGGACAGGATTCTACAGAAAATTTATTATAGGTTATGCTTAAATTGCTAAGCCTCTCACATTAAGATTTCAGAAAAATTCCAAGATCATAGTTTCCGACCCGGATTACGTAGAGTCTTTCAATCATTTAAAGAATTATATTATTAATGATCCGATTTTAGCTCACCCGGATTTTTTGAAGCCATTTACTTTAACTACAGACACTTCCCAATTCGCTATTGGTGCTGTATTATCCCAAAACAAAAAACCTATAGCCTTTGCTTCTCGAACTCTAAATAAATCCGAAACAAACTATTCAACGATTGAAAAAGAGCTCCTTGCTATCATATGAGCAACTAAATATTTCCGACCTTACTTGTATGGTCGACATTTTACTCTCCTTACGGAGAGTATCCTTTAGAGTAAACCTTTAGAGTATCTGGATAACATAAAGGAAGATAATGCAAAATTATAAAGATGGAGACTTAAACTTAGCGAGTATGACTTTAAAATCTCACATATAAAAGGAAAAGAGAATCATGTAGCAGATGCCCTTTCAAGAATAAAATTGGCAAATGCTCTCGACAACGAATCTTTAGCAGGCACACAACATACTGCTAGAGAAGACAATCACAATTGTATATACATCTCGGAAAGACCAATTAATATCTATAACACTCAAGTATTTTTAAAACAGGGAAAAATAAATCAAGTCAAATTGATTAGATTTCAAGGCAAATCTCATGCATCTCAGTTCTCAAGAGTTTACACCATCAACAATGAAGTACATACTAAATAACCACATATCCAAAAATGGAACCATTGTAATCCACTTTCCAAATAAAGAATCTCTACTTATGATGCAAGAAGAGTATTCAAAGCTTTGTACTTCTAACAAAACGTTTTCTGTTGTCCAAGCAACAAAAAATCTCCATAACTGCAATGAAATAGAAATTAAAGAAAACATCGCAAACCATCATGTGAATTCAAACCACCAAGGAATTGAAAAAGTATATTTAGACCTAAAAGAGAAATACTACTTTCCAAATTTAAAAACTATTATTACAAATTATATTAACACTTGTGCAATATGCAAGCAATCAAAATACGAAAGTAACCCAGCAAAGCTTCCATTTAAGAGTCCGCCGTATCCTGACAATATCAGAGATACGTACCATATAGATATTTGGTTTAGAGACAAAAATTCACCCTATATTTCAATTATCGACAAGCTTTCAAAATTCTTGTCACTTGAACCAATAATGAACCGACAATGGGATACAATCAACCAGGCTCTTCAAAGCGCGTTCAATAAAATAGGAAAACCGAATAAAATTGTCACTGACAATGACAATTTGTGTGTTTGAAGCAAACACACAAAAAACTAAAGATTGGTCAACTAAAAACAACATATCGTATCACTTTGCGGCCCCCAGAATAAAACAGGTAACTCTGATATAGAAGTGGCCCATAGAAGTTTGAATGAGAACCTTAGAACTTATCTTCTACGTCTACAACTGGAAGACACAAATCTAAGAGAACTTAATCCAGTTCAAGAATGTGTAAAATACTGCAATAGTACAATTCATTCTGATCATAACGAAAAACCAGCTGCTGTATTCTTTCAGGAAACAACAATTCCCCTCTCAACCATTCTAGAACGAATTACAAGAAACCAGCAACGAAAATATGAATACCACAATAATAAAAGAAAAAGCGTTAATTTGGATACAGAATTTATAAAAACCCAAACCCCAGCAAACTTCAGCCTAGATATAAACCAGCCAAGAAAAATCAGAACATCCATCCCCAAAGATATCGCAAATCTAAAAACATTACTATTTAACTGTAGGATCATCTTTACATCCCAATGAATAGATTCCATTATTCATATCCTAAGACAGAGTTAAAATGAAATCTTCAAAATCATCAATAGATCTTACATTTTACAAAACTATTTTGAACATAAAAAAAAATATTTCTTATGAAACAATAATCGTGTAAATCCTAACTACATTTCGATAAACTAAATCTGAGGACAGATTTTTTCACTTGGATAGGGAGAAGTTACATAATTACACATCAAAGGATGAGTGCGAAATAGTTAGAGAATTACATTTCAAACAACGGGTGCGAAATATGCCATATACAAAACTTCTAAGAATATCAATATGCACATATTCCGATCACCCTCATTAGGAATGGAAATCCTTTTTTTATTGTTTTATGATGTCTTGAAATTTCAAGACACGGACCAGATTAATCACCTAACGATGGCTGGAAATAATAGTTTTACTACATTTAGGATAATCATTAAAATGTAAGAAATTATGTAAATTTTTAGGATGTAAGAAAAAAAGGACAATTGTTAGGGAAAAACCCTCAAATAGGATAAGATGTACTTTAAGTATAAATAGGCAATGCATTTTGTGTAACGATATTCAAATATTATATGTATTTAAAATATGAAAAGAACAAAAAAAACCCTAAAATTTTTGTTACTTTCTTTCTTTCTTACTAAGATAAAGGAACAAGTATAAGCAACTTGGAACTATACTTGTAATTCTTGCTGAGAGCTTTACTCCATATCTCTGCTCCATACAGAAGCGTAGATTGTACTACACTCATTAGCAGACGTATTTTTGTTGGACTTGGTCCCCCACGATTTGCCATTAGTCGACTAATTACCGAGACCCCTGTAGCGGCCTTGTTTGTCGTTGCCTTGATTTGCTCCGAGAAACTCAGTTTAGTCTATCAGCAAGCACAGGTACTTGACTGATAGTTTCGACTCTAGTAATGTGTCCCCGACTATTCTTACTCTGGGGATCCTCTTCTTGGTCACGATGACCACTTCGGTTTTCTCTAACGCTAGGTTAAACCCGTGAGTTGTCATCCAGCTTCCCCCCCGGCGCATTAGTACATTCAGCCTTAATTGCGCTTAATCGACCGTGCGCCCAGCCACTCGTGCATCAACATCATCTGCATAGCCGATCAATCGCGCCTATTCCGGCAGTTCAAGTCTGAGCAGTCCGTCGTAGGAGACGTTCTACAAGTTCGGACCGAGGATGGAGCCTTGAGCCACACCTGATGTGACTAGCATCCTCCGACAACCTTGCACCGTCTCGTAGATCAGGCTGCGATCCTTCAGGTAATTTCAGACTAGCCGCATTAGATATTCTGGTACTTGGAAAGAGTTTTCCAGGGCTTCCAGAATATCCGTCCAGCGTCACTAGAAGGACCACCCTATGGTTGGATCGACTGCGTGCCTCCGCCTGTTGAACCGCACTTCCGCGATTGCATCTATAGTGGAACGTCCCGTTCTGAAACCATACTGCCTTGGAGAAAGATCCCAGTGGCGTGGATAACGTTAGCGAGTCTTCTCTTTATCAGTTTCTCGAGCACTTTCCCGGCCATGTCTAGCATGCATAACAGTCGGTATGCTAACGGCGGCTCGGGATTTCTGTTTGCTGATCAGCACGAGTCTTGCTGTCTTCCCACGCTCAAGGAAAACGCCTTCCCGCAAGCAGGCAATGAACGCACTGAGCAGCAAGTCAGGGCAAGAGTGATAGGCGAGTTGCAGTACCTCGGCTGGAATACCGTCTGTGTCCGGAGCCTTCTTCGCCTTCATGGAGAGAACTGCTAGTTCCAGTTCGTTTTTCGTGAAGAGTGGACAGTCTGATGTTGTTTCCCTGTAGGCGGCATCAACACGGATGGAATGTTGAGGAAAATGTGCCCATACTATCTCGTCCATCATGTCTGCTTCAAGTACGCAGGGGACCGCAGGGGGAATTGGTTGTCTTTGCTTTACCAATTTGATTAGTGCGTGAAAACGCGTTGTAAATCGAGCTCTTATGGCCTTGACATACGTGGCCATGCATTGAGTGCCGTGTTTCAGGCTTAAGAATGTGCCGATTATGCATGTCTACGAGAAGACCATATTTCTTTAGAAAATCGGCTCCTAAGATAAGGCGTGACGCCTTCGCGGCATGAAAATTCCATTGGAATTTGCGTCGAAGCCTGAGCGACAGGACAAGTGTCGTTTTACCGAAAGTATTGATCGGCGTTGTTAGCCGCGAACAGCTTTTATTTCGATACACTGCGTGGACGTCGTAACGTTGAGGCGGGAATGACGGCCACGTCTGTGCCGGTATCAATGAAGAACGTTAACCTAGTACCCTTATCGTGAATCAGCAGGCGATTAATTGCTGAACCGCTAGTTATCGCCTGTGGCACTAGTGGTTCGATGAGTTTTCCGCCGCTGGCATACGGAAGGTGCACGGAGATCGGCAGCGTCTAGCTGCCGGAGAGTCTCGGCGCAAATATCAAGCAGTTTTCGTAACATGCATTTGTATGCGACATCGTACAATGATTGTGATGCGGCGATGCGAGGCGAGAAATATTTGGAAAAACGAAAATTTCTCGCAACGAGGTGCGTGACTTTTGTCAAATGCAATATGGCGCTTAATTGAAATTCAAACGCCTTAATTACTTTTTAAGTACATTGATTATTATGAATGAATTTTGAATGAAAATTTCGTGCATCCTTGTTCCGGCTTTTATTTGCTAAACGAAGGAACATTCCAAATTCAAAAATTTTCAAAAATCAAAAACAATTTTATTTAAAACGTGACCTATTTGACATTTGTCATATGAACGTTAATGTTCCCCGCATCGCGTGCATTGTAAATTGAATCCGTTGCGCAACGACGAGGGAGAATCGCATCGCGCTCACGCATCGCCGTCACGCAGTATTGTATTTCGGCCTTAAGGCACGTAAACTTGTTGAGAGGAGGAATAATAAGCGTCGCATCTAGCGCCGTTTCCTTTGAGGGAACCGGCTTGAATTTTTTTGATTTGACACCGGAGCTCCGCAATCTGCTCCATGCAGTAGTCGTTGCCAGGGTTCTCCATCGGCAGCATATCTGACGGGCGTTGAATATTGAAGACAACATCCGTTGTATCGTAACTTGCCACGCGATCCGCCGCATCGGCATGTTTATTAA
The DNA here is from genome assembly GCA_954870665.1 of Stratiomys singularior. Classification (NCBI taxonomy): domain Eukaryota; kingdom Metazoa; phylum Arthropoda; class Insecta; order Diptera; family Stratiomyidae; genus Stratiomys; species Stratiomys singularior. The sequence continues at coordinate 56,741,316 of OX940877.1, forward strand.
GGCTATCGGAATCTGACACGGCCAAGATGGCGCGAATATTTGGAGGAAGGCGCTGCAGCCAAAATGATTTAATCAATGACTCTGGCATCTCCGCTCCAGCCACCGACCGCATCCTGCGAAGAAGTTGTGATGGACGCTGATCGTTCAATTCCATGCAGTACATGAGCTGGTGCAGCTTTTCATGTTGTTTCAATCCAAATATGGATTGTGTCTTGATTTCAGGGTCGCATAGTTGTTGGCTTCGGGTGGCAACCTGATCACGTCGGCCGCTTGACATGACAGCCACGTCCACCTCCACCACTGCTCTATCGAAACGAGCCTGGTCGCTTAAGATCTTGCTCGCCCGGAACTGCGCTTCCGCTTCCGGAACTCGCGCAAACCACAGCCGCGGTTCGTTTCACCCGATTTCCAGCTTAATTGTGACCGTACCGATTTCGAGCGGCGCCGACGGCGTGCTTGACGTAGTAAATGGACGGGCAATGACGACGCTGTCCGCATCCTGAAATTCTTCTTCGGCCATGAAGTAATTGTTCAACTTACGTACTAGGATCACCAATTGTGCAGTTTAAATTCCCACACACTAAGAATAATTACACAAAACGCGAATGCACTGAGTAAAAAGCCAAACTTTATTTTAAATTTTTGATTCGTACACGTGACTGGTTAGAACGATGTCGGATGAGTGAGAGTCATGAAACGGTGGCGCCATCAATGGTTGTCAGCACATTATGTACACTCTCGGACGAGAGTTGCTGACACGGTAGCGCCACAGTCTCTCATATGGTGTCTTTGTTGTAGGAGGGTTTTCATTGTTTCATAGTATTTTCATTGTATTTCATTGTTTCGAGTAAGTCCGGTCCTGGAGATGTTCGTTTTTTGTCTCTGTCCATTACGTCTCCTTTGTGAAGTTGGGTTGTTGTTTTTCAGTCTGTTTGTGTCTTATTTCGGCTATTAGTCCTACCGTTTCTGCTTGATGTTATCTAGTAACTGTTTGCTCTGTTGTTCATTTAGCTTGTTATTTAGATTATTTTTTTCTTTAGGCTGTTGATGAAATTCCAAACGTGTTTGTTGTTTCCTGTCTCTGATATATCTTGTATTTTATGTTCCCACTTGCATTTTTGTCTGTTGTACTTTTTCCTTCCATTGTGTTCTAATTTCTAGGAGTTTATGCCAGTTAAGTGCACTTTTAATTTTGTTATATTTACTAAGAGCCTTGTTTTCCTTGTTCCATATCCTTTTGAGTTCATTGCTCCATCAGAAGTTTGTTTGGAATTTGTATTTTTCTTTTCTTGTGTTATTGTGGATGATGTTGTAGAGTGTGTCTGTGATTTCAGTTATGTTCGTAGTGAAGGTGGTGTTCAGTACTTCGTGTTGCATTGTCTTTCTGTTGGCTTTTATCTGTCTGTAGTTGTAGTTAAAGATTTTTTTTGTTTTTGTTATAGTTTCCTAGAACATCCTGTAGTATTGCGAATGTGATGTTGTTTTTCTTTAGGTAGAGTTCAAGGTTTTCTTTATGTTTTTGTAAGCTTTGTATAGGCATTTATTTAGGCATATATTTAGGCATTTATCTTCTTATTCATATAACTATGTTCTTTGCTTGTGCTTTGTCCTGAGTGCAAGATTTTCCATTCCTTTATCCATCCTTTCAGTGTGTCAGAATTTATTTGAATATTTTCTTTTTCGTTCTCGAAAAATTTTGGATTTGTTCCATGAGTCGGTTGAGTACTTTCTCTATTTCGGTTGTTTTGTATGTTTTTTTCCTTTATTGGTTCTATTGTTGTGTCTATCTTTTCTCCAGTTGGGAACTGGTTTTTGTTGAGCGCTGGTTTTTTCGTTCTGTGGGCTGGTTGCATCGCAGCTATTTTCGCATATGTGTTTTTTGTTATGCTTCTGTTCGCGTCATGCAGATTTTGATTTTGTGGAGTGTTAGTTGAGTCCAGGCCAGCATATCTATTACTCTTGATCATATGTCTTACTTCTCTGTTTGTTACATTCAATATTGAGTTTCCTTTTACTTATTGTTTCTAAGTGCGCCATGTTCCGCAGTTCTGATCTAGGGCATTGTGGTCAGTATTTTTAAAGAGCAAGCATTGGATTTTCAGGCACTTATGTATGCAATCTTTTTCATCACACATAAGTGAACAATTAAGCCACGGCCATTCCATATGTCACTAAGCCCCGACCATTCAATAAAATTTTCATATTATCTCAACTTCGGATTTAATTTGTTCGAACCGAATGAACATGGGGAAATTGCAATATTAAGGCTACACTAAGCTAATTAAATACGTTCAAATCAATAATTCCGTTGTTAATGTCATTAATGAGCAAATCCTGATGCTTAATAAGAATCAGAAATGCGCAATAATATATTTTTAAGTAACGTTGACAGAGTAACGTGCGTGATTCAGTGATCGATTTGATAATAATTTTAACATTCAAGTAATATGTGTGACCATTCCTTTAGAGAAATTGCTTTTCTAACTGTACTTTCTCACTCAACTGTACTTCTTTCACTCAACTGTACTTCTCTCACTCTTCACTCACTGTCAAATTTAAGACTGAAGGTAGCCGAAGATTTTGGAAACTATAAATAGTGATATTATTTTCCACATTTCATGAATGAAAATGTTTTTGACTTGCAAATTATATACTGTAATTAGTTACTTCACTATTATGTGAAATTGTCGGTAATGATATTGATGGATACTTTCTAATTTCAAGGCAGATATATGGCCTCCAACAAAACACGTAAACGTTGAGCATTTTCCAGCTGTTATGAGTGATTTATGAACGTAGATTTCTTATTTTTGTCTATGAATAGATAGTGCATTTTGAATATTAAGTGTTTGTTGTTCTAATCGCGCGGAAAGAATGGAAATTTCGATAGGATTTCGGATATCATGTTGTATAGAGCGAATGGAGCTGAACATTTGAAAAGCTGATGTGGAGAAAAAAGAAGGTTTAAGACTTCGGACGCTCAAGTCGACCCTAAGCTATTCAAATATGCTCAAATCTATATAGTTCCGTTGGTAATGTCATTAATGAGCAGATCGTTTTGTTAAATGAGAATTAAAAATGCTCAATGTATGCGTTTTTACTTTTTTACATTAACGTTGACTGAGTATGGTGCATGATTCACCTACTGATTTCATAATTAGTTCAATATTCAAGTAATATGTGTGACTAACCCCTTACACAAATTGCTTTCTTAGCTTTTATGTTAACTCGCTGTCAAATTTAAAACTGAAGGTGGCCAAAGATATCGGAGAATGTAATTATTGATTTTATTTTTACATTCCATGTATGAAAATGTTTCCAATTTGCAAATTATATGCTCTTATTAGTTAGTTAACTTATATGTGAAATTTTCGGTTAGTATACTGAAGGATAATTTCCAATTCCAAAGAAGATATTTGCCTTCCAACTAATAGCAGTCGAAAAATGCACGACTTATACGTGCTTTGTTGGAGAGGATATAACTGCCTTGATTTTGAAAATTATCTGTCAATATTACTACCGACAATGCCACAAACAAGTTAAATTACTTAATACAGCATATAGTTAGGAATACAAAATCATTTTCATTCATCAAATGTAAAAATAATGCAATATTTATGTTTTCCGAAATCTTCGGCTACCTTCGGTTTTCAATTTGACAATGGAGTTAACAATACTGTTAGAAAAGCAATCTCTGTTAAGAAATGGTCACAAATACCATTTGAATGTCGAAGATATTATCAAATTGGTTGCTGAATTAATTACTTTTCTAGAGCATATGGTTATGCTCATTAATGACGTTCATAACGTTCTGTGAAAATTGTACGAGGTGGGCGGGGCTTATATCTTTGGTTGATGATGTTCGTGTGGAGTTAACATTCCCGTAAACTCGATTCTTCTGTGTCCTTGGGCAGCGCAAATTTGTTAACGATGGGACACTTAATGTGTTGATATTTCGTAATTCTATTGATTTATGGACTAAATATTGCTTATGAGTATTTAAATATTAAATTGCGAATGAAAACAAAACACGTGCTTGAACTGTGTGTGAAGCAAGCAAATATTGTAATGTTTGTGACTATAGCTCAATATCAATACCTACTATGTGTACTTTAATTCAATTCAAAATATTAATGCCTACTTTGTTTACAAACTTTAATTCAAAATAATTATGTCTAATTCAAGTCTTGTATTAATTCAAGGTGTGTTATTTGTATATTGTGGGATCGATTTGGGTAATTGTAACACCCCCACCGTTAGATTGAGGCTCCGACGAAAATAAAACTTTACGGTGTTTACGGTCCATGTACACGTACATCATAATCAATAATAATATTACTATAATAATAATTATAATACTGCCTTGATTTTGAAAATTATCTGTCAATATTACTACCGACAATGCCACAAACAAGTTAAATTACTTAATACAGCATATAGTTAGGAATACAAAAACATTTTCATTCATCAAATGTAAAAATAATGCAATATTTATGTTTTCCGAAATCTTCGGCTACCTTCGGTTTTCAATTTGACAATGGAGTTAACAATACTGTTAGAAAAGCAATCTCTGTTAAGAAATGGTCACAAATACCATTTGAATGTCGAAGATATTATCAAATTGGTTGCTGAATTAATCACTTTTCTAATTTTTATTAAGCATATAGAGCATATGGTTATGCTCATTAATGACGTTCACAACGTTCTGTGAAAATTGTGCTTATTGTGTTGTTTGTTTTTGTCTGTAATACAATTGAGTCGATATAATTTTCAATTTTATTTCGATATTATTATATTTACTTGTTTCAGGTATAATTCTTCGATTTGAATATCAGGCATAGTTTTATTCTCTTTAATGGATTAAATCAATTTTGGTAGAACTACTTTATGCTATATTTCCAAGTAAACGTTCGAATAGGTTTTATTTAATGTTTTAATTTGCCAATTCTCAAATTTAATCATAAATGTTCCATGGATTGTTACGTTGTTATTATTACAATTATGTTCTATTTCTTAATAAAAGTTTTGACAGATCAAAATGCCTGGTACAATTTGTTTAATTTATTGGTAATTGAATATTTTCGTATTATATCGAGATCCCCTGGGTTCTATAATGCTTCTGATACGTTTATCTTTAATTTCCTCTAAATTATTTTTAAATTTTTTTTTAACATTTACATTATAAATTGTAGGGGCTTATTATTATTATATTGGTATTAATGACCTACTTTGGATGGTTGGGATCGGTACGAGAGTAACTTTCGAAAGGGTTTCCTTTGAAAATTTTGGTATTGGTAAATTAATTTTGGTAATTTTATCAATCGACGAAACAACCGTTTTTATAGGTAAGTATTTGTCGAAGTCTCTAAGAGGTCTAGTTCTGTCTTGGTAAGGATGTTTTTACCGTTATGCAGAAGGTTATCATAAGGAGTAGAGTCATTTCTGAAAGAGATATGAGAATATATATTTTATGTATTTTGGTCATGGACTGGGGGCGAGAAGTTGAAGGGTGATTTTTACTTTTCTTCTTTCTTGTAGCTTTAATTGTTGGATGATTGAAATTTAGGTTTTTCTTCTTACTTTTAATGTGAGTTCGGAAGTATTTGATTTGATTTTCAAGATCGATTATATGCTCTTCATCTAACTTTCTTGCCTTGATTTTTTTTTAATTTGGAGTGATTTTCCTCTCCTCTATTTTCTTTAATAAAATTAAGTCCAGCATTAATTTCATTATTAGATCTGGTTTGGTTCAATTTATTGATAATTTTCTGTTTTTTCTGGAGGATCATATCGTGTATGGAATTGCATTCGTATTGATGTATTTTCCCATTAATGAAGTCGATTGGCCTTTTATTTGTTGTAGAGGGAATAGTGTTGTTGTAGAATGATATAATTTTAAGTATTTTCTCTTCAACCGTACCCTGGTTATTAAGGTAATCATGCTTTCATAATCGTATGTGTCCATTTATTGTATTATGCAGTCTTTCTATGTCTGCATTAGAAGTATGGTTACAGCTAGATGTATCGTGAATTTCCACATTTTCGTTCGTAAGGAAATCTCTCAAGGGAATGGCTTTGAATCCCAATTCATTATCAACTATTAACTTTTTGACGCTGCCAAATTGGCTGAAATAATACGCTAATCATCTTTTGAACTCGTTCCAAGTTCTTGCGAGGATCTTTATTGCGCAAGCATGTTTCGAAAACTTATCTATTATCTATTAAATAATAGTTTTTCGAGTGTGTAGAATACATCTACATGGATAATTTCACCAGGTTTTTGTGGGGTCTCGGTAAGTTTAATCAAGGGTTTAGGTGGGTTTCGAACGTATTTTTCACAGTTGCAAATTTCACAATTGCTTATGAAACTTGTGATTCTGTCAAAAAGTTTTGGGGAATAGTATTTTGATTTAAGTTCTCTTGAAACTTCTTCTATGCCACGATGGTTATTTCGCAAATGTTCTTGTTCGATAATTTTTGCTAATTTTTCTTCGTCTCTTATATCTTATAGCAGGGCATTGCATCTGATAATTCTAAATTTACCGTTGATTATGAAATTATTACTGAAAGCAGAATGTATGATTTGAAAGAATTCTCAATTGTCTACAAAAAGTGCATTTAAACCGTTTGGGTTAAAGTGGTTTTTCAACAGGATAATGGTGTCGGGTTCATATAATTGCTTTGCATGGATTATAGTTCTATTCTTGTCAAAAATCCTTTCCTTTTTTATTCGGAGAGAGCCTGAATTTGATTTTTTTATAATTATTTGATTCTTGAAAACGTTAAAACACGAGCTGCTTGTGGATATATTACTTGCGTTTTCTGCTAAATTTATTTCGGAGATAGGAATTCTAGAAAGAGTATCGGCATTTATGTTTTTTGCACCTTCCTTATACTTAATTGTGAAGTCAAATTCGGCTAGTCGAAGTCTCCATCTAACTAATTTGGAATTGGGTTATTTTATAGAAAAAAGCCATGTTAGTGGTCTATGATCTGTTTCTATTATGAATTTTCTTCCGAAAAGATAGGGTCGGAAGTACTTAGTTGCTCAGATTATGGCTGAAATTTCCTTCTCTATGGTGCTATAGTTGATTTCATGTTCGTTTAGCGTGCAGCTTGCGTAGCTAATTGGTCGTCCTTCTTGGCAAAGTACGGCACCAAGAGCGTATTTGCTTGCATCGGTCTTCAAAACGAAAGTTTTATCGAAATCTGGATACGCTAAGATGGGTTCATTAGTAAGAAGGGTTTTTATGATTTCGAAAGTTCGAATGTATTCTGGGTCTGAACAGATTAATTTTGCATCTTTTTTCAGATATTTAGTCATCGGTTTGATGATTTGGGAGTAATCCTTAATAAATTTCCTATAATATCCAGCTAGACCGAGAAATTGATTTATTTGTTTCGGGGTCTTTGGTATGAGAAATTTTTGTACACATTGCACTTTTTGTGGATTGGGTTTTAATTCCTCTCTTGTAACGATATGTCCCAGAAAAGCAGTTTCATTTTTAAAGAATTCTGATTTATCCAACTGAACTATCAAGTTGGTTTCCCAGAACCTGTTAAAAATCTTGTTTAGTGAATCTACGTGTTCTTGCAATGAAGTTCAGAATATAATGATGTCATCTAAATAGACTAGGCATATCTTGTTTATATAATCTGAAAGAATATTATTCATAAGACGTTGAAAGGTTGCAGGGGCTGTTTTCAGCCCGAATGGCATTCGTAATGTCCACCTTCGACGTTAAAGGCGGTTGTATGGATATCTTTATCCATTATTTCTATTTGATAAAAATTCTTCGCTAAATCTAGCGTGGAAAAGTATTGGCTCCTTCCAAGTTTTTCCAGGAATTGTTCAATATTGTGGATAGGGTACTTGTCGTTGACTGTTACTTCATTAAGTTTACGATAATCGATAACCAGTCTCCATTTTTGTTTTCCACTTGCATCTATTTTTTTGGCACGATCCATACTGGTGCGTAATAGGGAGATTTGCTTGGTCTTATGATATTCTTTTGTAACATTTCTTGGATTTGTTTTCGTACTTCATCCTTATGAATGTACGGGTATCGGTATGTTTTTGCAACTATTGGTAGGTTATTTTCTGTCCTGATTTCGTGTTTGATGACATTAGTGAAGGTTAAATCTGACCTTTCGTCATAGAATATATCAGCAAATTTCCTGACAATTGGTATTAATTTCTGTTTTTCTTCCTCGTTAAGATGGTCCATTCTAATTTCATTTAAGATGGAGTTGGACCGTTTTGATTTACTTTCTATTATATTGAAATTTTCAAGGGTTACGGGTGTACTCTCCTGGGGACCAAATTTGACCTTAATAGGGCCTTCACCTAATATCTTTATTAGGACGGGCATTTGAGACTCTTTTACGATATAGATACCTTCCTCTAGGTGGAACTTTTCATCTTTGGAGGTCTTTCCTGGAAAGTGTACCAAGCCACTTTTGTGATTGACAGGCACGGATACTTCATATAATCCGGCCTTATTGAAAAGACAATATTGATCTTTTTCTTGTTTTTCGAAGAGTATTGGGACCGTTTTGTCCCCAGAACGTAACAGTTGGTTTTTGTAGTCGATGGTTACGTTGAGTTGTCTTAGTATATTGTTTCCTATAATTCCATCATATAGTTCATGGAATTGACATACGAATAATTCTATTTCTTGAGTACTATCACCTAGCTCTTCAAAGGGAGGAATTCGTACTTTTTCAGTTATATTGATCATATGTTGTAGGGCTCTCAGATAGACACTGGGGGTGTTTATTTTCCATTTGGGATGGCAGATACCTGGGTTTATGATGGAGTGTGTAGCTCCTGTATCAATAATGAATTTCAGAGTTTTTGAATTCGATTTGAGGTTTATATGAGAAAGTTTTCGTCCGAGGCCTGTAGCCGAAAATTTTCTGCGGCCTCGTTTTTATTAATATCCATGGGTTCAGGAGTTGGTTGCCTCTCGAAATATCGAGGGTTATTTGGATTTTCATATTGGTTTAAGCTATGGGGAATATATGCGTCGTTCCATTGGTTGTCGATACGTCGATACGCTTTAAAGATTTTAAAAAATCGTGTGAACTTTCACTTAGCGTATCCTACCGACTGCGCCATGTATGTTTCTTAGACGGAGAGATAGTTAAACTCTTGTTTCATTTAATTACACCAACTTTATTAATTTATATTTATTTTATTCCCGGTATACAATTTATATTGTATACGTGGACCGGTATTCAAAAAGGCACCCCAATGCAGCCTCACATTGGGTGATAGGGAACAGAGGCTTGTCCGTACCTTTTGACGCGAAGAAATAACTTTCCCTCTTTAAGACAATTTCACTACTATTTATATCACTCATTGCCTACTTGGTTTAATTTAATTCAATTCAAAATATCAATGCCTACTTTGTTTACTTTAATTCAATTCAAAATATCAATGCCTACCTTGTTTACTTTAATTCAATTCAAAATATTAATGCCTACTTTGTTTACAAACTTTAATTCAAAGTAAATATGTTTACTTTGTTCGTATTAATTCAAGGTGTGTTATTTGTATATTGTGGGATCGATTTGGGTAAGTGTAACACTTATACTTAATGAAAATGAGCAATGGTAACTATAAGTGCTTTTCACATTTTTAAGTATGTTCGATTAAGAAAAGTGCATGATTCAGCGACCGATTTGATTATTTCAGCATTCAAATGATATGTGTGATCATCCCCTTACAGAAATTTTTTTTCTTACTGCAATGTTACCTCACTATCATATTTAAAACCGAAGGTAGCCGAAGATCATGGAACATGCAAATATTGATAGTATTTTTAAATTTCATGAATGAAAATGTTTTCGATTTGAAAATTATATGCTCTAATTAGTTAGTTTAATATTTTTTGGAATTGTCGGCAATAATATTGATGGATGATTTCCAATTTCAAGTCAGATATATGTCCTCCAACAAAATATGCAAAGGTAATGCATTTGTTATTAAGCTGTTTTTAGTGATTTATGAATATAGTTATCATATTGGAGCCTATGATTGGATATTACATTGTAAATATCAAGTTCTTTTAATCGCCCAGAAATGATTGAAATTTCAATCGAATTTCGGGTATATTGCTACCTATGACACGAATGGCAGGAACGTATGAAGCCGAGCATTTGAAAAGCTGATGAGGGGGGAAAAAAGTCAAGTTTAAAATTCCTCTGTATCTTATACCTATGGGAATATGTGTCTCATTCGTAAGAATTATTTTCTTATTCCGAATTTCAATTACCTTAACATTTTTGATAATCTGTTCGGAATAGTGGTATGGATTATTTATATTGATCTTGTATATTTGGTTCGAGAGTTATTGGGTTGATAAAACGTTCTATTTTCACCTGGTCGATCTGGTCCGTCACTTAACCTTACATTTTTGAATGCCAAAAGGAGTTGCCTTCTTCCTTTCTAATCAGTCTTTCTAAAACGCCGTGGAAGCTTTCTCGAACCAAGCAAACTTATTGTGGACCATGTGACCATCATCGCAATAAAGTTTTTCCACTGGAATGTTACGGATATAAAAAAAATTTTTTCCGGGGGCTATAGAATAGAATGAAGGACCATTGGTTCTTCATTTTGCCGATCGAATCGATTTTGCCCAGACTTCTAGCAATTATTTTGGTTCCAACTCTGATTTGTTTGATTTGAACCAATCTGTCTGGATTGATCTAAATTTCTGAATCTTAGTTGACTAAATTCCTGAAAATTGGATTTATTATATTTTTCATTTGAGGAAAATTTTTTTTCTCACTATTTTTACTATGAACGTGTGTTTCGGAATTTTTATTAAAAGTCACTTTATAGGAGTTTTTGTCGAATTTTCGGATTTCGAATATTCAAATTATATTTATCATGTCCAGTATATCTGCCAAAAATTATCCTAATATTTGCAAAGAGAATTCATTATACATTTCTGCCGCCATTGCACCAGCCATCATTTCTTTATTTTCAAAATGAACGCACTTGCTAGACATACAAGATCTTGATACCAGTTATCACAAAATGCAGCACACTCACTTATCGAATCCACTATATGTTGAATGTTAAGTAACAGAACATGAGTGGTAAGTACCTGAATATTGCTGATATTCCTTGTTATCAGAGGCTGCCTTTTTACTGTTAAGGGTTATTTACTGTTTTGGTTTTGCTCGTACTAAGCTTGTTCCTGCGTACCGCTATAAATTGCCCTTCACAATACTATCGTAACTATTTTCCCATGTACGTTTGATGACGTTAATTACTTTGATTCTGATTTGATCACTTCCCTTCAACTATGCGCTTTTAAGAGAACACCTACTGGGCGAGTTATGTTCTCAGTAGGTTCCAGTGAAAAAAATTTTCATTCTCAGTAGTAAAGCTTGACCAAGTCAAATCAATATTATACTTATTAAAAAGAGATCGGCCGTTCACTGGTGCGGTGTGCATTTTCATTGTACTTGCTTATGTTAGGGGAATTTTTTTATGGTTTGGGGGTGAAGGCTATTCATGCCCTGAGGGTCATGAATCACCCCGGTGGCAACCAGACTACCATCTAAACACCTCGCCTGTCACACAGAGAATCTAGCCTGGAACTGTTTGTCACATTACTTCGGACTATGGTCGATTAATCGTCCCCTAGAGGCACTTTCTGGTTAAGGGAAATCCCTCTTTCAGCACGGATGGATGAAAAGGAAGAGGATTGCCGTCTGAGAGATCCCCCTTCCGTCTGTGCCACCAAGCGATCCATGATGCCTTCCTTCATAAGAAGATCCGTCCGTACGTAATGCGGCACGCAGTTCCAATTGTCTTTTGACTTCATTACATTCCCCGTTTTGTTTTCTGGAGAAACCACGCATCCCAGAGATGTCAACGGAGTCTTGTCCACCTTCCTCATGCAAAGAACGTGTGGCAGGCGTCATCTGTCATCTCCAAACGAGCAAGCTTGGGACGGTGATTTTCCTATCTTATACAGGTAAGATTGAAAATATCCGATCTTACTGAGTAGTTGCGTCAGATAATAATCAGTCTCACCATGCGCTCTGCGGAACCACGGCCCAAGTCACTGATGAGGCGTGCGATCTACCTGCCTCTCGTGTCGTTTACCCATGATTGCAGCCACTACGCTAGGATCCTTCCCCTTTCCTCTCGGCTGACGACTTCTCTCGCCAACTCCCAACTCCTCCCCAGCATGACAACCTCGGTATTTTCAAGCGCTAGGGTAAACCCGCAGCCTGTCATCCACTCGTTCACTCGACGCATTATCGCAGCCAGTTTTAGTTACGCATGTTCGACAGTACGTCCGGCAACTAGTACTGCGGCATCATCTGCGTAGCCAATCGAACGTGACTCCTCCGGTATTTGCAACTTCCAAAGCTCGTCTTACGAGACATTCCATAGGTCGTGGGCCAAGAATGGAGCCTTGCGCCACCCCTGATATCACTTTCATTCTTCGCTGACCCCGCGAAGAATGTGTCGTAGACGAGCTTCCGATCTTTGAGGTAGTCTTTCAATATCCGCGTCAAATACTTCGGCCCCCTGAAATATTCCAGAGAACCGCAAATATCTGCCCATCTAGTAGAATTGAAGGCATTCCTCACGTTGAGTGTTACAAACAATACAATTCGTCTCATGTGGTGATTGTGGGCTTCTGCCTGCTGGACCACATTGACCTCCTCTGTTATTGCACCGATCGTGGATCGGTCAGCCCTGAAGTCGTACTGCTGAGGAGAAAGATCCTCAGCAGCTCGGATAGCCTCCATAAGTCTCTCTCTGATGAGCCTCTCGTGCACTTTCACGGCGGCGTTCAACACACATAGTGGCCACTCTGAAGATGGTTGCTCCAGACTCCCCTTCCTCTTGCTGATCAACACAAGCCTAGCCACATACCAGCAATTTGGCAACACACCCTGCTGCAGGCAGGCGTTGAATGTGCTGAGCAACAGGTCAGAGCAAAGATGCTGTATAAGCTGCACCACTTCCGCTGGGATACCGTCTGGCCCCGTGGCCTTATTAGTTTTTAAAAATTTACCCAGCTCGATGGTACTAAAAAGTCTCTTTCTTCTTTCGGACTTTCTCCGTCTGAGACGTTGGGACGGACAGGATGCACAGGGAAAAGTGCTCAAACAACCTCGTCCTCGCTTCAAGCACACAGGTATTTCCGTGTGGCTCCTAGTTTTAGCATGGCAATCTTGTAACCCAGGCCCCATGGGTCCCTGTGGATGTCCTCAAGGAGCTTGCACCAGCAGCGAGCCTTGCTCTCGTTAATTGACCAACGGAGGAGTTTTCTAGTCGATCTGTATGCCAGTGTTGGGGAATGTGACTCGTCTCGTTCCCTTGAACGTTGGCCTTTGCGGCGAAGTCTGTGACATTCTCTTCGCTTTTCAGCAATGTTTGCTGCCCACTAGTAAACAGCCGGCTTATCGTGTCGTGGCCGTCGCCTAGGCATAGAGCAGTTGCACTCAGACTTGATAAGTCTCATGGTGGAATTCACTTGGTTTTCAGCTGAGACTCCTCTCGTCGCAGTCATGGTTTCACCGCTCATCAGGACTGAGGCGAACGTGTCAACATCCATTTTAGCAATGTTCCATCCTTTACGTGAAGGTTGGGTTGCTACGCGTCGAGTAGCCTGCTCGCCAATTTCGAAAGCAATGTACTGGTGATCGCTCACCGAGTAGTCCTACAGTACCCTTCATTTGTACTAGGCACTAAGGACTTGGAAGCAAATGTCACGTGCGGGATGGTTCCCAAGCAGTCTCGCTTCAGCAAGTTTGTTGTGTTCCCCACTTTCATGATGACCAGTTCTCTCCTAGCCGCCATTTCTAGGATTCGCTTTATTCTTGAATCTAGATGAGTCATTCCCTATTCTACCACCTTGGCATTAAAGTCACCGCCCACAAGGATTCGGCCTTCCGAGCTCGAGACAGCGTCCTCCAGTTCTTGGAGTTTGCTCTGGAAGATTGCAATTGGCTCATTCGACGTGAGATAGACGCTTACAAATCCCCGCTGGAAAAAGTCCGAACTGAGAGTAGAGCGCTATCCCGTACCCAGATGGTGGCCGTGCCGGATCGGTCGCAACACCAGTTTGCTTCTTCCTTGTTGTGGTGCTGCTCAGATACCAGCAGCAGGTCGAATTTTTCTCCCTCGCAATCTGGTCTAGGAAGTCTTGTGCGGTTGAGCTACGGTGTAGGTTGATCTGCAAGACTTGGATCATGTCTTCGGTTTTCTCTTGTTATGTGCCTCTTTGAACTCCAGGCACCTACCACTTCCTGGAATATAAGCCGTCTTCAGGCCTCAATCCGTTAGCTTTGCACAAGACACAGCTAGGTTTATTTGGGCACTCCTTCGCCTTATGCCCGTGAGTGCCACACTTGTAGCACAGCTTGCTTCGATCTGGCCCCTTGCAGTACCAGGAAATGTGTCCGTAGCTGAGGCACTTATAGCATGGAGCTAGAATCACCCGCCTGCGTATTTTGCACGCAACTCAGCCGATTTTAATTTCCTCATTGCCCAGGAATTGCACTGCGTCTTTTTCTGCGATGTCTACTATTGCCACTCTTTGCCCTCTGGGGTTACTAGGCGTCAGCTTTACCCTAAAGCAGTCTAAAGTAGGGTGGGTTTGTTTAATGGACTCTTCTACTTCTTTGGAATCCGCAACACAGTGAATGTCTCTTATTTCCAAAGAGGCCATTGGCTGTAATGTCGGTATAAGAGCTTTAGAGCCAAGGACGTGCTTGACGGCACCCTCGAACAGGCATTGTCGGTGGACGACGCCCCAAGTTCTACGAAGAGGCCACCTGTTTTGGTCGCTCTTACCGCTCGTATGCAGACACCATTTTTTCCTCAGGGAAGGACCTCAGTGTTAGTCCTCCCGTCTGCAGTCTTGATTAGTAGAGGATCCCTATCCCTATGCGTTGGGTTTTGTGGCGTCGTGCTTTTCGGGCGGTTCAATCAAAGCTTTTCTTCGCTTCGCAGTCTTCTGTTGCGATCTGGTGCGCATCAGTTGGAAGTCAGCATCTCTCTCTCTCCTCCCCTTGACTTGACGATGTTGCCACGAGCCCCTTTAACTTTTTCTGCTTTTTTGTCCATCACACAAGGAGTAGTATTTTCGATGAGGGGGATTTGCTTCTAGACATTTTCTTGAGCTCTTTCAACTCGCTTTCTACCCGTAGCTATCTGCGATGGTAGTGTTGATTCGTCAATCCCGTTTTTTATGTTCTTATTGACATTTTTTTCATCACTGTGGAATTTTCAATCAAAATAATTTTTGATTTACGTAAATTTTGATTATTAAGAGTTATTAAAGTGACTTTGCTTCTATTAACTTTAATTGTATGCTAAATTACTTTATTTCTTCTGCACACCCTACGAAAAACTATATCATTATCCTTCAACTTAGTTTTATCTGTTCGATTTTTATTTAATTCTTATAAATTTCTATTGATAAGTTCGGCGACTTTACGTTTGATATCTGGATAAATTTGGAATCGAAATTAATTTACCTTTTTTAAAGTATTCATGTTCATTATTGAAATTAAATTTTTATCGGCAGTAGAAGTTCAATAGCTCATGAGGTGTGAGCCTGGTTGTTTATACATTCGACAACGTTATTGTAAGTTATAAGTACTTTGTTCAGTATGTTTTTGTGATCAGCTTCTTCGTTGTGGAAATGATGTGTGATGAACCCTTATATTGCGTCGTTTACAAACATCTTACATTGCGGATGTCTTTTCTGTACCCGAAATTACGGATGTCATTTCTGTACCCTGATCAGCTACTAGATATTTTGGCGTGCCACGATGACTTTTAAAATGACTCAGTAATTTGACTATTTTGAGACTGTTTTTGGTCGGTAATGTATAAGCGGCTGCAAATTTTGGGATGCGATCTATAATAGTAAATATTGGTTTGCCATTAATTGTGTAGACATCCACATAGATATTACCTAAGAGCTTATGAGGGCTTTCGCAGTTTTGAAATTTTATTTTAACTTATTTCTATCATATTTCTGAATTTGGTAAGTTTCTTTTGGCTGTTGACATGCTGAATGTTTCTTTAATATCTCGATGGTTACTGTAGAAGTTTTAGTTACATCCATGGTCAATTACGTACATTTGGAATAGACAGACTCTAGTATTTTTAAAATTTCACTAAATTTATAAATACCGTTGAGTTTTTTAGGGGTTAAGAACTTTTCGAACTTTCGTTGAATGTCTGCATCTTCTATTTTTAAATGGCATTCTTAGACCTTTGAATGGCATTGATCACTATATTGCAACGACTTATTTTGAATTTGACTCTCTCGGTGACAATTATAGATTTGCGTCGGAATAGGTATGGTCTAAAATTATTGACAGCCCATACAATGGTTAAAAACTTTTTCGAGTAATTAATTTCAAAGTCTGTTATGCCGGTTTTCCACTAAACAGACAGTTGTGTTTTTGTTTTGTTTCTGTTTTCTACAACATGAAAAACAAAAACAAAACTGAAAAAAAACCAAAACTCTTGTTTCCATCAAAGGTGCAATATTTTGTTGGAGTTTTGTTTTTGTTTTCGGTCTTTTTCCACTGGTTGTCGCGAGGAAATCAAAACAAATTCTTTCAAAAATATAATAAATAACTTTAAATAAAAATAAAATAATAAACAAAAATAAGCAACCAACATGTTTCGAGAAGATTTTTTTATTCTTAGTTGTGGCTGGTTGATACTGAAGTCGTTGGAAAATAAGTAAGTGTGTATATGTACGGGGTCTGAACTAGTTATGTTTATATGTGTCTATATACTAGCCACGTAAATAGCATAACCGTACATATATAAATATTTGTTATTAGCTATAATTTAGAAATGGCTAAAATAGTATTATTTTTTAGGAGAAAAAGAAAACGCCAACACCGATCGCTCTTATCCAGAAGAGTTAGCGATGGTGCTGCACAATTCATGCACGATATCCAAAATGATGACATTGGATTGCATGGAGAACTACGGTTATCATTCCATAATTTTCTACGAATGTCTTCCTCCGACTTTGAAGAGCTGATATCATTAATTGGCGGAAAAGTTTCAAAGTCAAACACAAATTTCAGAGATGCAATTTCTGTGCAAGATCGATTAGCAGTAACACTGAGGTTTCTTGCTACAGGGGACAGTTATCAAAACTTGATGTACTTGTCTAAAATATCAGTTACTTCCATATCACGAATTATCCCCGAAGTGTGTGATGCCCTAAATGAAGTTCTCAAGAATTACATAAAGGTAAGCAATAAAAAAATATTTTATTTATAGCTGTTTATTAAAAACAAAATTAATAAAATCGTAATTCATTATTAATGTAAAGAACAGTAATTAGTGATCCGTTCTTTGAAATTTATTATATATATACTCGTATTTGTGCAGTTTATTCTGTGTCTGCAAAAACTGCTGCAAAAGCTTTTTCTAAAATATTTGTATCTTGGTTGAAGTTGTTTGCATCCTCGTTGATGGCAATTATTTGATATTCCGGGCCGGATTTTGTTGTTAATGTAGAATCACCAGATAAGGTAGTGGCCCATGACGATCAGGAAGGCGAAGATGAAGACACTGGGGTAACTGATAGTACATTGGTTTGTGGAATGTGGCACCTCCGAGCATCAAACAATAAATTCGTAATTTTTTGTTGCACTGTTATCTTTGTATCTTCTGTTTTTAGGCTTCTAATGTTATGAGCGACCATTTCTCCAAATACATCGTACTCATCTCGCTCCCTTTTTTTATAGATAGTCTTCATCATTTGAAATACTTGAGAGCTTTCGTTGTCCTTCTCGATATTTTTATGGCTTTTCTTTTTCTTTGGAATTTTTGGTGTTGTATAATCATTTTCGCAATCTGCACTTTTTGGTGCATTTGAGGTTGAAGCCTTTCTGTTTGCAATGGTGGTCCATATCTTTCACCTTCACTTTCAAGGTCACTTTGGATGTCCAAAGTATTGCGTGTCGCCGTTTGAGGATCGTCATTTGAAGATTCACTTTCCTGAAAAACGAAAAACTTGAACGATTTTATGGTAATCTGCTTAAAGGCTACTTAAATTCTAAAGTGAGCTACCTAATGTCAAAATTATAAACAAAATTTCTTTTTATTTTAGGTGCCCAACAACTCAGCACAGTGGCAAAAGTTGGCAAATGATTTTAACGCAAGATGGAACTTCCCTATGTGCGTTGGAAGCATGGATGGGAAGCATGTTGTAATACAATCACCCAAATATAGCGGAAGCGAATTCTTTAATTATAAAGGCACATTTAGCATTGTTCTCTTTGCTATAGTCGATGCGAACTACAATTTCACCTACGTATACATTGGTTGCCAAGGGCGTATATTGGATGGAGGTGTTTTTAAAAATACCGGCTTTGCTAAATCCTTGAGCAAAGAAACGCTTAGCCTGCCCCAAAACAAATCACTTCCAGAGAGACAAAAACCTGTACCCTATGTTTTTGTAGCCGACGATGCTTTTCCGTTATCACCGAACATAATGAAACCATACTCTGGACACCAGGAACGAGGATCTATGCAACGCATATTTAATTACCGCCTGAGCCGAGCAAGAAGGGTGGTCGAAAATATGTTTGGGATATTAGCATCTGCATTTCGTATTCTCCGAAAACCTATACTACTTGAACCACAAAAAGTAGAGAAAATTGTGCAGAATTGTTTTATTACATAATTATCAGCGCCGAAATGCTGTATCAAAAAACACTTATACACCACCGGGATCATTTGACATAGAAGATATAGATTCGGGAACTATTAGAAATGGATCATGGAGGAATGAATCAGAGCCAACTGAATCGATGTTACCTCTTAAACCTGTGGCAAGAAAAGCTTTACAAGAAGCACAAAATATTAGAAACGAATATTGTGAATATTTTATTTCAGACCAAGGACAAGTACCCTGGCAATTAAAATATGCCTAAATAAACAGACGATTGGGGACGATGTGGGGTGCCATAAGCACCCCACATGACAAAAATTATTATGTATATCAGTATAATATTTGGTTTAAGTAAAAAACCGATGCTACTTCATTTTCTTTCATATTATTTTGACCTACATGCAAAATTTCATATTTCTAGCATGTATAGTTTCGGAGTAAACTTGCTGTGACGAACATACGGAGGGACAGACAGGCGGACAGGTATCGATTTTAGAAGGCTTTTGTAAAATTATTATAAAAAACCCTTGAAAACCTTACCTCGTATTTTCCACCGATCTGCATGCCTTTTCTGGGCTTGTTTCGGTCATGCATGAAGCTCATGGCATTATAGCCGAACCACTTCGATGTGAAATGCTGGCCCGCGCCGGATGCTTTTAATTTTTGGTAACTTCGGCGCTCGCGTTGATATTGCGTAATCAAGTTTTTTAGCTTTCGTCCCACTTCCTTGCAGTTCGTGCCAAACGATTTCGCTATTTGCTTATAAGAATCGACTTTCATCATTCTATTTTTGTAGTTTGTGTCTTTTGGGCACCATAAATTTTTATGATCCCTGAAGGCTTCAATTAACAAACTGAATTCTTCGGTACTCCACTGCTTTTTGCAAATTTGACTAATTTCAGACATTATCTGCAAAAACCAATATATAATGTATAAACGAAAAATATATTCATAAGTTTATTATCATATATATGTGTGTACATATATATTCTGTTATATGTACTTACTTAAATTTCTGCAGCGAGTCAATAAAAAGTATACACTATCAAATACCGGTACACAAACCAAAACAAAAACAAAACACAAACTACTGTTTCCACTAAAGAGATTTTTGTTTTAAAACACGTCCAATCCTTTGATATTTCCGCTTTTGATTGGGACTCAAAAAACAAAACAGAAACTGTTGCAAAACACAAAAGTTTTCAAAAAGTTTCAGAAAAGTTGCAGTTTTGTTTCATGAAACACGAGTTTCTGTTTTGTCTGTTTGGTGGAAAACCGGCATTAGAGTTCTGCTAGTGTAAAGGCCGAAATACAATACTGCGATACGAGAGCGCGACGAGAGTCTCGCAGCAAATCTCAACCCGTTTTCGTAACATGCGTTTGTATACGACATCGTACAATGATTACGATGCGTCGATGCGAGGCGAGAAATATTCGGAAAAACGAAAATTTCTCCCAACGAGGTGCGTGACGTTTGTCAGATGCTCTATGGCAAGTAAATGAAATTTGAAATTCAAACCCCTTAATTACTTTTTATGTAGGAGGGTTATTCGGAATGAATTTTGGATGAGAAGTTCATATGAATTCCATATGTCATATGAAAAATTCCACCTTGTAGCTACATCTTGAATTAATTTGTACGTTCAAATTCATTCCACTTTTGAGTTTTCTAGATGATTGGGAGCTATGTTTGAAGTGCGAAACCATAGTTCTAGTTTTTTCGAAAGCGCTGTCATTGATAAATCTTTTTCGATTGTCGTTTTCACAACTAAGTTTATATTATGTGCGAAGTAGCCAAATGCTCCTACCTTAAAAATTTTTTTACTGCTTTTGTTGTGTTTACTGCGTTGTCTGTGATACAAAGCAAGATCTTTTCTGCAAGCCCCCATTCCAACGCAATTCGATTTAATTCATTTGCCGTGTGGGCTTCCGAAAAATATGCGCATTCGAGGACGTTGGACCTCAACTCGAAATTTGAATTTATGTAGTGAGATGTTATGGCTACAAAACTTTCGATGTTAGTTAAGGTCCAGCAGTCTGTTGTAAGAATGACTGATAAAATTTCGGACGTCTTGCTGAGGTATAATTCTTTCATATTGCTTAGTGCTTCTTCATACGCCGCAGGTATCAGAGTTTTTGATATTATTTTCCGTGATGGTAACGTACAGGATGGGTTGAAGGCATGAAATACTTCCCGTAAACCCTCTTATTCTTTAACACTAAATGGTTGTAAATCTTTATAAAATATCTGCAGCACAGAGTCGTCAATTTTTTCCTTCTGAGCGACGGTCATTCTAGGACGAAGAAGTGACGAAACAGTTAGTTGAGCATTTTTCCTCATATTAACAAACGTTGCTTGCACCTACTGGGTTACATTGAAGTTGGAGGTACTTTGGTTATCCGTAGGCTGCAACTTTGCGGGTGGCTGCGGGACTTTTCAATTTGTATTGTGGGGTGCTTTCTTTGCACATGCTTCTTCAGATTGGTCGAGGAGCCTTTGTAGCTCAGTTTGGACTCGCAAATTTTACAAATTCCATTTTGAGTGTCCACATCATTTTCACATCATCCACATCATCTGTTTTTTTTATTTTTCATTTTCAGTTCCCATGTTCTCACTTCACTTTTGATTGAAACACAAGCAACAAAATTAAGAACTTTCACTAGTATGGAGAGCAGTCCGACTGTTTTTCAACCAGTTCACTAATGATGTGATAAAATGGCATTTTCCTTAGAAAATCCAAAACTCCTGTAGATCTCGGCAAAAAACGCGTGTGCTACTGGTAAAAATTTCAGAACATGCCAAAAAAAGTATCAGTTACGATATCAGTTAAAAGTATCAGGTCCCACCTGATGTTGAAATTTGAGACACCTGTATTTATTAAAAATGTGGGATCACGAGTAAATGGGGAATATTTCTTGATCAGCTCAGCTCCTTGTGTGATTACAAGTTTACTTTGTCTTTGAATTTCTTGTTCTTAGTAGGCACTATTATGTTTTGCGCTGTTAATCGTATCAGGATCTGCATAAGAAAGCGGGGGGTTTATGAAAGGTGTGGCTGTTCGGCCTTTCTGGTTTGATTCGGACTTTGGTTATTTCGCCAGATTATATGAATGGTTGATTGTTAAGGTAAGAGTTTGAAAAATTTCACTGCGAAAAGGAATATTTTTCCTGGAAGCCAATTTTTTGGGTGCACCAAAACTGGTTAATTTGCCAAAAAACGGGTTTGATTAAATTTAAACTGTGGCTGAACATAAGTACTATATGAAAAAATTTGTTGGTTATCTAATAAATTGTTATATTGGGGCTTATGTAAAATATTTTGAATATGTAGAGATTACCTTTTTGAGCCTGAGCTAGCGTGGTTTGCATATAATGAATTCAGTTATTGGATACAGTAGGAAAAAACAGTTGCAAGTGAGTCTGCCTTCATGGCCCTGATGGTTGCGCCAAGATGCTGATCACGTCCTATCAAGAATGTCTTCAAACACATTTCTGAATAAAGATCTCGTTCTGATTTTGCTGTGTATGTTTCATCCGATTCTTAAATGAGTATTACCTATCATAGATAAGAACTCGATCATCTCTCTGTAGAATTTTTTAACCGATTTTTCGCGTTGCCGTATGTTATACGTACAAATCGGCAATCAATCATATTTCATTATGCTTATCATTGTGATGGAGTGGGAGGGTTTTTCTTCATTGCCAGGCAATCTGACGTTCCGTATATATTGAGGACGTCATTAGCGGAACCCTCAATTTCGTTGCGAATGTCTCACAGGAGGAACCTATTAAAGCAGGTTAAGAAGAGGCTGTAATTTTGAGAAGTTCACATTGAATTTAGGTAGGTCCATGACCGCATCTGGAACTTTTAAGGAGTAAGAAACATCAGCTATGATCGCCATTGCCCGGTCAATTGGTGTGTCCGATAAAGGGATGGAATGATTTGATAGCTCACTAATATTTCCGAATAAATTTACGTTGATCAAATTTTCTAAATTTTTCAGGCTTTCACTTCGTTCGATTTCATGAACGCAAAAAAGGATTATTGCGATTTCTTTTACAAAAAATAAACGGCATATGAAGTCACGATACTTTTATAATTGGCATTGCGTTCGTCTTAAATATGTTTGCAACAAAAAAAGAAAAAAATCACTTACAATCACACTATTAGATTGAACTTTATGATTTAGCACTTAATAATCGTGTTCGCGTACAATAACTCAAGGGCGTATTAAATAACTGCTTATGTTTACATATATATATATCAGAATTGAGTCCTACTAGGTTTGATGATAATTTTGAGTTGCCAGGTCAAATAATTTGTTGTAATTCACCCTGTCGGTTTGGCAATCCTAATCGGATTGCCATACTTGAGATGCGAATTATCCTATTCGTATCACAAATATGGCAACACGAAACGGAAGGTCACACCGACAGAGTGAACATTTCTGGAACGAGGAGTTCGTCGAGGGCCGTGGAATGGGAAGAACGCGCTTAAGAAGTCGAAAGTGGTCGCGTTCCGAAAAACGCCCAAGAAACAACAGGGAAAAGTGGAGGTATCGTGTTAGCGTTTTGTTACTCGATTGTGCACCGCGCGACGGCCTCCCGCGAGTGAACCGTAAATAACAGCAATTGATGATTTCATAATTAAAAAGTTGGGAAGGCTTTTAAATCGGTATTTAACCTTTAAAGTAATAGGCGCAATATAAACAATGTGAAACCGTTACTTAAAACAATCGCACTACGATTTGCTAAAGTGAATATTGGAATCTCTATCGTGAAAATATATCCATTGATCTTTCAAGATACAGTAACGTTTGACATAAGAGTTGGACTACTAAGATGGAAAGGTTTGATTCGAGGGTTATGTTATTAAATAGTAGTTCTAGTGAAGAAACGGTTCAGCAAAGTAAACCCCGTGTTAAGGCACCACGGGCTAAGCCTGTCTACTTATGGACCGTAGCGGATGTTCAGAAATGGCTTAGACGACACTGTGGCGAATATACCAAGTATGCAGAGGTATTCTCAAAGCACGAAATCACTGGACGAGCCTTGCCCCGCGTTAATGATAATTCCTTGCAAAGAATGTGAATTACCGACAATCTAGATCGTGAGAAAATTTGGCGAGAGATAATTAAACAACGACTGAAAACTGATATAATGGAAATTCGTGACTTGGAACGTATGAATAGTATCTATTAAGATTTCTACTACTTAGTACCGAACATAGCCCAATGATTATGAAATTTAATACTGGAAGGCGGAGATTATTTATAAAAAAAAATTTTTTTTATTCCTTTTTACATTAAATTACAATCATACAAATTCATCTACTATATGAATTCATTAAAAATTTGAAATAAAATTAATAAGAAAAAAAAATTTAATAACAGTAAATTTAAAATAACGTTAGAACTTAAAACAAAAGCTACTCTGTGATTCTGCAAGTGTGCAGTGAAAGTGTGCATAACAGTGAAACAACGGTAAAAGATACAAGCAAAGAAGAACATTTATCATTTGGTCGCAAACTTAATTTGATCGCATAATTCTATTGATGAAATATTTGAAAAAAAATTAACCGTCAAAAATCTCGTGAGACTAGAGAATATTTAAAACTATTGGGTAAAACCGAAAATAAAGAAAAAAACAAAAAAAAAAAGAAATTATAATTAGGTAGGGTATAACACTTAATTTAAAGCAACAGTTAAAAATAGAAAAAAAAGGAACTATTAGAAGTAGGTAATATTTATGTAAATTTTACTCTTTTGTTTTTTGTTCAATACTGCTCTACGAAATATTTGAAGTAAATTAAACTAAGAGATATCTAAATTATAAAATGGCACATTACACTGGAGTAAAAATTACGGCTTTAGGTAGTTCTTATAATCAATATAACAATCCATTTTATATCCAAGAGAGAGAAGACTTGGTTTTTATTACATACCAAAATGATAAATGCGAGAGAAGTTTTTAATCTCTAAATGTTGTGTTTAAGCAATTACTTAAACAAATGAAAAGAACTAGGAAAACGCAAATTAAAGAGAACAAATCTATTTAAACTGCAATTATATGAAAACGAATAGCAAAACGAATGTAAAATAGAAAGAAATATGAATTGTTTTAGTTTGTTACCTATTTTCACTGCTCATTTATTCGAAATGTTTGAATTTATTCATCACAATTTTTTTTGTTTAAGGGGACTGTCCGGTTTGTCGCGTCAAAAAATAGTCCATTTCGTGGAAATTTAATACAGCAAAGTATGAAACGTAGGACAACCGTTTTTTTAAAATCACTTTATTGATCCTTCGACTACAATTACAATTTTTTTAATTCGTTCCGGAACCGCAAATCCCCCCTCCCGAGGCCGTCAAAGTTAGGTGTTTGGGCCGACACGGTCTGCTGGTCAAAGTCCTCTGCTTCCACCAGGTGATCTGAAATACAAAATGACATGATATTATTAAATTTAAATATATTCATTCCAATGTGACGGGAAAGATTTTTTAAAAAAACAAAAAAATTGAAAATGGCGGACTTTTGAAAAAATAACACCGTTTTTTCGGCCTGTTTTTTTTCACTTTTTTGGCTATAACTTTTGAAAAAAAAAATTAACTCAGTCACAATTTGCTTATATAAGTGAATCACAAGTGTATAAAATTTCACGGAAAAATTATGCACCGTTTTCGAGCTAGAACTTTGACGGGGTCTCATTTCGGCAAGCCGAGATATTTAAAGGCAAAGTTTCAACTTACTTTCGAGGTAAGTTTCGACGAGAAAAAGTGGATTTTGACCTGAATTTTTTGTACTTACACCTATACATCTATTCCAGGACCATAAACAATCCCTTCCACATGTTCGAATTCCTCCTCCTGTTGAATCTTAGCCTTTTTTCTCGCGGATCGCGCCTCCTGCGAGTTGTATATTAGGCTGCGTTCGGCGCTCTGTAGCCGACCTTCGTCCCTTTCGTTCGCAAACGTTCGTGCAGACACCCCAATTTCAACCCCCATGGTTTCTAGGACTTTCAATATGGGTTTGAAACCCTCATTGAACATGCAAGCTGCGGAACAAGCCGCTAATTCAATGACTTTTTTCCCACAAAAGACGAACTTTGGTGCTAATTGCCAGATAGTGCCGTTGAAGCTCTCGTTATTATTTTGGGTGTAACCACCCTCGCATCCCGTCATAAAATCGTCCGACGTGAGTTTCTCGAACACCGGGTAAATCGCCTTTTAAACTTTTGGATCCAAAGGTGGTTTGTTGTGGCGAAACTCAGACAGCGCATTCGCAGATTCAGCTTGTCGCCATTTGCACCATGATTCGGGACCCGCTGGACAGTTTTGGTGTTGTGGGTTGTCATCGGTAGATATTTTGTGATAATATTTCGCCCAAATTTCCTTCTTCATTGCTTCGGCACAATGAAGATTGCGCCTAATCGCGAGTCCGTAATATGCCGTAATTTCTGTTATCAAAGCTCCCGTAAGTTTTCCTGGTCCAGCTCCTCCTAATTGGTCACTTTTTTTTGCTTTTTTTACAACGCCGCGTAATTGTGAACCCATTCTCTTTCCCACATGATTTATGCACTCGGCTTTCTCAACATTTGGAAATTCACTTTTCAACGCAGTCATTATTTTGACATCCCCATCCCCATCCCCAATGTACGTTTCGTAATTTCGGCCATGCATTTCAACGGCGCGTTGAAACATCTCTAACACACCGTCAGGCTCCATTTTACTCGAACTTCCGTCATGATTCAGTACGCATTCTGGTTCGTGATTATCCATCCAAATATCATACTCCACAGTGCCCTTTTTTGATTCCATGCTTTTACATCCGTGACAATAACACGATTTTACAATAAGATCGAGAACTT
This sequence comes from Stratiomys singularior, assembly GCA_954870665.1. Classification (NCBI taxonomy): domain Eukaryota; kingdom Metazoa; phylum Arthropoda; class Insecta; order Diptera; family Stratiomyidae; genus Stratiomys; species Stratiomys singularior. Next base: position 56,767,884 of record OX940877.1, read on the forward strand.
TGTTTGATTTGTTCCCGATCAACGTCATAACGCCGAAATTAGCCGTGTGACCTCTTTTGCTCCATGAACCATCGCCAGATACGGTCAATTTTCCATCTCCATTTTCATCCTCTTCAGTTTTTTCTTTTTCTTCTTTACTGGCCTTCCAAAGTACGGCAGCAAAGACGCCGAGACAAGCGGTGTGTGCATTTTCGAGAGCAGCGTTAAAGATGTGTTTAGAAAAACTGCCAAGATCCATCAACGACGAAAAACAGTTTAGCCCTTGATAACCGACACCCAAAAGGCGCATTACGTATACAATTTTCCGATTGATTTCGTAAGCCTTGTTATTGATTCGTGGACAGGAATCAATACCCGTATCACCACACTCGCGGCTGACGTTTAGTTGAAATCCTATTCCTTTTTCAGATTTTTAGGTGAATTTTACCGGGCCGTCACATTGTTTACACTTTAAAATATTTGATAGTTCGGAAAAAACCAAAGTAAAGTGTAACATCACGTACGCTGTTGTAAGCGTGATCGCTGGAACAAAGTCGGACGATGTAGCCAATTTTTTTGCCGATGTACTCGTATATTCCGTCTCCAGTTCATGTGCTTTGGGAAATTTCCGTTTTTTGTATCTAGATCCTGGCCAAGACCTTTTTGCACGCGAACCTTTAACGTCAGTAAACATTTTTTTATACAAATTAAATGTATAAACACGTAAGAAACAGACACGTAAACGCGAGCACAGCACGCTGAAGCCACGTGTAAACTAAATCTTTGGGTGTTCAAATGGACCGATTCGGTCCCGAATACATTCCTACGGTTCCCCTCTATCCCCTCCTAACAAAAGAATCATCAAAAATACCTACATCCATAATTCATTCACGAATTGAAGGTCACACGCCCGATCGCTATTCAGCCGACAGTGGAGCGGTAGCCCCTCCTTTCAAATAGCTCTAACTCGTAAACCGTTAAAGATATTTGTTTGAAATTTTTACAAAATATTTTTAAACGTATACACAATCGATTAAGCCAAAAAAAATTTTGACGCAAACAAACCGGACAGTCCCCTTAACTTAAATTCCTGTTAATTTTTTTTTTCATTTCATATCATAATTTTCATAGAAATACACCTATAAAAAAAAGAAATATACATAAAAATGAAGTGCTGAAGAAAATCACGTTCTTTCCCTCCAGCAACGTTTTCTTTCAGGAGGAAATAGCGCGAAGGTAAGTGCATGATGATGTAGGGACAAAATGTGTTTCGTCGTTCGGGTTCCGCGGTGCTGTAGGTTTGAATCGGGAATAAGTTGTAGTCGTGTCGCGGACTACTTGTTCGATTTTTCATTTCTTTGACGGTCTCAAAAAATAAAAAAAAAATAAAGTAGTTTGTTTTTGGGCACCGCGGTATATCGGTTCGCGAATGCGCGTTTGTCGTCGGGTATATTTGAATTTTAAATGGTAGATAAAAAAATAACGTAAAGTAGAATATTTCGAAACATCGCACAGGGAAATCGGGTTTTTCGGTGGCTCGTTCAAAATGGAAACCAAGAGCGGAAGTTCACTTGGGTCCGACCCACGACCGCAATCCTCGCCGCACTGGGCTAGTCCGCCAGCAGCCACCAACGCGAGTGAATTTCCGAGTGGCCGAAAGGTTGACCCGCTGGGGTATATTTCGTTGCCACGTCTCGAGGACTGCACGTCCAAGTGTCAGTGCGAGGCCGACTTAAGTCCTTAGTCGTCGGCGTGACGACTGGGACCGAAATCCATTACAAATTGTTCAGCCGGAGTTTTACTAATCTTTCGATATCATCGTTCTTTGTGTCATTTTACTTCACTGAACGATTATGGTTGGATTTCTCGTTGTTTCAACGCTCCCGAGGAAATGTTAAACGTCGCGAAAAAGAAGAAAAATTCACACAACTTCGCCAGTTACAAAAGCTTCACCAAATCATAAACAAAAATAAACAAGTTTTCAAATTTGAAAATTGTTTTATTTGGGAAGCGATGATTTCAGTTTAATTGTCGTGGCCTGAATCATTTCGTGACTACAATTATTGTTTTATTGTTTTAACAATAAACAGACTGATGCATTTAGAAAATCTAAGCAATGTGATATGCTTGGTATGAATTAAAAATAAATATGTTGGCAAGCTGGATGTAACAAGACGAGAATGGCAATTACGTTATGTAAACATTGTTGACTAAAAAGTATAAGCAAGTAGTCGCTCTGGTAGGTTGATGGTCTGGTAATATTATAAACAATATTGCAAGGTGGAGATTTGGGCGCTGACATTGTATCCTGGGTAAGATAAGTAGGCAATTATTACCATAAAAGTTAGGGGCTAAGAGACCTATTAATATTTTACCATTTAATATTTGGTACTATTATATTTTTAACGAAATTTCTGGCATCGATTTTGCACTGGTATTTTAAATATTTTACAAGACGTGGAAAATTTGTATAAATATTAGAGGGTTTGGCTAAAATCAGGACAGGAGTCTTCTTTACGATCCATGTACATGACTATACGTGAGCGTCCCACGAATTTGATTACACTAATTTTCCCCTTCATTAGCCGATCAAATGTTGGGCAGCATTAGTGGCTAAGTAGGGTAATGTAGAACGCGACTTTCAGAATTCTATCGATACTTCAATGATTTTCGAGCACTTTGAAAATATACGTGTTTGGAAAGTCGATTATGTTGATGTAAATATGTTAAAAAATCACTATAAACAAGTAAAAAAAGCGAAATAAGTAATTTTGGTAGTTTAAATTATCTGTTACCTGAAATAAAGTCATGGTATTTAGTTACTATAATGTAATCAATTGTTTTTTTTATTTAATTTGGTATGGTATGTAAATTAACATGTTATGATTAACATGTAGGTGAATGAAATGGAGAAAAATGAAATTTTGCCAACAATCCCCTACCAATTAACTTTGGGTGTTATAATTTTAAAAGGATCATTCTCAAAACTATATTTTGATACATATTTGTAGGTCAAGTATCCATTTGAATTAACACAAACGATTTCGAGGAACACTTCGCAAGAAGAGGTAACGACAGCGTAACTGCAAATAAACTGTCATATTTGGTTTCAGTCTTTTTAAATTTTATTAAAGCATTTTATTATTTATATTATGATAAGTAGACGGAACTTTATTGATCATATATGAGCTAAATGCGTCATATTTGAATTAATTTTAACATATTTCGATAATATGACAATATATTTCTCCTCCTCAGTCAGTGCTCCAATTGTGTTTGAAGGAGAAATTGACTCATTGTCAATAGAACTATTGGGCTATATATCACCCCTGTGGATGGGCACCCCTGTTGATGGGGGAGGCTAGAATACATCCACAGTAACCCAACTTGTCGCAAGAGGCGACTAATGGGAACACAGCACCGAACCCGGACTATGATTTGACTCTCGACTTTATTTGACGCATGTGGGCTGGCGGCCATGATATTCTGGACCTAGTTGCTTTCTGCGCGGTACCGCCGGGGTGAAACCCGTGCGCGAACGGCTCCAGGCTAATATCACGCCATATCCGTCCCGATAAAACCTTGGCAGGCCTCAGAGTACGTTCAAAGCTCGCACCATTGAGTTGGTGGTGTAGGTTCGGTGGAGCCGTACTCCCGATTAGCGCTGATCTGGCTCTGAGCACCTGACTCCATGGCTGGTGCCAACCCTCGCATGGCCTCCCTGCTTGCATAGATAACCATGGGATCATTAAGGCGACTACACATTCGAGCGAAGATAGCGGCTCTGAGGGCGGACCCTTAAGAACCAAATGAAGAAAAACAACAACAACAACAAACAGAATAATGCAGAGGAGACGAACAAACGAGCCGATGAACATAATTCTGACAACCATAACGATTATCTTGGCGTGTTTTCCCGTAGTGGAAAAACCTTACGTTCACCACCACGGTCTCATTCAGCCCCAAGCGGAAAGAGCAGTGATGGGCCGGTAGTAAATGCGGCTCCGGAGGTTTACGACCACCTCCGGCGCTGGGCGCTGGGGCGCTACCTTCCGGCGCTGGGGCTGCGATTGAACAATCCCAGATGTGGCATTCGCCTCGGAGTCCCTCGCTTCGACGACGGTGAACTGGAGAGTACTCGAGGATTATTCAGCGAGTGACCACCAATACATCGCGTTTGAGATCGGCGATACCACTCCTCGCTCGTCTCAACGATCTTTCACTCCCGGGTGGAATATCGGAAAAATGGACGTGAAGACTTTCGCCAAAGTGATTCTGGAAGGCGGAACGACATCAGGGTGCCCTCCGGGGAGCGGAAGGGCTGGAGTCGAGGGAATGGTGGAGAAAGATGAACCTCATCACTTCTGCCTGTAGCTCATCTATGCCTCGACGGAGGGTTCGACACGACATTCCTGCTGTACATTGGTGGTCAAGAGATATCGCAGACAAACGAGGCGAGTGTCACAGACTTCGACGTGCAGCTCAGCGCTCGAGAAACGTAGAGGAAGCATCCAATAGAACAGCAGCATACAGATCAGCGGGGAAAAAACTCCGAAGACTCATCAATGAGAGTAAAGCAAGCTGCTGGCGAGAAATTGTGGACGATGTGAACAGGTATCCATGGGGGCTCGGCTACAAGGTAGTGTGGCGCAAGCTCGGTACCTCACGGAAGCCGTGTTTACTTCAAGCTTTTTCCAACTTATCCTGTCCGTGTTGATGCTGCCCACGAGGTCGACTCAGATGAATGTCCTTTGTTCACTAAAAATGAGCTGGGGGATGCGGTGCTTTCTATGAAAGCTCGAAAGGCACCAGGACCAGACGGCATTCCAACCGAGGTGCTACAAATGGTTTTCCACGTTTGCTCTGATTTGCTACTCAATGTGTTTAACGCTTGCCTTAGAGAAGGTGTATTCCCATCTCGCTGGAAGGTGGCGAGGCTCACATTGATCAGCAAAGGCTGCCATCTACATACCGCCCGCTTTGTATGCTGGACACAGCCGGAAAAGTGTTCGAAAAGCTCATCAAGAGAAGACTCACTGACACAATTCGTGCTACAGGGGACCTATCTCCTCGGCAGTATAGCTTTAGAGCAGGGCGATCCACTTCCGATGCCATCATGAAAGTGGTGAATGCAGTCCGTCGAGCCGAAGCGCACAAAACTGAAAAATGAGTTGTCTTGCTAGTGACGCTTGACGTCAGAAATGCCTTCAACTCCGCCAGATGGTCGGATATTCTTGGCACATAGGAACATTTTTTCCGATTGCCAGGGTATCTGATGCGGATTTTGAGGTATTACTTAAAGGACCGCAGGCTGCTCTATGACACACAAGATGGGCGGCGCAGTATGGAGATAACGTCTGGTGTAGCGCAAGGCTCCATACTTGGACCAGACTTGTGGAACGCCTCATATGACGGACTATTGAGGCTTGAGCTGCCAGATGTGTCGCGCTTGGTCGGCTATGCAGATGTTATAGCAGCACGTCGCCGGACGCACAGTCGAACATGCGCAGCGCAGACTGGGAATGCTAATGCGTCAAGTGAGGGAATGGATGACCACCCGCGGGTTGAGTTTGGCACTAGAGAAAACCGAGGTGGTCATTCTCACGAAGAAAAGAATTCCCACGGTAATTCCTTTGCAGATCGGAGATGCGACTGTTGAGTCTAAACTTGCAATAAAATATTTGGGACTATTGATCGATTCCAAAATGAGCTTTTCGGAACAGATCAGGGCAACGGCGAAAAAGGCCGCGATAAGCGTCTCAGCTCTAAGTTGGCTAATGTGCAACATTAGCCACACCGAGCAAACGCCGACTTCTCATGAGTGCTGTACAGTCAGTGCTACTGTACGGCTCTGAGGTTTGGGCCGGAGCTCTCAGTAAGGAACTGTACCGAAAGCGCTTGGCCCAGGTACAGAGACGAGGAGCTTTCCGAGTTGCGTCTGCATACCGCACTGTCTCTGAGTCGGCGGTGCTGGTGATCGCAGGAGTGATACCCATCGCCCTCCTTGCTAGAGAGGGACGGAGAATTTATGACCGAAAAGTGGAGGTTTCAAGATATGCTATCAACCGAGAGGAGAGGCAGCGCACAATACTCGAGTGGCAACAGTCCTGGGAAGGCGACTCCAATGGCCGCTGGACTGCCCGTCTTATAGGGGACGTGGGATCGTGGCTAAATCGAAGGCACAGTGAGACTGATTATTACCTTATCCAGCTTCTTAGCGGGCATGGGTATTTTCAGTCTTACTTGCACAAGATTGGTAAATCACGGTCCCCAGACTGCATTTTCTGCCCCGGGGAAAGGGACGACGCATGTCACACCTTCTTCAACTGTAGAAGGTGAAACAGGATGCGGCAGGACTTGTGGGAGGTAATGGGAGAGCTTTCTCCAGACAATCTGGTCGGAGAAATGCTGAAAAGTTTCGACAAATGGACCTGTGTGGCACATTACTCTCGGGCAATACTTACTGCCAAAAAATGTACCATGGATAACCTTGGGCGCGGGGTCTAGGGGGGTCTCTTTTCCAGCAGTCCTCCTCCATCCTGCCCCCTCCCGCTGGGGGGAGATTTCTCTAGGCTGACGGCACCCTAGGGCGAAGTAAAAAGAGGCCTAGCCCGTAGTAATGTGTCAAACGTTTCCAGGTTAGGGTCTCTTGACAGGGGGGGTGTTTAGTGCGTAGTCTAGTAGCATGCGCTGCTAGGAGTCCCACACTCCGGGCGTAAATTACCTTCACCCCCCAACCCAAAAAAAAAAATTGGGCTATATATATCAGCATATAGTTTACTGAATAATTTTTTGGTATTATGTCACCCAAAGCGAGCTTGCGGTGGCAATACTTTCCCAATATTTTCGGATGACATTTTTGCTATGTAGTCTTTAGTTTGTGTACTATTTCTCTGTATATTTAAAATGGTCCTACAGGTTTTCATTATTTCGATTCAAACACACGCTCTTACATATTGTTCGTAAATACGTGTATATTGGTAGTGTCGGTTGAGTACATTACAGAGTAAATGAATGAGTACATTAACCAATATATTGCCCATCGTTAGCTATGACTTCTTCCCATCTTCTGGGAAGTTTGTTGACTCCATGTTTGAAGAAGTCCTCATCTTTCGAGGCAGTCCATTCATCGACACATTTATGCACTTCTTCAGCATTTCGAAAGCATACATCAGGCAAGCAGATCTGCATCGATCGGAGCAAATGGTAGTCAGAAGGAGCTAGGTCTGGAGAGTACGGGGGTGATCAAGGTGTTCCCAACCGAGCATTTATAATTTTTCTTTTTTGTAATGACGTTTCCCGATGAGATCTTGCGTTGTCATTGTGGAACAGGACTTGGTGGTGTTTTCGAGCTATTAATGGTCATTTTTCGTTCAGTGCGTGTGCCAAATTGGTCAGTTATCGTCGGCAACGACCAGCTGTTGGCGATCCGGCAACACAACATCTTACTGGTCCCACCAAATACACTGCATAAGCTCTTAGCAATGAATATCGCGTTGTGAAATATCAATTGAAAATTCGAAAACGCAACTGTGGATTTCTAATTCTCATTAAGCATATAGAGCATATGGTTATGCTCAAACTAAAACTGATCATGACGATTACAACGGAATTAAAGGTTTGAGCACATTTAGGAAGCGTAGTGTAGCCTTGAGATCAGCCCCATGTTCATTCGGCACGAGCTAATTAAATTCGAAGTTGTAAATCTGTGGAAATTGTATGGAATGGGCGTAATTCTTCGGGTAATGATGTCCGTGTGGAGTTAACATTCTCGTTAACTCGATCCTCCTGTGTCCAAGGGCAGGGCAAATTAGCTAACGATGGCGCAGTTAAGAAATTTGCTCATTGGTTGTGAGCTACAGTCTCATGCTATTCTAGGAAAGGCATCCATAACTAGCAGAAAATCTTTATACGAAAAGTCCATTGGGTAGAGAAAAGTTTCGAAGCAATGTGTGTTGCTATGGCCTGCCGGCAATAATAATTTCTCTTGTAGTAAACATAATCTTCAGCCAAAGTACGCTTGTCAGAAAAAGTATCCGTACGTGCAAGATAACAAAGTTATCGTTGTATTAAAAAGGATAGGTCCACTTAATGCTTTCTTTTACAAGATCATAAATCTACTTTTTTGCATGATTCCCGGTATGTTACATGATACTTACTATTTAAAAAGACTTGAAACTCAAACAAAATCAATTTATGGCAACACATAGACCAGAAAAAGTATCCGTACAGAACAACCCGGGGGATTCCCAGTGTTACGCGATGACATATGCAGATGCATATTAGTGTTTCTAGGTCCGATAATAGTGCTACTTTAAGTTGTGATCGGTTTGAAAGTGAGTGCAGTATTTTTAAATTTTTTTGGGCACTAAAATACATGATGACTCCCAAAATTAGCGAAACCAGTGTTGAAGAGAGGAAAATTTTGCTGATACTTAAGAGTGAAGGGAAAATTAGCCGCGAAATAAGTCAAATAGTAGGCGGAACTCACTCCTCTGTTCAGTATGTAGTGAAAATATTTAACACAACTGGTTTGGTTATGTCAAAGCCTCGTTGTGGTCAACCCTCCATACTGACTGAACGTGGAAAAAAAAACTTGTTGCAGGCAATTCAAAAGAATTCTCGAGTAACAGCTTTCGAAATCGTATATTATAAAAGACTATTTTGGCAAGGTTCTCCTCGAAGATAACATACGAACAATTATAAAGAGAGATGTATATCGCTCACGAATAGCTCGTAAGAAGCTATACATTTTGGAAGTGAACGAGAAGAAATTTATGGATTTCGCAAAAAATTTAAAAAGAAGCTGCCAGAATTTGAGAACAGGTCCTATTCTCTGACGAAAGCAAATTCTTCATATTTGGCATTAAATGAAGAAAGTTAGTGTGGCGTTAGAACGGTACTGCCCTTGAAAAAGAAAATCTGCCCCAATTGTGAAACATGGTGGAGGTGGTGTGATGGCCTGGGGTGTATGGCGGCAGAAAGAGTTGGCCAACTTGTGGTTATGGAATCAACTATAGATCAATACGGTTGCCTGGATATTTTGAAGGTGAATTTAAAGCAAAGCGTTCAGCAGTTGAGGCTTGGCTGGTTCCAGCAGGATAATAATCCCAAGCACACAGCACACAATGTGAAGCTTTGGTTGCTCTACAACACAAAACAGCAATTGTGTACGCCGCCCCTATCCCCAGATCTTAATTCCCATTGAGAATTTGTGGGACTTGGTGCGGCTCAGCATTACCTTGAAGTAAATGCTTAAAAATGTCATCGTCGATGAAAAAAGCGAAATCACCAGGCGGTAATTTCAATGTTCACTCAAATTTCAATAATCACTCAATGCCAAATCGACTTAAGGAAGTCCTTAAGAGAAAAGGTTATCCCAAAAGTTATTAAGCCCAGATATGTAATAAAATATTTGAATATTTCAATTTAATTGTAATGTACGGATACTTTTTCTCGGTCGTTTAAGTGAGGCTTTTTGGTTTTTATTTTGTAAAATCTAGCTTTTAAAGGAATACAACAGGAAAACTGTATGGAAAAGATAGTTTCATTAATGATAAAATTTTGTTGTTAAAATATTAAAATGTAGCAATGTTCTTTAGTATGAATTGCCTAATATCTTGCTTTCGTTTGATGTTGTACGGATAATTTTTCTGGCAAGTGTATGTAGACCACAAGAAAGGAAAAAAAATAATTGTGCAAGCTAACAAAGTTTAACTATGATATAGTCTTGATTAGTCTAGTCGTAGATAAACTTATAAATCTAGTAGTTTAAAAGTACTTATTAGGCATTCCACATATTTACAATAATTTTCAAAATATAAAATATGGCTGGTGATCCAAAGTCACAAAATGCATATCGAAAAAGTATATCCAGCAACAAAATGCGAAGAAAAGTTGATTGGGTAGATGTTTAAGCATGGAGAAGTGACCAATCAATCGCAAATATAAGAGCAAATCATTTCGTTTGAAAGAAATGGCTTAGTCAATTTTAAGTATGGAGGTGCAAAAACGTTCGATTTACACAAAAAAACTCTGTATATATATATGCCTATATATTCAAATTATACTTGCACATGTACATTCTGAATAGGAAACGACCTCTAAATCCAACCAATTTGCTATCGATGGTCACGTAAGTACGCGGTGTATAAGATGTCTCGCAGTTGTTTAAAATTTTTTCTCATATATCTCGAAATACTTTGTATTTGCCATCCCTTATAGTGTATACCCTTATCATCGAATCTCAGGTCGTTATAAAAAACTCAAATCTATCAAAAGGCAAACCGCTTTGAAGCGAGAAGAACACCGGTAAACATACCGATTTTCAACTCACGTTTTCTTGTTTGAATGATTGCACTGTAAGGAAAATATTTGTACGTTAACAATTTTACTTGAAAACCCTCTGTATTCTGAAACAAGTTGCTACTTGTTGAAAAGACATACAACAAAATCTTTAATAAATTATATGTTAACACTGCCGAGACTTAATATATACCTATTTGTATCCCAGCCGGTAAAACGACCGAGTTTTAAAAATCACCTTTATTTCTCCTAACATTGGTTTCAGTAAGGAAATATTAACAAATGAGTTTGAAGGTGATAATTAAACAAAACCTTACTGTTTTCACCATTATAAAATAAAATTTTTTTAAAAACTAATCCATTGACCACCACGTTTTTAAAGAAGCAGGGAGGTTTCATTGCATTTTCGATATTTAGAACAGATTTTTATGATTTTATTGTCTATAGAATATTTGATTTGACATCTTTGACGATTATTAGAATCTGTGGTAGTGTGCGGTTATTTGCGCATTAGTAATCATTATTATTTTCTCTTGCTTTTCTCAGCGGCAAGTTCTTCGCCCTGGAGTTAAAAAATCTTGTGTTGATATATTTTATGCTGTTGTTTTCTTTGTACAATATCAACGCATTTATGTCTTTTAAATCAAGGAAATCAAAAAATATTTGGAGAGACTATATGTCAGACTTCGATTTTGTACTATATTTCCTCGTCATTTGATCGGCCAAGTCCACACCGAATTAGATTTGGTTATAATAGGAAATTGTGTCCGGTAAACTTTTAATCTTGTTAATAATTTTCACAGATCTATGTTTGGAGTAAAGTGAAAGCACATTTTCTTTGCCTTACTTTTATAAATTGTAAGAGTTCAATTATCAGTAATTCAATTAGAAATTAGAAATTCAATTAGAATTTCAATAATTTCCGGGCGATTAGAAGAACATACATTTGATATGTAATGAACACTATGTAATATTCAATCATAGGCACAAATACAATAACTGCAATGCATTAATTTTACATGTTTTGTTGGAGGGCGTATATCTGCCTTGAAATTAGAAAGTATCCATCAATGTTATTACCGACAGTTTTACATGGAAATTAACTAAGCAATCAAAGCATAATATTTGCAAATTAAAAACATTTTCACTGATGAAATGTAGAAATAATATGAATAATCACATTTTCCAACATCTTTCGACTTTCGGTTTTAAATTTGACTGTGGAGCTAACATTAAAGTTAGAAAGCAATTTCTGCAAAGGAATGGTCACACATATTACTTGAACGTTGAAATTATTATCAAATCGGTCGCTGAATCTTGCACTTTATTCAGTCAACTTTAATTAAAAATGTGTAAACACATTAAACATTTCTAATTCTCATTAAGCGTTAAGATATGCTCATTAATGACATTATAAATAGAATTACTGATATGAACATATTTGATAAGCGCAGTGTAGCCTTGAGATCAGCATGAAATTGCAGCTTCCTCATATTTATTTTGCTCGAGAAACTAAAAACCGAAGTCGAGCATCTGTCATAATCCTTTGGAATGGGTGGGGCTTAATTGGTACAAATTAATGTGAGTCCAGATAACGAAGTTTCACATATTCATTTATGCTACCTATGTTTATTTTTAAATACTCCTGAATTTGTGTTAACATGCGTAAATTTTGGATATTCCGGACAAAAATTTTGATTTTAGGGCCTTTCTATATCTTATTCCTCTATGCTTTTGTCAGAGCGGTTATTCCATAGAGGTATGAGATATAGCGAAGCCCTATCCGTGTACATGAGCGTACGTCAGTATCGGAAGTTTTAAAATTATCTTTTTCCCCTCACCAGCTGTTCAAATGCTCAACTCCAAAAATTCTAATTCTAAAATGATATCCAAAATTCTATCAAAATTTCAAAGTTTTTCGCTTAATTAGAAGCACATTTACTTAGCATTCGCAATGTACTATCCAATCATAGGCAAAAAACGAAAACGACATAAATAAATCACTAATAACAGTTGAAATTACACAACTTTTATGTGTTTTGTTGAAGAGCATATATATGCCTTGAAATTGAAAATTATAAATAAATATTTTTACCGACAATTTCATATACAAGTTAACTTACCAAGTACAGCAGATAATTAGCAAAACAAGAACATTTTCATTCATTAAATTTAAAAATAATATGAACATTTCGAAATCTTCGGCTACCTTCGGTTTTAAATTTGACAGTAAGTTAACATTACAGTAAGAAAAGCAATTTCTGTAAACGAGTGGACACAAATACCACTTGAATGTAGAAAATATTATCAAATCGGTGGCTGAATCATCCATTTTAATCAGTCAACGTCAATTGAAAATGCGCAAGTGCTTATATTGAACGTTTCTTATTACCATTGAGCATATGGAGCATATGGTTATGCTCATTAATGACATTCACAATAGAATTAAAGATTTGAACACATTTGATTACCTTAGTGTAGCTTTGAGATCATGTTATCACCTCATCAACAAACGCTTGTTGCGATAGTATCTTCTAAAAGATGTTCAATCATAAATGTAAACAAATCATCTTCTGTAAATTCAAGTTGATTAATTTTATTCGCACTTTGACTAAGTGATCACAATACACTAGATTCAAGTTAACTAATTGATTGGAGATTATGATAGAATTCACTCGCACTTTGACTAATTGATCACAATACACTAATGGAATGGATTGAAGTTAACTAATTGATAATTTTTTTGATCCTTGGATATTTCAATTTCGTTTGAAATAGACTTCATTCCGTTTCTAAAAGTCGATAGGCTTCTTCTGTTTTGCAATCTACTGAATGTTTCGTATACATTGGTCAGAATCAACGAAAATGTGGTCCCCATCTTTCCTTTTATAATGTTACGTTTTACGTATCCTGTTAGATCTGGTTCTTGTCTATATATGTTATGCCGTGTTTGTCTTTCAGATATAGTCCCTATTTGCATTTCTTCCCAGATAGTTCCATCAATTGAAATATGTCGATCATATTTTTTCACTCTCTACTCCACAACTTGAGAGTATCAATTTTTTCCGTCCTTTACGTTTATTCTTAATACTTTCTTCTTCATCCTTAGTATCTCCAAGCTCTTTTTCGCTATCTCATAGATCGGTATAATTTCCAATTAGTATATCTTCTATTTCAAAGACTTTATCTTCATTAGTTTCCGCAAACTCCCTTCTTAATTTATTTATTTATTCTAAGTACCTCAATTGCCTTCATTGGTATTACATTTTTCTTGGTATGCGGTAGCACTTATGTAACGAAAATGGAGAAACGCTCTAAAAAGCAAAATAAAAACTAGCTATCAACAAAAATCGTTTTAGTTTAGTACATATCTTTCCACTAAAATGATATTTACAACTTGAAATTTCAGGCACTAATTTGAAATTTACAACTATTCTATATACAATTTTGAGAGGTGGCTGTCAAAATATGAGGATCGATACTTTGATGTGCTTATCAAAATATGGAGAAAATTAGAATTGTTTTGGCCAATTTGATGTTTAAATGCCGTTACAAAACATACGTTTCACTGAATCTACCCAGCGTCCGGGGATTCAAACATACCGGGCAAATGGACAATATTGTGTAGACAGATGGCTACAATGATCGATGAACCACGAACCAAACCACCCCACAAGGAACTTCCACCAAACGTGATGCAGGCTGAAGATGTGCCGGGCAAAGAGTCATGCTTCACAAATCACGTGCAATTAATGGACAGTAAGCTCAATGGTTTTGTTTTAGCGAGGGTTTACCCTGCTTCCAATGTAAATTGCTTTAGCGTATTGTCAAAGTAACTCAAATGAAAATAATATTCACAGTGCAGGATTAAAAAAAGTATGGTACCTCTCAGTCTTCATGAAGGCAATTGCGTTAGAGGATATTTCAGACCAAAACATTTCAGCCTCATTGTGAAGCGTGCGGGGATGAGCACATGTTGCAGGAAAGTCCTGATAAGATAAGACAATGGAGAAACCCGAATTGGCTCCATTCTGTACAACCCGCAAGCACACGGTCATCCCGTAAACTTTTCTGGGTATCCGGAATGAAAACGACACTTGGAAAGAACCAGGGAGACAAAACAAAACTAGCAGTTATTTTCTATCACTTCTACTGCTACTTATTCGGAGATAGTCAGAAATGCAATCCCTTAAGCAACACAGGTATTACCGATACTTAAACCCATGGATTATCTGTCGTGAATAATAAACGACTGGCTCGGGATATCTCCCAGTTAACTCTTTTCGAAATTCCGTTCTCTTCATCCATCGACTGAGTCGGTGCCCCCGCAAGATAACCCAATTGAATTCTTGAATTATTATATTAATATCTATGGTGATAATTAGGCTGATTATTCTTTCCCATAATATTAATTCCTTGATTTCCCATGACACGAGACAATTCGTAGCTGTCCAAACAAATCCTTTTAGCCTGACAGTCTTTTTTTAAACAAGACTCTCCTTAAACTTCATCAGAAAGTATATATAGTTACCATTAATTGTATATAATTACAAAGTGCTGCGTAGCAATACCAGCAGGGGCACAGCCATAATTTTAAGACGTGGTTTAGAGGTCAATCAAATCTCCTTCGAACAAAGCAGGTCCTCTTATGTGTTAGTCTCCCCTCGAACTCCAGCAAAAATCGAAATTGGCTCCGTACATTTTCCATGTTACATAGGTACTTTAATAGGAAAGCCTAGCTGCGAGGGCAGTTTCCATCTTCTGGCCTATTTCCTTATTACCTAATCTGGGTAAAATTTTTAGAAAGGATAACTCTCCAAAGCTTTAATAACTTTTGATTTCCCTTAAATCCCAATTACCAATTGGGATTTGACCGCGAACGGTCCGAAAAGCAAGCAATAATGCTGTTGCATATAAAAGTTACCAGATATCTACAGCAGAAAGAGTGCCCTGTGACATTTGCTTTTGACCTTGAAAAATCATTCGACTCAGTGTGGTTTTAGGGGCTCATGTCCAGTCGCTGTCCTTAGAATCTTTTATAGTTTCCTACCAAGTAGCGCCTTGGAAATAAAGGTAAGGTATCTCATATCAAGTCTCCTCCCCTAAACACTTTATAATTCCGCAGGGTTCCGTTGACATGCCTCTATTTCTCCTTCCTCCCCACTGTTTTCGTCAATAATATCCCAAAACCTAACAGCTCTGATTTCATCATGTACGCAGACGACATCCTACTGACCGCCATCAGTACCCTTCCAACTCTAGCCCAAGCACAGTTGCAGTGAACAACAGTGCTTTGGATTTAGAGCAGTGGGAACAAGAAATATATGCAAACAACTCTGAATTAGACTGCTTATGAAATGTAGGTGTTAAATGTTACCGGTTAGCAGTTTCCCGAAAAACGGCATCTTCGAATTCATGTCGAATGTGCACCAATTATTTCTCAAAGACAATATTTGCTATGGCGCGACCTTTACGAGTGCGCCGTTTTTTCGAACGCGCCGTTTTTGCTTCTGTCTCTGACTTCAGTCGAGTCAACTTCCGTGCCTCGTGTCTAGTGGGCTGTGAATCTAACTTCGTGTTTTTTATGAGCCTAAAAAAAGGAACGTGAACTGGAACAGTAAGTGGAGTAACTGGCAAAGGAAAGAATTTAATATCAAAAACTGAATTTCCCAACACATCCCACCTTCCGCCTTCCCTGTCCCACATCGAGTCGCCCCACGTTGAACACCACCACCACCAATCGGACCGTAAGTCCCCTCTAATTAAGTCATTAACTCGTCGGTGAAAGTGCGAACCCTTTTGATCCGTCGGACTAGTTCGCGCTTTCATTTTGGTGCCGAAACCCGGGAATACTGTGCTGTTACCGCATTTGCCGGTCGATGCCCTCCACGAGCGATAAAATTAAGAGTTCTTTGGTGGGAGCCACCATGCGTCCCGATAATTTTCTCGCGGCCGCCACCACGTTGCTCGACAAAGCCAAGAGCACTACCGCGATCTAGACACACGTCGAGAAAGCGTGGCTGGACCAATTCCGCGAATTCGAGTAAAAATTTCGAGGAACTAACGACGCCATGGTTAGCCTTAACAGTTAACTGCCGGCGGAGGATCAAGCGGATCTTCGTTCCAAGTTTGCCGCCTTCTTTGAGATATGCCTCGAATTCAAACAACTGTTGAAGGGGTTCATCTGGCGAATCTCAGAGCCGTCTTCAGCGTTGTCTTCGTGGTCTTCTTCATCGTGGCCGGAGTTCATCGCCTTGCACAACACTCTGGTACACAACAATTCATCGTTAAATGATGTGCGAAAATTTCACTTCCTTCCGAATGTCCTTCCTCTAACCCCAGTCGAACAGGACCGCCACCACGCGCGCGTCCACTGGTCGGTACATAGTGGCCCTGCCCCTTACCTCTCGGATTCTAGACGGGTAAATCAACGTGGCTGAGCGACAATTTACCCGTATAGAGCATCGCCGGAGCTGTGTGAAGCTTATCATAGCTTCATCCGGGATTACTTAAACAGTGGTCATATTGAACTGGTGACAAAGCCAGCCAGTCCTCCACCATATGAGCCCTACTATATCCCGCATCATTCTGTGCATCGACCTGATGAGCCTCCCACTAAAGTTCGAGTGGTCTTCAACGCTTCATTACTCATAACGAATAAAATAATGAATAACATAATGAATAACTCATTATTCATAACGGCAAGTCAACTCAACGACCTCCTATCAACTGGTGCCAAGCTTCAAGCCGACATCTCCAACCATTTGCTTTCGTCTTCGCACACTTCAGCAATTAGCCGTAGACGAAGGAACCGAGTATACTGCTGTCAAACATGTACTTTTGGAGTAAGTCTATGTTGACGAACTTCTAGCTGGCAGTTCATCGGAAACTGAAGACGCTCAGTTGCGCCAGCCAGGACGGGTTTGAGCTGCGCAAGTGGGCTACCAATCATCCACCTTTGCTGCAAAGAATTCCGTCTGATCATTGCCGTGAACCATCAACTATTGACCCTGTGTTGCTTGATCATGATACAAGTATGGAAATTCTAGTTCTTAGCTGGAAAACATCATCGGAGCATTTCTTCCACTCAGTTCGACTGACTAAAGCTGTACTTACGAAGCGCACAGTCAAATGACTTAGATCCGTGGGGCTTGCTCGTACCAGTTACCTTCACAGCCAAAGTCTTCTTGCCTCGTCTATGTCAACTCCATCTAGATTGGGATCAAGATTTGCCTCTTGAAGTAAAGGCACCATGGTTAGACTTTCAATTTCAACTACCCTTTTTAGTGGAAATACGACTCCAACATTTCATCCCTGAAGCTTATGCGCGTCTGCTCACCATCAATGAGACCCCCACGTCTCGCGAGCTGCAACCCCTGAAATTCATCACCATCCTTTGTTGTGGCACGCGTGATCGCGTTTTGTCGCCGCTTCGGTGTCATTGCAAGGCGGCTACAACCACCTCGTGCTGGCTGCTTATCCTCTGTTGAACTCCACGAGGCAGAATGCTGCGCAATTCGTCTAGCGCAATATTTTCCGAAGAAATTGTGGAACTCCAGGATCCATCATGTCGGCATCGTCTGATCATGAAGGTTCATCTATTCATGGATGAACGCAAGGTCATTGTGTGGGTGGTCGTCTCTCTTCATCTCTCCTGGCTGACCACCATAAACATCCTGTTCTTCTCCCATAAGGCAATCACATCACCACTCTAATATTTGACGATGCTCATCTGCGTCTCTTTCACGCCGGGGCTTTGGCAACCCACTGATTCATCAGGCGTGAATTTTGGATACTCGGTGGACGTAACGTGGTTTGCAACACAACGCCAAAAATGGCTCCAACCATCTACACCCATTCTCGTCGGAACCGTGATCATCATCCATGAAGACAATCTCCCTCCCCTTAAGTCACCACTGGGACGCATCTCATATGTTTTTCCCGGAGGTGATTCCGTCACGCGGGTTGGGGCTGGTGGTTTAGGTTTCAGGGCTGGTGGCATGCTCCATCGCGACCTTTTCGAGCGCACCCTTTTTCGATCGCGCCCTTTTTCCAAACGCGCCCTTCTTCAATCGCGCCCTTTCCCAAACGCGTCCATTTTGGTTGTGTTTCTGACTTCAGTCGAGTTAACTTTCGTGCTTCGTGTTTAGTGAGCTGTCAATCTCACTTCGTGTTGTTTGATGGGCCTAAAGAAGAAAGAACGTGAACTGGAATAGCGACGGGAGCAACTCGCAAAGGAAAGAATTAATTATCAAAAACCAAATCTCCCAGCACCATCCCACCTTCCACCTTCCCTGTCCCACATCGAGTCACCTCACGATGGACGCCGCCACAAGCAATCGAACGGTAAGTCACCTTGAATTAACTCATCGGTTCAAGTGTGAACCCCTTTGATCCGTAGGAATAGTTCGCGCTTTCAATATTAAATGTCTTGGTGTTCATTTCAATAACAGGCTGCAATCAAACACACACGCCAGGAAACCGCTAAGCAATGTATAATGTACAAGACACCTGTCAGACCGATTATCATCTACACATTACCAACCTGACTAATAGTACCACGAACGGCAGCCGAAGTACTCCAAGTCTTCGAGAGAAAAATTTTAAACTTTGAGAACAAGGAGATGTGCAAGAGATAGGTTAACGGCCAAGGTTAAAAGAATAGAAAAGTGGTGGGATTACCCACTCTGGATAATCTGCGTACTCTAAGACTTCTCTGGATTACTACTACTACTATTACTGGTGATACTGCTGGTACTACTACTACTGATACTGCTGGTACATCTACTACTACAACTACTACTACTGCTACAACCACTACTACCACTACTACTACGACTACTGCTGAAAATGTCACTTCCTTGACTCGTCCATCCAAGTCGAAGCCACTGCCATCGTGGCCAACGTTGGTCTCACCACGCTCAAGTATCCCCTGGCCTATAACGCTCTTCAGGAGCTTTATCAACATATGCGTGTTATGTTGGAATAAATCTTCACAAAAACCGTGGGGTCAGCACATTTTGCCAAGCCTATAAAATATTAAAGTCAAGTAGCAAGCCCATGCCAGAAAGGGCTGACCTATCTAAAGTTATGTATTACAAATTGCTTTATTCAGAATTTTTAGTATGAAACTGCT
This sequence comes from Stratiomys singularior, assembly GCA_954870665.1. Lineage (NCBI taxonomy): Eukaryota > Metazoa > Arthropoda > Insecta > Diptera > Stratiomyidae > Stratiomys > Stratiomys singularior. The sequence goes on from OX940877.1 coordinate 56,787,304, forward strand.
GACGTTGCGAAATGAATGATTCTAAGATCTAATCGCCCATTGAAATTTTGTCACAGAAAATTTCATCACTGATGGGCATGTGGGGGCAACGTTGAAGAGTCGGTAAGATGAATGAGAGACCTTTTTCGTGTTGATCTCATGTTAATAATATTGTTGCGCTTTACCAGGTGCGCGACCAGTTTGCTATTCGCAAATATTGACAATAATGAAAATAAAACACTCGCGAATAATTTAAAACTAATGCTTAAACTTTTATTTTAAATTTCAGTCTACACTCTACAATTATTTTACTAAAATCGCTTATCACTTTGATGAATCCACTTTTAAATTAATTACTTTTGCACTTTATCAAACGTAATTAAACACTTATTACACTTATCCAATACTTTTCAATTTTCTTCGTAATTAAAGTTCTTGACCGCACTGTTCACTCGCACTGCCGCTCGCTATTACGTTTCATTCAGAAGACTTGTCTCGTCGCTCGCCGTAGTCGCTTATATACAACTACCAACCATCCCAGAATCTTCCATACGGATTGTTCTCGTGTTTACGCGCTGAGTCGCTTGCGCCGGGATTTGTTGTACTGAGTGCAGGCAACTTGTTTATGTTTACGTATTCGAGAACAATCGATGTGTTGGTAGTTGTAAACATGTTTACGACTTTTCGCTTGAGACGACAGTATGCGTAACCTGAACACGTCACAATATTACATACCACATACCCGAGGAACTACTTCATTGAGGGAAGTCCGACAAGGATTTCAGGATTTCGAAATGTATCCTCAGCTATCAAATCGGCGTGCATGGTTTCTGTTTCCGTTATATGGCTTTTTTAAAAATCTGTTTGGTGAACTTCTGCGCGATTATCGTCAGTTTTTTCACCTTCATCTAAATTTATTGAAAGCATTGGAGCACTGTCATCTCCACAGTTACTTCGATTTCTAAATTTAATTAAGTTAAAAGACATTATTTTCGGTTATATTGTATTTACTTCAGCAACTGTTGGGTTAATACCACTTTTTTGTCGAATTTTCTAACGGATCTTGTTAAAGGCGTTTTGTCAATACGAAAAAAAAATTTCTTTTTTCATAATGTTGTCTACCAACAATCTCATATCTTTTAGCAAATAAACAACTTTTGACTTGTTTTCGTACCTAACAAATGTATGTTATAAAATAGTAAATGTAGCTATATATTTCATTATCCAACATTAAACCACGCCCCAAAATATTACCATTTTTCAATAATCCGCTATTCAAACAATCAATAATTTTATGAATCTTCTCTACAAATGTAAAAGTTGACAGCGCTATTTCAATCGAATTTCTTTTGAACTGTTAAGTTTCAATAGCCGTGCGCATGGCAGCAGCCACTGTTTCTGTTGCTGAATACCTGATATGCTAAATTTACGCGCATTTCATATGCTAACTTTGTGCACATTTTAGTCGTTTTCTTTTGTCTCAAGCTCCCATAATTTTTTATCACATCCCAAGGTACACGACCATCTGGTGTACAAACGATGCTAGTTTTAAGAAATTTTTTCAGGGATTTAATTACATGGGGAAAATGGAGAAAAACTCACATTACTTTGTTCCCCGAAGAACATTTCGTGTTGTAAGAGCCCTGGTCACAGGTTATAACCTTGACTTTAAGATCCCAACTTGAAAGAGTCTTAAACCATTTTCGGAGACAAAGTCATTAATAACTCACTTCTTTCCACTGAATAGTCCTCTTATCATAAAGTCATATACCTGTATCCCAAAAGTATTTTTCTTACAAAAGCCGATGTACCCCAAACCGTATATTAATTCATCTGAAACGGTATACCCTAATTCCTTTAATCAAAAATCGATTTCATCAAAAATTTACACAACATATTTGAAAATATTTTTATTTATTTATGTTTAAATAATTTCTCATTCATTCTCATTCATTTTCACAATCATAATAGTAACAATCAAACATTTTATGTTACCATGCATTCGTTCATCACATAGAGGTATATACAGGAAACGGCAGTAGAAGAATATGTTGAAGCCAGAAGCTTTACATTTTGCGCTTGTGTGCTGCCACATAGGCACGAACTTATTTCGAAATCGGGGGCAAGATATTTCACTCAAAATAAATGCATATTAAATTATTGGAAATGAGTAAATCTAACAATATTCGATGTTGTATACATAACTGAAATGTACATGTGTTTATGTCTCAAACGTTGTAAATAATGTCTCAATAACTTGGTTCCTGGAAATTGTATTAATAATTGTATTGTATTGTATATTATATATATATATATATATATATATATATATATATATATATATATATATATATATATATATATATATATATATCTATATACGTATATATTCATCTATAAATATTCATATATGTACACATATGCATATATATATATATAAATATATATATATATATAAAGATTTACATATATAATATATACATGTACATATATATAACATATATGTATATATATAACATATACATATATATACATTTATAGGTGTGTATATATTTGCCACCATTTAATTGATAACAAATTTGCGCTTATCTTCAATTTATTCCTTACATTGCAACATTTCCATGTAACCCAAGAGGTAGTTGCTTTACACGTTTTTTCTAAAGAGGTGTCGCCAGTAGCCCTAATCCTCTCTGCTGATCTACGTTAAAATAATTAATAAGATCACAATAACTTCCAATAAAATAATGTTGATAAAATGTAAATAATGTAAAATATGAAGATTTTGTACGACTTATGTTTAATATTTATTAATGTTTAATAATTATTAATTTATTAATAATTTATTAATATTTATTAATATTTATTAATATTTATAATATATAAAAATACACATGCATTTAACAACTTACTTCACTCAAATAGCTCATATTTTCCGTTTTGGCTGGTAGCATTGCATTTTCCCCCATGGCAATCCTCTGTAAAAGAAAAACATAATTAATTCATATCATCACCATCAAAACAATCAATTTACCTTGTCAATAACTGGAACTGCGTTTGGGGATAATTTGGGTCTTTTCCCTGACCACTCAATATCCACCGCTTTAAAGTGAAGATCACAGATCCTTTCACTTTTTCGTTTGGCTATATATCCGGTGGATTCTTTGATAAGCCTAGCCCATATTTCCTGACGGCGCCAATTTCTTGGAAACCTAAAAAACAAAATAATTTTCTAATTCAAATCTAACAGTCAACTTTCGAAATAAAATCAAGTGCCCCCCAAATCTTTGAATCCGACGGCTATGGCACAAAATCACAAAAACACGAACTATTTCCACATTTTATCTATGAAATTGTAGTAATTGAAACTTAAAATTTCACACACAGCTTCCGATATGAATAACTCATAAAGTTTTCATGGAGTAGTCTACCGAAACAATGGCACTCCAGGGCAATTTGAAAGAATTAAGCAAATTGGTGAATTCGAATATGGGACCCGGTCACAGAAATAAATATAATTTTCACTTAAAATGGTTGTATTTTGTAAGCATTACACTCAGAACCATTCTCTGCACACATTTTTATTAAGTCACAACAAAATAAAAGAGCTAAAAGCATTAATTTAAAAGAAAATGGAACAATTTTTTAAGCACAAACAGTGGCGGTTTATCGTCCATCGAATACATTTCACCCGAAAAATATCACTTGCACTCCGAATTGAAAATTCATTTTTTCACCAATAATTTATTGCTTCGTAGCGATCAATATTTTGCGATAATTATATCTCCATTCGATGGAGCACCACAGAAAAATAGCAAAACACGAGATAATTTGTCTAATGATTACATAAACTTACCTGAAATATGACGTTGCCCGCTTTCCACTTTCCTGCAACTGAGTTTTCAAGCAAATCACGCACTGATACGGCTTGTTAGACCACTTCTACTTTATTTATTTGTTAATTTTGTAATTTTTTAATAAATTTTCCGCGATTAACGCGATTTGTTTATATATCAGACTAGAAACGTCAAATCACATCTTAACGTCAGCTGATCTATCAATTTTCGAAAGTAGGGGTGTGCAAATTTGTTTTCGGTACTAAATGTTCTCAGAAGGCATTCAAATTGTGGCGCGAAACTAATATTTTATCAATCAAATTTAATTATAATGAAGATAGTTGCTTGCTATTTGAAAGTTCTATTTCTAGAGGAAAATGGTATCGCATTTATGTATCTAGAAAGGCAAAATTTGAAGTTGATTTCTGATTTCGAAAATGATTTCGAAGAGCTTTGACGTTTACACATTCCTTATAAAGCTATCAGCTAAAATGTGCAAAATCTTTCGAAAATGATCGTATATACATACGAAATATTTGGATGTATTAAGCGGCTTCACTGGCTTCCATGAGAAATAAAAGCTTGCCGTCTCCTGTATATACCTCTATGGCCAAAGCAGAGTCCGTAGTGTAAACAAAACTTTACGCATCCGAACGAAAAGCCTCTCAGTCCCAGGGTGGGCAAATTTTCCCTGGCCCAATGCGATGGGGTCTTTAGCATACACGTTTTGCTTTGTGTGCGAAAGAAAATTAATAATTTCGATCGTCTTTCATACGTTTTCTTCGTTTCGCTGATGGGCAAGTCCAACCTCAGCAGATTAGGAAGCAGAAAATTGTGTCGAAGTCATTTGTGTCTCTTTTCCCAGTGGGAATCAACAGATTTTTTTATAGTGGAGTTTGGAAAACTATCCCAAATGATTTCATTAATTTTATCGGCTCAGTAATTCAAAATTTCATATCTTCGGATATATATGAAGCACTTAGTTTTTTATGGCAAATGAAAATGTAATCACTGATGTTTACAATTTTCCGCAACAGTCTGTGATTTTTCGATATGTTACAAAGGAAGGTGCTTTTGTTGATAGATTTATGTGATTTTTTGATGTTACCACGGGCAGACCCGTACAAGATTTATTACAAATTTTGAATGATGTTTTTACTTGCTTCAATATAACTGAAAAGTTAGATGCCTAAACGTAAGATGGAGTTGCTGTAATTTCACGTAACTTAAATGGTTTCAAATAGTCATTTCAAAGTCAAAGAAACTCCACCAGCATTGTTTCTTCATTGTTTTGGTGCTGCTTTGATGCTGCTTGCAAAATAAAGGAATGTTGTATTGTTTGTTTGTTAATTTTTCTGATTTTTCTACATTTTTGGAAACTAGCAAACGGACGCATGTATAAGATAAAATTTGTAAAAAACGACTACCAAGCAGTAGTAATACTCTTTGGAATTTTAAAACGCCTGTAAATGCTAAATAACCGATGTGATCTGTTAGAAGTCTTTGAAGAAAGTTTAGAGAGCGACGATTTTGTCCGCAATCGAGAAACTGTGCGAGAATCGATGGAGTTTTAAAAATTAAATGGAGTTTAATTATTTAATTATTTTAAATATTATGGAGTTTTAAATATTTAAAATATTTCAAAGTTTTCAGATGTTTATTATTGCAAAAGAAGAATTAATAATTTGATCATCACCTTTAAACACCCTTAAACTTCCAGCGTCTTTATGCTGAAATAATTGATTTGGTGAATAAATTAAATTAGTTAAGCCAAATAAACCTCGAAAAATTCTCAGAGCATAAAAACTAGTTTCCAATTGATTTAGTAGAGTGTTTTTTTTACATTATCCCAAAATGTTTGAAAAACAGTAGCTCCATTATGAACTTTCAGTTTCCTACTCTGACCCCGATAGTTTCCTACTATTGATCTTATAAAGTTGAAACTTCAAAATTTATTTCAAAAAATAATTGAAAACATGATGTATATGAGACTTATAAGCTCTCGTGCTTGGGTGTGTCTTCACCGACTACATCAGCATCAGTTGAGCGAAGTTTTTCCGGTCTTAAAAGTACCAAAAGAAACTCTATGAGTCAAATGCGTTTAAGCAAACTTCCATCGATAAGGAATATATGAAACAACTAAAAAACATCCCGCCACTTAATTTTATGATAACGTTATTGATCATTTTGTTGAATCAGGAGATCGTAGAGTTGAATTAAAATATAAACATTCATGAACATTTATGAATTTACTCTCTCCTTTCCAGGGCGAGGGGGCTGAAGACTTTCACATTGGTTCTTGCTGTTGAGTCGAATGCGTAAATTGAGTACTCTTACTGACATAGAGTGTTCTTTTGATCGTGTCGACCAAATACAAATAACCACGAGCCGTCCCTGTTGGGACTATTATTGAACGTTTTTTCCATATTAAATGCGATGAGCGAAGGTCAAATCATCACCTTCCTGAAAGGTCCCTAACGAGTATTTAATAATTTTCATCACTTGACGACTTTTTTCGTCTACATTCAAGTGATTTGTCCTCAAAAATGATAGAGGATGTTTCTTATTATTTTTTTCGACCCAATAAAGATTATTAATAAATTCTTCCAAATCTTCTTTTTTAGAGATATATAACCGTAAGATTTTGTCGTGAAACTTTATTGATTTCCTCTTCAAATCTTCTATGACATGATATTTTTCGAAAACATTATTCCTCAATAGCCCATCAAAATAATTACTAAAGTTATATTCTATAAATTGAAATTTTCTATCTCCTCCAAATTCTTTGAAAGGCTCTATTTTAATTATTTAGGAATAAGACAATTTTCAGTTAGAGGATTTCAAATTTGAGACTTCTCTCTGAATGTGCAATTTAGGATGACAATAATAAGGCCTTATAACGCTCATACTAACGCTCTAATAGATTAGAAATCTTAGCGGTAACTCATAAGAATTTATTCGAATATATGACAACTTATTATTTCCGGGACTTTTTCCGAGTCATCTCCCTAAAAACTTTCTTCTCCTCTATAATTATTTGTTTCATGGGTCAGGTTTTCTTTCACATGGACCTGTTTACTTTAGTCCATGTCTATTGATTGAGGCGCACCGAACCTGTGTTCGATTTTGGAGTGAGTCATCAAATTTTTTGTGTTGGAATTGATCATTTTGGTAATTCAAAGGCCTGTTAAAACTATAATTAAGTAGATGGTATATATTGCCGCCTACAGGCCGACTTAACTGCAAAGCAAAAGGTTGAACTCTTTGATCTAAAGGTTGTTGGTAAGTTTTGAGGGGTTTTTGTTAGGTTTTTTTTGTTATTATTATGGGTTCTACCATCGTTTTAATATAAATGTACTGGCTCTGTTAAAACACTAATGGCTCTTTCAGTACTATCAGGATTTCTACAAAGGAGAAGACTTCTAATAGGTTCTAAATTATAATATTAAATATTATAAATTTCATAAGATAATTATTTAAATTATTCTTTAAAACTTCAACCGCCAGTTTATGATTGTTAACAAATAATTCTGATAAATTAGAATGATTTTATTGTTGCACATTTATGTTCAAAGCTGTAAGCCTTTTCTGTAAACTATTTATAAATTCAATTATAGAACCCTGAAACTCTGTCGTCCTGAGTTTGTTCAGCAACTGGGAACTGTTCCTCTGCTCGATGAAATTTGTATAAATTTGCCTAAATAATAAATTTGCCTAATATGAGTTTGCGTCGATTAGTCTTTTTGCTTCCCTACAATTTCACTTTTAGTAACACTCAAAATTATTGTAAGCTGAGACGGTTGTTGCCATTCGATCCACTATGTCCACAAATCCTTGTTATCACTGTCTTTCTCCATCGAAAATCGACAGCCTTGAGGCATATCAACGGATCAATCACGAAACCCAGCTTACCCTCCTCGGACTCATTGGTTCTGTGACTATCGTTACCTGGTGCCACTTTGACAAAAATGGGTTCGATCCAATTCTTGTTTAATACAACTTCTTGTGTAATATGCTTTTACACAATCAAATAGCTATTGCGTAATTTTCCTTTATGCTAATGCACGAATATGTGAAACGGATATTGCGCACTTTATTTTGTACACTTTGATTTGTTTTAAGAACTTCAATCTTGGGTCTCTTACCAGCCTAAGAGGACGTTTTCTAGTTTAGCCTCAGGCTTGACACCTAAACTCCACAAGATCAAAGTTGTTCACTTAGAAATTCACAGATTATGAAGTGAAAATTCTTTGAGCACGTTGTCTACTTAGGATAGGGGTGGGTGTCGGTCGAGAATTGTGTCACGCGATATGAGACGCTTTTTGGAGGAAGTTTTTAAACAAAATTCGTTCAAGCCGGGAATCGAAACCCGGGACTTACGCGTTAACCACACATCCACTGATATTCTTGTGGAATATTAATCCATAAATAGTCAAAGTATCATTGCACATGCACTCTATCTGAATGATCGGAAACACAGGTAAGAGATGGGCAAAACATCCGAATTTTCATTGCATAGCAAAGAATAAACGAGAAAATGTTCCTGCGGGAGAAATTACATCACTGCTCGATGAAAATTTTTATAAAATCCCAATGATTATGAGCTGCGATTTCAACATCAATTTTGCCGATGAATAAATAGATAAATTGATAAATTTTCTAAAAGACAAACTAGACTTAGTAATGTCGAATGATAACCCAGTTTTTTTCTTTTATTAATCCGATTTTCGAGGCAATTATTCGTCAGCTATTACGATTTTCATTCGCAACACACTTTCCGAATTGTCGCGGTAATCACTAGAACCATCTTTATCACGATATTAATTCGCGGTATACTTTCCGAATTTTCACTATCAGAATTTTTTTTTTTTGAAATCCTACCGACTGCGCCAGTAATAATTATGCATGTATTATTGACCGAATAAAACACAAAGTTTACGACTGGAATAAAATTTTATTATTTCCGCTATCAAAAATCTTCTAGTTGGTTCTTTGTTAAAAAGTTAGAACTTTGTATTGCTTTTTCCATTATATTTATACTCTAAATCTTAACTTTACCTTAATGGCAATTCCTTGTAATAAAAGGAAGTAATGAAAACAATTCAACAAAAACAATTAAAAAATGGATTGCATTGACAAAATTGAATTAGAAAACAATTAATGGCTTAATAAACAATTAATGGATTGCATTAATATGATTCAATTAAAAAACAATTGCTGATTTTCTGATCAATCTATAATGGATTGTGCTGACATGTATCAAATCACACCGTCACAATAAATGTGCTCTAATTGATCTATAACAAAATAAATAAATATTGGCAAGATTATGGATTTAAAATATTCTAACGATAGATTTGCAATGAAAACATACTTGGGCTATTATCTTTGGATGGTTCTGTGACTTTCTATGTATACCTCTATGCAGCAAAAATTATAATGCTCATATGGGTGACATTAATTTCAGGGTAGTTTTTGTGTACGTATAAAATTAGAATAATACGCCTTATGCAGTTTATACGCATATGCTTCCACCTAATTAGTGTGGGGGTTATAAAGTCATGGGTTCTATATAAAAAAACAACTGAAATATGACACTTGTTCATTACAGAGCAGGCAGAAACGTCATGTATTTATAAAAAATCCGTAATTATAAAAAATCCGTGTTAGAATTAAGAGAAGGCCTTTGAATAGTTTTATTGAAAGCGATTTGCAAGCAAAAAGAGTTCGTGGACTTTTGAAAAGCGTTCCTCGGCAAGATGTAAAGTGAGATAGTTTATACTGTAATGAGCTGAGATATGCGTCAAAAAGAAGTTGTAAAGTTCCAGGCTGCAAAGGATTTTCGCGGATAAAATTCAGTGCTTATTCAGATCCGATTGCATTTCATTTTTGGTATATGCATAGTAATGCCGACCGGCAACATACTTCTATTCCCTGAAAAAGCTTTATTATAAAGATATCATTAACTTTTTTTATTATTTGTACGTAATACGTGGCTAAAAATCTCTTATAGATATTTGAAGAAATCAAAATAAATACATTTTTTTTGGAAAGGTTTTTGGAAACATTTTTTGGGAAAAGTTCAAATACTAGCGTTTACTAGGTTAGGTATCATACATAGCATTTTTCAATAAAGGAAGGTTACACTACCGTCTAATTTTGTCAGTCCGATGTAGTAGGGTTTGCAACTTAGAAATGTTTTCTTGAAGCACAGCTTCTAAGCAGCGAATTTAAAATTTCAGGTTTGAATAGAGGGCTAAATTAAATATTAATTAAATTAGATTAAAATTAATTCATAATTAAATATTAATTATGTAACCCGTCAACATTTCGATTGGGCGTAAAATTCTTAAGACAACTCTTGCATCGTTTCGTGCATAATAATTTGACATTGAGTATTCACGTTCTTCTACATTAAATATTGTTTTATTTGGCTGGCAATTATTTGTATTTACATATTTATTAATAAATATATAGAACTTGTTTTCTTGTGAGTCGTTTGGCGAAGCTAGGTGCAAAATTACTCCACCTTTTAATTGAGTTCCATAGGCAACCTGACGTTGAAGGCGCAAATCTGTACAGAATCATATATGGGATGGTGAGTATTACATATTTAAATATACAGAAAACATACATACCTTACATATTTAAATATACATATCGAAATTAGAGCAAACGCTACGCAGACGCCCGTTTACCAAATAATCCCACCGACATATTTTTGGATAGCCTAAACAAGCTTCCTTACAATAGTTAACGGGATTCTCCCGAAAGTACTTAAATATTATATGCCTTTGTAAATGTTTTCTTAAATAATTATTTTTCGTTTTGATGCAATTATAATTAGTTCATTCTATATTTATATTTTACATTTAGTTTCGTTTGTAAAACATACTAACTCATGAAGACGGCTGTTGCGAGTTTTTCTCTCATCTAGGATTTTAATTTTCGTGAAGTCTGCTATGCAAGTGTTTGCTGTATTTCCTACAGTTGGTACATGCGGTTGGCTGTTTTTATGGTTCAGTAGGTCCCAAACATGAAAACGGTCTTAAAAAATTTGAATTTCTGATTTCTGTGTATATTTGGGTTGGAGTGTGATTTTGATCAATATTAGAACTAGAGCGAGTGCACTAGAAGTAGAGTGCAAAAAACTCAAAGTTGTGGAAATTTTCTTATTGATTCAGTGGAGGCTAGTCTTACATAATTCAATTACCTGTTATGATCGGTCGACTTGATACAACTCTCCGTCAAACTAAATAAAGTCAAATAAAAAAAGTCAAGATTAATTAATTAATTTTAGTAATGAAAATTTTTGTCTTTAATTTCGTTCCGTATTATCATCGACATCGCGGCCCATCCCCAAGCAAACAATAATCAACTACATTTCTTGGGTGGATGCAGATGGCGCCGGGGTCACTGTTTCAACGCCGATGACAAACTTGCTGCCGGAAGGACAAAGGTTCCTCTTCACTGAGTAGAGTTTGTGGGCCTTCGAAAAATTAAAAATACTCTGACAACCACGCTTCACCGTGCAGATTTTAATAATCCCTTCTCCATATGCTCACTCAGGTCAACATGGCGTCAGAAATAGGGCTGCATAGGCTCTGGGCAAGGCGGAACTGATCGAAATAGACTTACATAACCTGTGCTTAGATTATCGCAGCTTTAACTAACCACAGCAAGTCATAGCGATTCTACGTCTAGCATTCGTAGTGTTTAGACGTGTTCTGATTTGTTCTCACCAATTTGAATTACAAATAAATTTTTCAGTTGTCGATCAAAATAACAATTACTTGCTTAGAAAAGTTCTGATTTGTCTTCAGTTGCTTCTCATTTTTTAAGGAAAACGTAACAACTTAAAGCAAAAATACCAATTATTTGAACATGACGAAGGTTGCAACGAATTTTTCGAATATTTTATACTGCATTAAAAAGGAAAATTTGTTCCTTTTTAATTCGTTGATTTAATTTTTATTAGTTTGTTTCAGACACCACGGAGTTTCAACAATACAATCGGTTCATCCTCAGTGCTTAGTTGGGGATACTCAACTCAGATGATACAACAGATTATTTCCAAAACTACGAAAAAACTCGCAAAAGAGCAACACACTACAATGTTTACACAAACAATAAACTGAGAAAGGAGATCTTTTCCATATTCTCATATTCTCCTCATATTGAGGGTGTAGCAATGACCTAAGTCACGGTTCAGGCGTGTGTCCGTTCTTTGCCTTGATATCACCCAGCTCTCGTATACCTGTCATAGCTCTCAAATACGTCGAGAAAATTCATCCGAATATTGCTCATTTATATCTGTGTAACATTGTTGTAAAACACCGGTAAATCACTTCGTATCCAGTTAATTTGATACTTTACTAACATTTTGTGAGTTTGGAATTCGCAAGTTAGTGCCAGTGGCAAGTTTGAATTCGTGTAGACTTTGAAATTCATAATTAAATAAAAAAGTTGTGTTGTCTTCCACGAAGTATTCAGGTTAAGGGATTCAGGTTTGTTTAGTGTTAATAGTGAACATATTTGCTTTTTCAGATGACTCACTTACCTTTTTATGTCATGTAGCAATACTGTTAATCCAGTGATGGTGTTTGATAAGACTGCGGAGAATAACAAGTCAATGGAGCTCATCGATTCGTACACCTCAAGTTTTTTCATCCAATGCTTTTGTTCTTTCTTCTCTAGTTTGCCCTGCTTACGAACCCAGTCGGGCTTGACGCTTAAAACAATAATGAAAGTCCCACGTTTGCCGGCACAATCATCATCGAGATTATTGCTCACACGGGCACTTGCGAGCTTATTGAAGGCCTAAGCAGCATATCAAAAATAATTGAAGTGGTAGGCAGTTAGGGTAGCAAACCACCGTAAAACTGAATCTTTCAAAGAGCCCACGATAACTATGTGTGAGGAAAAATCGAAGCTGCAGAAGCAGTATGGACAATAGAGAAGACTCATGAATAGTCTGAGAAAGACAGCTTTAAATTTCTTCAAAGAACTTAATATGTGGTTTTCTTAAATTTAAACACACATTTCTTAATTGAATTTAAAGAACCACTTAACCGATAGATTTAATTTTTGAAACGATTTTAACTCAGTGCTGAATCACACGGTTGATTTGCGCAACCATTGATCCCGCAAGCTGCATCAATGGTAGTAGGTGGTAGGGTGACCGTTTGCCAAGCCATAAGGTTGCAGGATGCATTTAGTAACCTGTGACAGTAACTTATCAGCCGCGGAAGTACAATAACTTTGTCAGAATCATCTCGGATACCATTTTGGCCATTTCGGATCCATCACGGCAAATAAGTAACATTAGAAGTGAGTGAGTATCCTGTCATATCCCCTTATTATTTGCGCAAGCCTTAATTCGTTAATGAAGATGTCTCTCGAAAAATATCGAAAAGAACGTGGAACATTAAATTCAAGAGTCACTCGCTTTAAGAGTTTCTGAAAATTCCCGCGTCTAATGAAAATACTAGCAACATACACGAGCGATTTATTAAATTTTGACAATCGATGCAGAATTTAATAGGATTCAATATGAAATAGAAATGTCGATCACGTCTGGTTATATAGATTCGGCGGAATCATTACAGCGCAAGATAGAATAGAATTGGTGGGAGACATGTTCAATAAAAATAATAGCAATGTAGCTCAAGTCAACCATTGACAAAATTTTGTAATAGTGAGGAGTTCACAAAATATGTTCAACCAAATACGACTGCAAGAATGTCTACGTGTACCACATATTATTCGGCATTGTTTCGGTATATCGAAATTCACCAGTTCACGCACTAAATGAAAATCGATCGTGACTGGTGTATTTGCACCATATGTGGTGGAAGAACTGAAAAGGGCTCGGGAGTTTGTCACTTCGTCATAGTAATCACTGCCGTATTGATCAACGACCAGATCAAGATGTTTTTGGTTATTGTCCGCTATTTTGCGGAGAAGGAACGAGTGGTGATCCGAATATTGAAGTTGACATCATTTCTTTCGCGATCAGATAAGCTATCGAATTTTCGGAGAAGAATTGGACGTTGCTAGCGATCTTACCTTATAGGCGACAGTTTTTAATCGGGCGCTGAAGCAGATTGAGAGTAAAAAAGTGTCTGCTATGGAGGTGTGCGGTCAGCAGTGCCATCAACATGTTTATCGAAGATCGAGAGATTACCAATTTTCTATCTACGAACGTCATCAAGGACTTCGAAAAAGCCGCAGCTGGAGGTGAAACTGTTTCGAAACAAAGAGTCTAGAATACTGCGAAAATAAGCCGCGGTATTTACGAAATAATCGCGTTTTATCTGTGCAGCAAAACAAGTTTGTTCCCGTTACGCATATATTTTCGGCATTTCAAGAACGTGATTTCATGAGATTGATTAACAAATGGACTAATCATTTGCACGAAGTCATGATTTTTTCATGGGTTTGACATGATCAGCCACCTGAATGGGAGTTCGTTGAATACACTGCGGAATTCATGGCATCGAGTTGCTGGTTTGATATAGAATCGAGTGGCAATGAATCGTTCGATCAGTTCAGGTATTGGAGAAAGTTCGTTTCCAAAGAAAATATACAATTGAGGGAGGAGAAAATTGTTTGTGTCGATAAACGTTGAGTTGAATGTTTCCAACATGCACTTAAAATCACATTCTACACAACCACTTCTCAAAAATCGTCGCGAACATGTTATGTCATAGAGGAATAAGATATCGAGAGGGCCTATGCCCACATTTTTGTCCGGAATCACCGAAAGTAACGCATATTAACACAAATTCGCTAACACTTACTTATAAATAATCAGAGGTAGTATAAAAGAACGGCCGAAAATTTCGTCATCAGAACTATTCTCACAAACATAACAATACTTGCTTGCTATAATTCAAGCACATGTTTTGTTTTCATTCGCATTTTTTTATTCAAATACTTATGAACATAATTTTGTCCATAAATCAATAGAACTACGAAAAATATCATCACATTAAGTGCCCCATCATTAACAAATTTGCGTTCCACACGAACGGAATGTTAACTCGACACGAACATCATTTCCCGAAGAATTAAGCCCCGCCCATTCCATACAATTTCCAAAGATCCTCGACTTTGTATTTAATTAGCTCGAGCCGAATGAACATGGGGGAATTGCAATCTGAAGTTGATCTCAATACTATACTAAGCTAGTCAAATATGTTCAAATAAATTATTCTGTTGTTAATGTCATTAATGAGCATATCCTTATCCTTAATGAGCATTATGAATGCTCAATATAAGAGTTTGCGAATTTTCAATTAACGTTGACTGATTAAAGTGCATGATTCAGCGACCGATTTGATAACATTTTCAATGTGCAAGTGGTATGTGTGACCATTCCTTTATACAGATAGCTTTTCTAACTGTAATGTTAACTCACAGTCAAATTTTAAACCGAATG